>CM071597.1:68742880-69992880 GCA_036435485.1 Saposhnikovia divaricata | reverse complement strand
TTTGTGATATTTTGGATCATTTTAATTAAAATTATGATAAAAATGTCCATCATCCACCAATATGTAAGTCATGTTTTTTAATTACGGTGAAAGAAACTAATATAAAACTCATAAATAGCGTAGATGTGTTGGGAAAAAAAAATAGTGAATGACTAATCCAAGCAGTAAAAAGAGCTGTGTATGTGTATTCACCAAATTATACTTTCGCTTTAGCTTTTTGGCGAAAGAGTCTCCGGCTTGCCCTTATTTATTGGCCATCTTTGTGTGATGTTGTTGAGCTCTTAACCACCCTTTTGTGGTACTTTTCAGATCCTGGAAAGTGTTTAATGACGACAAGGATCGTTTTGGTCGTTACTTGCTAGCAGAAGAGCTCATTACCCATCCTAACTCAGAGGATTTGGTGGATGGTCGTGTCTAAGGAGTTGATCATCTCCAGAACCATAGGTTGACCTGATCTAAGTAAGCTGAAATTTATGCCTTCATTATTTACAAAATATAGTAATCCTCCTCATTTATCTTGCTAGAGGTGTTACCTGCAACTTAAATTACAAAGAATAAGTACATCTCAAGGATACATGTGATCTTATTATCCTTTGAAACTTTTTACGAAGAATAGCGATTTTTTTTTACATGTAGGTGTTAAAATACAGCTACTACATTAGACTTTGTGCTCAGCTACTACATTAGAATTTGTGCTACAAAGACTTTCTGCAACTCACTTTCAGCTGCATAGACTTTGTACAACTTTGTAACTAATAGCATAGACTTTCTTGTTCATCTTTCTTGTATAAATTAGTTACTTCTGTATGTAATATGCAAGAAACATATATCAATACAAGAGTTTTCTCTTACATTGTTCTAGCTTCATCAGTTAAACACATATTAGTTTTATCATGGTATCAGAGCAATAGGCTCTTTCCCTCTATTCTTCCACTATCGTTAGTATTTTCAATCACCATATACAAAGGGTGATTTACAAATTGACTTACCAGCTCTTTGAGACATTTACGCAAACACTTTGTGTATAGTCCAGTCATTGAGTAAATCAAATCATCTACTTTTCTCTATTGGTGCCCTGTAAGCTGTAAGCTCTTTATTTACGCTACTCCGCTGCCTTCGCCATTTATTCCGGCGACCGACTTTTTATTTCGGCGAAACATCCAGTCACTGCACATCATCCCCGACCACGTTGCTTCAGGGAAAAATACTCAACTTCTCATTCCAAGTCGAAAAGTGGTACTATATTTCAGATCTGAAGCTCCGACGACCACGCCGCCGCTGCGTGTCTTCTCCAACCTGATCCGAGGTTTCCTTCACCTGCTGCTGCCGCTCATCTACACACCACCATCACCACTACTGGTGGTGACTCAACCTCTACCGCTCATCTGCTGATGGTATCTCTCGGCTCTCGCTCTCTATTATAGTCTCTATCAAATATACACATTGTCGTTATATTGTTTAGAGCTACAGTATTATTATTTTGGTTGCGCTAATAACCACATAAGCCCAATTACTATTTAACACCCCCCCTTGTAGATGTAATCTTAGTGTCGCTGATTTCATATTTCAACAAAAGATCAGATGCATACTTAACTTGAGAAAGGGTGTAGCCAGTGGGTACAGAAGAAACCTCAAGACCCAAGAAATAGCTTAATGAACCAAGGTCTTTCATTTCAAATTGCTGATTGAGAAATTGTTTAAGTTCAGAGATACCTGCAGTATTATCTCCAGTGATAATCATATCATCCACATAGAGGAGGAGGAGAACAGTTCCTTGATCTGTTCGACGAATGAAGAGAGCATGATCATATGGACTAGAAGAAAATTCCAGCTCACTAATGACTTTGCTAAATTTCTCGAACCATGCTCGAGGTGCTTGTTTAAGACCATACAACGCTTTGTTAAGCTTGAGCACTTGACCTAGAGAGATCCAAATCGGGAGGAGGTTTGAGATAAGCTTCTTCATCTAAGTCGCCATTAAGGAAAGCATTTTTGACATCCATTTGCCACATATCCTACTGTTTTGATGCTCCAACAACGAGTAAACTTCAAGCCGATGTAAGATGAGCAACTGGTGCAAAAGTCTCCTCATAATCAATGCCATATTCCTGGGTAAAGCCTCTAGCAATTAGACGAGCTTTATTCTCTCAATAGAGCCATCAGCATTTGTCTCAATTTTATAGATCCATTGACAACCCACGACTGTTTTGCCAGGAGGCAAGGTAACCACATCCCAAGTGTGATTTTTGTTTAATGCCTGAAGTTCTTCTGTCATAGCCACCTGCCAAAAAGGGTTAACACTTGCCTCTCTATATGTTTGAGGCTCGTGCAATGATTCTATAGCAGAATATACATGATTATCAGTAAGACGAACAGAAGGTTTTCTTACTCGAGTAGATCGATGAGCATGCTCATCTGAAGAGGATGGTAAAATGGGAGGCTCGGTACTGGAATCCTCAAACTGTCCTGCTGTAGGGATAGTAGTAGATGGAGATGGTTGTGTGTGCTCAACTGAAGGATCTACTGAATGTATATCAGAAGAAGATATTGGAGATTCTACATATTCATCACTCGGATGTAGATCAATAAAAGGATTTGTAAAGTGAGGAATGCTAGTAGAGGTGTCAATGTAAAATTCTGACATAGATGAGAACATTTTATGCTCAAGAAATGATGACAAGATGCAGAAGCATAAGAAGAAATGATAGAGTTAAGACAAAGGTTCCATATAAAGAAGGAACATGGGCTAAAAGAGCTGGAAATGCGATGCCTCCTGAGTTGAGCCCCCCTTGAAAATGACTATGAGCTGATGAGAGCTAATTAAAGAAACACAAACATAACTTTTTACTTACTGCAAAGAGCAACTGACCACCCAAGGTCCAAGGCCAAATTAAAAGAAAAGCCAAGTTTGAGAAAAGAATCGATAGCCATGGAAACTCACAGTTGTAATAAGATGTTTTTCCATTAAAAACGTTCAGTACTTAATGTATTTTAGGGGGACCCCGACCTTTTTCACATGGATTTTGCTCTTGTGAGATATTTACAAGGCCACTGTTCTATAAAAACTTTGAGTTTGCATGATGATGTGGTGTTAGATTTATTGATCTTTAATTGTATTTAATTTAATCTATTAAGATAATGATTCATTGTTGTGTCTGTTCTATAATTGTATTTAATCTATTTGTTGGTTTTTGAGATTGAGGGTTAAAATTTTCAATGATATATATATATTCATTAGTTGTTTGCAATCATGGTGATTGAGGGTTAAAATTTTCTGGTGTGATTGAAGTTTCATTACAGTTTTAACAAATTATATTTTCTAACATGAACTTTGTGCTGAAATACAGGGCTGCTTCTCCCTACAAGCGAGTTAGGCAATCACCTAACGCCTCAAATTTTATAGGGCTCCCGGTCACCATCATACGCTATATACTGTTTATGCAACATACATTTCCTGGGCCGTTGGATCAACCATCCAACGGTCCTGATTTAAAAAAAATTCGTACCGTACCGCAGAAAGTTTCTGCGATACGGAGAAACTACCAAAATGCCCCCTGTTTTCACACCAAAAATCTACTGTTCACCGTATCGTAGAAAGTTTCAGCGGTACGAAGAAATTACCAAAATGCCCCCTGTTTTAACACCATAGTCGGGGGCATTTTGGTAATTTCTCCGTATCGCGGAAACTTTCTGCGGTACGGTACGAATTTTTTTAAATCAGGACAGTTGGATGGTTGATCCAACGGTTATAAAACCGTATGTTGTGTAACAGTACTCCTGCATACGTATGCAAGAGACCGAACCCCATTTTATAGGCCCCAACAAATATAATCATACATAGAGTATGCTAGGCCTGAGGATGCCCTCAGGTAACACCCTTGGGATTAAAAGAAGTATAGTAGTAAATTAGGGGCATTTTTGTAAATGTAAGGAATGGATCTTATATTTACAAAAATGCCCCTGCAGGGCCACTTGATTTATAAGTACAAATTTATTTTAACCTCTTGGTTGTCTCCTGAGCTCATCCTCAGGCCCATTATTCTCATCATACATATATACAATTAAAAAATAATAATGATTTAATACTTATTAATAAATTTTTATAGAAGGTAAAATTAAATAAATATATACGGGTGAAAGACCTAAATACCCATTTTTTAAAATAAAAACACCAAATTACCCAGCAGTGCTAAACATCGCCCCAAATGCCCACTGAATGCGCACTTCCAACATGCGTAGGTTTTTGTACGCATTGAATATATGCGTGGTTGCTATTTTCTAATCATAGAAAAAGAAAAAAAAATAACATACACATCGATCTTATGCGTGCAAAGGAAACTGCGCATGTTAAGCTTGCGTAGCCTTGATGAGTAGGTATATTAAGCTTGCATGGTCTGAATGAGTACGCATGATAATGTTGCGTATAATGGGAATAACAGTTATATATGTCCCATGCCGTCATTGACCACAAACACTCCTCTCACCTCACATCACTCTCTCATACATATCATATATATATACATGTAAAGAAAACAAGTGTGAGTATTTTCATTTTTAATTCTATACACAAGCACATGCATATATAGGGCCTATGTATAATTATGTGTGTGAATTAAATGTCTAGTGATACGATAGGGGAAGTAGGAGGCGGAGGAAAGAATTTTCAAGGTAGTGTTTGTCATTATTATATGTTATAGTTAAAGTAATGCTCCTACTTGGTGATGATCTAATTAGACCAGTATACGCACCCTGTATATGCGGATATTGTTAGGAATAATTCATGAGTTGTGATGTTAAGAATAGAATTTTGCTAATACTTCTTGTATATCCTGATCTTATAAAGGATTTAGCACTTTGTATAGGATATATGTGTTAGACAGTAATCTGTAGAGGTTAGTCAGTAACAGTGCGTCAGAGACTACATTTCAGGAACTAAGAGCAGATCCTGATACAGCAAGTCAGATCCTGATCAAATACGGATGGGATGATCAGATCCTGATGCAATAGGAAATCCTGATATCAGTCATTTTACAGATGATGTCATTATGGATGCTACAGAAACTGGAAAGTGCTATAAAACAGGATCGTTGTTTTGAAAAACAAGCAAGAAGATATCGTGAAGGAAACAAATTTTCTATTGATGGAAACTATCAACTGGACGGCAAAACATTGTCATAGATAGATTATAATTCTGTTATTAATTTATAGGTAGCATTATAAATACTCTCTCTATATTATTGTAAAAAGAGTGATTTGAGAATTTTAGAGTGCATATCGTGTGAAGCTCTGTATAAGGTTTGTATTCGAGAGTTCGAAACAAACAGAGAGAGAGAGATTTGTATTGTCAGCAGCTGCTAAAGGTATTGTATACCTTTGGTAAAGTTTGTATTTGATTTATTTTAATACAAACAAAGTTTGATTCATTCGTTTGTTCTTGTTCATCTATTCAAGCAAAAATCAGACACGATTATATAACTTGTATTCAACCCCCCCTTCTACAAGTTAATCGAGTTAACAATTGGTATCAGAGCAGGTTGATTTCGAATAATCATAAAGATCTGCAATCATGTCTGGTTATAAGGATGGTAATAATAAGATCCCTATGCTCAAGAGAAACGAATATACTTAATGGGAAGTGAAGATGTTGCAACACCTGGAAGCAACAGATCCTGATTATCTTGACAGAATCAGAGATGGGCCTTTTGTTCCAATAAGGCTTGTTCCTCAAGCAACTGTCGAAGGAAAAGTTGTTCCAGAACATACAGCAGAGAAGCCTAAATCTGAATGGACAGATAAGGAAAAGGAGAACGTTCTTAAGGATGCTAAAGTGAGAAACATACTATTCAACAGTCTTGATTCTGTTCTCACTAACTATGTTCTCTCTTGTAAGACTGCTAAGGAGATATGGACAATCTAAAGGTTCACTGTGAAGGAACAAACCTGTCAGGAAGAATATGAGGACACTTCTCATACAACAGTATGAGTACTTTGACTCCAAGTCTGGTGAGTCACTTACTGACACCTTTGATAGGTTTACTAAACTCATCAATGAGATGGCCATGCATGGTAAATATTTTGACTTGGAGGATATGAATACTAAGTTCATGGAAGCTCTTCCTGATTTCTACAATGAGAAGATATCTGCAATTGAGGAAGCTAATGATCTGGATGAAATATCATTAGAAGTAGTTTATGGAAAATTGAGAGCTTATGAACTTGACAGGCAGTAGAAAAAGAGCAGGAGTGAAGGAAAGATGAAAAATGTTGCACTCACTGCTCAATCTGAATCAAAGAAGCTTTCAGAAGAAAAGTCTGAATCTACTGAAAGAGACTTGAGGAAGAAGAAGAGCAAAGAAAGTTCTGAGTTAGAGACTGCAGATATAGACTCTGAAGATAATGATTCTGAATCAGAGATGCAAGAACTCTTTTCTATGTTTGCTAAAACTTTCAAGAAAGTAAGATTCGACAGGAGAAGATTTAGCAAAGGCTCTTTTCAGAAGAAAGAGGAGAAGAAGAGTGACAAAGGCAAGAATACAATTATCAAGCTTGATAAAGCCAAGATCAAGTGCTTTAACTGTAGTGAGCTTGGAAACTTTTATAGTGAGTGCAAGAAGCCTAGGAATTCAGGGAAGGGTAATGCACTCATGGTCATACAGAAGGATTGGGCAGACTCCAGTGATTCTGAAGATGAATTGGATTATGACAACATTGCATTGATGGCAAGTGCTTCAGACAAGCCTGGATCTCCAAAGAAAACTTCTTCATCTTCTGTCAAGGTATCACTTCACTCTCTTGATTCATTTAATAGCTTAGATTCTGATGATATTAGATCTATTCATGTTGCGTTTAAAAATCTTACGACTAATTTCAAAATTCTTGCTAGTGAAAAAGATGAACTTAAGGCTAAGAATGATGAATTAGTTAGTAGAAATAATTTTCTTGAATCCGAGTTAATTCAAATGGAAGAATATAGGTTAAGTTCTGATAAAGCTAAGCATGATTATGGTGTTATTCTTGAGGCTTATGACTATGTCAGAAAAGAACTAGAGGAAGAGAGAGAGATGTGATTAAAACTATTAACAATTCTGATAAAAAGACTCAAGAAATCATTGAAAATCAAATTCTTGGTAAAGTTAATGGTTTAGGTTTTGATAAGGCTAGGCAAGAAGATACTGTAGCTATTGGCAATGATAATAGTAAAATTGAAGCTAGCACATCTAAGTCTGAAGGTAAGAAGATAGTTTCTGAACCTAAACATGTTAAATTTTTTGATTCTAAAGGTACCTCAGTTGTGCACAAAAGAATTAAAAATAGCAGTTCAGATGAAAGGGTGTTAGAAAAACCTAAGAATGTCAACATATGTTTTCTGTCTAAGTCTCAGTTGAAACAGAGACTAGAAAGTATTTCAGAGTCTAGCAAAATCGGAAGAAATAGGAATGGAAAAGAAGGTATTACCAAAGAGAATAATTACAAGAATGTACCTGATGCACCTAGGAAGAAATGCTATAAATGTGGAAATCATAATCATTTGGCCCTAGACTGCAATCAAAAACTATCTTGGAAGACTGAGTCCAGATTCCCCAAGACTCAGAAAATTCAATACCAACCACAAGAACACTGTTATCATTGTGGTAGTTTATTTCATTCCATTTATATGTGTAAGGAATATCATGAACTGTATTATGACTATTATTCTCTGAAATCTGAAACTCCTAGTCACAAACAGTTTGTGAAATCTAAGTCTGCAACAGGTAAATCAAAAGCAAAATCTTCAAAGCCTGTTGGTTCAAAAGTTAGTAAGAAAGGATCCAATCAAAGTTGGGTCCTAAAAAAATTCTAACTAGCTACTTTTTGTTTGCAGGGCACTGGAACGAAGCATTCAATTATCTTGGACAGTGGATGCTCTAGACATATGACTGGAAAGAAGTCCCTGCTTACAAAGTTTGAGAGGAAAGCTGGCCCAGTTGTAGCATCCCAAAATCCGGGGTACAGATCTGGGGCTACTAACCCCAAACAACTACAAACAATCCTGGATATATACTACATATAATGATAAAACGCCTTAACCAAGATCGCATACAGGTTATGGTATATGAAACAAACTACCAAATTATATTATTACAATCCAACCTCAGAATAAAAATGTTATACAATTTTTATGAATAAACAAAATCACTGTCTAACTACATATCCAACCTTGACAATTCCCAATCCATTATTCGAAAAAAATCCATAACTCGAACGTCTCCTCTCGCTGCCTAAAGAGCAATACCAACTGACCACTAGGTTCTCTGATTATCTCTAACAACTGGATAAATAAACAAAAGCAAGAGTGAGCCAACAATGCTCAACAAGTGTAAATAGTGATAACAATTTCAATAACGATGACAATTCTGATAAACAAAAGAGTTTCATCTCAATCTATGAAGGAATAAGTTATATCAACTTTTAGATTGCCATGAGGGCCAACAATTCACCATTAATAAGGTGCATCAGAGGCTAGAACTGATAAGAGTTCCGATATCAAAATATTATTAAAACAGACTTCAAAGGAGTCAAGAACTGAACATCTCAATCTCAGAGTATAGATTAGAATTGGAATTTTTATTTATTTAAAAAATAACATCAAGGTTAGGCTGCTGATCAGTCACGCACTAACCCCGGACAAACGCACACAGCAATGTCCTTAATTGGATCTATGGCACACATTGGCCTTAACTTATGACCATTAATCTGGTCTCCCCGAAGGGACTCCTCTTATCATAATATGGTCTCCCCGAAGGGACATCCATTTTAAAAACATTTCCAATTCTAAGTCCAACGCATTAGGTGTCGGGACAATCGACAACCCTGATATCCAACCACTGGAAACTCACGTCCAGAATAACAACTCAAGATTATAATATTATATGAATCCTAACATACCTAGTGAGGTACATTTTAATTTTCATAATATTATATGAATCCTAACATACCTAGAAAAATTGTCAAAGTTGCTTTGTGAATAGTGATCTTATGAAATCTTGTTTTTGGATCTTAAAGATTAAGCCATATATTGATCAACCAAGGAGTTTGAGAAGGATTTCAAGCCTTGTTGAGATACTTTGAACTTCAAGGAAGGTATAATTTCTTAACCCTAGTAGCCATTGCAAGATTTTAAGCTTGGTTTGATGAGATCTAAAAGTTCTAGTGATAAAAATGTTGGATCAAGTTTGATTATTGGAAAATCTTGGATATTGATGAAAATTGTTGTGATGAAAAATTTTGTTATGTTATATGAAGTCATGAGAGTAGATAAAATTTGAGTTTGGTATATTTTTGATGATATTGAAGTGGGTGGAAATTTTGGAAGTTGTATGTCTTGTAATAAGTGGTTTTGAAAAATCTGCAAATACCCGTGTTTCAAGCTGTGATTCGGAACTCTAAATCTACTCCCCTGGAAACCTACCTTATATGCTTGGAAAGGTCTTGATCTGTAGTTTTTAGAAATGTAAAGTTTAATTCCAAGGGATTTGTAGATTTTGAGTTATGGACGATTTAGTGAGATGTGTTCTGAGTAGGGAGTTGCAGAGAATTGTCCCATTGTAAATAATTTTTGGACCCTTAAAATCGGTGTTGAACCTATGGTAAAAATTGAGTAGCAAGTTCTTACAGTGGGGTAGATGACATAAAAAGAATTAGGTGAAAATTTGAATTTTCCAATTTTATAAAAATCGTAGAGTACAAACTGCGCAGTAGGAAATCCCTGCAGGAAAGAGTATGGTTTAAGGGCTTGGTTAAGGACCTTAGAAAAATCCTTGGGATGTGTGAAAATTATATTTACACCACATTGCAGTGAAGAAAGTATAAGAAAAAGAATTTTGTAAAAAGGATTATTTTTTTGATTTTATAAAAATGTTAGAGCGAAGTGCGCGCGAGTGAAAAATCACCTAGGAGGTTAGTTTAACGTAGTTTTAAGAGTACTCACTTGTGTTTCAAGTTTGAGGAATGGATTCGAGTCGAATGGGTAACGAATGTGATAAAGTGATGACATGGTCATATGGGAGGGTTAGTGGTCACAAATTGGAGTCTTTAAGTTGGTCTTACATCCTTTAAAACCTTACGATTAAGCAGTGTTGTTAAGGTACTAACGTACGAATATTGATCATGTATAGATCTTCGTTCCACGTCGCGAGCTCGACCACCCCACCCTACCAAGGCAAGTTTACTTTTCAAAACATATATATAAGGATTTTCACTGTATTGTTTGTGGCTTTCAAATGTATTATATGCTTACGCTTTATGAGGTTATGTTGAAGTTTGAGATATATACACATATGTGTTTGTACACCCTTGAACTTAGAATGAAAATGTTTCCTTCGGACAACGACTCTAGCAATAGAGGTCGTAGCGGTCCAAATATGCTATTGACCGGGGAGCGGTATATTATTGTATCGTGATTAAATTGCGAAAACCCGAAGGGTCATTCGGGAAGTATCGTATACTTAAGTATTTATTATTTTTACATTATTATAAATACTCAAAAATATCTATCTTGGATTAAAAGCTTATTTTAATTAAATAATTATTTTATTAATTGTTTATATTAAATCTCAAAATATCATTTCTTAATTATTGTTCATTATTTTAAAGACAAAACTAATCCAAGATACCTTCATCGTTTTCAAACTCAAACTCTTTCAAACCCAAAACATTTTCGAAAACCCCCGGTCAGGTTTTGCTTCTTATACACTTTTCAAGAATTATCGGTCGACTGAGGTCGAACTTCAACTACTCGAATTTTCTATCAAAAATTATTTTTGACAAGAAAGAAAAAAAGGGGACTCTGGCAGGTGTGGGAATCGTTGACGAACGATTCCCGGGATGTGTAAGCGGCCGTGAGCCGGGCGGTCCATCAATTATTATTCCGGCCCAGGTGTTGCCGAAGGATGATTATGGATGTAGTTTTCATCGAAGGTGATTACGGATGGAGTTTTCACCCGAGGATAGTTACGGATGTAGTTTCTATCCTTCTACCGGTAGAGAAGACCCACGGATTATTCGACTTGGATGTGGTGACTGATCATCGTCAATCCCTGTCAGGTTTTATGTTTTCTTCAAGTCCCATCCTCCACTTTGGAAAAACACTCAGACACTGCTTCTTGGGCCTAAGTGCCAAGTTGCCGATAGTGTGGTTTTTGATAAGAAAAATATTGACATCGTACAGTATCTAGAACTGCAAGATTTTCTATAAAGATTGGCACGTGTTAGAGCACTCTTGCAATTATTTCAAAGAATGAAATGTTTTTGAATGAGAAACCTTCTAAGCTAATGGAAGGAAAGAGGTTTGCAATGATGTATTCCCTGTACAGTATGTTAACCAGAGAGTGTTTTACCGAAAATGATATGCTCATATGTATATATTTTCAAACTTGAGATATATTGAAATGGGGACCTTATAAAGGGTTCATATGTTATTCTTAAAGCTCCTTAGTGAGTATAGATGTTTTATTCAAACTCGGACATATATATTGTCCAATTATGTTTTGAAATCTGAGATATATACCCATATAGTTGGGAATGTTTTCGAAATAAACCACATTATTATTTTTCAAAATGGTGAACTTGCTGAGCATTATGTAGCTCATTCTTGCTTTATAAAAATTTTTCAGAAAGAGAAGAATTTGGCCGATTAACTCTGCACCAGCAGAAGAGGAGTAGAAGATTTACCCCGGAGATGATTTAGTTCCTGATAAACACTACAGAGTAAGTCTGATAGGTTTTCAACTGTAATAGTAAGACTTGTCTTCAAGTGTAGTTGTATAAGTGGAAGTGCATAAGATTCTGGATTGTACAGATGAATTGTAATATTTATTGTTACTTTTGATTATCGTTTCTGAGGCTCTAACTTGTTTGTGCGTAAAATTAAGGTCTGGATGGATGTATTGTTGAGTTGTAAAGTTAATACAGGTATGATATGGTTGGATGGTGATGTGACGACTTGAATCTTTGACCTCGGATTTGGGGGCGTCACAGAAATGGTATCAGAGCCATAAGTTACAGTACTCAGAAACGAGAGTGCTGAGAGTTAAGTCTAAGTAGGAGAATGACATAAGAGATCGTAGTAAACTTATTATTGGACTTCCGGAAGAGGTACCGGTGAGTAGAATGGACTGGAGTGTTTACTGAAGGTATTATACTAGGGTCGATAGAATCCTTAGAGACCTTCAGAATGATGAATAGAGGTTTGAGAGTCGTACATGACCTATCATAGGTAATGATATAGGAAGCAGAGCGCAATCTCAAGAGCAACTGAGGTAGAGGCGATATTGCCAATATGATCGGATGACTAGGCTGGCATAAATTTTGTGGCCCATAGTCCTCCACAGTTTAGGAGGCGGCATTTTAAGAATCAAGAAGTTTAAACTTCCCTACATAATTAAGGGTACTTAGTACTTGGAATAATGAAAGTCTTTTACTTTGGCTATAAGATCTGATTTTCGATAAGTAACGGGTTTACCTGAAAGTTGGTCACTATGTCGTTGTCGATTTCATTACCCTTGATGGCGAATTTTACATGTGTTATACGAGAATGTTATCATAAGACGAGCGTGCTAGATAATTCCACACATGATTCGGACGCTAGAGCATGGTAGTTCAACTTAGAGAACAAACAAGTAGAATTAACAAAGGGACTCAAGAGAAGTTGAATATGGTTGCAACGAGCGATACAGTGATCTCCGAGTCTACCAAAAGAAAAGACCAGCGGGTCTAGAGTGGGATCCTTTGATAGAGATGTTATCAGGGACTACGTATATATGTATTGTAGACCTCAATATTTTTGGTATATGTTCACATACACACACCCGCCACTGAACCTATGGACTGCATTGAGATCCCTGAGAGATCTCTTTGATCTGTTCCCAAGGGGAACTGGCCACTTGCGATTCTTGTCGGAAGGCATAAAATAGGACCCTATGGACTTAGCAGGTGTCCCCGGAATGATGTGAAGCTTGGTCTTCAAGATAAAGCACGGAAATGACAGATATATTTGTGAAACCCCAACTCGATAAATGACTTTAAGATGATGATTGAGAGACGCACTAGTTGGTGTTTTGTATTACTAAGACGAAGAGATGGAGTTACCCTCATAATGGTGATAATGAGATGCACGAATGATCATTAACTTATTTTGGTAACTACCGGCAGGTGCACTACTTCATTTTAAACTGTTCACTAACCCTGTTACCTCGATTAGTTTATATCAGGTAACCCTTCTAGCTTTTTACTTCATACTTGTGGAATAACAACCAGTGAGATACTTTCCCTAAAGCAGGACTTATCCGAAGTAATTTTATTTCATCCATGAACATTCTATTCAAACATTCATGATGATCTTGTTCGGCTCAGGCCTATTTACACTTTCTTTCAATTATCCAAGGAAGGTTCAACAAATATTCCCTTAATTAATCGATGAATATTATTTAACGAATATTGACATTTGATTGCTTCTTTCATACTTGCACTCTTCAGTTGAGCTCATAAATATTTAACAAATTACTGAGGACATGGATGATATAATGTCTAGACATCCTTCATGAATTCTTTTCTACTATTCGAGATGAGATTGTACATCGTACATTGAAATCATAGTAAGGATATCATTTTTATATCGGTATTCTGAATTTAATTCTATTGTAGGATCTGATAAAGCATGTGTATGGAGGCACCCTTGGGTGGACCGTTTCACTGGTAAGTAATATTTGATGAGAGGTTATCGATTGTTCCGATACCTAGAACATTCTCTTCAGATTTTATAGTTTTCTTTTTTCAAACTTAATAACTTCTTATTTCCATTCGTTGTTCGAGTAGCCTAAAGTTTCTTCAGTGGCTACGGTGTTGAAATTTCGTTCTAGCCAACCGAAACCGGCTAGTTGATATGTCAATATGAATGACTAGTTGATTGTTCTGACTAGTCACCAATGTGTCATTATGAAGAACATTTAGCTAACTGTCCTAGCTAGTGGTGATGTCTCAAACAGGTGGACTAGCAAATTTTGTCTAGCTAGTTGCTAGTGTTTCTTGAAAAGGACTAGTTATTGTTTCACTGGTCCAACTCCCAATTTTATTTATTCAGCAATTCTGCCATGCATTTTGCCTACGGTAAAGCATGATGATGAAAGTTCGATGAATAACTTGATTGAGACCTAGTGAGGTCGCCCACTCGACTTGAACTCTTACCCATCTTCGTATAAGACTTTATATCGAATATTTTATTCTTTCATTCATAAAATGAGAATTCATTTGAAACCATTGATTATTTTGATGACAAACTACTTCATTCTTTAATTGTCATGGAGTAGAATTGCTTTCTATTGGCTGACCTTCATCAATGCGACTTTAGATTTCCTCTTATTATTCAGGAGGAAAAGTATCCACCCGATGTAAGAATTGTATAAAGACCGTCTTCATGACTTTTGTATCCAACAATCATTGCCCTCGTGCAACATTCTCTATGATATCATATTACAGAATTATCAGGACCTGAAGGAATAAACCTTGTTGTACTCTTTCTGTCTATCCTTACATCTCCGAAAATCGAGACTCCTAGTATTTGGAACCATCAACATTCTTGGAACATCCAATATGGAATTCTTATTGAAATTATCTATTGGACCTTGTTATTTTGAAACCATTCCTTTCAAAGTGATTACTCTAAGGTGAACGGGAGGTACAATTATGAACCGTTACATCAATATGAGATCAAAAAACCAAATGTTGTAATTGTGCAGCCAGAGCATTATGCCGAGTAATTATTTAAAGTAGGAGTAACATGTCGGGGCATACCACAAGGACCATTAATATTAGTGTAAGGGAGGTTATAAGAAATGATGAGGTGGTTGGGAGTACGCTCCTACCAACCGTTGTCAGGATGTTATATTAATGAATTCTGGAGTTACTAATCCTTTTCCTGATCCAAGAAATGCAAATCGATTGCGATGTAAAACATATCCTTAGAGGAAACTAACATGGAAGTGAGATGGACAAGAAAGGAAGAAATATCGTGGCAAGAATGTGAAGCTTTATTTAGCTTAAAGGGATTGATGCACATAGAGAGACATAAAGTTTAACAGGCCCCTAATAGCAAATGGATGCATGGATATATGCCAATGATCCTTCGAGATTACCACCTAATCAAGTTTATTGGGAATCGCAGTAGCATATAGGCCTCAGGCTGATTGGAGCCAATGGTGAAATAGGACGAGCGTATGACATCTTACATATACCATCAAGAACTGATACCCTTATCGGAAATGGAGGAATTGTTGACTAGTTAAAATGCGTAGTTGTTTTTCAAAGATAAGGTTAAAAAGCGGGTTTCACCAACTCAAGATCGACCTCTGTACTGTGGCCAAGTTGGCATTTCACACTAATATAAACGTTATAAAATTATGGTAGTATCATTTGAGTGGACTAATGAGTCAGAAGCATTTATGGATTAATGAACAAAGTTTTGGAATGAAATGAGATATGAGCAACAACCTCGTTGTTAGCTATACTTGATGATAAAAAGAGGACTTTGAGGGTCACGATGATGCGTCTTTCGAGAGTTTAAGAGGTGTGCTGATGCAGTAGAAAAAGGATGATAGCCTATACTTCTAAACAACATAAAGGTTACGAGATAGCACTAACCGTGAGTCGGGGATTAGTCATGATAGCGTTCACGCATAAAACTGAGACGTTAACTTTATGAGAAAAGTGTGAAAATTTTTCCACAAGTGCCATAAGTATATATTCATATTAGAACTAAACATAATAAAGAGAAGGTGACTAAAGGGAGTAATGAGTATAATGGAGAAATCTGTTATTACCCACGAAAGGCCAGTGTGGTGGCCGATACCTATAGAATGGATTATTCGAAATTGGAATTCAGTCAGTATTGACCGAGAAAATAGAGTATATACAATAAAGAATAATGTTAGAGGAAATTGACTAAATTATGGGGAGGGACAAAGATGTACAGAGAATTAAGAGAATGTTTGGCAAACGGATGTGAAGAATGGTATTGGCAAACTATTAAGTACAAACGCAACATGTCACAAACAAAATGATAGAGATCTAGTGGATTAATTCCGCCTGTAGAAAATCTTGAACGTGGACAGAATTATAATGAACTTCGTGAGTAGGTCGCCGAAGACCGAGCCAAGAGATGGCCCTAGTTGATTTATAATTGCTGGACCAAGTGATTTACCTACGAGAGACTTTCCATTTAGGAGATTATCGATTTATATATGGAAGAGATGGTGGTGCAATATAAAACTTCTGTAGTGATTACGTTAGATAGAGACTTAAGGTTAAACTTCGAATATTGAAGGTGCTTTCAAGTATAATTAATAAAGAGATTGAGCGTATGTACTAATTTGATCTGTGGCTGATGGACAGGGAAGAAGAATTACCCAGACGATCGAATTTATATTTAGTGTCGTGCCTTAGATTTCACGGGGCAGTCGAGAATAAAAACTTATCCATGAAATGAATGTTGTTATCATGATCGTCACCATGCGAACGTAAGGACGTCTCTTGTAAAGTGTACTACGAAAGAAGAAGTTTCGCTTTTCTTGCGTTACGAAGAAGTCAATGAATGAGGGATATGGTAGCGGAACTGGTTCAACGTATACCGAAGACTATACAGTATCCATAGCAAGTGGTAACGGCTGACGGGAGGCAACACATGTGTGCTAATCAAGCCAAGGAATATGAGGAATACCGTGCGTATTGACGTTGTCTCAGATTATAAAACACGACCACAAAGTATTCACGGGCTAACGATACAAGGACTCAACATGGATACTATGAACAAGGTAGAGGAGGAACGTATAAGTAGTGGGATAGAAATTTTCATTCATAGAACAACCGATAAGGAATACAGGTCGAGGAGAATATGCGTTGAGAAACAACATTAAAGCGTTGGTGAGACCAAGGGAGAGAACAATAGGGTTGAAGTGTCAACCTGAGAGTTGGAAAGGGTAAGGTTGGGATTGTATCCACAACTATTATCCTTAGGTTCTTAAGATAGAATCCTTTTAAGAAGATGAGACTGCAATAGCCCTAATTTTTGTGAATATTCGAAACCTGGATGAATAGTAATTTTGTGGGTGGATAAGAAAATTTCGCAATCACGATATGTACGAATTATTAAATGAAGATTTCGAATTGATATTACGTCCTTACGGTACAGACGAGTGTATGTAAAAGTCATTAGTTTTTTTTGCGAAACCCATTATTTCGAATGGTCAAATTTTATGAGATATTAAAGGAGTATGAGGTGGGAAACTTCGTGATGCTAAAGGTATCCCCTGGAAAGGATTGATGCGGTTTGTTAAGAAAGAGAAGCTAAGTATGAGGTTTATTGGACCTTTTGAGATTTTGAGGCGTATTGGGAAGTTAGCCTACGAGTTAGCCTTGCTCCAAGCTTACAGCAAATTCATAATGTGTTTCATATGTCTATGTTACGACCATACCACACCGACTATCGGCATGTGATAGAGTACAACCAAGTGGACCTATGACCCGACTTGACCCATGTGGAGCAACCCGTGGAAATCATGGATAGAGAAGGAGCAAGTGCTAAGGAACAAGGTGGTCAGACTAGTCAGAGTATTGTGGCAGAATCACAACGTAGAAGAATCAACTTGGGAATTGGAAAGTGAGATGCAAGAGAAGTACCCCCACCTATTCTCGACCTGATTCCAGGACGGAATCCTTTTAAGGGGGGAGACTGTAATAACCCTGATTTTTGTACTACTGTAGAAAAGACCCGGATGAATAGTAATTTCGGTGTGTAAGAAAAACAAATCCCACCCATAATTATGTAATGGAAATTTGAGGATGATTAATTCATATTAAAATTATATAAGCAAAATGAGTGTATGTAAAAGCCGTCAAAAATTAGTAAATCACACTTCGTAAGAAATTACAATTTTTGAGAAAGCGATAAATACGAAAGCCGTGACATGGCCAAGGACTTTATAAACATGAGAATATTATGGAATAAGAATTAAGAAGATATTGGAGAAATGAGAACCACTTGAAGAGATTTTATTAAGAACATTTTTAAGGAGTGGTATAACATTGCATGGAAAATTAAGTAATAAACTTGGAAAATAACCAAGGGCAATACCCATGCAAAATCCATGCAAATTACATGCAAGGTGGTTGATTTAGCTAGTAACCAAGCCAAGGAACTAGGTAACTAGTAGTTGGTAGCATGGTTAGAAAACCAAGTACTAGTTAGAAACAAACCAACTAGTTAGGAAACATAGTTAGCAAAAAAGATGGATCACCAAGCAAATTGTGTAGGCTTTTTAGACTTGGAAAATCTTGACCAACTAGTCATAGCCTTTATACATATAAGATATTAGCACATTATTGTAGTTAAAAGAAAAAGCAAAGCAAGTAGCAAACACCACTTCTCCCTTCTTTTTTTCTGCATTCTGCTGAGCAACAGAACAAGGAGGAGAAAATAATTTTTTTCCTTGCCTTCCACTATCTCAAATATTCCCAAATTAAATCCCAAGGTTCTTCAGAGTACTAGTGAGGTACATTTTAATTTTCATAATATTATATGAATCCTAACATACCTAGAAAAATTGTCAAAGTTGCTTTGTGAATAGTGATCTTATGAAATCTTGTTTTTGGATCTTAAAGATTAAGCCATATATTGATCAACCAAGGAGTTTGAGAAGGATTTCAAGCCTTGTTGAGATACTTTGAACTTCAAGGAAGGTATAATTTCTTAACCCTAGTAGCCATTGCAAGATTTTAAGCTTGGTTTGATGAAATCTAAAAGTTCTAGTGATAAAAATGTTGGATCAAGTTTGATTATTGGAAAATCTTGGATATTGATGAAAATTGTTGTGATGAAAAATTTTGTTATGTTATATGAAATCATGAGAGTAGATAAAATTTGAGTTTGGTATTTTTGTGATGATATTGAAGTGGGTGGAAATTTTGGAAGTTGTATGTCTTGTAATAAGTGGTTTTGACAAATCTGCAAATACCCCTGTTTCAAGCTATGATTCGGAACTCTAAATATACTCCCCTGGAAACCTACCTTATATGCTTGGAAAGTTCTTGATCTGTAGTTTTTAGAAATGTAAAGTTTAATTCCAAGGGATTTGTAGATTTTGAGTTATGGACGTTTTAGTGAGATGTGTTCTGAGTAGGGAGTTGCAGAGAATTGTTCCCTTGTACATAATTTTTGGACAATCGGTGTTGAACCTATGGTAAAAATTGAGTAGCAAGTTCTTACAGTGGGGTAGATGACATAAAAAGAATTAGGTGAAAATTTGAATTTTCCAATTTTATAAAAATCGTAGAGTACAAACTGCGCAGTAGGAAATCCCTGCAGGAAAGAGTATGGTTTAAGGGCTTGGTTAAGGACCTTAGAAAAATCCTTGGGATGTGTGAAAATTATATTTACACCACATTGCAGTGAAGAAAGTATAAGAAAAAGAATTTTGTAAAAAGGATTATTTTTTGATTTTATAAAAATGTTAGAGCGAAGTGCGCGCGAGTGAAAAATCACCTAGGAGGTTAGTTTAACGTAGTTTTAAGAGTACTCACTTGTGTTTCAAGTTTGAGGAATGGATTCGAGTCGAATGGGTAACGAATGTGATAAAGTGATGACATGGTCATATGGGAGGGTTAGTGGTCACAAATTGGAGTCTTTAAGTTGGTCTTACATCCTTTAAAACCTTACGATTAAGCAGTGTTGTTAAGGTACTAACGTACGAATATTGATCATGTATAGATCTTCGTTCCACGTCGCGAGCTCGACCACCCCACCCTACCAAGGCAAGTTTACTTTTCAAAACATATATATAAGGATTTTCACTGTATTGTTTGTGGCTTTCAAATTTATTATATGCTTACGCTTTAAGAGGTTATGTTGAAGTTTGAGATATATGCACATATGTGTTTGTACACCCTTGAACTTAGAATGAAAATGTTTCCTTCGGACAACGACTCTAGCAATAGAGGTCGTAGCGGTCCAAATATGCTATTGACCGGGGAGCGGTATATTATTGTATCGTGATTAAATTGCGAAAACCCGAAGGGTCATTCGGGAAGTATCGTATACTTAAGTATTTATTATTTTTACATTATTATAAATACTCAAAAATATCTATCTTGGATTAAAAGCTTATTTTAATTAAATAATTATTTTATTAATTGTTTATATTAAATCTCAAAATATCATTTATTAATTATTGTTCATTATTTTAAAGACAAAACTAATCCAAGATACCTTCATCGTTTTCAAACTCAAACTCTTTCAAACCCAAAACATTTTCGAAAACCCCCGGTCAGGTTTTGCTTCTTATACACTTTTCAAGAATTATCGGTCGACTGAGGTCGAACTTCAACTACTCGAATTTTCTATCAAAAATTATTTTTGACAAGAAAGAAAAAAAGGGGACTCTGGCAGGTGTGGGAATCGTTGACGAACGATTCCCGGGATGTGTAAGCGGCCGTGAGCCGGGCGGTCTATCAATTATTATTCCGGCCCAGGTGTTGCCGAAGGATGATTACGGATGTAGTTTTCATCGAAGGTGATTACGGATGTAGTTTTCACCCGAGGATAGTTACGGATGTAGTTTCTATCCTTCTACCGGTAGAGAAGACCCACGGATTATTGGACTTGGATGTGGTGACTGATCATCATCAATCCCTGTCAGGTTTTATGTTTTCTTCAAGTCCCATCCTCCACTTTGGAAAAATACTCAGACACTCCTTCTTGGACCTAAGTGCCAAGTTGCCGATAGTGTGGTTTTTGATAAGAAAAATATTGACATCGTACAGTATCTAGAACTGCAAGATTTTCTATAAAGATTGGCACGTGTTAGAGCACTCTTGCAATTATTTCAAAGAATGAAATGTTTTTGAATGAGAAACCTTCTAAGCTAATGGAAGGAAAGAGGTTTGCAATGATGTATTCCCTGTACAGTATGTTAACCAGAGAGTGTTTTACCGAAAATGATATGCTCATATGTATATATTTTCAAACTTGAGATATATTGAAATGGGGACCTTATAAAGGGTTCATATGTTATTCTTAAAGCTCCTTAGTGAGTATAGATGTTTTATTCAAACTCGGACATATATATTGTCCAATTATGTTTTGAAATCTGAGATATATACCCATATAGTTGGGAATGTTTTCGAAATAAACCACATTATTATTTTTCAAAATGGTGAACTTGCTGAGCATTATGTAGCTCATTCTTGCTTTATAAAAATTTTTCAGAAAGAGAAGAATTTGGCCGATTAACTCTGCACCAGCAGAAGAGGAGTAGAAGATTTACCCCGGAGATGATTTAGTTCCTGATAAACACTACAGAGTAAGTCTGATAGGTTTTCAACTGTAATAGTAAGACTTGTCTTCAAGTGTAGTTGTATAAGTGGAAGTGCATAAGATTCTGGATTGTACAGATGAATTGTAATATTTATTGTTACTTTTGATTATCGTTTCTGAGGCTCTAACTTGTTTGTGCGTAAAATTAAGGTCTGGATGTATTGTTGAGTTGTAAAGTTAATACAGGTATGATATGGTTGGATGGTGATGTGACGACTTGAATCTTTGACCTCGGATTTGGGGGCGTCACAGAAATGGTATCAGAGCCATAAGTTACAGTACTCAGAAACGAGAGTGTTGAGAGTTAAGTCTAAGTAGGAGAATGACATAAGAGATCATAGTAAACTTATTATTGGACTTCCGGAAGAGTTACCGGTGAGTAGAATGGACTGGAGTGTTTACTGAAGGTATTATACTAGGGTCGATAGAATCCTTAGAGACCTTCAGAATGATGAATAGAGGTTTGAGAGTCGTACATGACCTATCATAGGTAATGATATAGGAAGCAGAGCGCAATCTCAAGAGCAACTGAGGTAGAGGCGATATTGCCAATATGATCGGATGACTAGGCTGGCATAAATTTTCTGGCCCATAATCCTCCGCAGTTTAGGAGGCGGCATTTTAAGAATCAAGAAGTTTAAACTTCCCTACATAATTAAGGGTACTTAGTACTTGGAATAATGAAAGTCTTTTACTTTGGCTATAAGATCTGATTTTCGATAAGTAACGGGTTTACCTGAAAGTTGGTCACTATGTCGTTGTCGATTTCATTACCCTTGATGGCGAATTTTACATGTGTTATACGAGAATGTTATCATAAGACGAGCGTGCTAGATAATTCCACACATGATTCGGACGCTAGAGCATGGTAGTTCAACTTAGAGAACAAACAAGTAGAATTAACAAAGGGACTCAAGAGAAGTTGAATATGGTTGCAACGAGCGATACAGTGATCTCCGAGTCTACCAAAAGAAAAGACCAGCGGGTCTAGAGTGGGATCCTTTGATAGAGATGTTATCAGGGACTACGTATATATGTATTGTAGACCTCAATATTTTTGGTATATGTTCACATACACACACCCGCCACTGAACCTATGGACTGCACTGAGATCCCTAAGAGATCTCTTTGATCTGTTCCCAAGGGGAACTGGCCACTTGCGATTCATGTCGGAAGGCATAAAATAGGACCCTATGGACTTAGCAGGTGTCCCCGGAATGATGTGAAGCTTGGTCTTCAAGATAAAGCACGGAAATGACAGATATATTTGTGAAACCCCAACTCGATAAATGACTTTAAGATGATGATTGAGAGACGCACTAGTTGGTGTTTTGTATTACGAAGACGAAGAGATGGAGTTACCCTCATAATGGTGATAATGAGATGCACGAATGATCATTAACTTATTTTGGTAACTACCGGCAGGTGCACTACTTCATTTTAAACTGTTCACTAACCCTGTTACCTCGATTAGTTTATATCAGGTAACCCTTCTAGCTTTTTACTTCATACTTGTGGAATAACAACCAGTGAGATACTTTCCCTAAAGCAGGACTTATCCGAAGTAATTTTATTTCATCCATGAACATTCTATTCAAAAATTCATGATGATCTTGTTCGGCTCAGGCCTATTTACACTTTCTTTCAATTATCCAAGGAAGGTTCAACAAATATTCCCTTAATTAATCGATGAATATTATTTAACGAATATTGACATTTGATTGCTTCTTTCATACTTGCACTCTTCAGTTGAGCTCATAAATATTTAACAAATTACTGAGGACATGGATGATATAATGTCTAGACATCCTTCATGAATTCTTTTCTACTATTCGAGATGAGATTGTACATCGTACATTGAAATCATAGTAAGGATATCATTTTTATATCGGTATTCTGAATTTAATTCTATTGTAGGATCTGATAAAGCATGTGTATGGAGGCACCCTTGGGTGGACCGTTTCATTGGTAAGTAATATTTGATGAGAGGTTATCGATTGTTCCGATACCTAGAACATTCTCTTCAGATTTTATAGTTTTCTTTTTTCAAACTTAATAACTTCTTATTTCCATTCGTTGTTCGAGTAGCCTAAAGTTTCTTCAGTGGCTACGGTGTTGAAATTTCGTTCTAGCCAACCGAAACCGGCTATTTGATATGTCAATATGAATGACTAGTTGATTGTTCTGACTAGTCACCAATGTGTCATTATGAAGAACATTTAGCTAACTGTCCTAGCTAGTGGTGATGTCTCAAACAGGTGGACTAGCAAATTTTGTCTAGCTAGTTGCTAGTGTTTCTTGAAAAGGACTAGTTATTGTTTCACTGGTCCAACTCCCAATTTTATTTATTCAGCAATTCTGCCATGCATTTTGCCTACGGTAAAGCATGATGATGAAAGTTCGATGAATAACTTGATTGAGACCTAGTGAGGTCGCCCACTCGACTTGAACTCTTACCCATCTTCGTATAAGACTTTATATCGAATATTTTATTCTTTCATTCATAAAATGAGAATTCATTTGAAACCATTGATTATTTTGATGACAAACTACTTCATTCTTTAATTGTCATGGAGTAGAATTGCTTTCTATTGGCTGACCTTCATCAATGCGACTTTAGATTTCCTCTTATTATTCAGGAGGAAAAGTATCCACCCGATGTAAGAATTGTATAAAGACCGTCTTCATGACTTTTGTATCCAACAATCATTGCCCTCGTGCAACATTCTCTATGATATCATATTACAGAATTATCAGGACCTGAAGGAATAAACCTTGTTGTACTCTTTCTGTCTATCCTTACATCTTCGAAAATCGAGACTCCTAGTATTTGGAACCATCAACATTCTTGGAACATCCAATGTGGAATTCTTATTGAAATTATCTATTGGACCTTGTTATTTTGAAACCATTCCTTTCAAAGTGATTACTCTAAGGTGAACGGGAGGTACAATTATGAACCGTTACATCAATATGAGATCAAAAAACCAAATGTTGTAATTGTGCAGCCAGAGCATTATGCCGAGTAATTATTTAAAGTAGGAGTAACATGTCGGGGCATACCACAAGGACCATTAATATTAGTGTAAGGGAGGTTATAAGAAATGATGAGGTGGTTGGGAGTACGCTCCTACCAACCGTTGTCAGGATGTTATATTAATGAATTCTGGAGTTACTAATCCTTTTCCTGATCCAAGAAATGCAAATCGATTGCGATGTAAAACATATCCTTAGAGGAAACTAACATGGAAGTGAGATGGACAAGAAAGGAAGAAATATCGTGGCAAGAATGTGAAGCTTTATTTAGCTTAAAGGGATTGATGCACATAGAGAGACATAAAGTTTAACAGGCCCCTAATAGCAAATGGATGCATGGATATATGCCAATGATCCTTCGAGATTACCACCTAATCAAGTTTATTGGGAATCGCAGTAGCATATAGGCCTCAGGCTGATTGGAGCCAATGGTGAAACAGGACGAGCGTATGACATCTTACATATACCATCAAGAACTGATACCCTTATCGGAAATGGAGGAATTGTTGACTAGTTAAAATGCGTAGTTGTTTTTCAAAGATAAGGTTAAAAAGCGGGTTTCACCAACTCAAGATCGACCTCTGTACTGTGGCCAAGTTGGCATTTCACACTAATATAAACGTTATAAAATTATGGTAGTATCATTTGAGTGGACTAATGAGTCAGAAGCATTTATGGATTAATGAACAAAGTTTTGGAATGAAATGAGATATGAGCAACAACCTCGTTGTTAGCTATACTTGATGATAAAAAGAGGACTTTGAGGGTCACGATGATGCGTCTTTCGAGAGTTTAAGAGGTGTGCTGATGCAGTAGAAAAAGGATGATAGCCTATACTTCTAAACAACATAAAGGTTACGAGATAGCACTAACCGTGAGTCGGGGATTAGTCATGATAGCGTTCACGCATAAAACTGAGACGTTAACTTTATGAGAAAAGTGTGAAAATTTTTCCACAAGTGCCATAAGTATATATTCATATTAGAACTAAACATAATAAAGAGAAGGTGACTAAAGGGAGCAATGAGTATAATGGAGAAATCTGTTATTACCCACGAAAGGCCAGTGTGGTGGCCGATACCTATAGAATGGATTATTCGAAATTGGAATTCAGTCAGTATTGACCGAGAAAATAGAGTATATACAATAAAGAATAATGTTAGAGGAAAATGACTAAATTATGGGGAGGGACAAAGATGTACAGAGAATTAAGAGAATGTTTGGCAAACGGATGTGAAGAATGGTATTGGCAAACTATTAAGTACAAACGCAACATGTCACAAACAAAATAATAGAGATCTAGTGGATTAATTCCGCCTGTAGAAAATCTTGAACGTGGACAGAATTATAATGAACTTCGTGAGTAGGTCACCGAAGACCGAGCCAAGAGATGGCCCTAGTTGATTTATAATTGCTGGACCAAGTGATTTACCTACGAGAGACTTTCCATTTAGGAGATTATCGATTTATATACGGAAGAGATGGTGGTGCAATATAAAACTTCTGTAGTGATTACGTTAGATAGAGACTTAAGGTTAAACTTCGAATATTGAAGGTGCTTTCAAGTATAATTAATAAAGAGATTGAGCGTATGTACTAATTTGATCTGTGGCTGATGGACAGGGAAGAAGAATTACCCAGACGATCGAATTTATATTTAGTGTCGTGCCTTAGATTTCACGGGGCAGTCGAGAATAAAAACTTATCCATGAAATGAATGTTGTTATCATGATCGTCACCATGCGAACGTAAGGACGTCTCTTGTAAAGTGTACTACGAAAGAAGAAGTTTCGCTTTTCTTGCGTTACGAAGAAGTCAATGAATGAGGGATATGGTAGCGGAACTGGTTCAACGTATACCGAAGACTATACAGTATCCATAGTAAGTGGTAACGGCTGACGGGAGGCAACACATGCGTGCTAATCAAGCCAAGGAATATGAGGAATACCGTGCGTATTGACGTTGTCTCAGATTATAAAACATGACCACAAAGTATTCACGGGCTAACGATACAAGGACTCAACATGGATACTATGAACAAGGTAGAGGAGGAACGTATAAGTAGTGGATAGAAATTTTCATTCATAGAACAACCGATAAGGAATACAGGTCGAGGAGAATATGCGTTGAGAAACAACATTAAAGCGTTGGTGAGACCAAGGGAGAGAACAATAGGGTTGAAGTGTCAACCTGAGAGTTGGAAAGGGTAAGGTTGGGATTGTATCCACAACTATTATCCTTAGGTTCTTAAGATAGAATCCTTTTAAGAAGATGAGACTGCAATAGCCCTAATTTTTGTGAATATTCGAAACCTGGATGAATAGTAATTTTATGGGTGGATAAGAAAATTTCGCAATCACGATATGTACGAATTATTAAATGAAGATTTCGAATTGATATTACGTCCTTACGGTACAGACGAGTGTATGTAAAAGTCATTATTTTTTTTTGCGAAACCCATTATTTCGAATGGTCAAATTTTATGAGATATTAAAGGAGTATGAGGTGGGAAACTTCGTGATGCTAAAGGTATCCCCTGGAAAGGATTGATGCGGTTTGTTAAGAAAGAGAAGCTAAGTATGAGGTTTATTGGACCTTTTGAGATTTTGAGGCGTATTGGGAAGTTAGCCTACGAGTTAGCCTTGCTCCAAGCTTACAGCAAATTCATAATGTGTTTCATATGTCTATGTTACGACCATACCACACCGACTATCGGCATGTGATAGAGTACAACCAAGTGGACCTATGACCCGACTTGACCCATGTGGAGCAACCCGTGGAAATCATGGATAGAGAAGGAGCAAGTGCTAAGGAACAAGGTGGTCAGACTAGTCAGAGTATTGTGGCAGAATCACAACGTAGAAGAATCAACTTGGGAATTGGAAAGTGAGATGCAAGAGAAGTACCCCCACCTATTCTCGACCTGATTCCAGGACGGAATCCTTTTAAGGGGGGGACTGTAATAACCCTGATTTTTGTACTACTGTAGAAAAGACCCGGATGAATAGTAACTTCGGTGTGTAAGAAAAACAAATCCCACCCATAATTATGTAATGGAAATTTGAGGATGATTAATTCATATTAAAATTATATAAGCAAAATGAGTGTATGTAAAAGCCGTCAAAAATTAGTAAATCACACTTCGTAAGAAATTACAATTTTTGAGAAAGCGATAAATACGAAAGCCGTGACATGGCCAAGGACTTTATAAACATGAGAATATTATGGAATAAGAATTAAGAAGATATTGGAGAAATGAGAACCACTTGAAGAGATTTTATTAAGAACATTTTTAAGGAGTGGTATAACATTGCATGGAAAATTAAGTAATAAACTTGGAAAATAACCAAGGGCAATACCCATGCAAAATCCATGCAAATTACATGCAAGGTGGTTGATTTAGCTAGTAACCAAGCCAAGGAACTAGGTAACTAGTAGTTGGTAGCATGGTTAGAAAACCAAGTACTAGTTAGAAACAAACCAACTAGTTAGGAAACATAGTTAGCATAAAAGATGGATCACCAAGCAAATTGTGTAGGCTTTTTAGATTTGGAAAATCTTGACCAACTAGCCATAGCCTTTATACATATAAGATATTAGCACATTATTGTAGTTAAAAGAAAAAGCAAAGCAAGTAGCAAACACCATTTCTCTCTTCTTTTTTTCTGCATTCTGCTGAGCAACAGAACAAGGAGGAGAAAATAATTTTTTTCCTTGCCTTCCACTATCTCAAATATTCCCAAATTAAATCCCAAGGTTCTTCAGAGTACTAGTGAGGTACATTTTAATTTTCATAATATTATATGAATCCTAACATACCTAGAAAAATTGTCAAAGTTGCTTTGTGAATAGTGATCTTATGAAATCTTGTTTTTGGATCTTAAAGATTAAGCCATATATTGATCAACCAAGGAGTTTGAGAAGGATTTCAAGCCTTGTTGAGATACTTTGAACTTCAAGGAAGGTATAATTTCTTAACCCTAGTAGCCATTGCAAGATTTTAAGCTTGGTTTGATGAAATCTAAAAGTTCTAGTGATAAAAATGTTGGATCAAGTTTGATTATTGGAAAATCTTGGATATTGATGAAAATTGTTGTGATGAAAAATTTTGTTATGTTATATGAAATCATGAGAGTAGAGAAAATTTGAGTTTGGTATATTTGTGATGATATTGAAGTGGGTGGAAATTTTGGAAGTTGTATGTCTTGTAATAAGTGGTTTTGACAAATCTGCAAATACCCCTGTTTCAAGCTATGATTCGGAACTCTAAATCTACTCCCCTGGAAACCTACCTTATATGCTTGGAAAGTTCTTGATCTGTAGTTTTTAGAAATGTAAAGTTTAATTCCAAGGGATTTGTAGATTTTGAGTTATGGACGATTTAGTGAGATGTGTTCTGAGTAGGGAGTTGCAGAGAATTGTTCCCTTGTACATAATTTTTGGACAATCGGTGTTGAACCTATGGTAAAAATTGAGTAGCAAGTTCTTATAGTGGGGTAGATGAAATAAAAAGAATTAGGTGAAAATTTGAATTTTCCAATTTTATAAAAATCGTAGAGTACAAACTGCGCAGTAGGAAATCCCTGCAGGAAAGAGTAAAGTTTAAGGGCTTGGTTAAGGACCTTAGAAAAATCCTTGGGATGTGTGAAAATTATATTTACACCACATTGCAGTGAAGAAAGTATAAGAAAAAGAATTTTGTAAAAAGGATTATTTTTTTGATTTTATAAAAATGTTAGAGCGAAGTGCGCGCGAGTGAAAAATCACCTAGGAGGTTAGTTTAACGTAGTTTTAAGAGTACTCACTTGTGTTTCAAGTTTGAGGAATGGATTCGAGTCGAATGGGTAACGAATGTGATAAAGTGATGACATGGTCATATGGGAGGGTTAGTGGTCACAAATTGGAGTCTTTAAGTTGGTCTTACATCCTTTAAAACCTTACGATTAAGCAGTGTTGTTAAGGTACTAACGTACGAATATTGATCATGTATAGATCTTCGTTCCACGTCGCGAGCTCGACCACCCCACCCTACCAAGGCAAGTTTACTTTTCAAAACTTATATATAAGGATTTTCACTTTATTGTTTGTGGCTTTCAAATGTATTATATGCTTACGCTTTATGAGGTTATGTTGAAGTTTGAGATATATGCAAATATGTGTTTGTACACCCTTGAACTTAGAATGAAAATGTTTCCTTCGGACAACGACTCTAGCAATAGTGTAAGAACCCCAAATTTTGGATATAATTAAAACTTTTTATTAAGTAATGATAAAATGAGGAACAATGATTCCGACAAGGTCACCAGCTCTAATGAATGGTGGTTTCAAAGAACAATGATTGTAATGAATGGATATTGCTTTGGACAATGATCCTGATGCATTGGTATATTGTCAGAATAGAGTAATTCGATGGTTGAGGACCTAGATAAGAATAATCTACCATCCAGGAAGGAGCTAATGGATCCTTGAAGGGAAATGAGTACGTGCATAGTGTTTCCCGTACGTGCATAGTGTTTCCCATACGTGCATAGTATTTCCCGTACGTGCATAGTGTTTCCCGTACGTGCATAGTATTTCCCGTACGTGCATAGTGTTTCCTGTACGTGCATAGTAATTTGGTGGATGAATAGTGATTTTGTAAGTTGGAAAACTTTTCACGCCACCCTATGTACGGGACGTGATATGGATGTTTCGAAGTCATATTAGTAATACGCGGAGGAAATAAGTGAATGCAGAGACGATCGGAATTCAGAAATTCCAAATTCTTTTTCGGTATAATATTTGACCGGACAGTGGATTAAATATTATTATAATCCAAGAATTGAGATATTAACTTTGAGGATTTGATATTTTGGGATGTTATTATATTTGATTTAAGAATGAAGGTAGGAAACCACTGAGGCAGTGAAACAAGCGTTCTAGAAACCGCTAAAACGTTATAACGTGATTAATCAATAAAGCGAACGAATCCTAGATTACGGATTAAGTTCGTATCGAGATTAAATATCCTACATGGTCATCACGAGGATTATATTAAGGATTGGGGAAGGTATTATGAATATCGAGAAATTTCCCGGTAAACCCTAAAGGTGAAACTACTTAGTTATTCGCCCGAACGATCAATCGAAACGAGCAATAACCGGACAAAAGAAACAAGCAGTGGAAGCAAGAGTCATGCATAAGCTACTAGATAAATATCTAGCAACCAAGTGGGCTAAGTAACTAGCATGTTAAGGATTGAACTAGTAGTTAGCCAAATCAAACTCTAGTTAGCCATAAATCAATCCAAGTGCTACACATGCTTTCAAATCTCACCATTCATTCCAAAAGCACTTTAATAAAGTAAAAAGAGATGAGATATCATCCAAGGCTCATCACTTTATGAATTATTATCAAAACAACCAAGCAAACACAAAGAACTCTCCATTTTCCTTTCTTCCTTGAAAAATTCTGCCAAGGTGCTAGAAGTAAGGCTTCCAACCATCATTTGATCTTGAAATATTTATGGTGAGTACTTCATATCATAGCTTAGATCCCATAGAAATTTCAGCTTCAAATTCATCTTTTTCCATTTTCAAATAAATCATCAAAGATGATGATGAATAGTGTTTTCAAGAACTAATCTTTGTTTTTCTTGTTTTCATGATTGATCCTAGCTAACTTAAGGCTATCCAAGGACCATACCAAGATTTGTGAGGCTAGTACATACTCCAAGGAAGGTATAAGAATTGAAAACCCTAGATCTACTTTGAGTTTTAAGCATGTTCTTGATGGATCTAGCTTAGTTATGATTATGTTCATGTTATAAGCATGCTTAGTTAGTGATTTAGTGATTTGATTAACATGATGATTTTGATGCTAAGATCAGTAGCTTCTGGAATTTTTGAGATGCTTATTATGTGTATAAGTTGTTTAGATGCCCGGTGTGGCTTGGGTTGTTGATTACGATTTATGGAACGTCCGATTTATAGCCGTCGTAATGCCCGATTTTTGTTAACCTTAAGAAATCTTGTTTGACAGTAGCCATAAATCACTGTCCAGTATCATGTTCTGCCATGGCAAGATAGATCATGTTATAAGCTTCGTTTTGATATAAAGATCATGTGAAACGGACTTACGGTTTAGGAATTATGGCCAATTCACTAAAAGACGTTCGAAACCGTAAGTACGAGTTCGTTATTAAAATTGAACCCTCGTAAAATACGTAAGTCAGTGGCGAATCTTGGTAATTAAATGCTAGAGGTAAAAAGGAAGGTGTGAGAGAAAACCTCATGTGAAACGGATCGTTTTCCGATTTTATAAAAATGTTCGAATCAAAGTTAATCGCAAACGAACCCCTAAAAACCCGCTTGATTATAACTTCGGTAAAACACTTAGAAAACGGGCGATAAAACTCGGAGCATAATATTGATTTGTAACGATCGACTTTAGAACTTGTATGACTTAAGTATGTCCCAAGTGTAAGTACAATGACATGTCGTATTAACGAACGAATGTCGGGTCGGATCGATGATAAAAGGAATCCACTAAAAGGGGTATAACGAGATAACTCGAGAACGTGTTTCGATTTAAGTATAACTTAACTTTTAAGATGTTAAGTGATTAATCCCGAATGCCTTGGCTATTTATAGATCACCAAGCTGACCCGGGACCCGCTACCACTACCCCTTACCGTACTCGACTACCAGGCAAGTTTCAATTCCCTTCTTTTAGGCTGTTGTTGTGATTGAATAAATATATAAATATGTTTTCTGTTATACATATGCCATAGCATGCATGCCTACTTTCAAGTTATATCATTATGCTTGTTCCCTGATTGTTATTGGCTTATAAATTAGATAGCTATCGTATCAACTATAAGCCGGTTATTGTAAGACCCTCATAGAAGGGCGTATACATCTTATTCATCAAATATAGACCGGGAGTCAATATTTCTTGATATATCGAGATTACCTCGGAGGAAAATATTTAAGTAAATATTTTCCATTATTCGGGCGACGAATATTATTTGAATATTCGTTCGAGATTATTTATTTAACGATCCTTACTTCAAATAATTATTTGAACGTAACTATTCGACGAATAATATTTATTTTAATATTCATTCAGAGTCGAATTATTTATCGATTATTTTTTCGAATATTCTTCTAAAGATGAGACTACTAAATGAATATTATTTGGATATTCATTTAGAATATTATTTTATTAAATAAATATTACTTTTGAATATTCATTTAGGATATTAATTACTTGATGAATATTATTTTAATATTCATCTGAAGCTTGATTTATTTATCGAATATTATCTCGAATATTCCTTTAAAGCTTGGATTACTAAATGAATATTACTTGATATTCATTTAGAATATTATTCATTAAATGAATATTACTTTTTGAATATTCATTTAAATTCCTAATTAATTATGAATATTGTCTTAAATATTCCTTTCAGGTCCTATTAATTAATGAATATTATTTTGAATATTCATTTAAATAGTTATTTATTCAATAAATATTCTCCTGATATTTCTTCAGGGATTATTTTGGAAAATACCCTGATTAAAGATATCCTTTAATATTCTTAAATATTCTTTAAATATTTTTAATTCAATAAATATTCTCTGAATATTTATTTCATACTTAGAATAACCTCAATAAGGTTTATCTTCTTCGATTATTACAGAAAATACCTCGGAGTCATATTATTATTAATCTTATATCAAGAAAGGTTCTCAGACATCATTCTTCTTTGAGTCTACCTCTCTAATAATAAGGGAACCTTACTTGGAAAATGTTATTTATCTTGTCGACTTCCCGGTCATAGAGTATTCTCTTCACTCGCAACTCGGGTGCTGTTGACTTATTAAGTCGTTGTTTACCTTCTCATCTTTCGAGGGGTAAGATTGTTGGAACAAGTTGATATTCGATACCAAGCCACAGCTTGGAAGTTATTGGTGAATTTTCCTTTCCAACTAGATACGACTACCTTGTAGAGTCTTATCAACAAGTATTATACTTGGGGAAAGGGGGACGAACGTTACATTCAGAATCATGAATTCTATTTGAACTAGGAGTCGTGTAAGAGGCCGAGTAGCGCCGGTCCATCCCCTTTGGCCCAACCGTTGGCCGGGGAGAGCTAGTAAGGCGGTAGACAAGTAAAGCCGTCAGTTCTTCCTTCTACCGGTAGTAAATCTAATTTGAGCTGTACGATCTCGACTGATCATCAAGATTGGAACAGCGGACGCGGTGAATACTCCATCATTGGTTCATCATCCAAACTTATTTATTTCCTGCAACATGATTATTGTTGGCAGAGCTGGAAAAGTGTTCATAACTGGAATTGCAATCTTTTCATGCAAGTTCCTCTTTTTAATGACAATGAGAATATCTCGCTTACTTTTGATGTAGCAGATATTTCTACAAACAAATACTTTGAGTTACCTGGTAACTTTATCCTTTATATTATACTGGCAATAACCTCATTAATGCATGGCATATGGTTTCAAAGGATATTTTGAACTGCTGTATATATGTATCACTGTTCAGTTATATTATTGTTGGTGGGCTTTCGCTCACCCTTGCTTTGTTCATATTATGTCACAACAACAGCTAGGATAGATGGCTCGCATCAGGCGCACTCGGCGCAAGCGGGTTACCCGACCCACCGGACTCCCCGCTGAGATGCTAGCCGCCATTGCTGAGGTAGCATAGTTAGACAGCTTTTGTTTCCTGTTTAACTATATGTATAATTAATGTAATCAACGGCAAAACTGTTAAACTTATGATGTTATCCTTTTGGGATTGTAATAACGTTTATTCGTAACCCTTTAATGTAAGACTTATTTCAATTTCATCTCTGGGACTATAACTGTTGTGCGTGTGAGTGGATATTATTGTGGGGTCACAGCATGTGATTTATTGTGGACTCAAGTCAAGTATTATTAATGGATGTAAGACCGTAACCACCAGATCCCTGACCCCGGATCTGGGGGTGTTACAGAAGTGGTATCAGAGCGTACGTTATAAACCCCAGAGATGAGGTGACGTTAAAACAATAAATTCAATAAGATAATAAGAACTCTTTCCAAGTTCATAGTTGGACTACTTAATGTAGTGATGACATATAAAACCCTTATGGGAACTCGTAAGTATCATGATAGTAACTTAGCTCGATATCGTATCGACGAGTAAGGTGACAGACCTTGAGGCATACGAGCAGCAGCGCGATGATGCTTTATATGCTGAAGATCAGCGGGTAATTCGATGGAGTACCCTACTGGAGACCCGGAAGAGGTTCCAGCAGATAAGGAAAATCTTGTTAGGATAAGGAGCTTACCCTCGAGGAATGAGGGCTGTAGCCAGAAAGACTGAGATGATTAAGGTATAGAGCTCAGAAAAGTGGGCATAAAGAACTAAGCTATTAGCAAGAGAACTGAAGATTCATGTTGGATTCGTGGCTGGACTACTGGAGGTAGTACCAGCAAGTAAGACGGATTGGAACAATTACTTGAGATCTTATACGGGAATAGATGAGAATCATTAGAGACTTTCATATTAACGAAAAGAGTGCTAGTAGGATGTATGATTATCAAAGGCATCGATATAAGGCGAGGAGCAGAGTCCCTAGGAATAATTGAGAAAAGGCAGTAAGTGCCATATCATTTGATAAATGAATAAGTATGAATATTGTCAGTAATAATTCGCCATGAGAAGGCAGATGTCATAGGTTGTAATTTATGGAACCAAATTGAGGTTGATGAAGTTGTTTTATTCAGGAAAATGTCCATTTTATGAATGAATCAGTTAGAAAGTGAAAACATTGGGAAGTGACAGCATGATTGGATAAAGTTATATAAGGAAGTAGTAAGGAAGACAATGATCTCAGAACCTACCGGAAGATAAGACCAGTGAGTCAAGATGAACTCGTAATGAGACTATTGTCAGAGACTAAGTATAGGGTTAATTTAACTCAGTGAAATGATGAACCATAAATGTTAGATGCATGTGACTCAGAGGAATATTAAATTCTTTCTTTTCTTTGAATGGATTATAGTAGTTACCTTAAGTTTACTCCGACACGGAATTATAATGGATCAAGTAATACGATCAGCAGTTAAAGGGAAAAATGTGAGAAAATCTTCCTGGAGCTAAAAGATGAAAGTGGTAATGACCAAGAGTTGGCATTGCTTAATGGAAAAAGGAGACTTTGTGCTTCCAACGACGCTTCACATAAAGGATTAGGATGTGTGCTTGCGTAGCATGACAAAGTACTGGCGGATGCATTTGGACAACACGGTTCACCAGGTTCGGATGGCCTTAGTAGTGCCAAATTTTTTGGAACAACCAACTCCGACGGTAAGGTTCCTGCTGAGACTAGCGGTTGGGTAGACTAACATTTGGTAATATTGAATATCAGGACATATAGGTATCAGGAAGTTGTGACTGGTTTCAGTTTGAAACTGTCGATTCCCCTCTAAAGGATGTATATAATTGGTTCCTCTCCAGTGGTTAAACTTCCAACCTAATGACGATTATTTCGTTAATTATGACTGCTTATGGTTCTACCTGCTTGGAGGTTCATAGAACTATTCTTCAGGTTTCGAAATTGGTCTCCTTAATGTTACCAGTAGGTGAATAGATTGACCAAAATTTCCCTGATTCAACAAAAAAAGGAATTCATCGAATTTTGGCAAATCTTGTCTTTCTGATTATCAGAGAACATCATTGAAGAGAATGGAAACTGGAGCGAACCCTGTGGATTGGGTAAGGTTGCCGTCTTATATGGGTTAGTAGACGGACCCTGAGTATTACAATCGATGGTAGAGATAAAATGATGAAGTGAGATTGGACGGAAACAGGAAATGTAAGTAAGAAACCAGCCGGACTGAGAAATTCCAGGATTGACTTAAATGAAAAGGCTGTTATGCCAGGAATGGTAAGCTTGCGTGGCACGTGGTAGTGATAAGAATAGTTGAAAAGATAAAAATAGAGGTAAGGTGACCAGAGACGGTGCTGAATAGTCGATTAAGACTTATATGAAGTAAAGTTTTAGAAAGGTAGAAAGGTATCAAAGAAGGCACTATGCCGGCAATTGCTAGAAAAGTAATGCTATTAGCCAACCCCTAAAATCATATATATATATATATATATATATATATATATATATATATATATATATATATATATATTTGTGGCCAGTTGAGGCCAAGTCACAAAGGATTATCAAGTGACTAGACCCGCAATGAAAGGACAAAGCAGGGTTACTTCTAAGAAAGCACCGACTGCAAGGCCTTCTGATATAAAGGAAACATTAATGAGATCGTAGGAATCTTCTGCTGAACAGCCCATGTTTTGATTGGGAATTCACTAGACCTTTTTGGGATGGGGTCACCCGTACTAAAGTGACTCATGTGTATATAGCTGTCCAAGATTACGAGTAAAATGGGATTATAATGACTTGAGATGTATGATGTTAGGGTATCATGAATACCATGAATATATTATGACGGAGGAAAGTAAACAATGAAGGTATATGAAGAGAGTATAGAAATGGTCAGAAATTGAACAATATGCTGTAGGAATTTTCTCTGAGGCAAGTACCTTTGCGAAGAACGATAAGCACTAGGAAATTCACGTTGAACTCGACCAATATCTTTCAGAACATCCTTGCTACCATTAACAAGTTCTGTAAGAGAGCAGATAGACATACGTTGTCTTTTAGAAGGTCAAATAGGTTGACCACTATCTGAAAGAAGAAATTAGCAGTAAGCTACCGATCGATTATCAAATAAGAATGATTGAAAAGAGACCCTTATTAAGGATACATGATTTGATTGCCAATTATAGGATGCAGGAATTCCTTGGCAGTTGAATTAAGGATAAGATATCCATATAGTAATGCAAACCCTGGGGAATGGACAAGGGATGGCATTACCCCAAATAAAGGACATCGTGAATTTGGATGATATAAATTGAATTGATTAAGGCGACATCAAACTTTGAGGATTTATAAAAAAAAAGCAGTTTTGAAAGGTATATAGACAGAATTATTATATGATTAATTACTGATATTTTGATGTGCCCTGTACCCAGAAAATACAGGAAGAATGATGAGGATTACCTAAGAAACCTTACAAGGAAAAAGGTAATATTCTGAAGTTCAAAATGGAAGTTTGGTAGGGAATATATGACATAGAAATAATTATGCCAGACGAGGCATGTGTGAAACCATGGGAAAGTATGGATTGAACCAACAAAGGTTGAGATTATCCTAGAACAAGAAAGAACTAAGAGAACAAATATCCTAGGTATGATCGAGAGTAACTTTGATAAAGTTCCCACGGGAAGGTGGAAGCAATGACTTATGGAAAAAAAAAAGACTGATAGTTATATTTTCTCCTTCAGCAGAGCTTAATGGAGAATGCTTTAACCCAACAGTGATGGGAATGAGGAAAAAAAGTTTGAGTTGGAATGTATCCAGAGAACATGGATTACAAGAAATTGTTAGTATCAGGAAAGGCCAATGAGGTGGCCGACAATCTAAGTATAAAGGAATAATTACAAATGTTCATACCGAAGAAACAGAATGATATTTGGAAGGACCTTGAAGGTCATATCGGAATGGAGGAATTTACATTCCTTCTGATGACTGTGCAAGAATTGACGGTAATAATAGTTTAAGTAAAGATTCGATTCCTGATGGAGTCTTAAGCATATTACGTACCTTAGAAGGTCCCGTTTTGAGGCAAACCAGGACCGTGGTAAAAAAATTGATGAAGTAAACCGTTAGGTTTCCAGTCTTTTATGGAAGATGCATAAGTGATAGTTTCATTAAGCGGACCTAGCTGCGATGCTTGAAACTCTTCTGCAATTCTATCTACTTCATGTTATATCTACATCAAGTTCAGGAAGTGTTCCTTATGGATAAGGAATAGTGATTACTTTGTCTCCCTAAGGGATTTGAAACCCGTAGGGTTAGCTATTAACGCACTACGTTAACAACAAGCGATGGTGATTCTTCTAAGAAAGTAGATGACAACGTAAAGATAAAGAAAGTGCTGCTATTGATAAACTAAATGGCATGTTGATGAATGATAAGCAAGTTTGTGTTAGTGTATTTCTGCGCAAACCAGATAGAGAATATGAGGTTGATGATTCATGATGCCAAATGTATTCCCGTAGAAAGAATTAATGAGACTTGGAGGGAAGGGCAGTTGAGCCCGAGACTTATTGGGCCATTTAAGAGTTCAAAAGTGTTCTCGAGCCAGCCTTACCCCAAAAACTTATAGCACGGTCATAACGGGTTTTCATGTGGAAAGGCTACGCCAGTAAAATGCAGATGTTCAACAGATGATAGGAGTACGAGCATGTAGATATACGACCTGGTCTGACTTACGAAAGACAACTTGTGGAAAACCACCGATAGAAAAGAACAAGTGATGAGAAACAAGGTTGGCAGAAGTAGATTATATGAATCTAAGTTAAAGGGATCGGGCCAGATTCATTTCGGAAAGTTTAAATTGGAATAACGTGATGATTATAGAATAAATGTGACGGAATACCGATAAGGAGGTACCAAGTGCAAAAAGGTGTCTCAATAAAGAGGTGAAGGTGAAAGTAAATAATAGAATTGAGTAAGAATCAGATAATAAGAAGGATGTGATTGATAAAGAAAAGGCTGGGAAAGCAACTATGGAATGAGAAGCAAGGAATGTTATGAATGGGTTTTCTAATGAATTCTCAGGATGACAACCTGATAGTGTCAATATTATAGTTATGAAAAAGCTAGTAACATGATATGGGATGTCAGTAATAATGATGTCAAGTGAGAAATCTAAGATTTAACCTGAAAGGTTGAAGGATTTCCCGAATGTGAGTATCGCTAAGATTGAACAAGAGTATTTGTCCATAGAATAATGGACAAAGCAGCAAGATATGTTGTCAGGTGAGATTGCGATCAAATAGTATTGGATATAATTATGATTAATTTCTTCTTTGATAAACCTCTATAGTTCAGAGGTAAATTCTGAGTATGATATTCTACAATCATGAAAGCTTTCTATAATCCTTTAGAACTCTGTTCTCTTCTTCTCTCTTATTCATCTTCTTTATGAATTGAGAAGAACAACCCTTTTAGGAGGGGAGGTACTGCTACGTGACTATCTGTCTATGTGATAGAAGTCTAGGTGGAATACCATAACTTGTTTAATTGCTTGTCAAGTACTAAAGGCTGGCCCCTTCTGTACTAACTATGCAATATAACAAATGTTCAATTGATCATAGTGATGTCTCAATAAATCTTTCCACTTCTCTATATTGATCGAGATTGCGAAGATTAAAGCGATCAGGAAATGCACAGTACGAGCGAGGTTACCTCCGAATTCGTAGGGTGATAGTGATACCAATGTTACTGCAGGTATCAATAAGGATAAGACTGAGTAAGAGTATAACCCGGATAGTGAGTTGTACGAAAAGTAGCAACGTTGATGGAAAAAGGATACAGTATGGATTGTAGCACTAGAAGATGTGCTGAGGAAGGGTAGAACGACTAAGAATTGACCGGGAAGCTAAAAAGTGAACGACAGGCAAACGACTCTTTGCTTCCTACCTGATTCCGGGACAGAATCCTTTTAAGGAGGGGAGACTGTAAGAACCCCAAATTTTGGATATAATTAAAACTTTTTATTAAGTAATGATAAAATGAGGAACAATGATTCCGACAACAAGGTCACCAGCTCTAATGAATGGTGGTTTCAAAGAACAATGATTGTAATGAATGGATATTGCTTTGGACAATGATCCTGATGCATTGGTATATTGTCAGAATAGAGTAATTCGATGGTTGAGGACCTAGATAAGAATAATCTACCATCCAGGAAGGAGCTAATGGATCCTTGAAGGGAAATAAGTACGTGCATAGTGTTTCCCGTACGTGCATAGTGTTTCCCATACATGCATAGTATTTCCCGTACGTGCATAGTGTTTCCCGTACGTGCATAGTATTTCCCGTACGTGCATAGTGTTTCCCGTACGTGCATAGTATTTCCTGTACGTGCATAGTAATTTGGTGGATGAATAGTGATTTTGTAAGTTGGAAAACTTTTCACGCCACCCTATGTACGAGACATGATATGGATGTTTCGAAGTCATATTAGTAATACGCGGAGGAAATAAGTGAATGCAGAGACGATCGGAATTCAGAAATTCCAAATTCTTTTTCGGTATAATATTTGACCGGACAGTGGATTAAATATTATTATAATCCAAGAATTGAGATATTAACTTTGAGGATTTAATATTTTGGGATGTTATTATATTTGATTTAAGAATGAAGGTAGGAAACCACTGAGGCAGTGAAACAAGCGTTCTAGAAACCGCTAAAACGTTATAACGTGATTAATCAATAAAGCGAACGAATCCTAGATTACGGATTAAGTTCGTATCGAGATTAAATATCCTACATGGTCATCACGAGGATTATATTAAGGATTGGGGAAGGTATTATGAATATCGAGAAATTTCCCGGTAAACCCTAAAGGTGAAACTACTTAGTTATTCGCCCGAACGATCAATCGAAACGAGCAATAACCGGACAAAAGAAACAAGCAGTGGAAGCAAGAGTCATGCATAAGCTACTAGATAAATATCTAGCAACCAAGTGGGCTAAGTAACTAGCATGTTAAGGATTGAACTAGTAGTTAGCCAAATCAAACTCTAGTTAGCCATAAATCAATCCAAGTGCTACACATGCTTTCAAATCTCACCATTCATTCCAAAAGCACTTTAATAAAGTAAAAAGAGATGAGATATCATCCAAGGCTCATCACTTTATGAATTATTATCAAAACAACCAAGCAAACACAAAGAACTCTCCATTTTCCTTTCTTCCTTGAAAAATTCTGCCAAGGTGCTAGAAGTAAGGCTTCCAACCATCATTTGATCTTGAAATATTTATGGTTAGTACTTCATATCATAGCTTAGATCCCCTAGAAATTTCAGCTTCAAATTCATCTTTTTCCATTTTCAAATAAATCATCAAAGATGATGATGAATAGTGTTTTCAATAACTAATCTTTGTTTTTCTTGTTTTCATGATTGATCCTAGCTAACTTAAGGCTATCCAAGGACCATACCAAGATTTGTGAGGCTAGTACATACTCCAAGGAAGGTATAAGAATTGAAAACCCTAGATCTACTTTGAGTTTTAAGCATGTTCTTGATGGATCTAGCTCAGTTATGATTATGTTCATGTTATAAGCATGCTTAGTTAGTGATTTAGTGATTTGATTAACATGATGATTTTGATGCTAAGATCAGTAGCTTCTGGACTTTTTGAGATGCTTATTATGTGTATAAGTTGTTTAGATGCCCGGTGTGGCTTGGGTTGTTGATTACGATTTATGGAACGTCCGATTTATAGCCGTCGTAATGCCCGATTTTTGTTAACCTTAAGAAATCTTGTTTGACAGTAGCCATAAATCACTGTCCAGTATCATGTTCTGCCATGGCAAGATAGATCATGTTATAAGCTTCGTTTTGATATAAAGATCATGTGAAACGGACTTACGGTTTAGGAATTATGGCCGATTCACTAAAAGACGTTCGAAACCGTAAGTACGAGTTCGTTATTAAAATTGAACCCTCGTAAAATACGTAAGTCAGTGGCGAATCTTGGTAATTAAATGCTAGAGGTAAAAAGGAAGGTGTGAAAGAAAACCTCATGTGAAACGGATCGTTTTCCGATTTTATAAAAATGTTCGAATCAAAGTTAATCGCAAACGAACCCCTAAAAACCCGCTTGATTATAACTTCGGTAAAACACTTAGAAAACGGGCGATAAAACTCGGAGCATAATATTGATTTGTAACGATCGACTTTAGAACTTGTATGACTTAAGTATGTCCCAAGTGTAAGTACAATGACATGTCGTATTAACGAACGAATGTCGGGTCGGATCGATGATAAAAGGAATCCATTAAAAGGGGTATAACGAGATAACTCGAGAACGTGTTTCGATTTAAGTATAACTTAACTTTTAAGATGTTAAGTGATTAATCCCGAATGCCTTGGCTATTTATAGATCACCAAGCTGACCCGGGACCCGCTACCACTACCCCTTACCGTACTCGACTACCAGGCAAGTTTCAATTTCCTTCTTTTAGGCTGTTGTTGTGATTGAATAAATATATAAATATGTTTTCTGTTATACATATGCCATAGCATGCATGCCTACTTTCAAGTTATATCATTATGCTTGTTCCCTGATTGTTATTGGCTTATAAATTAGATAGCTATCGTATCAACTATAAGCCGGTTATTGTAAGACCCTCATAGAAGGGCGTATACATCTTATTCATCAAATATAGACCGGGAGTCAATATTTCTTGATATATCGAGATTACCTCGGAGGAAAATATTTAAGTAAATATTTTCCATTATTCGGGCGACGAATATTATTTGAATATTCGTTCGAGATTATTTATTTAACGATCCTTACTTCAAATAATTATTTGAACGTAACTATTCGACGAATAATATTTATTTTAATATTCATTCAGAGTCGAATTATTTATCGATTATTATTTCGAATATTCTTCTAAAGATGAGACTACTAAATGAATATTATTTGGATATTCATTTAGAATATTATTTTATTAAATAAATATTACATTTGAATATTCATTTAGGATATTAATTACTTGATGAATATTATTTTAATATTCATGTGAAGCTTGATTTATTTATCGAATATTATCTCGAATATTCTTTTAAAGCTTGGATTACTAAATGAATATTACTTGATATTCATTTAGAATATTATTCATTAAATGAATATTACTTTCTGAATATTCATTTAAATTCCTAATTAATTATGAATATTGTCTTAAATATTCCTTTCAGGTCCTATTAATTAATGAATATTATTTTGAATATTCATTTAAATAGTTATTTATTCAATAAATATTCTCCTGATATTTCTTCAGGGATTATTTTGGAAAATACCCTGATTAAAGATATCCTTTAATATTCTTAAATATTCTTTAAATATTTTTAATTCAATAAATATTCTCTGAATATTTATTTCATACTTAGAATAACCTCAATAAGGTTTATCTTCTTCGATTATTACAGAAAATACCTCGGAGTCATATTATTATTAATCTTATATCAAGAAAGGTTCTCAGACATCATTCTTCTTTGAGTCTACCTCTCTAATAATAAGGGAACCTTACTTGGAAAATGTTATTTATCTTGTCGACTTCCCGGTCATAGAGTATTCTCTTCACTCGCAACTCGGGTGCTGTTGACTTATTAAGTCGTTGTTTACCTTCTCATCTTTCGAGGGGTAAGATTGTTGGAACAAGTTGATATTCGATACCAAGCCACAGCTTGGAAGTTATTGGTGAATTTTCCTTTCCAACTAGATACGACTACCTTGTAGAGTCTTATCAACAAGTATTATACTTGGGGAAAGGGGGACGAACGTTACATTCAGAATCATGAATTCTATTTGAACTAGGAGTCGTGTAAGAGGCCGAGTAGCGCCGGTCCATCCCCTTTGGCCCAACCGTTGGCCGGGGAGAGCTAGTAAGGCGGTAGACAAGTAAAGCCGTCAGTTCTTCCTTCTACCGGTAGTAAATCTAATTTGAGCTGTACGATCTCGACTGATCATCAAGATTGGAACAGCGGACGCGGTGAATACTCCATCATTGGTTCATCATCCAAACTTATTTATTTCCTGCAACATGATTATTGTTGGCAGAGCTGGAAAAGTGTTCATAACTGGAATTGCAATCTTTTCATGCAAGTTCCTCTTTTTAATGACAATGAGAATATCTCGCTTACTTTTGATGTAGCAGATATTTCTACAAACAAATACTTTGAGTTACCTGGTAACTTCATCCTTTATATTATACTGGCAATAACCTCATTAATGCATGGCATATGGTTTCAAAGGAAATTTGAAGTGCTGTATATATGTATCACTGTTCAGTTATATTATTGTTGGTGGGCTTTCGCTCACCCTTGCTTTGTTCATATTATGTCACAACAACAACTAGGACAGATGGCTCGCATCAGGCGCACTCGGCGCAAGCGGGTTACCCGACCCACCGGACTCCCCGCTGAGATGCTAGCCGCCATTGCTGAGGTAGCATAGTTAGACAGCTTTTGTTTCCTGTTTAACTATATGTATAATTAATGTAATCAACGGCAAAACTGTTAAACTTATGATGTTATCCTTTTGGGATTGTAATAACGTTTATTCGTAACCCTTTAATGTAAGACTTATTTCAATTTCATCTCTGGGACTATAACTGTTGTGTGTGTGAGTGGATATTATTGTGGGGTCACAGCATGTGATTTATTGTGGACTCAGGTCAAGTATTATTAATGGATGTAAGACCGTAACCACCAGATCCCTGACCCCGGATCTGGGGGTGTTACAAATAGAGGTCGTAGCGGTCCAAATATGCTATTGACCGGGGAGCGGTATATTATTGTATCGTGATTAAATTGCGAAAACCCGAAGGGTCATTCGGGAAGTATCGTATACTTAAGTATTTATTATTTTTACATTATTATAAATACTCAAAAATATCTATCTTGGATTAAAAGTTTATTTTAATTAAATAATTATTTTATTAATTGTTTATATTAAATCTCAAAATATCATTTATTAATTATTGTTCATTATTTTAAAGACAAAACTAATCCAAGATACCTTCATCGTTTTCAAACTTGAACTCTTTCGAACCCAAAACATTTTCGAAAACCCCCGGTCAGGTTTTGCTTCTTATACACTTTTCAAGAATTATCGGTCGACTGAGGTCGAACTTCAACTACTCGAATTTTCTATCAAAAATGATTTTTGACAAGAAAGAAAAAAAGGGGACTCTGGCAGGTGTGGGAATCGTTGACGAACGATTCCCGGGATGTGTAAGCGGCCGTGAGCCGGGCGGTCCATCAATTATTATTCCGGCCCAGGTGTTGCCGAAGGATGATTACGGATGTAGTTTTCATCGAAGGTGATTACGGATGTAGTTTTCACCCGAGGATAGTTACGGATGTAGTTTTTATCCTTCTACCGGTAGAGAAGACCCGCGGATTATTGGACTTGGATGTGGGGACTGATCATCGTCAATCCCTGTCAGGTTTTATGTTTTCTTCAAGTCCCATCCTCCACTTTGGAAAAATACTCAGACACTGCTTCTTGGGCCTAAGTGTCAAGTTGTCGATAGTGTGGTTTTTGATAAGAAAAATATTGACATCGTACAGTATCTAGAACTGCAAGATTTTCTATAAAGATTGGCACGTGTTAGAGCACTCTTGCAATTATTTCAAAGAATGAAATGTTTTTGAATGAGAAACCTTCTAAGCTAATGGAAGGAAAGAGGTTTGCAATGATGTATTCCCTGTACAGTATGTTAACCATAGAGTGTTTTGCCGAAAATGATATGCTCATATGTATATATTTTCAAACTTGAGATATATTGAAATGGGGACCTTATAAAGGGTTCATATGTTATTCTTAAAGCTCCTTAGTGAGTATAGATGTTTTATTCAAACTCGGACATATATATTGTCCAATTATGTTTTGAAATCTGAGATATATACCCATATAGTTGGGAATGTTTTCGAAATAAACCACATTATTATTTTTCAAAATGGTGAACTTGCTGAGCATTATGTAGCTCATTCTTGCTTTATAAAAACTTTTCAGAAAGAGAAGAATTTGGCCGATTAACTCTGCACCAGCAGAAGAGGAGTAGAAGATTTACCTCGGAGATGATTTAGTTCCTGATAAACACTACAGAGTAAGTCTGATAGGTTTTCAACTGTAATAGTAAGACTTGTCTTCAAGTGTAGTTGTATAAGTGGAAGTGCATAAGATTCTGGATTGTACAGATGAATTGTAATATTTAGTGTTATGATTATCGTTTCTGAGGATCTAACTTGTTTGTGCGTAAGATTAAGGTCTGGATGGATGTATTGTTGAGTTGTAAAGTTAATACAGGTATGATATGGTTGGATGGTGATGTGACGACTTGAATCTTTGACCTCGGATTTGGGGGCGTCACATCAACAGATAATATGACTCGGCCTATAACATTTAGCACATAGACATTTATAACTAGTATACCCACATAACTCCATGTATATGACCAATAATCATTTAACCACATATGCTTCATTACCAAGTACTTGACTACTACTAAACGACAATCACTTATTCCCATATAGACCAACACCAAATAATTGACAATTCTACATTCAACAAATACTAAGACTTGATTTATACCATTTACGATTTAGCAAATAAACATTTATAACTAGTAAAACCATATAACTTCACATACTATCCGACAATTAATAATTAATAATTATCGAATACTAAGCCCGATTATATCATTAAACCAACAAATTCCACCAAAAATCATAATTAACCACTAATGACCACAAGCCCGACATAATATTGAATCCACAATTAATCTAAAAATTAATTAACAATTAATGAATACTAATCCAAACATATTTCGGACTCACAATTAATCTCCACAATCGTAATTTACAAATATGCTTTCTGAACTAAACTACGAAAATTAACCGAATAATATCAAGATTAAATCTAATCAAATTACAACTATTAGCACAATTTAATCTAAGATGCAAATTAAATAATTACATCAGAAAATAAATTAAATAAATTAAATAAAAAAATGTATACCTTTTTCGGTTTCAATCTCCCCCAAAATCTCTTTCCTTTCTTTCTCCCTCTCTCTCTCTCTCTCTCTCTCTCTCTCTCTCTCTCTCTCTCTCCTTCTTGCCCGCTGCTATGCTGCTGCCCCACTGCTACTACCACTCTACAGCCCCGCCTGGCCTTGTTGGTAGTCGCCGGCCACCACCACCGCTGCCGCGCGCGGTAGGGCTGGCCCCCCTGCCTTCCTGCGTTGAACCCGCGCCATATCCTCCTCATTACAGCTGCCTGATTAAATACACACATATGATATCCACAATTACACACACGATTTGTTTGTATATATATATATACCAATTTGCTTCCCAATCTCTCTTCTTCTTTCTCTCCAATTTCTTTTTCTTCTCTCCTTTTTATTTTTCTTCCCCGACTCTCTAGAATGCTCTACTCATTTCTTTTATTGGGCTTGGCCCAGTACTAACAAATAACTACTATAATTCATTCCGGCCCAAAATATAACACTACTTATTTGTTTTTAAAACTAATAAATATATTTCACAAATCGAAATTAAATAGAAAATTGTGAAAATTAAAATTTTCACTTTTAAAATAAAGAATATAAAACTACGATCACACACATATTTTTAAAATATTTTTTGGATAAAAAATGAATTAAATATGAATTTTACAAATTTTGATCCTTTAAATACAATAAAATCCTTAAAATCATTTTAAAATACCACAACACCCAAATTGATTCACCCAAAAATTTTAAAACTCAATAAATACATAAAGTAAATATTTCAAAAGATCTCATGATTTTTAATCCCTCCGATAATTTTATAATATTGACAGAGGATCAAAAATACATGATTTAAATATATTTAAATCCTCAAAAATACAAATAAAAATACACCGACCCTCAGAACTTACCCAAATCATCATATAAACACATAAGCACAATTTCACATACATTTCACCTTTACAACAATATTCACATAATATAATTCATAATTTATATTAAATAAATAATTTTAAAATTCGAAATTTTCTAGGGCGTTATATCCTTCCCCCCTTAATAGGATTCTGTCCTCAGAATCAACGCTAAGGACACAATAAACACTTTTCCTCAAACATCTTAATTCCACTTCCCAAGTTGCATCTTTCAACTCTAGGATTTTCCCCCGTACCAACTTATAACTTTATAAGCTAATTACATGAGCCCTCAATTTCTGAAATAGCCTTAAACTTTGGTTTCCGAATCTCATTAACTCTAAACGTTTATCACATGTAGCCGAATATCTTATTTCTGAAATTCACATGATTTTCCATATAACAAACTATACCTCGCGTCAAAACTTATATTACCACGCCAATCCTTCGCAATAATACCATCGTGCAATTTGCCTAAATTTACAACGACCTACACTTGGGTACAACTCCCACGCTTTACTTATAACCACATGATTTCAAATAGATCTTCGAGAAAATAATCTCAAGAAATCCTCTGATCGCTTCCACTCCACTTCCACGGACTATGTCGATCGAAAAGGGAATAATTAAGAAATTTCTATCTGACTTTAGTCCCATTATCCTACCGAGTACTTAATCTGGAAACTTAACTTCATATCGTCTATTCTCAGTCGCGTCCTTGCAATCAAATACTAAAATCAACACATACGTCCTTAGAGGCACATCAAGCATAATTCAATTAGCAACTCGGTTCTCACTCTTATAAAATATTCTGGTTTGCTAAGTCTTTTGAAGTATAGCATTGATTATTTGTAGTTCTTGAAAACTAATACACCCGTCACCTTAGTTGTAACTCCACTCAATACAAGAGCAAAATTGAAATAAGATCAATCTGTAATGCCAATTCTCCCGAGGTCACAACTTCACTCGATACTAATCATGAAACCATTCTTTAATAATTCCCAACAAGCTCCCGCTTTTATCAACACGCATATTCACACTACAAGAAAATGGTCAATAGACATCAGTTTATGGCCGATGTCTATGTTATTTTGCATGTGATGTCTAGGTCGGAGATGTCTATTCTAGACATCGGTCAGAAACCGATGTCTGTACTAACATAGACATCGGTATTTACTTCAATACACATCAGTTATTCTACAAAATAGGTTACATATAATTAATTTTATAAACAACTTGCATGCCTTATATTCAAGAAAACATATAATAAACTTAAGTGATTTTTCACATACACATCACTTTCTTATTTTGGAAGAGATGTCTATTTGGATATTAGACATCACAGTTTTAGCAGATAAAGTGATGTCTATAGTTATCTTAGACATCATCCTAGACTGATGTCTAATGTTCTTATAAACATCAGTTTTTTCGGAAAAAAAGTGATTTATATTGTTCTCTTAGACATTATCCTATACTGATGTCTAATTTACTTATAAACATCAGTTTTTATAAAAAAAACTGATATATATTTTTTTCTTAGACATCAGATTTTATAAATAAAAAGTGATTTCTATTTGTTTCTTAGATATCAGATATTGTAGAAAAAATGTGATGTATATCTTTATTTTAAACATCATTTTTGCCATAATAAAATTGATGTATATTTATGTCTTAGATACTAAAATTGATGTTATATATTTAATCTGGTTACAAATAGATCTTTATTCATAAAAACTTTTAACATCTTTATATAGACAATTAATAGAGAAAATCGATTATAGTACATACATATTATATGTATAATAAACAGAATCACTATATCTGAATATCTCGTGTTACATAGTACTACAGAAAACATCCACAATGGAAAACACGAAGACACTGCTGAATGATTGGTTCCATTTGTCTCCTCTAATTGACCGATACCACAATGCAACTCAGTAAGCAACAAAATAAATAAAAAAGAAAACACGCAGCTAGGCCAGAAGCAAGAAACTCCAACAATCCTTCTCTCTTCATGCATGCACAACTACCATGAAATCAAATCTTACACCATCATACTCCCATGTAACCTGCACATTAATGCAATGTAATGCACTTAGGCTATTTATATGTTCAATGCAAAAGTAAAAAAACAGACATTAAGCAAAGACCACTGCCCAGAAACCCAAAGCTTAGCCTGCTAAATTCATAGCAGCTGTTACTAAATTATTGTTTACTACACTCAATTTTGATGAACTAGTATCCTCCTTAATAAGAGTACATAGTAGTCTCTATATAGAACCATATCCAATACGAGCAACTGCTTCAAAACCCTAGAAAATATATTATTTAATGCTTCTAATCACAGTTTCCAAAATCTTAAAGAAAGGTTCTCACAATATAATATTGCATTGATTTTGAGAAGAAAGAACAAAGGAAGTACTTCCAACACAATCAGGCATCGAAGGTAATTACATGAGTTTGGAACACAGGGGACATACTTGTTATAAAATGCTAGTTCATAGAGTGAACTATACTAACCTTGGAATAAGTATCTGTAAAAACACGTGTACGATTGACTTTGCCAAGGTATTGCAAGTCGGTCTTATCAACATTTCCATCCAAAAAAGTTAATCCTCCACCACCAAAGGAAAATCTTAAAAGGTTTCCAGGATGCAGTTCTGACTGAAAATACAGAGACAAAAGAGTTAATAAGATTAAAACATGTCAAAAGAAGAGTTTTCAAAACTTGGCATCTGCCAGAAAATTGACATTTTAGTGCAACTAATAAGAGGATCATCAGATGTAGTCATTTTTCTATCACGACCTTGAAGTTCCAAAACAACCTGATTATCCAAAACATGGAAAAAGTCGGTCAAAAGATTATGTGTTTGCTCCTCATCACAATACGTATGACAGAGTCATTTCATTTATTATTTTTAATGGAAAATAAGTATGGAAGTTGCACAGTGACTGCCTGAATATGTCAATTAAACGCAGAATAACCAACAACAAAAGATAGTTATTCGGTAGTATCAAGAACAAAATCAATCATAGTCTTCAAGCTAGAAATTCTTTGATACAGGCAATATATGTATCAGTAATTCTTGTAATAAATATGGACGATGTAGTTAAAGTTAAACTTGAAATAACTATTACATAAATATATAAAAAGAATGCAATGTAAATTACCTGTTGCTGCTGTGGTATTTTTCCTTTATCGTCTGTATCAATGACATATTGACTACAATTCTCATCCTTCCAGACTAGTGCCAAGGGTGTATTTCCTGTTTGATAGTACGTATTTCTAATATATTGAATTATAAGATTTGTCAGAAAAGAAGATTATTTGATTGAGAAGCATTGCAATAAGTTCAAGCCTGCACAAGGGAGCTTGTTGGGTATGAAGTTATTGAGTGATCCATATTACATATATGAAGCCAAAAAACATAATACAGCTGCATTGCTCAATCTTTGGCAGATAATTCCATTAAATCTTGTTCATTAAACCTAAGTAGTATTCTACTTAAGAAGATCTGAACATCTTAAGCCTCCACTTATGCATCTACCCTGAAGCCTGGACTTCCCGACTCTTAAGCTATTGAATAAATCTAATGCCCTAAATCACACAACTTGTAGAGCATATAAATATGAATATACATTTTTTATATAAATGTCACATGACAAGTCCTAATTCAACTACCATTATTACTGCTATTAAGCCCCTAAACTTGCCACGACAGATGCCCCTTGGGGTTCAGTGTTGATATTTCTTTTTTTTGCCAAGTACTGAGTTTCTAAGTCTAAGATAAAAATATATTAAGATACTTGGGTGTTATGTATTCTTCAGAATACAATACCTGGCCTTCTTTTTCGCTATAGAATCTGGGTCAAGCTTGTGTCAACTTCAACCGTGGAACAATATTCATTGATTGAAGTTCCTGAAGAAATGAGATAAATTTAGGAGCTAAAACTAATAAGATTTGCTTCACACATGAAATAGAAGGACATAAAAGACTGAGATAACCTAAATAACTTCTCAATTCGAGCTACTGACAGCAGGACATCAACCATTACATCTTATATACAGCTCTCATTGAAATTTGTATCTAATACTACTCAGAATGCTCTCATGCAATCAGAGCATAATACTCATCAACACAAGAACAACAGACATTGAACTATATTTGGTACAGCACGAGAAAAATTAAATTTATGTATAATAGTAATTAGGAACAGCAAGCATGAAGTAAACAATATAAAGTGACCTAGTGAGTACAGACTGCATCTACACCAACTCAGAAATCACTATATATTTGATGAATAATTTAGTCCAATAAAAATGAAAATTTTAACAGACTCTTAAATTTAAGTGAATTAATGAAATAGCAACAAGAAGATGCTTTTACTTTGTTTGCAGCCTGTGATATATATAAGGTAATAGGAAATTATTATTATTATTATTATTATTATTATTATTATTATTATTATTATTATTATTATTATTATTTCAGATTCTTTTTTGACGCATTGGTATATTACTTTTTACAACACAGAGAAGACTACAAGAGGCAGAAAAGCTGGTTGCATGAAATTCAAATGACAGAAAACAACGACGAAAAGAAACAGGGAATATGAGATCTTGAGGCAGCAGATAATTGAAGAGCTCCACACTCTGGAGGTAATGATGAATCGGGAACCATAGAAAACACATGAATACCAACCTGTCCCTTTTTGCTAGGAACAAAAGATATTGCAGAATCGGTGGCAACTTGTGGTATTGCTGGTAGTTCAATATGGGTAGTCAATATCATGGATATGATTAGCCTATTCCAACGTGAACATGGAGAGCGTTAGCTATGGATTTGATTTGGCTTACCCATTCCTAAGGGGCTCTACTCATTCCAAAGCACTTCAACATTCTACTCAGCAAAAGGTTTTTGCCAACTGGCCATTATATACTTTGGAAAGAGCTACATCAGTGTTATTAAAAGCACGCATGAATAGTCCACAACAAAATATAAAACAAATACAAGCAAATGCCTGTAATAAAAGCTTGAAAGTGCATGGCATTTTAACGGCCGACATGTTTTCTCTACTTTTGCACGTGGAGCAAACTGCAGTTTTAAGCCTATAGGCAAAGTATGCTAGAAGACCACACACATTGCAAACCTGTAACTGAAACATGGATTATCAAAATACATCTGCAGGCAGGAATAGAATTGAATAAATAAGCACAAAACAAACAAACAATGTTTGTAGGTTTAAAGAAGATTTCTACAATATAAAACTTGCAAACCCAACAAATGGAAGACAGAGACTAATATTAAAGAGATGTAGCAAATAGACAATTATTAGGCACACTAACAATATTAATTACAACAAGCTTTCATACTTTTCTTGTCAATCATATGAATTGTTACAACAATGTCACACACATTACGCTCCTCACAAATAAATGTGGTCATTATAATACTTAATGTTGTGTACTAAATTTAAATTCAATATATCTTTTAATATGATAGTGGTAACAGTAGCTGATTTGTTGTCTTTAATTGGCATACGACCTACAAGTAGGTCTATGACCTACTAGTATGCTAGCAATAACTAAATGTGCCACAAGAAACATGTCTTGCCACTTGACTAACGATTACAAAACACAGCAAGTGTAACAATAACCATGCTAGCTGTAGGGCCACACGGCAGTACATGTGCGAAAACTTGAATATGTAATCACATAAATACAACTTCTCTACAACATTTTGTTGATTACCTCGGTCCATTTTTAAAATAGAAATTTTGATAGTTTAAGTCTCTGCAGAGATATGAGGGTATATATTTTAATTTTTTTGCAATTGACTAGAGTAGTGACGGTCTTACAATATAGCGAACTCCAGGCATGGTTGATAATCCACTATGCCGACGAACAAAGGAAGTTTGATGAGCAAATCTGAACCTTGAAGGATCTAACAACAAGCTCACTAAATTAGTACCAAGTAGGCTTATAGTGGCTCCGTATATATGTAGACATTTTGATCACTACAAAGTATTTTGTTGCTACCAGCATTGTTTTTCTACTTTTCTGGTACATAGAAAAACATTTATTGAAGTTTGAGTAATATATAATTTTATCCGAGGACCTATGTGAATTAATTTACAGTAAACTTTGTGTCGTAAGCAAGCTTGCTAGTTACCGTTTGTGAATTGATACTCTAGCGAAGAAGTTTCCAGCTCCCATGATTTCCATTTCTTTAACTGTGAGTCCAATTAAACACCCAAAAAGACTTAACAAAATCAGCACAAATGTATGTTTTGCTGTATATGAGTGCAAAAGCGTATGACACATACTTTGGCTTGAGAAAATCCGATTGTCATAACACTATACATGATATGTAAAACAGCCAGCACAAATATGAAAATGTGCAATTGATGTAGCCCTGATGGAGATATCAACGGCACTTTGTCCTGTCATTCAAACACAGCATTAGTGTACAATAAGTACTGAAGTTGTATGTACAAGTTAGATAGTTTTGCTATGCAATTGTGTGCGGCTAAATTTAATTTGAACAGATGTTATAGATTTCACAGAACCGTAATGAGGTGATCTAATTTACAGATTATTACAAGGTATATGAGTGAGTGTAATTAGTGCATATAGAAAAAAAAGACATACGGATTTAGAGCAGTAATCCTCTTCGCCAGCAGCAGGGGCAAGAATTCGACGTGTAATGGCATCTCCGGCATACCACAATAATTTTCTCATACGGGTCATCTTCATTATCCTTGATACTCATGTGCACTACATACAGATACATATATACATAAATTACAGATAAAATAATTAATACACATACATATATACATTAATTATATTTAAATTAAATTAACCCCAAATTAAAACTTAGGGTTTCAATTTTAAACCCCCAATTTGTAATAAAATCGAATTAATCGAGCTTGTAAGTTTGAACATATCAAACTTAGGCTTACCCACTGACAAATCAAACTAATTCCATCTTTGAACCTTCGAACTTTGAACTTTGAACAAATCAATTTCGATTTAAGTATGAGAGAGAGTTTCGGGGGTTCGATTATGAGAGAGAGAGCTCTTCGGGGGTTCGAGTGTGAAAGAGATAGATCAGAGGTGAGTGGTGGAGGTGAGTTGTGGTGGTGAGAGACAAGAGAGATGAGAGTGAGAGTCGAGAGCGAGAAAGTGTGGTTCGGGAGAGAGAGAGATGAGAGTGAGTTTAGTTTTTTAGTTTTTTGTTTTAGTTTATTTAGTTTTGTCTGAAAAGCTGGGGGAAATAATTGGTAAGGGGGGAGAATTATTTGGTTAAAGGGGGAAATTTTGATTTAGGGGGAAAATTTTCGCTAAGGGGGAAACAAAAAGTAAGGGCGCGTGTTTTATTTTTTAAAGACCGACTTTAGACATCGGTTTTAAAAATAGTGATGTTTACGAAAAGTAAAGACATCAGTTTAATGCGGGGTGATGTTATTATATCTTTTAACATCAGTGGCATTTACGACCGATGTGTAAAGTGTGATGTCTATTGAACTTTTTCTTGTAGTGTCAACTTAATACGCACCATCGCTTATTGATATATCCTAAAACGAAATCTTCCTCAATTAAAAATTTGAGAAAAATAATATCAAGAAATTCCCCGATCATTCTTACTCCTCTTTCACGTGCAATGTTACTTGGTAAGGGAATAATCGGAAACTTCTATCCATCCTTCATCTCATTGTTTTACTGAGTACCTGATTTAAAAAAAAACTTAACCTCATATCATCTATTCCCAGTCGTATCTTTAATAACGAACAACACGATCAATTCTCACAACCTGGCATGCATGTTCACCACAACTCGATTTACGACTCATTTTTCACTTTCTCAAAATATTGGTTTGCTAAACATTTCGGATCACAATTTTACATACTTGATGAGTCCTCAAGTTTGACTCTACACCTTACGACTTCAACATTTGACACCACACTCATTAACTACAAAATCATGATATTCGAAATTCACACTAAAACTCTTATGAAAATTTTTCTTCCTTTTCTTGTAAACTCTTAAAATCACTCTCGATTGATTTGCATACGCTTCCTGAATCTTCGATCGTCTTGTTATGTGATCTACGATCATATTAAATTCTTCGTCCGAATGTCGTTTGAAATCTTACTAATTGAAATATGCTTCGACATAACCATTTCCTTTCTGATATCTCCTTGTACGAAAAAACTTCATTCCCTTGGTATAACAACCTCTTGATATGCCTGATCGTTAAGACCCATATGTCTGCTTCCAACCCCAAAACACCACCTTTACCTTTCTTAATCATCAAAGTCTCATTTTCTTGTCCTCACGATTTACTCGTGCTTCATTGATGAGGAATAAATCCAATCCTAAGTTATATTTAAATCCTTTTTATAGTCATCACCATCCACTTCCTGTTAACTTCCTTCATGATCGTATTAAATTTCCAATTTCTTTGTAATCATAAAAGCAATCCTGTCACTCTCTTCAAAACTTCCACCAAGATTGACATGATATTATTCTTGACAAAAACTCCCATATTTCCAAGCTCATAACATATAGCTTTAACTTCTGACTCAGCTTCTTGTTACCACACTACCATTCTGGTTACAGCCACAACCTCCCACATTTATCTTAATAAATAAAATCTCTAAGGATTCTACTCCCGAAATCTTATTTTCTAATCATGGGATCTCGTTAATTTCTTCTAATTCTCATTCTGTAGGCAACTACGGTGCCCTTTCTCTTCTAACTCCAAATCTTCGGTATTCTACATTCGTTTCTTAGGTAATTTATATCTTCTATTTAATCACTTTTTGGAACTTTCTGGTTTCTCGGCCTTCTTTCTTATTGACATTTTATTCCATCTTGGTCAACCTTCCACCATCCATAATTCTTACAAACCTTTTTTTTTGTTCTAATTCCCTCTACTTTACTCATGTCAACCTTCCTTGATTGTAAAATCTTATATCCGACGATGGATTTGAAACATTCAAAACCTTGTGATATTTCATTTATTATCGCTGCCGTTTAGTAGGTGTCCAAAACAATCTTTCTTCGACATTGAACATCTTATATCCAACATCTCCATTTCCATTCTCTTTTAGCCCTTTAACAACATTTACAATCATGGGCGCTCATTTACTATTCTTTCTCCTTGATTCAGCTCTCATTATCCTCAATTTTTATTCATGATTCCTCGAACCAGTATTTATTCCAATTTGACATATCATATTTGTCTTAGTCACCAAATTCTTAACTTGCATAACCAATTTCTCGTCCATGCAGTTATAATTCTATCATTTAAGACGTCATCATGCCCATCTTCACATTCCTTCATCATTAGGAATTTTTTTTTGAAAACATCGGATTTCTGACAAAGAGAGTCAATCAAATGAATGGGCATCAAGTATAAATATAGACTGAATTTATTTGATAAAACTTTTATGAAGGAGTTCAACCGAGAGATCAATATGATCTTTGAACTATTTTCAGGTTGCATTTGTCACTTGGTCAACCATCACAGTACATAAAGATGGCCAGTCTTTAGTACTTTCATGACAAACACAATCTGTGGCATCCCACTGGACTTCTATCACAAAGATAAGATGTCCCTGAATCCCCTATCTGCATAGGTTGTTCATCTCAGCTAGAATAGAGAAAATAAGTTTTCATGGAAAATGGAAGGGATCAAGAGTTTCAAAAATCTTTATGTAAAGTTGGATCAAGTGCCCTCTGAAAAATTTAGATATTTCTAAAAGAATGAGATTGAATTCGAATAAATCTGACATACAAAGCTCGTCATCAATTGACGTATAGAAGAGTTTTCAATAGATGCTTCAATGATTGATCATGAAAATATTCAAGAAATTCCAAATTATTCACTACCACACTCTTGTCGACTAAGCACTAATATACTTAGCAACGATAAGATCTCAATTCATTCTCGATCTTGGACCGTCACTGCGCAACGAATGTCTCAGCAACGATACCAACCGGGAATTAATTTATGACCATTCAAAAGAAGACTAAGAAATTTCTTTAAACAATGAATTTGAATGAATCAACGATTAAGGGTATACAACTGCGCTCAACTTCCAATTCTTGCTAATAATCGCTTCCCACTTCGCATTCTTAACCTTCTCGTACCATCTTCGAAATGTTCACATCGAAACTAATATCGTAGAATGTCCTAAATTCTACGCAAAAATTTCGAGATAACGTCCCCCGGACTGATAGCTCCAGCTGCCCACTTAGCTTATGCCGCTTCGGGTTCGCTGTTTTGCTGATAACCCAATCATTAAAGGATTCAAACTTCTACTCGCGCGATATGCCGAAAGAACGATTAACGTCGCAACGCTTACCGAAGTATCCTAACGCAATCCTTATCCTAAACCGTTCTACCCGACGTCTATCTTATACACGTACCCTAACTCTCCTATTCTTTTTCATTCACCATAACATGTAGTTCTGATACCAACTTGTAGCATCCAAAAATCCGGGGTACAGATCTGGGGCTACTAACCCCAAACAACTACAAACAATCCTGGATATATACAACATATAATGATAAAACCCCTTAACCAAGATCGCATACAGGTTATGGTATATGAAACAAACTACCAAATTATATTATTACAATCCAACCTCAGAATAAAAATGTTATACAATTTTTATGAATAAATAAAATCACTGTCTAACTACATATCCAACCTTGACAATTCCCAATCCATTATTCGAAAAAAATCCATAACTCGAACGTCTCCTCTCGTTGCCTAAAGAGCAATACCAACTGACCACTAGGTTCTCTAATTATCTCTAACAACTGGAGAAATAAACAAAAGCAAGAGTGAGCCAACAATGCTCAGCAAGTGTAAATAGTGATAACAATTTCAATAACGATGACAATTATGATAAACAAAAGAGTTTCATCTCAATCTATGAAGGAATCAGTTATATCAACTTTTAGATTGCCATGAGGGCCAACAATTCACCATTAATAAGGTGCATCAGAGACTATAACTGATAAGAGTTCCGATATCAAAATATTATTAAAACAGACTTCAAATGAGTCAAGAACTGAACATCTCAATCTCAGAGTATAGATTAAAATTGGAATTTTTATTTATTTAAAAAAAACATCAAGGTTAGGCTGCTGATCAGTCACGCACTAACCCTGGACAAACGCACACAGCAATGTCCTTAATTGGATCCATGGCACACATTGGCCTTAACTTATGACCATTAATCTGGTCTCCCCGAAGGGACTCCTCTGACCATAATATGGTCTCCCCGAAGGGACATCCATTTTAAAAACATTTCCAATTCTAAGTCCAACGCATTAGGTGTCGGGACAATCGACAACCCTAATATCCAACCACTGGAAACTCACGTCCAGAATAACAACTCAAGATTAGGAGTTAATAAGAAACGACATCATCGTCTAGTATCGACAAGTTCGATACCACACAGGGGTGGAGAATATAAAGAATGACAATTCGAATAAGTATCAACAAGATGAATATGAATAATTGGAACTTATAACGTCAGCAACTTATCTGAAGAGAAATATCATTTGAACAAGAATAAAGACATAAATTGCAATAATATTTTCAACAATTGAAATTCTAGACTAAAGCAAGGATATGGTCAAGTATTGGGCATTTAATAAAACTTATACACACTGAAGAGTTTGAGCTTCCATAAGCGGATAAACTAGCTTAGAACAAATAATTGCAAATCAGTTTCAATATGGAAAGGTTCAGATCAGCTTAGAGAAAAGATTGTCTAAATGGGAATTCATTGATTAAAATATGCTAGATCAGGAATTTTGCCAGCAGGTTTTCATAAAAGTTAAGAAAACTTGGATTTCCTTGTTTAGAAAATTTCTTAAGAGTATTTGACGAAAATAGAAGTAATGGAATTCCATTGCCAAAATGTGAAAAGGGTTATTTACAAGATTCTTTGTAAAACCGATATTTGAATTATCGGTAGGGAAAATAAACAGCATCATGTTAATTTGAAGAAGTTTATATATCATTTTTCAACTATACTCGACCAAATCATTTCATACGGCACGCAAGTATACGCGATCACAATAGCAAGTGATAAGTAAGATTCGTTCCGCAGAGACTAGGTGTAATGCCAGTTTTAGTACTTATGCAACAGTGTATGGTTACTTCTTAATGCTTGATCAATTATCAAATTTGGGTTTTTAATTAAACTACTTTGATTAACTACACGCGAGTAAATTAATAAGTAAGAGTTCTTAAATATGAGAAGGCATGGGATTCCAATTTCATCGAAACTTCACTAAAGGTTGACACAGTAAATCGACACAGGTGATAAACATGATAATTAATCAGATAACACGATAATAATACGAGCTACCTTTCAGTACACTCTTATCAAACCACTTGATATCCACAAGAGATAGAAATCAAGAGGACACCAAATTATATTCAAATCATATATGTCTATACAATCTGGAAACACAATTGGTTTAAGCACAAGTTATCATTTATAATTACATGGGGTAATATGCATTGGTTAAATCATACCACTAATCATGAAAAATCAAATTAATTCATGAACCCATGCTAATATGGCAAAATCTCAATTCTTGAATCCACTTTCGCAATCAACAAGAATTAATAAATTAGATGCTAGCTAAACATCTATCATTAATCAACCATACTAGATTATCACAATGAAATCACCCAACATCGATCACATGTCAAACACAATAATTACGTAATCAAATCCATTGGAACCCCATGATAATGATTTAGTTCATAATTAAACTTATCACCATCATGGGTTCTAAATAAAACATAGATCTAAAAACAATTAATAAAAGAAGAGAGATGAGATAGAAATAAATCCCCAAAATGTAGAAGAGAAATACAAAAGATGAAATCAATTAGGCCTCCTTCTTTGTCACGAGCTTGAAGAACCCTAAAAATTGTTACAAGAATAATCGTGTTGATCCAAGATAACAATACTAACTCCCAATGATATGTTTTTAGGTCCAAGATAAACATAATAAGTTAAACTGCTAACCCAACTAAAAATGGGCCCATAATATTTATGACCCGAAAGTAATTAAAATCCCGATTCCAAGGCAGGTACAAATCAGGGAATAAGCTGCGCTATAGCGCCTCACAAGAGCACTACTGCGCCTCTCCTAGCGCCATAGCACTCGACATCGCGCTGTTGCGCCTGCACCACCTGCGTTACTGCGCCTGTCCTAGCGCTCTTGCGCGTTTTTTCTCCTGGAAGTGACTTAAAACTGCGCTATTGCCCTTAAAATAAGCGCTATAGCTCCCCAATGCATCTGTTGTTCCAACTCCATATTTTCTCCAATTTCTGTTTGCACTCAATTAATTCACCACCACCCTAAACAACAATTTCACATTAGAAAGCCTTCAACCATGCAACCTACACACATTCCACAAAAACACATCAAATGACAACGAAACTCAAGAACTTGCAAACGATTAAAGTCCGAACGGAAGGTAAATAGTGGATATAAAATCCACTTATCAAACCCCCAAACTTAAACCGTTGCTTGTCCTCAAGCAATGCAAACTCAACCTAAAATGATGAATGAATGCAACTAAAATTTAAATGTCATGATAATGCAAAAACGTCCTAATGCAATGATCCCACACAAATTACCGAATCCAGCTCAACACGCCAACGCCTCAAGGAATGCAACAACTCCAAACAGAGCTCGACTAAGTCCCCGTATACTAACAATACATGCCCGAAAACGTGGTGTGTGCAATTCTCACTAGATATACTCTCGAAACTAGATCAAAGGCATAACTCATCCTTCGCCAAGACAATCAGATGTTTATAAACAGAATGGACTTTAGACACTCCATGAGTCAAAGACACTGCCATCATCATTTAAGGTAGACAAGGACTCATGCTTTACTATACAAAACACAAAACACACAAGCTTATTGACCGTGCAATGGGTGAGACCCCTAAAGGCTTATACAATAGCACTCATGTAGCGAGCTTTAGGTTAGTGGATCCCAGACCGGAAAAGTCTTAGGTCACTAGGCATAAATCCCCTAGAACTTAATTGCTCGAGTACTAAAGAGCCCACCCTAGTCAATTAGCATACACACACTCTCACAAATGCTCATTTTTTATACTTACAACTCTCTTTTTTTCGACTCTTTTTTTTCTTGCCTTTTCTTTTTTTTTTTCTTCTTTTTTTTTTAACACATGGGTGCACTATCTCACCCCCCTAGACTACTCATATTAATATGAGCGGCTACTAGCCATTTGACGCCTAGCCATTATTACACAACGACACAACACTTAGCATGAAATCCATGTTTTCCCCCAAACTTATAATTAAGTGCTCCTACGCCATCAAGGGAATAACGAAAATTCTAGATATAAATAGGTGATTAAATCCCAACAGCCAAACAAGGTATGAATCGATCTAGTCCAAGAGCAAACAATGAGACCGTGAAAAAAAAATTGTGTTCCCGACACACGCAAGTCAATTTCATAGGTACTTAAATCAACCATCTATTCATTGTCATCACACTCAAATTAACGTCGACCTATTGAGCCAGAACAGACACTCATATGGAATCATGTGATATGCATGAACAAAATGATATTACACTCCTAAATAAATCTATATGACATGGCATAAATGAATGCAATATTACTAATATGAACTAACATGAATAACTAACATTAATAATATTATCATGAAAATGCAACTATATGTAATGCAATGATTCTTAATACCCTAAAATCACCCCCAAACTTATTAAATTCAATGTCCTCATTGAAGGTAAAATTAAATGGTACAAGAGATACTCCCCTAGTCGTCGGCATCTCCACCCTCCTCGGGTGGTGTGTCTGGTGGTGGATAGACGTGGAGGCTCCAACACAACTACTGTTTTATTAGAAAGCAAGAAATCATGGGTGGCCTCCCACGAAGTGCCTTTCTTTAATGTCTTTAGCTAGACTTGGCCACGATTTTCCTCTTGAAAAATTTCTGCACCGCATCTCTATAAGGCCATTTAATGATCTTCTCCGGAGCAACGTCATTGTCAACAAGCTTCAACCTCCTTCGCTCTTCCAAAGTGCCCGTGACATTGTTCCCACACCATATTTGAATAACCAAGGAATAGATGATATCCTGATTATCTGAAATCATCCATCCACTACCTGTGTGCTTTTGTAAAGCCGCCAAACGTACTTCTTCCTTATCAGGCGGTAAATCTGCTGAGATAATAGTGGATAAGGTTGGAGATGTCAACCTTCTCTGCTTCTCAACAAAACCAATCGCATTGTCCACTAACAAATTTTGCACATCTGCAGAGCGCATACTGTCACGAAAATTTGAAATAACCCTTTCAAAATTCTTGTCCGGAGGTAATTCTGCTGAGATGATGATAGAAGATGATACAAATGAGCTCGTATCAAACTCCTGAGATTGAGAGGATATTAACTGCAGTTCCAAGTCAGGTGGTTCTTTGATAGAGGCTTTTGGAGGTTTGGCTTCTGCAGATAGCACTTCTAGTGACTCGAAACAATGCATCATTCCAACACTTTGTGAATTATCCTCTAACAATGTTAGATGCTCGTCTTCATTATTCTCAGGTCCCAATTCTAGAAACATAGGCTGCTCCAGTGGATCTTCATACAAATTATCCTCTAATTTATCATAAACCAGAACATCCTCCATTGATATTGTTGAAGATTCTTCCACACATCCTTCATGTTCAGAATTTAATTGAGACACCTCAACAAGTTCATGGCTCTCAACTAACACAATTTCAAAATTCTTCTTCCCAACATCTTCAACATTTTCAGATTGCAAAGGATGTGGTTGCGGCTGAATATTCAGAACTGCATTTTCTGACCTTTCTTCCTTATCAGCTTCCTGTTCTGCTTCTTTCTCATCTTCGCCCTCAGACTCTCCTTTCTGAACATCGATCAAGGTCTCACCCGTGGCTAAGAATGGCCCGTCAAGATTGATAGGCATGTTCTTGTCCTCATGCTCTGCCTCTAGGTCTCCCGTGTCACTTGGAAGGGCTCCCTGAAGACTGTTTAGCAAGGTTGCTATTTGACCAATCTGATTTCCTATCGTCTGGAGAGACACTGCGTTGCTTTTAATCATCAATTTCAATTCTTCTAATTCCGCTTCTTCATTCGATTGTTGGCCATAATCCGTATGAAATTGTTGTTGTTGAAATCCAGTGGGTTGAAAGTGTTGCTGCAGTAGGGCGTACTGATGCTGAAAATGCCCTTGTTGCTGCTGAATTTCCCATGGATTGTATGGCTCAGCTCCAAACTGCTGATTTTGGAGTGGGTAGGATGGATATTGGGATTGCTCCACACCACTCTGATTGTAGCTCCAGCTGTTGTTGCTGTTGTACTCACATTGATGAGTGTAATGGCCACCTGCACACAGCTCACAAACAATAACGAATGGCTGCTCCCAATAATCCATCAATTACCACTCAAGTACCTGCAACACACGGAGACTAGAAAAACACGAGATATATGAAAGAAAACAATTCAAGTCAGTAATCTATAACGACCACTGATGACAAGAACATAAACTACAAATAACACCGAAGTCCCCGGCAGCGGCGCCAAAAACTTGTTGACTCGTAAACACGCAAGTATACGCGATCACAATAGCAAGTGATAAGTAAGATTCGTTCTGTAGAGACTAGGTGTAATGCCAATTTTAGTACTTATGCAACAGTGTATGGTTACTTCTTAATGCTTGATCAATTATCAAATTTGGGTTTTGAATTAAACTACTTTGATTAACTACACGCGAGTAAATTAATAAGTAAGAGTTCTTAAATATGAGAAGGCATGGGATTCCAATTTCATTGAAACTTCACTAAAGGTTGACATAGTAAATCGACACAGGTGATAAACATGATAATTAATCAGATAACACGACAATAATACGAGCTACCTTTCAGTACACTCTTATCAAACCACTTGATATCCACAAGAGATAGAAATCAAGAGGACACCAAATTATATTCAAATCATATATGTCTATACAATCTGGAAACACAATTGGTTTAAGCACAAGTTATCATTTATAATTACATGGGGTAATATGCATTGGTTAAATCATACCACCAATCATGAAAAATCAAATTAATTCATGAACCCATGCTAATATGGCAAAATCTCAATTCTTGAATCCACTTTCGCAATCAACAAGAATTAATAAATTAGATGCTAGCTAAACATCTATCAATTAAATCAACCATACTAGATTATCACAATGAAATCACCCAACATCGATCACATGTCAAACACAATAATTACGTAATCAAATCCATTGGAACCCCATGATAATGATTTAGTTCATAATTAAACTTATCACCATCATGGGTTCTAAATAAAACATAGATCTAAAAACAATTAATAAAAGAAGAGATATGAGATAGAAATAAATCCCCAAAATGTAGAAGAGAAATACAAAAGATGAAATTAATTAGCCCTCCTTCTTTGTCACGAGCTTGAAGAACCCTAAAAATTGTTACAAGAATAATCGTGTTGATCCAAGATAACAATACTAACTCCCAATGATATGTTTTTAGGTCCAAGATAAACATAATAAGTTAAACTGCTAACCCAACTAAAAATGGGCCCATAATATTTATGACCCGAAAGTAATTAAAATCCCGATTCCAAGGCAGGTACAAATCAGGGAATAAGCTGCGCTATAGCGCCTCACAACAGCGCTACTGCGCCTCTCCTAGCGCCATAGCACTCGACATCGCGTTGTTGCGCCTGCACCACCTGCGCTACTGCGCCTGTCCTAGCGCTCTTGCGCGTTTTTGCTCCTGGAAGTGACTTAGAACTGCGCTATTGCCCTTGAAATAAGCGCTATAGCTCCCCAATGCATCTGTTGTTCCAACTCCATATTTTCTCCAATTTCTGTTTGCACTCAATTAATTCACCACCACCCTAAACAACAATTTCACATTAAAAAGCCTTCAACCATGCAACCTACACATATTCCACAAAAACACATCAAATGACAACGAAACTCAAGAACTTGCAAATGATTAAAGTCCGAACGGAAGGTAAATAGTGGATATAAAATCCACTTATCAGCATCACTTGAACAATAAGTGAATAACAATAACACTTGCCTCAATTTACGGAATTCCTGATTTTCACCTTAATCCCCAACTCAGTTTCATGACAGCCTTTAGTTGCTAGCCTTCTATTTCGCCCTACTTCCCTTTCCTACTTCGTAACTCATCAATCTCCACATCTATTCACCCATCGACTTTGATACTCGTCCTTCTGTTCATCTTTCAGATTACCTACGCTCTGTCCTTGGCCAGGTTTCCTATTCGAACCATTTTCAAGGTCAATCACCATTTCAGTACTAATTCAAGCAAAACCTTATCGTTTGCTCTATTCTACCCATGCGCGTCCTATAACGCTTACATATACAATACATATAGACATATTCATTCATATTCACATAATAGTCTTACTATAATCAACTAATTCACATAAACACATCACATAACCATTTCCAAACAACACAACCACTTAATATTTAAAACCAAGACATATTCTCGAAATAATCCACTGATACATATAATTAAACCCTTAGTAATCATAACACACCTTCAAGCATTGAAATTAAATAAGTTAAATAGGTTTTAAATAGATTTTCAGGGGATTTTTAAAAAATTTCGGCATGTAGTATTCATTTATTGGACTATGGGCACAACCCCTCAATATCAATTATAAACAATTCAACCCTACTTTTACAAAAATAATGCTGCCTCAACTTGCAGCAACAACACATAAGGAAATTTACCCGCCCAGACATGCGGCACCTAGCACATAAGAAATTTTGCCTCGACATGCAGTAAACACATAATAATTTATATTAGCATTAACTACTACTTACGCTACATCAATAATCGTATCACTCACGCATTTTAATGATACACCTGAAAATCAATTATTACTTACGCTATATCAATGATCACATCACTCAAGTATATTAATTATACTCGTGATAGTTAATCATTGATATTCGTAAGCCCGAGGAACTAGTTGAAGAGAATTACACAAGTCCTTAAATATTGACACTTAAGACTTGTGATCTCATTGCAACTCCTTGGAGATAAACACATAATAAAATGAATCTAACAATTAATCTTTGATAAATAACATTTCAACAGATAATATGACTCGGCCTATAACATTTAGCACACAGACATTTATAACTAGTATACCCACATAACTCCATGTATATGACCAATAATCATTTAACCACATATGCTTCATTACCAAGTACTTGACTACTACTAAACGACAATCACTTATTCCCATATAGACCAACACCAAATAATTGACAATTATACATTCAACAAATACTAAGACTTGATTTATACCATTTAGGACTTAGCACATAAACATTTATAACTAGTAAAACCATATAACTTCACATACTATCCGACAATTAATAATTAATAATTAATAATTATCGAATACTAAGCCCGATTATATCATTAAACCAACAAATTCCACCAAAAATCATAATTAACCACTAATGACCACAAGCCCGACATAATATTGAATCCACAATTAATCTAAAAATTAATTAACAATTAATGAATACTAATCCAAACATATTTCGGACTCACAATTAATCCCCACAATCGTAATTTACAAATATGCTTTCCGAACTAAACTACGAAAATTAACCGAATAATATCAAGATTAAATCTAATCAAATTACAACTATTAGCACAATTTAATCTAAGATGCAAATTAAATAATTACATCGGAAAATAAATTAAATAAATAAAATAAAAAAATGTATACATTTTCCGGTTTCAATCTCCCCCAAAATCTCTTTCCTCTCTCTCTCTCTCTCTCTCCCCCTCTCTCTCTCTCTCCCTCTCTCTCTCTCTCTCTCTCTCTCTCTCTCTCTCCCCTTCTTGCCCGCTGCTGCCCCACTGCTACCGCCACTCTACAGCCCCGCCTGGCCTTGTTGCTAGTCGCCGGCCGCCACCACCGCCGGCCGCCGCCGCGCGCGGTGGGGCTGGCCCCCCTGCTTTCCTGCGTTGAACCCGCGCCATATCCTCCTCGTTACAGCTGCCTGATTACATACACACATATGATATCCACACTTACACACACGATTTGTATGTATATATATATACCAATTTGCTTCCCAATCTCTCTTCTTCTTTCTCTCCAATTTCTTTTTCTTCTCTCCTTTTTATTTTTCTTCCCCAACTCTTTTATTTTTCTTCCCCGACTCTCTAGAATGCTCTACTCATCTCTTTTATTGGGCTTGGCCCAGTACTAACAAATAACTACTATAATTCATTCCAGCCCAAAATATAACACTACTTATTCATTTTTAAAACTAATAAATATATTTCACAAATCGAAATTAAATAGAAAATTATGAAAATTAAAATTTTCACTTTTAAAATAAAGAATATAAAACTACGATCACACACATATTTTTAAGATATTTTTCCGATCGAAAATGAATTAAATATGAATTTTACAAATTTTGATCTTTTAAATACAATAAAATCCTTAAAATCATTTTAAAATACCACAACACCCAAATTGATTCACCCAAAAATTTTAAAACTCAATAAATACATAAAGTAAATATTTCAAAATATCTCATGATTTTTAATCCCTCCGATAATTTTATAATATTGACAGAGGATCAAAAATACATGATTTAAATATATTTAAATCCTCAAAAATAAAAATAAAAATACACCGACCCTCACAACTTACCCAAATCATCATATAAACACATAAGCACAATTTCACATACATTTCACCTTTACAACAATATTCACATAATATAATTCATAATTTATATTAAATAAACAATTTTAAAATTCGAAATTTTCTAGGGCGTTATACTAGTAATATCCTTTGGAGATGGCAACAAAGGAGAAACTCTGGGATATGGCTCAATTATTTTGGGGAATGTCATCATAAAAAACGTACCACTGGTTGAAGGCTTGAAACACACACTTTTAAGCATAAGTCAACTGGGTGATAAGGGTTACCAATCAATCTTTGACAGTAAAGGATGCAAAATCTTGAATATGAAGAATGGAGACATTGTTTTGACTGGTCAGAGACATGGTAACATATATGAAGCCAGCTTGAGTGACACATCTAAAGGAACTGTCAGATGTCTACAGCAAAGCATCAAATGATGAAAGCTGGAACTGGCACAAGAAGCTCTCACATCTCAACTTCAAGAAGCTTAATCAACTTGTTAAGCACCCTCAGGTGAGAGGCCTACCTCAGGCAAATTATGTGCAAGATGGACTTTGTGATGCTTGTCAGCTTGGAAAACAAAGAAGAACCACTTTCAAGAGGAAGACAGAAAATTCAATTACTGAACCATTTCACATGCTGCATCTTGATTTATTTTGTCCAGTAAACATTATGTCTATCAACAAGAAAAGATATGCTCTAGTTATAGTGGATGATTACACAAGGTTCACATGGGTATTCTTTCTACACAACAAGGATGAAGCTCCTCAGCATATCATTGAACTTGTCAAGAATATTCAAAATAGCTCTGAGTACAAGGTCAAAGTGCTCAGAAGTGACAATGATACAGAATTTAAGAATTCTACAATGGAGGAGTATTGTGCAGAAAAAGGAATTACTCAACAGTTTTCTGCACCTGGAACACCTCAGCAGAATGGGGTAGTAGAAAGAAAGAACAGAACTCTCATAGAGGCAGCAAGAACCATGCTTGAAGATGCAAAGCTTCCAACCTATTTCTGGGCAGAAGCTATAAACACTGCATGTTTCACTCCAAACTATACCTTGGTAAATGCTCATGGTAAGACTCCCTATGAGATGATCAAAGGAAAGAAACCAAGTGTAAAATACTTTCACATCTTTGGATGCAAATGCTATGTCCTGAAAGTTCATCCAGAACAACTTGGGAAATTTGAAGCAATATCGGATGAAGCAATCTTTCTAGGATATTCAACATCAAAGGCCTTCAAAGTATACAATCTCAGAACTCACATTGTTATGGAATCAATTCATGTTGCATTTGATGATAAGAAGTTTGGAATTTTCCAAACTGATGAAAGCCATGACAATCTGGAATTTGAAAATCTTAAGTATTCTGAGATTCTCTCCAATGAAGATGAAGGTTCTCCAGAGGAAATCTCTATTGCTTCTCAAAGGAATGCTGTTGTTGAGGGGGAGCAATTCAATCAAGGAGAACACAGTACTGGTCAGGATCAGACTAGTCTTTCAGAGTCTACTTCATCAGGAACTGATCCTTCAGATCTAATGAAAGAAGATCTGAAACTAGCAGCAGTATTGAATCCACTGATTCTACTGATCAAGGGGGAGCTTTTGAAGGAAATGAACACTCTTCTACAAGAAATACCACTAACTTAGGGGGAGAGTCTAGCAGGAGCAATCTACCACCTGTTAGAAAATGGACAAGGGATCATGCTGAAGATTTGATTATTGGTGATCCAAATAGTGGTGTTCGAACTAGAAGATCAATTAAAAATGAATGCTTGTACAGTTGTTTTCTCTCAAAGAATGAACTTAAGAAGGTTGAATAAGCCTTACAGGATCCTGATTGGGTAATAGCAGTGCAGGAAGAATTGAATGAGTTTGAGAGGAACAAAGTTTGGAAACTGGTACCAAGACCTAAAGATAGATCTATTGTTGGTGCTAAATGGGTATTCAGAAACAAGCTAGATGAATCTGGTATGATTGTAAGAAACAAAGCAGGATTGGTGGCCAAGGGTTATTCTCAGGAAGAAGGAATTGACTACGATGAAACCTTTGCACCTGCAGCAAGATTGGAGGCAATTAGAATGTTTCTTGAATTTGCAGCTCATTCAAAATTCAAGGTATACCAGATGGATGTAAAGAGTGCTTTTCAAAATGGCAAACTTGATGAGGAAGTGTATGTGGAATAACCACCTGATTTTGTTGATCCAAAGTTTCCAAATCATGTCTACAAACTTGACAAGGCACTCTATGGACTAAAGCAGGCACCAAGAGCATGGTATGAGACTTTGTCTAAATTTCTTCTTGAAAATGGCTTCACAAGAGGTACAATTGATAAAACTCTATTCTTTAGAAAGATAAAAGGTGATTTGCTTTTAGTTCAAGTTTATGTTGATGATATTATATTTGGTTCTACTAATGAAAAGTTATGTGCTAAGTTTAGCAAGCTTATGCAGTCTAAGTATCAGATGAGCATGATGGGTGAATTATAAATTACTTTTTAGGTTTGCAGGTCAAACAGACTGAGACTGGTATTTTCATTAATCAGCCAAAGTATATCAAAGATCTTTTAAAAAGGTTTGACTTTCAAAATTGTGCAATTGGAAAGACACCCATGGCAGCAGCCACTAAGCTAGACTCTGATCCTAAGTGAAAGAGTGTTGATAACACTAGCTATAGAGGCATGATAGGTTCACTGTTATATCTAACTGCAAGTAGACCATAATGTTCTCTACCTGTTTATGTGCTGGAGTCCAAAGTGATCCTAAGGAATCTCATTTAATTGTTGTGAAGAGAATTTTTAGATATCTCAAGGGAACTCCAAATCTTGGTTTGTGGTATCCTAGTGTAACACCCCCTTCCTAAAATGGGAGGAGATATTACTTATAATCCATAAACCTGCAAACAGAGCACTAAAATAATTCTCTAAATAACAATTAAACAATCTAATAATCTCCACAATTTAAATAAACCTCCAAATTACAGTTCAAACCAATAAATACGAAAAACCACAATTCTGTAAATAAATAATCAAGTGTAAATAATTCTAGAAGTCCATAAATCCTAAGCAACGAAATAATGGGTAGCACTCTATCACACAGTCCCAGATCCCCCTAAGCACCTGCCAGAAAAAGAATATGGCATGAACCAAACGCCCAGTACGGATTTGGAATACAATATATAAAATAGAAAAACAGATATGAATATTTGACAGTTATAATAAAACATTTATTTTTAAAAATATGCATGGCTGAAGCAACGAGTGGTTAGGATATTTCATACCGAGATCAGAACAGAACAGATACAGATACACATATCATAGGGTACCTAATGTGTGCAACAAATCGGATAACGTGTACGACATATACAACCTCACCGTCGAAACAAATCACAAATTCTGGGTGCACCAACGTATCCTGAAACAAATATCAAAATGCGCAAAAGCTCGCCACCTGAGCTATCAGAAGGATACGCCGTGACAAATCACACTGCCACAGAAGTGTCATGTCACTGGTGCCGCAATGACATGGTTGTAGTACCACTATAGCTGGTTAACTCGGTATACCCTATATCACTAAGGGTTCAAATAAAATACTTTGCAAAACTTTCAAAATCACGATAAACAAATATTGGAACATTTCCAGCAAATACATAATTTGCAAAATTTAAGAAAGTCGCAGAAAACAGATATTTAAATATTTTCAAAATAGATATAAAGATCACTTTCCAAAATCAACGAGTCAGAATAATTAAAACCAAGTGAATAGCTTAGAGGACAAAACATATTTAATATAACTAATTCAAAGATGAGTAGCGCTGAATAAAAAGGATAGAGAATCCGTACCTCGAACATAGCAACTAAAATACTAATGAAATCGACAAACGATCCTCTAAGCCTCCGGCCCGCGATCTAAATACAAAATATAATTTATTATTATAAATACATTCTTTTTATATTACAGAGGACACACATGCAAAGTCACAGAGCTCATTCTTTATTCATAAAATAGAACTAACCGATTTGTACGTAACAATCAAAATAGATATTAATTTGATTCTACTCAGAGTCAATCAGGTAAGATTGTTCTACACTTAGGACAAGACTCATTTGATCTTACTGAATCTGTTATTAATTCAGTACTTCGCTTACCTGTTAGTACAAATTTTGAGAATGCACCATCTGATGATGATGTGAGAACTATGTTATCTAAATTAGGTTATGATGGACCTCTAGATAACATGAGCCAGTTAAATAGATATTTTCTTAGAAAAGAATGGTCTTTCTTCTTTGATCAAATTGCTAAATGCTTTACTGGTAAATGTAGTTCTTTTCAACAAATTACAGCTATTACATCACATATTGCATATGCTTTGCTTTATAACAGAGTAATTAATTTTGGTCACATTATCTTAATTCAGATGTGTATAAAACTTGGGTCAAGAGATCATGACAGGAATATGGTTTATTATCACAGATTCATGTAACTATTTATTAACCATTTCATTCCTGATGTTGAAGCTAGATTTGGTAGAGAGTATTGTGTTTCTTCTTATGTACAGCAAAAGAGAATTTTCTCTGACATTACAAAGAAGGACAGTGAAAAGAATCTAGATGAAATACCTGCTTTACACTATCCAAATCATGTTCAGGTACTTCTAAGAACTCATCTTCCTACTATCTATAATTCTTCTTTCTTTGGTGGTGAAATGACTCAGGAATCTCAATTGGAGGAGAACCCCCCTGTGTCTACCCAAGTAGCCAAAAACATTACAGTCTCTGAAACAATTCTAGAACCAAATTTTAATCCACGGCCTATTGTTTCAAAGAAGCCAACCTCTGGTGTTTCTCAAAAGACATCAGTTGTAAGGAAGAGAAGATTTTTATTTCAAGTAGTACTTCTAGTGAAGATGATGATAATATATCTCTCGCTGAGAGAGCAGAATTGAAGGCTGCAACTCAACTTTCTAAGCTAGGACAAAGAGATGGAACACCTAGTCACAGCCAGGCTGCAGTCTCTCAAAAGGCTGTAGTTCTTAAAAAGGGAAAACAGATACTCGACACTGTCTCTAAAAAGACTATGTCTATTGAAAGAGGATCTCATCCCAAGATCACTTCTGTGTCTACACCTCTTGAGTCTTCTCAAGACAAATCTGTTGCTACTATACTAGGAGAACAAGGAGAAAGATTCATTTGTCACCTACACACACAGTGTCAAGTCCAACTAACATTATGCAGGTCTCTACAAATAATGCTATATCCCTGTCAGTATCTTGCAAAAGAGATCTGGATCTTGATTCTTCATGGGAAACTATATTGACATACAGACTGGCTATGGAACTTATTTCTCCGAAAGTGAAGCTTTGCAGGCCTGTTCTAGATTTTCTGATTGAAAGAGTTCCCAAACTTTCATTTCCTGGAGAATATGGACTGTTACATCAAAGGCTTGATTTAATGAAGATGTACTTCTATCAGTCAGAAAAGAACTGCACAAGAAATTTGGACTTCCTAAGCATGTTGCACTTCAATCACTTCATGCATATTTATTTGACAAGGATGTCATTATTGAAGATGCTTCAGCTCAAGGTGAACAAGAGGAGGTAGTTGATAGAGGGAGGCAGTCAACATAAGATACTATTGCACCAGTGGTGAATAGTAGAATAGATCAGATCAAAGTCATTGCAACACAAGAACCATCTAGTCAGAGGTTGGATGACTCAGGAACTGTGATGGCTGATGCTGAAAGGTCTTCTGTGATGACTGAAATTGCAAGTGAGAAACCCTATGATATGGGAGGAAGAATTTTCAAGGTAGTGTTTGTCATTATTATATGTTATAGATAAAGTAATGCTCCTACTTGGTGATGATCTAATTAGACCAGTATACGCATCATGTATATGCGGATATTGTTAGGAATAATTCATGAGTTGTGATGTTAAGAATAGAATTTTGCTAATACTTCTTGTATATCCTGATCTTATAAAGGAGTTAGCACTTTGTATAGGATATATGTGTTAGACAGTAATCTGTAGAGGTTAGTCAGGAACAGTGCGTCAGAGACTACATTTCAGGAACTAAGAGCAGATCCTGATACATCAAGTCAAATCCTGATCAAATACTGATGGGATGATCAGATCCTGATGCAATGGGAAATCCTGATATCAGTCATGTTACTGATGATGTCATTATGGATGCTACAGAAACTGGCAAGTGCTATAAAACAGGATTGTTGTTTTGAAAAACAAGCAAGAAGATATCGTGAAGGAAACGAATTTTCTATTGATGGAAACTATCAACTGGACGGCAGAACATTGTCATAGATAGATTATAATCCTGTTATTAGTTGATAGGTAGCATTATAAATACTCTCTCAATATTATTGTAAAAAGAGCGATTTGAGAATTTTAGAGTGCATATCGTGTGAAGCTCTGTATAAGGTTTGTATTTGAGAGTTCGAAACAAACAGAGAGAGAGAGATTTGTATTGTCAGCAGCTGCTAAAGGTATTGTACACCTTTGGTAGAGTTTGTATTTGATTTATTTTAATACAAACAAAGTTTGATTCATTCGTTTGTTCTTGTTCATCTAATCAAGCAAAAATCAGACACGATTATATAACTTATATTCAACCCCCCCCTTCTACAAGTTATTCGAGTTAACAGATATAATGGGTATTTAGGGCAACCAAGCGTGCATAGAGGTATTTTGGATTTACTTTCTTGAAAAACAGGTATTTTTGTCATTTATTCATATATATATTTATATGAAATATTTAAAATTTCAAAGATTGATTTTTGTAAATATTAATTCCTTTAATTTTCTGTGCACACTTAATGATTTCTTTGAATCTGTAACTAAATACATATTATTCAAAATTTGACTCTTTGTTTTCTTGAAGATGTAAACCAATTTTAGTGAGTTGTTATTACTTTTTTTTTAAACTTTTGATTTTGATCTCCACTTATTTTGGACTCTCATATTTGTTTCGAGAAAAAAATTATTGTATTCAATCTTGAAAATGAAGATGAAGCACATATAATTATCAAGAACAATTTATATGTATATGCAAATATTAAAAAAAATATCAGAATTACTTTTATACAATTATTCAAGTATCTTTAATCCATTTACATTAAACAAATCATGCTTCCATACGGTACTTGGGACCGTAAAAAATACCCAGCAACCACGCCTGAAAATACATAGCTTCCATACGCATTTTGCCAATGCGTGGTCTTTTTAAAAAATTAAAACTTACAAAAAATACGCATTTAGTAATCTTCTTTTAAAATATACATCTTATATATTTATTTACATTTATTTTGGTAAGCAATTATGTATTAATAAATTTATTTTAAATAATTTTACTTTTATTTTGCTGATTCTTGATAGGTTAAAATAAATTTTCTCACTCACAATCAAATAAATAATAAAAGAATGTCAAGTAAAATGTCAAGGATCTATTATGTGACTCTAAAAATTTATTATTATTTTTTTATTTTTTAAATTAGATAATTTTAGTTACGCTTATATCACATCATTTTAATTTATTGTATTGATTTTAATCATTAATTAAATATTTTATCTTAAAAAAAAATAGGCCTCATTTTTACGTTCGGCCACGCCTCTCAGATAGCCTCGAACCAGACATATGATAGATTTTCATCTACAAAAATAGTGTATATATTATATTATTAAGAGATAAAGATTTTAAGAAAAATGGAAGGGGTTCGGGATTCTGATAATGTCAAGAACAAGTATTCAACACTTATTCATTTTATGGAATAAACCACACAATTTATAGGTTTCATGAACACACCTCCATGCCAAATGTAACTGCCCAAATAATTCACATAATTAATATATTTAATGCCATATTTGTAACTTACAAATTAATACACAATATTCAAAATATCTTTTGAATATTTATTCACACAATATGTGATCCATATTTATATTCACAAAATTAGTACACCCATAAATATATCATTTGTCCATTTAACCATTTTAATATATTTGACAAATAAATCTAATACAACATCTCCCACTTGATTTTTGTCAAATATTTTATTTGTATATAGTCAAACTAACATCTCCCACTTGATTCCAAACAATTATCCAACTCCCACTTTTCGCGGAGTCTATAAAACTACCTTAATTCTTAATACCCATCTGACGTCATTTTCAATTATTTTTCTTGACTCCCACATTTCATAAAATATGTATTCTTATTATTCGTGAGAAGGATTCTATTTCAAAACTTCAATATTTTCTAGCCATTAAACAAACATGTCTGGCAAATAATTCTTCAATAATATTTCCTTAAAAGTATTTACAAATATATCATTAGAGATAATGATTATCACACTGTCACTTTCACGTCTTGCAGCATATTTACGTTTCTTCGTTTCCTAACTCCAACTCCTCCAATATTAAATTGGTCTCTCGAAGTTGAATTCTTATTATCAATGTCACATTTAATACCTACACCGTAATAATTAATAACTCCAGGCACGTCTGCATAATATACCAATTTGTTATAGAACGTACTATTCAAGTACTTGATCATGATCCTCCTTACAGCCTCTCACTAGGCTCAAGCAAAATTGCTTCACAATCTGATAAGTGGATTTTATATCCACTTATTATGCGCTAATTGGACATAGATTGGTGGTTTATCCTTAAGGATGTTGTGTCTTTTAATTCGTTTATGTTGTTTCAGTCTTTGTTGTGCAGAACTCGCAACTTGAGGTATCGTGGTAATAAAAGATTAAAAATGGTGGATTTCTGCCTTAATTCGGAATTTAGAGTTGCCAAGAGAGCAAGGTGGACTGGCCACGAGGAAAATGAATTATCATAAAGAAATTCTTCGTGATATAATCTTAATGCTGGAACCCCGGTTGGAATTGTTATATTTTTCGTTAAGCAAAAGGAGTCGGTTTCAGATCCTCAATAGACCGCAGCTTGGGACTTAACCATTTATTTATATTAATAAATACTTTAATTAATTAGAAAATTATATTTATAAATATCTAATATTATTAGATATTTATTTTTATAAATTCGGAATTAAATTAATTATTTATTAATTAAATATATTTTGTTGTGCAAGTTGAATTTGCAAAAGAAAAAGAAAAAAAAAATAAACTGTAAAGATGAATAAAGGAAGACTGTCGGCAATTAATTGAGGAAGAGAGCATGTGTTTCTGTCGGCAGGCTGTCGGTTCCACTATCCCACGCGCGCGTGGGAGACACGCGCCTGGCGCAGTGCGCAGAATCTAGCGCGTGGATGCCACGCGCCCTCCCCGCAACTGGGCTTGGCTGTTCACCCGAGGCAGTGCGATTGTTTCTTGCTGATTAATTGATAACTTTCGGCTGTTTAAATTAAGTTGTGGGCTGTATGTATTATTATTTTTATTTCTTTTTAATTCTTTTAATTTATATTTTATTGATGTGGTGTGCTAATTTTTGCTATAAATAGCCTAGTTCTCAAGCTTGTAAAAACACACCAATTTGGAGAGAAAAATTCTCTCTTGTATTCTCTCTAGTTCTTTGTAATTTTAAGTTTCATTTTTATACACTTTTAATTTTTGCAAATTTAGTATAAATGTTATTTTGGTTGAAGAATTTACGGGGATTATTTGGAGTGCTCTTTTCTTTCATTGGAAGCTATTTTGGTTCTACTTTCTAACTCTTGTAATTTTCATATTTAATTCATCGTAATTTTTAATTTAGTTTTATTATTTTTATTATTATTATTATTATTATTATTATTATTATTATTATTATTATTATTATTATTATTATTATTATTATTATGTTTTCATTTAATCCCATGATGACGATCCGTTCGATTATGAACTAATCGCCATCATGGGGTTCTAATGGATTTATTTACGTAATTTAGTAATTCAGATTGCCTAATATGGTTGCGCTTAATTTATTAGATACGTAGACGTCTAAATTATTAATTCCTAATGAATGCGAAAGTGGATTTAGGACTTTAGAATTTGCCATGTTAGCATAGGTTCGTAATTGTCATGTACATTTACGATAAGTGGTAGGATTTTGGATCACATCACCCTATGTAGTCATAATAAAGGAATTTATTCGTAAACCAATTAGGTTTTCAAATCTTATAGACATATAGGGTCTAAGCATAAAAGGTGTCCACGCGACTTCTATCTTTTTAAGTGGATGTTCGTATGGTTTGATATAAGTTAAGGCTGAAAGGCGCTTATGTTAGTTTCGTGATCCCGACTAGCTTTCGTAAATTATCAAAATTACTTTGAAATTAAGGCATCAATTCTAAATGAAATAAATAAAGAAATTAGAATCCCATGTTTTTCTCACATATAAATTCTCATTTAATTAAATTAATTAGTTTGAATTAATTATTATTAGTTTAATTAATCAATTAGAAAAATACAGCAAAATCCCCATTTTATATTTATTCAAGCAGTTTGTTGTTTAATCATACGTCGTTGCTTAAACATTATTTCTGAACAAACACCAAGTCTTCGTGGGATCGAATTTATTATATTACTTGTGACCGCGTACACTTGCGCAGTTAGTTTTCGAACCAACAAGTTTTTGGCGCCGCTGCCGGGGACTTCGATGTTAATTTCAGAATTTGTGTTTAACATCAACGGAGGTTAAACTTAACTGAATTGGATAGTTGTTTTTCTCACGTCGTGTTTTCTTGCTCTGCCAGCATAAGGATCTTAAGTTGTTTATGTGAACACGTTCTCAAACTTTGAAAGCTAAGCTGGAAGAAGAAGAGCTTGAAGCAACAAAAGAGCCTGAAGTAATAGTAGAAGCAACAATGGGCGACAGAGTAGCAGCAGCTACTAAGGCTTGAAGGACTATTCTCAACCAAAGATCAATGACATTCAATCTAGTATTGTCAGGCCTGCCATTGCAGCTAATTCTTTTGAAATCAAGCCAAGCACAATTCAGATGGTGCAGAACTCAGTTCAGTTTGGGGGATCTTCAACGGAGGATCCTAATACGCACATTAGGGACTTTATCGAGATTTGTGATACTTACAAGTTCAATGGGGTATCGGATGATGCTATCAAATTGAGACTTTTCCAATTCTCTTTAAGGGATAAGGCAAAGAGTTGGTTGCATTCTCTACCAGCCGGTTCCATCACTACTTGGGAGGATCTTGCTCAGAAGTTTCTTACAAAATTCTTCCCCATGGCTAAAACTGCAGCAATAAGAAATGCGCTAACTCAATTTGCACAACAATCTGGTGAATCTTTGTGTGAGGCTTGGGAACGATATAAGGAGATGCTGCGAAAGTGTCCTCATCATGGGATGCCTGATTGGATGGTTATTAATGGTTTCTACAATGGGTTAGGAGCACAGTCAAGACCAATGTTGGATGCAGCATCAGGCGGAGCTCTGTGGGCTAAGAGCTATGATGAAGCTTATGAGCTTATTGAGATGATGGCGGCAAATGAATATCAAAATCCAACCCAGAGACTATCACACGGCAAACTAGTAGGAATTCTGGAAGTTGATACAGCTACAGCTATAGCAGCTCAGTTAAAGACATTGACTATGAAGGTGGACTCATTGACTAACTATGGAGTTCAACAAGTGGCAAGTGTTTGTGAGCTTTGTGCAGGTGCACATGATACAAATCAATGTGCCATATCTAGTGAATCAGTGCTATTTGTGAGCAATTTTCAGAGATCGCAGCAACCAGCTCCAGCCACATATCATCCTAATAACAGAAACCATCTTAATTTCAGCTGGAGCAACAATCAAGGTGGTATTCAACAACCACAGCAGCCGTATCAGCAGTTTCAGGGTCAACAATACAGATCGAAGCCATACAATCCTTCCGGTTTTCAGCAGCAGTTTGCTTCAAGGCAACAATTTCAACCTCCGGGATTTTAACAACAGTCGCATGGAGGTGTTGGGCAATCTTCTTCCGAAAAATCTGAATTGGAAGAGTTGAGGATGATGTGCAAAAGCCAAGCAATTTCTATCAAGACCTTAGAAAACCAGATTGGTCAGATTGCTAATGCCTTGTTGAATAGGCCATAAGGAACACTTCCTAGTGACACTGAGGCCAATCCAGGCAAGAGGGATGTCAAAGAACAGGTGAAAGCAGTCACTGTGACAGCCCCAGATCCGGGGTCAGGAATCCGGGCCATCATACTCCAATTTCCATTTATTAACAATATCTCTTGGTCTTTTTTTTTATACTATTTAATACTCATACAAATGACCCCACACTAATATCATCACACACACCAGTCATATGCTCAGAGAACAACATCCATTAATGATAGCAGTTAAAGATAAACTATTATTACAATCCCAGAATACCATCTATTACACCTATATAAAAGTATATACTACCTTGAGAACAGGTGTCGATACTTTCTCATAAGGTAGACTTCCCCTTTACCCTCTTCCGGGTTGCACTGCGACGTTTCGATACCTGATCTTGCTGTTATATAAATAAATAGCAAGAGTGAGCTATAATAGCTCAGCAAGATAAATTTTATAAACTAGCTTCAAAAGAAACATAAATATATCTGAATAATAAGCAGAAGACAAATCATAATTATTATAAAAAGAATTTATTATTATTTGATAACTACTCCTTTCAAATATTTTTATACTAAAAGAAATATATAGCATTCTAATATCAGCTTCTCTTCTAATATAATATCAGTTTTTCTTCTAAAATAATATAATATTATTTTTTCTTCTATAATAATTAAAAACCATTACATCACCTCAGCATAATATTTCAAGATAATATATCATCTGCACATCATCTCTCAATACAATCTTTTCATTTCCCTTTTTATATAACAATTATATAAAAATAATATAAAATCAGTTTCTCTTCTTATTGTAAAAACAATTCCATCATTTCATACCATTTTCCTTTTTCAGAATACAGATCTAAAAACCATTATCAATTCTATCTTTTAAGTTTTGGGGATTTTCACTGTTGCCGAATACGTAAGGACGATGATCAGTCGCCCTCCGTACCCGTCCTTTTTACTACCGGTGGAAGGAGGAAGGTACACCACTACATCCCCCTGGAGGAAGGTACACCACTACATCCTCCTTCGACAACTCTTGGGCCGAAATAAAATATTGATTGCTGGACTGTGCCGCACACAGCCTCCTACGCTTTTTGTTGCTATCCCCCTTTTTGTCAAATCATTTATCTACTCACATTTATCATTTCCATTTCCATTCACATTTCCATTCACATTTATCATCACCTTTAAATCATATGTCATAATACTTTAATTATGACTCATACATCTTTTCTATAATTATTAAAGTCAAATATGCCTTTAGAACATAAAGTATATTCGCTCTATCCATATTCGTATCTATCTTTCTTTAATTCTCAAAATCAGGAAATAAATCCTTAGCAATATAGCATCGTAGAAAAACATATATATTCCAAGAAATCATTTTACTTAAAAAAATAAAACAGTTTTCTAAAGTAAGAGTAGAAGAAATCTTGCTCTCTTATATACACATATATATATGTTGTTCCATCTACTTTTAAAAATAGTAGATAATAATCAAATAATACTTATTAAATCACAATATTTAAAAAGAATATCTTTAGCAAAATATTATAAATCATATAACCCTAGATAACAACTGATACCATTCTTTTATTCACTCTAGATAACAACTGATACCATTCTCTTATCATAAGGCATGTTCACTCCATGCATAATCTTCTCTATACATATGCATATCCATTTTCATATTCGTACACATCCTCGTATACCTTTCCTTTTTAATATCAATACTCAAGGAAGACAAATTCTTCACAATATAATAATAATAGCATCATATATATATATATATATATATATATATATATATATATTCCATGAAATCAAGTTTCTTGAAGATAATAATAATTTTCCAAGTAGGGATAGAAAAGATCTTGCCTGGATCTCTAAAACGAGTAGGTAGGATCCTGAGCTCGTCTCCCGTCTCTATAGAAACGAAAGGATCACCGTTAGTACATATATATATCCCACTTAATCACCTAATCTCTATACAATCACACCCTTGATACAAAATATATGTTTGACATAGCTTTTACGCACCCAAAAGTTTACATGAACTTAACCATTTTTAAACTCGATCAAAGTTTTAGTGTATTCCACCATTTCCCTTAATAACCACACTCGACTGTAAAATTTATCATAAAATATAAATTTTGAATTTTGATCCAAGGTCAACTGGTAATAGCTCTCTGACCACCCTACTACAATATCCCAAAATTTCATAATATTTAAAAATGTTTAAGTATGTTAATTATAGCCTCAAAGTTAGTACATTCCTGCAGTTCCTTTCCTCGAACAACTTTCACTAAAACGATCATATCCCCTAATCCGTAAACTCTTATGACATGATTCTTGCGGCCACATAAACTAGACACCAAAACCTACTCAATATGGTCAGTGGTTACAATAATTAGTCCAGTGACGAATACGAATTTTGCTATATAAATGGGCTAACGAAAATTCGGCATTACGACGGCTATAATTCGGACATTCCAAAAACCATTCCATCACAACCAAGCCATATAATCATCCACCACTCCATACACATCAATATTACATCCTCATAATCCATATAATCAGTGGTGAGGCCTCAATACCATCACCCAACAATCAATCAAAATTTATGCTAGCTAACATCACAATAATCACATTTAACCACACATCATCCATTAACATCACTAAAACTCACATAATAAAAAGGGGTTAGGGTTTATACCTTCCTTGATGCTCTTATAACCACAATCAAGCTTGGTTGACCTTGGTATGGCCTTGGATGGTCCTTGGGAGGCTTTAGATGGATGATCTAAACATGGGAATTCAAGAACACTTCCTGACAAGTAGAACACGCAACATTGATTGGCCAACACGAAGGCCTTCTGCTCGTTTTCTGCTCGACGCTCCTGAACGAAAGTTGTAGAGAATCTCCCAAGGTTTCCAGAAAGCTAAAGATCGCCCAATTTCATTGAGAATTGAGTGAGATATGGCTGTTTTACTGAGACTGATCTGTTTTGGCCGAATTTGCAAGAAATGGAGGGGGAAAGATTTTGCTCTTGATTTTTGATCTTATCTTCCTAAATCTTATAAATTATAGAGTCTTGTGGAATGGTGTAGATATTTACCTTGATTAATGACTAATCTACCCCTTAATTAAGTGTTAGTGGAAGGTGATATCACTGCTTATGTCATAGAAGAGTATCTTGTAAGCTTGGTTCTTTAACCTTAAGTAAATACTAATAACCTTTGTAAATACTTATGTGGTAAATCTCCTTATTATTTACTAACCTTGGTTACTTGGTTTCCATACTTGTTTAATCACGATTCGTCTCGAATACGCCTCGTTATCTAAGTGGTTCTAAATTGTTTATCAATCCAAATTCCTTTGGCATTTCCTTAACTTAATCACTCCTTGGTTTAACCTGATTTTAATATTTCCTCAAGATATAAACCCTTTAACATTTTCATACTCCTTAATATCATATCCATAGAGCCTCAATTGAAAACAAAAATCCTTAAAATCCATACTCAGGAATTTCTGAAATCCGACATCGTTTCAAGTCACTTATTTTCATAGTACATCACTAATATGGTTTCTGTTTACTCATTTTCTGTTTCACTTATAGAGTACCCACATACCATTCCCATAAATCCTCAAAATCACTATTCATTTAGGTACTGTAGCATTGCAAAAGTTAGGGTTATTAAAGTCTTCCCCCCTTAAAAGGATTCCGTCCCGGAATCATGTTGAAGATATTGACGAATACCTTTCTCACATTACACCTTTTAATTCTCATATTACTTCCTCCATCCTTTTGCTCTTTCATAACATCTCTATCTTGTCTGAGCAAAATACACCAATATAAACTTGCTTGTCATTCATCAACATGCCATTTAGCTTATCATTAGTAGTACTCTCACCATCCTTCCTTGAAAATCTCCTCCTATATACCGTCATTCTATTTTATCTCACCTCTCCTTCCTCTTTTGCCTAAGGGTATCGGCCACCACATTGGCCTTCCATGAATGATAGTTCTTGGGTGAGTCCAGTTCAGTGTGTGCCTAAGAAAGGAGGCATGACAGTTGTAGCCAATGAGAAGAATGAGCTCATCCCTACTCGGACAGTCATAGGATGGAGAATATGCATGGACTATCGCAAGTTGAACAAGACCACCAGAAAAGATCATTTTCCTCTTCCATTCATCGATCAAATGCTGGATAGGTTGGCTGGCCATGAATATTACTGCCTTCTCGATGGTTATTCAGGCTACAATCAGATTTGTATCGCCCCAGAAGATCAGGAGAAGACAACATTCACTTGTCCTTTTGGCACTTTTGCTTTTCGTCGAGTTTCTTTCGGGCTCTGTGGTGCACCTGCGACCTTTCAGAGATGCATGATGGCCATATTCTCTGACATGATTGGAATAAATGTGGAAGTTTTCATGGATGACTTTTCAGTTTTTGGAACTTCGTACGATGAGTGCTTGCACAACCTGAGTCTAGTGCTGAAAAGATGTGTTGAGACTAATCTGGTGCTCAATTGGGAGAAATGTCACTTCATGGTGCAAGAAGGAATCATTCTTGGGCACAAGGTATCCAGTAAGGGGCTCGAAGTGGATAAGGCAAAAGTGGAGACTATTGAAAATCTTCCTACACCAATCTCAGTCAAGGGAATCCGAAGTTTTCTTGGTCATGCGGGTTTCTATCGGTAATTCATTCAAGATTTCTCCAAAATCTCTAAACCTTTATGCAGTTTGTTGGAGAAGGATGTTCCCTTCCGGTTTGATCAAGATTGTTTAGCTGCCTTTGAGCTATTGAAAAAGAAGTTGACAACAGCGCCTGTTATCACAGCACCTGATTGGGGTGAACCTTTCGAGATGATGTGCGACGCTAGTGATTTTCCAGTGGGAGCCGTGCTTGGTCAGCGAAAGAAGAATATTTTTCATGTGGTTTACTATGCTAGTAAAATGCTCAGCGATGCACAGCTAAATTACACCACTACGGAGAAAGAGCTTTTGGCAGTTGTCTATGGTTTTGAGAAATTCAGGTCCTATTTGCCTGGGACAAAGGTGACAGTCTACACTGATCATGCAGCCATTAGATATCTGTTTTCGAAGAAGGATTCAAAGCCGCGATTGATTCGTTGGATTCTTCTGCTGCAAGAGTTTGAGCTTGAAATAAAAGACAGGAAGGGGACAGAAAATCGGGTAGCCGATCATCTATCTCGTTTGGAAGACCACGGTAAGGATTCAAGGGATAAAACTTTAATCAACGAATCTTTTCCAGATGAGCAGCTTTTTGGGGTGCAAGAGGAAGAACCATGGTTTGCAGATATTGTGAACTATCTGGTGAGTAATGTCATTCCCTCAGGATTCTTTTATGCTCAAAGAAAGAAATTTCTGCATGACGTGAAGTGGTATCGTTGGGATGAGCCATTCTTATTTAGACAGGGATCAGATCAAATAATCAGGAGATGTATTCCATATAGTGAGACTAAGGGTGTTCTACAAGATTGTCATTCTACCATGTATGGGGGTCACTATGGTGGAGAGAAGACAGCTGCCAGAGTACTACAAGCAGGTTTCTTCTGGCCAACATTGTTCAAAGATGCGCATCACTTTGTACTGAAATGTGATAGGTGTCAACGGGTGGGAAATATTTCCAAAAGGAATGAGATGCCCCTCAACATGATCCTGGAAGTGGAAATCTTTGATGTTTGGGGAATAGACTTCATGGGACCATTTGTCCCATCGTGCAACAACCAGTACATTCTGCTAGCGGTGGACTATGTGTCCAAATGGGTAGAAGTCAAAGCCCTGCCTACGAACGATTCTAAAGTGGTGTTAAACTTTCTGCACAAGAATATCTTCACACGCTTTGGAACACCACGAGCAATCATCAGCGATGAAGGGTCTCATTTTTGTAATCGACAGTTCACCGCTCTCATGGCCAAATATCGTGTAAACCATCGTGTTGCTACTTCCTATCATCCCCAAACAAATGGGCAAGCAGAAGTTTCCAATCGGGAAATCAAGAGGATCCTAGAAAAAGTGGTTAATACATCCAGGAAAGATTGGTCGTTGAAATTAGAAGAAGCTGCGTGGGCATACAGGACGGCCTACAAGACTCCATTGGGAATGTCACCATTTCAGTTGGTTTATGGAAAGGCTTGTCATCTTCCAGCTGAGCTAGAGCATAAGGCATACTGGGCCTTAAAGAAATTAAATTTTGACATGAAAGCTGCAGGTGAAAAGCGGATGCTGCAATTGAATGAACTTGAGGAATTCCGTTCGCAGGCATATGAGAACTCAAAAATGTACAAGGAAAATGTGAAGCGATGGCATGATAGGAAGCTGGTACATAAATCATTTGAACCAGGTCAATCACTCCTTTTGTACAACTCTAGACTCAAACTTTTCCCGGGAAAGCTCAAGTCAAGATGGTCGGGTCCATTCACCGTAAAAAATGTTTTTCCACACGGCGCCGTCGAAATCTATGACAGGTTCCCCGATAATCCGTTTAAAGTGAACGGACAGCGATTGAAACATTACTTCGGTGGTACGGTGAACCGCGAGGAAGTCACCGCTATTCTTGCCTCAACGTGATCAAGCAGCAGAATCGTCAAGCTAGCGACAATAAACAAGCGCTTCATGGGAGGCAACCCATAGGTTTGGTGTTTTTATGTGTGATGTGATTTTGTGTGATTTTGTTCAGTATTATGTCAAAGTTGCAGGTCATTGGTAAGTTACAGGAGCTTCACAAAAGAAAAAGTCTTCTTTCAAGGTAGATTAACCTCAGTTTGGAGCTCATACAACATTTACACCGCCTGATTCACCACCCGAAGAGGGCAACGATGCCGATAGTTAGTGGAGTTCTCTTTCATCCTTTATCTATACCTTCAATGAGGACATTGAATATTTCAAGTTTGGGGGTGATTTAGGATAATTAATTAATCGAGTCATACTCATTCATGTAGTTCATAATACACCATGCTAGTTTAATTTCATATAATTCATATTCTCAAAAACAAAAATCATAATTAGTTGCATATCATATTTTCCGTGATCCCATAGCGCTTGGTGGTTTCGTTTAGTAGTCAATGATGAATTTGAGTGTGATAATGATGGGTAGAGGGCTGATTTAAATACTTTTGAATTGACGTGCATGTTGCAGAAACACAATCTTACACAAACTCATCATTTGCTTTTGGGGCTAGGTTAAGGTCATGCTTGTTTGGTTGTTGAAATTTAATCACCTGATTATATTTAGAATTTTCTTTATTCCCTTGATAGCGTAGAATCACTAAATATAAGTTTGGGGGAAACCAGGGTTCATGCTAGTTTGTGTCTAGTTGTTAATAATGGATAGGTGTCAATTGGCTAGTAGCCAGCTCATATTTATATGAGTAGTCTAGGGTTGGAATTGAGAATTCTCATTCCAGATTGCATTTGCAAAAAAAAAAAGTGTTTATGAGAGTGTGAGTATGCAGAATTGGCCAGGGTGAGCTCTTTAATACTCGAGCAATTAAGTACGAGGGGACTTTGTGCCTAGTGACCTAAGGCTTTTATAGTCTGGGATCCACTGACCTAACACTCGCTACATGGGTATTATTGTATAAGCCTTTTGGGGTCTCATCCATTGCACGGTCAAATAAGCAAGTGTGTTGTGTATAGTATTATGCGTCATAGTTGTTAATAAAGCATGAATTCCTGTCTAACTCAAATGATGATGGAGGTGTTTCTAGGTTATGAAGTGTCTAGCGTTCATTCTGTTTATAAACTTGTGATTGTCTTGGCGAATAATAGGTATGGTTTTGATCTAGTGCTAAGAGTAATTCTGATGAGTATTGCACACACGCACATTTCTGTACTTGTAAATGTTAATATTCGGGTATTTAGTCGATCTCTTTTTGGAAGTTTCACATTCTCTGAGTCACTCTTCTAAATTGGTTATTGCTTTGCCTATGGGATCCTTGCATTCATGCATTTAGTGGTAGTCGAGTCTGTTTTCGCTTGAGGACAAGCATCGGTTTAAGTTTGGGGGTGTGATAAGTGGATTTTATATCCACTTATTATGCGCTAATTGGACATATATTGGTGGTTTATCCTTAAGGATGTTGTGTCTTTTAATTCGTTTATGTTGTTTCAGTCTTTGTTGTGCAGAACTCGCAACTTGAGGTATCGTGGTAATAAAAGATTAAAAATGGTGGATTTCTGCCTTAATTCGGAATTTAGAGTTGCCAAGAGAGCAAGGTGGACTAGCCACGTGGAAAATGAATTATCATAAAGAAATTCTTCGTGATATAATCTTAATGCTGGAACCCCGGTTGGAATTGTTATATTTTTCGTTAAGCAAAAGGAGACCGGTTTCAGATCCTCAATAGACCGCAGCTTGGGACTTAACAATTTATTTATATTAATAAATACTTTAATTAATTAGAAAATTATATTTATAAATATCTAATAATATTAGATATTTATTTTTATAAATTCGGAATTAAATTAATTATTTATTAATTAAATATATTTTGTTGTGCAAGTTGAATTAGCAAAAGAAAAAGAAAAAAAAAATAAACTGTAAAGATGAATAAAGGAAGACTGTCGGCAATTAGTTGAGGAAGAGAGCATGTGTTTCTGTCGGCAGGCTGTCGGTTCCAATCTCCCACGCGCGCGTGGGAGACACGCGCCTGGCGCAGTGCGCAGAATCTAGCGCGTGGATGCCACGCGCCCTCCCCGCAACTGGGCTTGGCTGTTCACCCGAGGCAGTGTGATTGTTCCTTGCTGATTAATTGATAACTTTCGGCTGTTTAAATTAAGTTGTGGGCTGTATGTATTATTATTTTTATTTCTTTTTAATTCTTTTCATTTATATTTTATTGATGTGGTGTGCTAATTTTTGCTATAAATAGCCTAGTTCTCAAGCTTGTAAAAACACACCAATTTGGAGAGAAAAATTCTTTCTTGTATTCTCTCTAGTTCTTTGTAATTTTAAGTTTCATTTTTATACACTTTTAATTTTTGCAAATTTAGTATAAGTGTTATTTTGGTTGAAGAATTTACGGGGATTATTTGGAGTGCTCCTTTCTTTCATTGGAAGCTATTTCGATTCGACTTTCTAACTCTTGTAATTTTCATATTTAATTCATCGTAATTTTTAATTTAGTTTTTTTATTATTATTATTATTATTATTATTATTATTATTATTATTATTATTATTATTATTATTATTATTATTATTATTATTATTATTATTATTATTATTATGTTTTCATTTAATCCCATGATGACGATCCGTTCGATTATGAACTAATCGCCATCATGGGGTTCTAATGGATTTATTTACGTAATTTAGTAATTCGATGCCTTAATAATTTGTATTATGATAAAAATTCAGATTGCCTAATATGGTTGCGCTTAATTTATTAGATGCGTAGCTAACGTATAAATTATTAATTCCTAATGAATGCGAAAGTTGATTTAGGACTTTAGAATTTGTCGTGTTAGCATAGGTTCGTAATTGTCATGTACATTTACGGTAAGTGGTATGATTTTGGATCACATCACCCTATGTAGTCATAATATAGGAATTTATTCGTAAACCAATTATGTTTTCAAATCTTATAGACATATAGGGTCTAAGCATAAAAGGTTTCCACGCGACTTCTATCTTTTTAAGTGGATGTTCGTATGGTTTGATATAAGTTAAGGCTGAAAGGCGCTTATGTTAGTTTCGTATTCCCGACTAGCTTTCGTAAATTATCAAAATTACTTTGAAATTAAGGCATCAATTCTAAATGAAATAAATAATGAAATTAGAATCCTATGTTTTTCTCACATATAAATTCTCATTTAATTAAATTAATTAGTTTGAATTAATTATTATTAATTTAATTAATCAATTAGAAAAATACAACAAAATCCACATTTTATATTTATTCAAGCAGTATGTTGTTTAATCATACGTCGTTGCTTAAACATTATTTCTGAACAAACACCAAGTCTTCGTGGGATCGAATTTATTATATTACTTGTGACCGCGTACACTTGCGCAGTTAGTTTTCGAACCAACACAATCCATTTACAAAACTAATTAAAAATGCCAAGTCAATCGATTACACAACATAAAATATATCGAACTTCTGATTACTTGCACATAATACATTCAGTGGTTCATTTTGTAAATTAATCATTTTCCCACTACCAATAGGATTGGCACCGGACTGCAATACCTTTTCTGGCTCATATTCAATATTCAAATTATTTTCTTTAAATTTGATTTCCTTGAACTTCTCAAATTTCACAAACATTTATATAATCTTAACGTCTTACTAAGTTCCAACTTAGTTTTGTTCTTTATCAATTTCAGCAAACATATTATCCACATACACCGATAATATTACTAATCAAGCTTCCATTTTTCAAAATACAGACATAATTGTCTACTTCCATTATCGAATTTTCATAAAACCTTTACAACTAGGCAAATATCAAAATTTAATAAACATACCAACAACTTCATTTTCCTTTTCAAAATTAATTTACGACCAATGAATTTTCTATATTCTAGTGGAGCACGCAACTCCCACTTTCATTCATTTCCATGAACTCAAATTTTTTCAATTTCATTTCGAAAATTCTAATTTTGTACTAGCTATTCTGAATATAAAAAAGCACCTTTGCCTTCCAACTCTCTATTCTAAGAGCCACTATATTTCTTGGATTACAATGTTGTCTTTTTCAACAACGATTCCAAATTACCTTAATACCACATATAACAATGGATTTCAACCAAACGAATTATTTTAAACAAGAACATACATTTTCTAGTTCACTGGATGTATCAACTTAACCACACCTTGCTGGCATCATTTTTCAAAATACCTTCTAGAGTTCTTAACTCCTTAGTCCAACAATATCAAAAAATTCTTGTTTATTATATTCTGGGCACTTGCCCCAATTTTCTTGTAAATTAAATGACTTATTTCAAAATTTTATCTTTTCAATTCTATATACTCTCTATTCCGAGTATCATAAAAATATATCATAAAAATATTTCTTACAAAATATTATCATTTAAACTGATAAAAATTTTTGATTATCTCCCAACAATCTATATTTCCCTCTCCTTTTTTTTCGAATACAAAACACAATTAATTTTGACACATTTTCCTTTCCTTGTCGCTCTCCATTCTGAGAGCCACACAATTTTTCTCGAACGTTGTATATTCTATTTAAAAGATAAATTTCAAATTACTTTCCATATGCTTTCAATTTTGGTACTCCCTATCATTTGGGATTCACTATAAATTTCTTTTAATACATTTAACAAAACAAGTCAATTACAAACTCTATCCAAACAGTAATAAAAGGCTAGTTTAGCATAAAAAGCAATTGAAAAAAAAATAGCAAACAACGAAAAGGACAAATTAGAGAAATGACACTAATTAATAAGGTCAAAGAAAATGACACTAAAGAAAATAATTACATGTTGCAAATAGTACAATTAAAAGAATATTTTTTTTATTAGACTGAAGAAAAATAAATATCAAATCACACAATCATATCTAGATTATTAAAATAAATGCAAACAAAAACATGGCACTGTAATAGCAGTAATTAAGGTAAATTAATAAACAGAAGCAGATTGACAATATAATCACACTCCTCAATCAAGTAGGGACAAAATGAGTATTGAGTTACAAAAATAGTCAAACCAAATATTACACATAGACAAACAAAAGAATTAGGATGAAAGAAATTAGAAGAAAGTAAGAAACTTAATTAAATGTGTTGGAAAAGGTAAAAGTGGCAACATAGATTGATTGAAAGTGATGGTGACTAGAAATATTTGACAAAGACGTCAAATGGAAGATGTTGGTTTGATTGGATGTAAGTTGTCACAATTATAAGTACACTTGGACCAATAATAAGAGTGCATATTTGAGATAGATTTAATAGTTATAGATCCTACGAAAAGTGGGAGTTTGGAAAAGAATTTGACAAATACGTAAAAGTGGGAGATGTTGTATTTGACATATTTTGTCAAATAATATAAATAAAGTAAATAGATACATAAATGTATTTAGTAGTTACAAATATTACATTGATTGTGTAATTATATATTTGAAGGTTACAAATATTGGTTAAGTGCACATTTAAATATATAAGTTACACATTTGTTTACATAATGACATTGATGGATACTTAATGCGCAGTTACATTTTTGGGTGGAGAAATTATAAAAATTGCCTGAAAAAACTGGGCCTGAGGTTGTCCTCAGGGATCTCTCCTGAGGTTATAACACAAAAGAGCTTATAAAATTAGTGGCCCCGCAGGGGCATTTTTGTGAATATCAATTTTTCCACAGTAATTTACCTAAATACCCTTAAATTTATATTGAAAATATTTTAACCTCAGGTAGAACCTGAGGTCAACCTCAGGCACATCAATCCCATTGCCTATATATAGAGATTTGTTTCTATAGAAAAAGGGACATGCAAGAAAGAAAGAGATGTTGTTATTATTTTAATAATAATAATAATAATTTATGTGGGCTACATATTAATATTCAATTATATTTAGCTGTTTGTTTTATTGGGTTAAATAAAGTGATCAAATAAGAAACCCATTTAGATTTTAATTGTTACTGTGTGGGCTAAATGAGAGGATACCCAATACCAAGCCCAATTAAGTTATAATGGGAGATTTAATTAGGCGGTATATGAAAGGGTTATAGTCCCCAATATATAAAACACGTAACAGAGCTTTTCTTCTACCCATCAGAGAGAGCTTGCTGTGGAAACCTAAGGGTGTTTGATTGAGGAAGACAATAACAAGTACACAAAGGAAAGGACTCCTACCGATATTATGAACTCATGGATACAGGTACGCTTCCGCTTATAATTTAATCTCAGTAATCAAATATGATGTTGCAATCCTTGTCTCTATTTTAGAGAACTAAGTGTTTATAGAATTGTTAGATTCTATCAATTTGCATTAGAGCCTCTTCATATATTGATTATCGGATTATACAATGATTTTTAGTTTGAACCGTGATATATGAGAATTATCTTGGATGATTCCGTTTACGTTGTATTGTTTGTTTTCCGGTATATAATGTCTTAATTATCAAATTTGTGTTGACATGATGTTGATTAAAGATAGTACTCAAGCACGGGACTGAGGATCATGAATTGGTTTAATAATTTTTATATTATATGTCTGTTCAATGAACATGGTTTTTTGTTTCAAGTCCATGTGAATTGGGTCACGCGTGGTGTTTCATTTCCATGTTAATCCTTTTGTGTGCTTAATAGGCCCTTTATTTGACATGTTATATTAATATTCATGTTCAGGGTTTAAGTGTATTATAATAAATTTTTAGTGAACATGAATTTAGATGGCCATTTTCATGTTAATTGATATGCTCGTTTTGGTGACCAGAGTTCATTGTAAGTAATGAGAATTATTTTTTTAAATGATTGTGACAATTCCGATTGTATAGAGTTGACACTTTCTTTTACACTCCTGGATAATACGGATAAATACTTCTTTCATAATTTTGTGATTTAAATTTTAATTATTGGCAAATGACTATTAACTTATTTATTTAAGTGGTCTAATATTTTTAATTTAGTTGATTGAAGCAATATGTTGCCAAAGTGACCTTTTTTGTGTAGATTAATTAATTTAAAAATATTATTATGATGTTTGAATATTTAATTTTATGTAAATTTTATCGGCCCAAAGGAAGGTATAATTTGGCCAAAATTAAAATATTCTTGTGATAATAAGTATGTAGCAAAATTGAGTTTTTCATGTGAATAATACGTCGGTCCAAAGAAAGACATATTATTTGACAGAAATTTATTGTTAATACTTGATTATTGCATTGAGAGTACCACTTGCAAATTGATTTTTCTGTCCAAAGACTAAAATTCAGTGTTGCGTTAGGTATCTTGTGACGGTGTTGCCAATATTTAATTTATCACGTATATTTAGTTTTGAGCATTTTTTGTATATTTGTTTTCTATTTCAGTTACTGCTAATGTTAACTCTACTTCTGCTCAATTGAGCATGATTCCGATGTTGAATGGGACAAACTATGTCACATGGAAAGAGAATGTTGAAATCGTTCTTGGGTGCATGGATCTTGACCTTGCGCTAAGGAAAGAGCAACCTGTTCCTACTGCGACTGATCCGAAAACGGAACACACAAAAGAATACAGAGGGGGGTGAATGGATTCTTGAACTTTTCTTGTTCTTGAATCTGTTTGATGTATGTATCAAGATATGTGTTATGTGTGTGCAGAAATATAGGTGCGTAAAATGAACAACACATGACACAATATCACTTTAATCTAATATTTTATTAGATAAAGATTTGCTACAACTTGTGAATACAAATGGTAGTATTCTTAGCTTCGTTTTTCTCAGAGAGATGTATATCTTGAATATGTATGTGAAAAACTTAACTTCTAGAGAAGTGAGGCTGTATTCTTATAGAACATGAATACAGCCTACTTACTACAAATAAGGTAGCTAAACAAATTTACTTTCTAGTGTGTCTATCCTTTTTTAGTAAGCATCCCAACGGCTACAGGTTTGACTTCTTGAGGTTCTGCTCAGATCCACTTCTTTAGCTCTTTGTCTCTTGTACATCTCTCTAAGCTTCTTTGTAGGCTTTCCAAAGTACTTTACAGTTTGTGGTCCATAAAGTGCTTTGGCTTGTTGTAGGTTTCTGACTTGTACAATTTCTCCAGTATTTTGTTTCCAAGAATGTATTCGAGAAGTGGCTAAGTGATTGGTTCGAGAACTGGGATTAGATAACTCTGAGTTCTCGAATATTGCAAAGTTGACATATCGAATCATTTCTCGAATAGCTCTTTTCTTCAGGAATCCTTGAGTTCTCGAATAGAGCATTTAACTTATTGAATCCCTGAGATATCGAATAGCTTTATGAGTCTTTGAGATATCGAATGAACCTTGACTTGTTGACTCCTAGAGAACTCGAATGATGCTTTGACTTGTTTGACTTTCTGAGTTCTCAAATAGAGTAGTAGACATATCGAATCTCTGAGATATCGAATGAAATATCGAACAGTGCATCCAGAGATATCGAATAATGTCTTTTGAGATATCGAATCCCTGACTTCTCGAAGGCTAGACTTCTCGAATATAACAAACATACTTCTCGAATTGGTACTTAGGCAAATCTTCATTCTCTAAAATCTAACTGTGTTTATTTTGACAGTCTTGATCTTCAAGCTTGAGGCATGATCCTTGGAACTTCTTTCAAGCATTATTATCTGACTTTTAATTAAAGTTACACAGATAAAAATTGATGCCTATTACAACTACTACAACAAGTAGAAACTCTACAACTAGAGGTTCCCTCAATTAAGAGGTCATGTAGGTAATGCAAAGCATTACAAACAATTAGGCTTGTTATAGATGTACTCAGGCATGCCTCTGTGACTAACAATCTCCCCCAAATTGTGAGTGAGACCCTGAGTCACAATTTCATGTCTGATAACAAGCCTAACATACATAAAGATAAAACTTGACAGTACATGTATGAAATTGAATAACATCATGGATAGAACTACAATGAGTGATCTTACAGATTATAATGAAATACTAGCCTTTGTCATTTGATTCCATCTCCATTGCCTTGGCTAGTAGATCATCATATGCCTTCTGTTTCCTTTCTTTCCCCTTTCTTGCATTCTCATCCATAGCTCTTATGATCTCTGCCATAGCATCTAATTCTTCAAGCAGAATAGAGTTCTTGAAATCTTCAAGTACTGGCTTCAGAATGTTGGCAGGATAGTGATTGAGTAGGTTCATTCTTATATTGACCTGATCTCCATTTCTTCTCCTATACTTCACAACATAGGGATTGAATTAAACTCTACACAATCCTTTTGCCCTTAACTTTTTTGCTTCAACTTCTAGCCTATCAATCTCCTTCTTCCTTTCTAGCCATTTCTCAAAGCACCCCTTTCTTATCTTCTCAGCATAGTCTCTTTTCATCTTCACAAAGTCAATCAAGTCCAGCTTCCATACTCTCTCCACTTTGTCTTCAGAATCCAATAATGCAATAATTCTTTCTATCTCATATAGCTTGCCCCAATTTTGACAACCTCTTTATTTGAATTTCATCTGTTTTCCATCAGTGTATTTGATTTCAAGGCAGTCATTCACACTTGCAGCATAGTAGATTTTTTTAGCTCTTAGAAATTGCAGTTGGTGTTCATCAAAATCTTCATCTAGTGGTTGGAGTTTCAGTCCTGGATAGATAGTTAGGGCCCTTGACTTGGGTAACTTCACTCTTCTTGGAACATGCTTGAATTTAACCTTTTTCACTCCAATGCTTGGCTGAAACTTATGACCTTTTCTTGCAGACCACTGTAGTATACCATTAGCAGTTTGCTTTTGTAAACATATAGATGGTTTCTTGATTTGTATCTTCTTCTCTTCTTGAGGTGGCAAAGCAGTTGCAGAGACCAAGAATGTAGATTTTGGTAGGTCACTACTAATTGTATTCACCCTAGACTTAGAGTCTTGTGTTATGGTGAGATTACAATTAGCAATGCCTAAGGCTTGTTGTTTTCCACTTTTCCTCTCATACACTTTGCCTTGGTCATCATCACCTTTCTTGTCTTTACTATCCTTCTTCTTCTTCTTCTTCTTCTTGTCTTCATCACCGTTATCACTCCTATGATGACTTCTCCTCCCATCACTCTTGTCTTCATCTTTATCATCCTTATTCCTCCTTGCTTTAGCCATCTCTGGGACAGATCCAGTTGCTATGAAAGATCTGATAATATTCAATGCTACCAACATTTACGCAGTCCTCATCCCATTTTTCTTTTGCAGTTGATCAATGATGTAAATTATAAGTCTATGATTTTTGATAGTGAGATCCTTGGGAATGAAAAGCTGATTGACATCTTCTATCTTTGTACCAGACTGATAGAGAATAGTTCTTGGATTAATGCACACTTCAGGCAATCTAGCTTGTTGACCATTCCTAAGTTCAGAGTACAGACTCTTGTTGTTCTCCCCTTTCTTCTCAGTTAGTTCCAAGATAGCATCAATCTCATTGAATTTTAGGACTTTCAAGGTGTCATAAGTTAGATGCCATATTCTGCCATTGGTCACCATCATAATTTCCTTGAGAAAGATTTGATTTAGCTTTATAGGAATCACTGTTAGATATTTGATTTGATCTTTGAGGCTCCTTCTGTACAACCGTGTATCTCCTCCAACCTTTGCCTTTGAGGCTTGCAGAAACTTCAAGAATGCAGCATCATGATAAATCTCTGAATTTGCTACTTCTATTAGTTTGGCCTCGGTAACCACATAACTTCAACTGGATCATCTTCATATCTGGAGGCTTGGACTAGATCACTTGGCATGGAACCTGCCACCACTGTAGTAGTGATAGTTTGATTTTGGCTACTTGGAGTAGTGATGTGCACAGGTGGTAGAGTAACAACTGGCAGAAAAGATGGAGGTTCATCAGTTTTAGCTTTCCCTTTTCCTTGAACATGAGTTGTAGTTTTTGAACCTTGACCACCCTCAGTAATGACAATACCTTTCTCCTTAGGTTTCTCCCCCTTAGGTTTTGAATTCCTTAAGATCATCTTCTCCCCCTTAGGCTTGTTGTTAGGCACAGAGGCTTTGGTAGGGGCCTTTGGGTTGGAAGAGGTGGGATTGATAGATTCATCAGGCAGAGGGAGTCCCAACATCATCAGTTGTTGGTGAAGAAGAACCTCAGCTGTGGTGGTGGCTTGAGTGTCCAACTTTTCAGTAAGAGTTGCAACTGTGTCTGTAAGATGAGCATTTGACTATTTGAGAGAGGTCACTTCTTTCTCCAAAGCATCCACCTTTTTGAATAACTCAGAAGATTTAAAACCAGACAGTGATTGTTCCTTGAGCCTCAATACCTCATATTTGGTCATTTCATGAATAGGGACTTCAGTTACCAACTTATCTCCATATTGATTTGCAAACAGAGTCCTTAGTATGGCATTGGCATCAGTTGTCTGACAAGATAGATTTTGAAATTGAGTTGCTAGATTACTGACAGTTCTATGAAGGAAAACCAAGTCATTGTCCATCTTGGTGCAGGTAGATTTGCAGTCTTGTATAGTTTTGAGGACAGGATCTAGAGTGGGAAATTTGGCAGCAAATTCTCTCTTGATTACAATTACTTCCTCGACTGTTGCATCACATACTTTATTGACTTCTGTTTTAACTCCCTTCCCAAGATAGTGAGCAGCCTTTTGGAATCCCTTGTAAGAATCATTTATAGCCTCATACACTTCACCAGGAGTCAGAGATTTGGCATTAGAGCCCAGTGAAGTGATGTATTCCTCTCTTAGATATTGAAGAGCTTCATTGAGAGTAATGTCATATTTTCCTTGCAGCCAGGCATCTATGTTGCCATCTCTCTCAGCTTCATCTGCTATTTTCTCCTTTTGCATCTCCACATCATCTCCGTGACACAGCAGAATGGCTTCATAATCTAGATTTGATATGTTGGATGTGACCAGGTTTTGGGATATTTTAACACACTCAGGAATATGATCCATAACTAAGCTTTGAAGTGCTTCAACCGTTAATTGTGGTGGAGCAGACCCTGATCCTGAAGCACTGTCATGTTGCACAGGCTTCAACCATTGTGACAAGAAGTCAGATCTAGAGCTAGGCAAGCTAGACTCCTCAGTTACAGATGCAACTTCTGTAACCGAATGGATTGACTCTACTACTGTTGTCTCCACAGGAGTGGGATGAGTTACAACAGTAGTTGACACAGGCACAGAGTCTCTATTGAAAACTAGTGAATCCTCTGTGTTTGTGATGGTGTCATTAGGATATGCCCCAGCTTGCATTCCCTCACCATCTAAATGTTGTTCCTGGGTCATGAGCAAAGTGTCATGCACTAAGTCACTTGAGTCCATTGGCTCACCAAGAGAAGAGAATTCTTGGTGATCAATGCCTTACTCCTCAATTGCTGGAGTTGCAGGCTCCAAAGAAATTTCAGTGATAGATTGTGGAAGAGAAGTGTCTTGTAGATTTGATTTTGGCAACTCCCCCTGAGAAATAGGGGGAGTTTCAAGTGTGATGTGCTCTCCACTCAGTGTTGTGCCAGCCTTATCACTCCCAGGTGCTGACTCATTATAAATAGATGCATTGGGGAGGATGCTTGATTCTATAGATGCACCCTGTTGAGAGGATACATCTAGTGAGCTGTTTGCCCCTGATTTTACAACTTCAGCCATTTGTGTGACTGAAGAGATGGCTTTAGATTTCTTCTTCTTTGGTGTCTGAAAGGGTGACTCAGGTTCCTCACTTTCTAGACCTAATTCTACAGCCAATGCTGCTTCTGTCAAGATGTTCAAGGGTTCAGATTCAATCTGGTTTCTCTTCTTCTTCTTCTCCTTTTTACTAACACCACCCTGTTGAGAGGATGATGCAGGTGGCTCTGTGTTTGGTACAGATTGAGGGGGTTGGTTAGCAGGCCTTGGGTTAGCATTTTGTTCTACTTGCTTGGGCTGTGCTAACTCAGACTTAGAGGCAATTGTTGGTATGTTGTGGGGGTAAGACTCAAATAAACTCTGCATATGAGGAGTTATTTCAAGTCTCACGTCCACATCATTCCTAGTCTCTAAGTTACCAAAAATGAGTTTGGTCATGGATTTTGAATAGCATATTCTATTTCTATCTATCCCAGGCAATTCAATCAGTTTGTTATCTACAAAATTAAGAGCAGATTGAATAAAACGAGGCAAGAAAATTTCAGTACCTCTCTTGGTTGAGTTCTTACCAAGTCTCCCATATTGCTCCTGAATTATTAGATTACCCACATTGATTTTCCTATCATATGCCAGGGAGTATGCAATTTGCTGTGCAGGTGCACTAATTTGATCAAAACTTGACTTTCTAGCAGTGAACACCTGTAGCAGTGTGGCGAACACAAAACTCCATTCCTTTCTAAGACACTTCCGGTTAATTTTTCCAATCTTGAATGTATCAGCATATCTGATAAAGTCGAAGAATGTAATCAAATCATCATCAGATATCAGAGGGTGATATAGGTCCTAATGAAGTGCTAGTGCTTGAATCATATCCTCTGTAGTGATGGTAACCTCTTCCTCTTGTATTTTGCAGTAGATGATATAAGAGGTTACTGCATTTTCGAGAGCAACAACTTCCACAGTGGCTGTCCTCCAAAACTGTTCTAGAAGATCTAGGTACAGAGTTGGGTTGGCTGAGAGTGCATCCTTGATGTATGACTCAGACATCCAACGAATGAAGCACTTGAAATTAGCATTGGGTGCTTCCACATCACTAGTAATAGCAATGAAGTTGGTGTGGGTAGGAATTGTGAGTTGGGTATTTGTCATTGTTACACAGAGAGACGAGAGAAGAGAATGAAGGTTGAAGAAGAAATTTAGCTTTTGAAGTTAGGGTTTTCAGAGGTTTTGGAATTTAGATGCTTGAGAAATCGAATGAAATGAACCGAATAAATGTAAAATTTATAAGTACGACGTAATTGAATTGTCGATTAGATATATGTTTTGTATTGACAAGTCAGGCATTCGAGAAGTAGAAATCAACTATTCGATAAGTCAAGAAAGGCTTAATCGATATCTCAAGCAGTTTGTAACTCACAGCTGGCAGTTTATCTAACTTAGAAGTGATTCTAAATTAAATAAAATATATTTTTATGTGTGATTTAAAATTCTGAATAAAAATCCAAAAACGGTTAAGATTCAGCGAGAATTCAGCCCTTTCAAATGATTCGACAACTCAAATATTCTATTCGAGAACTCAGTCATTAGAGAACTGAAATGTCCTATTCCAGAAGTCAAGCAAGTCTCTATTCGATTTCTCCAAAATGCACTATTCGAGAACTCAAGAGTGTTCCAAATAGACTTGTTAGAGAAGTCGACCATAGACATGAAAGTCATTAGAGAAGTCTGACTTATCGAGCTATACTTTCCACTCATAAAAGTTAATTTTCACTATCTTTTCAAAATTCACCAGAATTATTCAATGAAGAATATTCTAACAAATTAAATAATGATAATCTTAAAATTTCATAGAAATTTCAAGCTAATTCGAATATGATTTTGAACATATGCAGCAAATTTGAAATATTTATAAATCATATTCCAGCCAACACTTACTTCAAAAATATTGAGCATTTAGATAAAGTAAGTGTTTACTGCTGCAACAATCTAGTTGATATTTTCACTTAGCTAGATTCTGAAGAATTCAGCATTCCAATCTCACTAACCAACCTTGTGAAGGTGGCTTCATCCAATGACTTAGTGAATATATCAGCTAATTGTTTATCTGTGGAGACATAATGCAACTCAATAGTTCCATTAGTTGCATGCTCTTTGATGAAATGATATCTGATGTCAATGTGCTTTGATCTAGAATGATTGACAGGATTGGAAACTATAGAGATTGCACTTGTGTTGTCACAAATGATTGGAATTCTTTCCAACACAAGTCCATAGTCTCTAAGTTGATTTCTAATCCAAAGCACTTGAGCACAGTAACTTCCAGCAGCTATGTATTCAGCATCAGCTGTGGAAGTTGACACATATTTTTGTTTCTTGCTGTACCAAGAGACTAACCTTTGTCCAAGAAACTGGCAGCTACCTGAGGTGCTTTTCCTATCCACTTTACAACCAGCATAATTAGCATCAGAATAACTAACCAGATTGAACCCTATGTCCTTAGGATGCCATAAACCCAAGTTTGGAGTGCCCTTCAGATATCTAAAGATCCTTTTTATAGCAATCAAATCTGATTCCTTTGGATTTGATTGAAACCTTGCACACAGACATGTAGCAAACATGATGTATGGCCTACTTGCAATGAGATAGAGTAGAGAACCAACCATGCCTCTGTTGACTGAGATATCTACTCTCTTGCCTTTAACATCTTCATCCAATTTGATGGCAGTGGTCATGGGTGTCATTGCAGGTGAGCAGTCTTCTAGGTCAAACTTCTTCAATAAATCCTTGATGTACTTGGTTTAACTGATGAAGATGCCATCCTTCCTCTGACTAACTTGCAATCCAAGAAAGGATGTTAACTCTCCCATCATACTCATCTCATATCTGCTTTGCATGAGCTTAGAGAATTTCTCACACAGCTTCTCATTTGTAGATCCAAATATGATATCATCCACATAGATCTGAACTAGGATAATATCATTACCATGCTTCTTGTAAAACAGAGTCTTGTCCAATGTGCCTCTAGAGAATTGATGTTTGCACTATTACACGTAAGCGTACGTGGTCACAAGTAGGAGTGAGCATTTCCCGGTTCGGAACCAGGAACCGAACCGAACCAGAGAAAAAATCTGGTTCTGGTTCTATAATTTTGTACTTTGGTTCCGGTTCGGTTCTAGTTTTTATAGAATTTTGGTTCCCGGTTCGGTTCCGGTTCTCATCCAAGAAAAACCGTAAGAACCGAACCGAACCGTATATATATACACACAAATAAAAAATATATATTTTATACTATATATAACAGAGAATCAAGTATTCCTTTTATACGTTTATACATTTTGCTATAGTAGACATTTGTTGTTTGGACTTTGGATGAAATAGTATGTTTATTTTCTTTTCAAATTTCAAATTTTAAATTTTAGTATGAAAATTATTGTTCTTTCGGTTCTTTCGGTTCTGACCCGAACCGAACCGTAATTTATGATCGGTTCCCGGTTCGGTTCTACTACATAAATGGTTCCGGTTCGGTTCTCAAAATTTCTGAAATTCGGTTCCCGGTTCTACCGGTTCCGGTTCGGTTCGGTTCGGTTCGGAACCGTTGCTCACCCCTAGTCACAAGTAATATAGATATAAGTCAAGTTCGTTCCCACAGAGATCTGGTTAGGTTTTAATTCAGTTAATGTACCTATGCAACAAAGTATGGTTTTTATTCACTGCCAAGATAATTAACAAGTTTGGGTTTTGATTAACTAAGATTAACTAACAAGCAATTTAACAAACTAGGAATTACTTAACTAATGAGAATTGAATTCGAATTACTTATGAGAATAAAAAACATGGGATCCTAACTTCATTAAATAATTCGCTTAGAGTTGATGCCTTTATTCAATGTATGTGATGGTTATGATATCTGATCAGACAACATGAAACAAGTATAGGCTACTTCTCAGTATACGTATACCAAACTACTCATACATCCACAAAACAGATAGAAGATGAATAGACACTAATTATGATTAGACCCTATATCTCTATAAGATTTGAAAATATCACGGTTGAAGAACAAGTTGTCCATTAAGATCACATAGGGTAGCATAAGATAGTTCAAATTACGCTATAAATCATGATGTCAAAACATACATCAACTTATCCTATGCTAGCATGGCAAGTTCTAAATCTCAAGATCCACTCTCGCTTCACAAGAGATTAACAATCTAGATGTTAGCTATGCATCTAACAATTAATCATAACCATACGAGGATATCAATATATATCACTCACAGATCTTTAAAGCATCAAAATACTAAAGCTCCATAAATAAATCCGTTAAAATCTCATGACAACGATTAGTTCATAATCGAACTGTTCGTCATCATGGGATCTGATGAAACAATGTTATTAAACAAGGACTGAATAAAATAATAGTGCTAGAATATAGAGTTAAGAAAACAAATCCGTAAACATCCAAGAGTATCGCCTAATTAGAAGAAAACAAAAGTAGATCTAGATCTCTGAATCCTATCACGTCCTTCCGGGAATACTTCTCCAAGTCTGATTCTCCAACTCCGGCTCTCTCTGATGTTATTCTAAGTTGTTGGTAGGGTTTTGGCCATTTTATGATGGTAGGATGTGTTTATATAGGCCATAGGAGTCTTTTCCAGCAAGAAACTACCAATACGTTTCCTAAACTGATTCTGTTTTGAAGGAAAATTCGTAACTGACTTTTCTTCAGTATTCCTCGGCCTTTCCAGTTATATTTGGAGATCTGAACCACCTTAGAATGAAAGAGAATCTCGTTAGCTTCGCGTGGACTGTAAGATCGTCCAAAACGGACTTGTAGAACTCAAGATATGGCCAAAACAGTGCATCAGAAATTTTCCCAGCGGCTGGTAGCGCTGACTTCGCCCATCTACACTATTCTGGCACTGGCTGCGCCCGGAGTAGCGCTGACTGTGCCCGTGGCTTCTACCGGAAGCTGATTTTGGCTGATTTTCTTCGTTTTAACTCCTTTTTCCTTCGTTTCTTTTGCAAATTGTGATTCTTCACTTCTTGAGCTCAAATCCACCATAAAATATGCAATCTATATCTCCCAACCTCAAGTTAGTAACCCTACACAAACTCACTAAAACGAATCAAAAACACGACATACTTGAGGTCAAGACACCAATTTAAGCCGAAATAAATCGTTCCAAGTGGATATAAAATCCACTTATCAATTGATTTTCAAGAAGAAATTGTGATAAAGTGTCATACCATGCCCTTGGAGCCTGCTTAAGTCCATACAATGCCTTAAGTAATCTGTAGACACTGGGAAATGTGGATCCTCAAAGCCAGGTAGTTGTTACACATAAACTTCTTCTTCCAACTCCCCATTCAGAAATGCACTCATGACATCCATTTGATAGACTTCAAAGTTTGAATGAGCAGCAAATGCAAAGAAGATTCGGATGGCTTCCAATCTAGCCACAGGGGCAAATGTCTCATCATAATCAATGCCTTCCTGTTGGGAGTATCCTTTTGCAACCAACCTTGCTTTGTTTCTTACTATTACACCATCTTCATCCATCTTATTCTTTAGAACCCATTTTGTTCCAACAATGGTTCTGTTCTTTGGTGCAGGGACAAGTTCCCATACTTTGTTTCTTTCAAATTGATTCAGCTCCACTTGCATAGAAATAATCCAATCTGGATCCAACAGTGCATCATCAAGTTTCTTAGGCTCAATCTGACATAGAAAGCAACCATAAAGACACTCATTTTGAGTTGCTCTCCTAGTTCTTACTCCTGCATTTGGATCTCCAATAATTTGTTCTGCAGTGTGTGATCTATCCCATTTCCTTGAATGCTCTGTTTGATTTCTCAACGTTGATGTTGCTTCATCATCCAAGTCATGATCATTTTCATTTCCTCCCCCTGTAAAGTAGCCACTATTCACACGTGTGTCCTGGATGCTTGTCTCTTCACTGTTGATTGGCACAAATTCTTCTCTTGCTTTATCATTCACTTGAGTTTGTTGAACTACATTTTCAACTTCAGTTTCAATCTCTTCGTCAGAATCATCTAGATTTTCAAACTTTAATGGATCTCTATCTTCATCATTGGCTTCTTCTAATCCAGGTAGTTTGTTGTCATCAAATGTCACATCTGTGCTTTCCATGACTTTCTTTTGACTGATGACATAAACTTTGTATGCAATTCTCTCCATAGAAGAGCCAAGAAAAATTCCTTCATATGCCTTTGCATCAAACTTTCCAACATATTCTGAATTATCCTTCAACACAAAGCATTTGCTTCCAAAAGTATGAACATACTTAAGAGTATGCTTCTTTCCAGTCATCAAATTGTAAAGTGTCTTTCCAGTGTTTTTGTTGATGAGAGTTCTGTTCTGGATATAGCATGCAGTGCTCACAACCTCAGCCCAAAAACATGTAGGAATCTTTGCATCAAGTAACATTGTTCTAGCAGCCTCAATCAGAGTTCTATTCTTTCTCTCATCAACTCCATTTTGTTGTGGAGTCCTTGGAGCTGAGAATTGTTGAGAAATTCCATTCTCTTTGCAAAATGCTTCAAGTAAGGCATTTCTGAACTCTGTTCCATTATCACTTCTCAATGCAATCACACTTGCATTGTTGGACTTTGCTTCCTTATCAATTTTCTTTATGTGCTCAATGATCACTTGTGGAGCCTCATCCTCTGATGCTATAAATTTCACCCATGTATACCTTGTGTAGTCATCAACCATCACTAGGGCATATTTCTTTCTTGAGAGTGACATTATTGACAGGCCCAAACAAATCCATATGAATTAATTGCAGGGGCTTGGTGATTGATGTCACTGTCTTTGACTTGTGGCTTGACCTTTTCATTTTTCCTTTTTGACAAGCCTCACACACTCCTTCTTGACAGAATTCAATTGTGGGCATGCCTCTTACTAGCTCTCTTTTGACCAGAGAATTAATGGCCTTGAAGTTCAAGTGTGATAGCTTCTTGTGCCACAACCAACAATATTCATTTGATGCTTTTGAGTAGAAGCAACACACTTTGTCCTTGATTGCAGAGTCCATATTGGCTACAAACAAGCTTCATTTCCTCACTCCAGATAGAGCAAAGTCACCAGTCTTCTTGTGGGTGATCAAAAATTCATCCTTGTCAAAGTTTATTTTGAATCCTCTGTCAGTAAACTGACCAACACTTAGCAGATTATGCTTGAGTCCCTTGACTAGTGCTACATCTTCAATGATGACATTACCAACTTTTAACTTGCCATATACCAATGTGTTACCCATGCTGTCATCTCCAAAAGCAACCATTGGGCCAGCCTTCTCCTCATATTGTGATAGCAGGGCCATATCACCAGTCATATGATTTGAGCATCCACTGTCCAAAATCCACATGACTTTCTTTTCTTGTTCTTTGCCCTGCATACACAAAGGTATTACTTCTCCTTTGGTACCCAAACAAGTTTGGGTCCACTTGTCTTAGAAACAGATTTATCAAAAACAGCATGCTTATTAGCTTTCTTAGGACTAGTCTTCTTGTCACTTTTAGAAGTCTTAGAAACTGAGGTCTCAGACTTAGGTAACAAAGGTACCTTCCTAGCTCTAGGAGGACTTGAAGACTCTGGCCTTGTGTAGTGTGTGTGTGAGTGTTGTGACTGATGCAACCTTCCATGAATTGTCTTCTCAAATTAAAACAGCTAGTCATAACATTCATATTGCATGGCATACAGTCAAGTTTATCACAAAAAAATGAATCTCTATGTCTTAAAGGTATAGAGCAATCATAGAATGGTTTAGATACACTACCAGTTGGTTTCTTGCATGCATGAGTTAAGTGATTAGTGCTAAAACAGTTTTGACAAACTTTCCTAGGGGCATTTGGCACATAAGCATAATTGTTATTCTTGTTTATCCCTAATTTGCCATTCCTGTTATGTTTCTTATTAGCCACTTTCTTCTTAAATTCATTTTTCCCAGCTGAAACAAACTTCTCAGGTCTAGGTCTACCTCTTACTGGCTCCTTGGCTTTTGGCTTGGCACTCTCACCCTTAGAGGATGCTGGTTGTTCAGTAGGTTGTGCCTCATCCTCATCATTCAACATTTGTTTAATGAGTAAGACATCCTCATCAATCTCAAATATTGGTTCTTTAAAAATTGGAGACTCAGTCTTTTTCAAAATGTGAGGTACTTCCTCCTAAACAACTATGTCATCTTCAATGATAACATACTTTCCTCTGTTTAAGAGTGTCATAGTCAAGTCCAATGGCAGCCTTGGGTTTGGCTTGGTTTCTCACATGGTAGGACTGCAATAGACTAGATAAGTTCTTAAAAGATTTTAGTTTGAATTCATTTTCAGCTAGTTCATCCCTAAGAGCCTTCTCAACCTGACTAGCACATAGAACCTTATTCTGCAGATATTCAACTTCTTTCTTAAGGTTATCTACTTGCATAGCAGTTAGCTCAAGTTCCTCATTTTTCTTGTTTAATAGTTCATTTCTAGTTGACGGTTTAGCAATCTCTTCATTAGCAGCAGTCATACTAGTATGACTATTAAACAATGCAATAGATAGTTGTTCAACCATACATTTATATTCAGAAACAGACATATCCATGGTAGTGAGAGATGGTACCTGAGAGTTAGATGGTGATTGTTCATCCTTGGAATCGGCCATCAAGGCATAGTTGCAGAATTCTTGCTCTTCTCCATCACTATCAGAGTCATCCTAACACTTCCCTTCAGCTATGTAGGTCTTGCCTTGTGTTTGCTTTTTCAGAAGGGCCTCATACTTAACTTCAAGCTCTAGAAACTCCTTATCCTTCTTTTTAGGCTTCTTGCATTCACTGGCAAAATGCCCTAGGTCATTGCATATATAACACCTTATAGATGACCTATCCACATGGCTGGTTTTGAATTTATTCTTATTTGCTTTCACAGGTGTCTTGCTCTTGTTGAATGAATGGTTTTGGGGTCTAGGTTTGAAGGGTTGGTTTCTCTTGAATCTGATGTTTGGAAATTTTCTGGCCATGAAAGCATATGAAGTGTTTTCCATGCAATATAGCTCTTCAAGAGTATAGAACTCTTCTTCTTCCTTCTCCTCAACAGGTTCAGTCACTTCACCTTCATTTTCTTCATCATCCACTATCTCCTCTATCCTCAACTGACTTGTAGATGCTTCTAGGTCTTGAACAGATTTACTGACAATCAAGGCACATGATGTGTATATCATTCTGCCTTGGTTGGCTTGGATAACCCTCTTCTGAATCAACTCAAGCTCATGAGTCTTTAAAACCCCATAAAGCACATCATATGTGACTTTGTTCAAATCTCTTTCTCTGAGAGAAATGACCCTTTACTCTAGATAGTTTGGTGAAGACAATAGATACTTCATGTTCAACTCCTTGGTGCTGTAAACCTTCCCATTCATCTGTAGCTCAGTCACCAGCTTGTGAAACCTTTCAAACATGTCAGTAATGCTTTCCTTGGTCTGAGCCATGAAAGCTTTATACTGTGTGACTAGTATCTATTTCTTGTTTTCTCTAACCTCCTCTGTTCCCTCACATAGTACCTCAATATGATCCCACATCTTCTTTGCTGTTTTTGAAGAGGCTATGTTAGCAAACATTGACAGTTCCATAGAATCTATGATTAATAACATGAGATAACTGTCAAGAGCAACCATCTCCTTTTCTATCTCTGTCCATTTGGATGGTTCTTTAGCAACATAGGATCTTAGAATGGTTACAGTTCCAACAGTCTTTTCAGGAATCTCCTCTTGTGGAACAAAGGGACCATTCTTGAGTATCTCAGGATATAGAGGATTAGCAGCTTTAATGAACAACAGCATTTTAATCTTCCAGAGGTTGTAATTCTCTTTGTCGGAGTTAAGGACCTTCATTCTTCCTGTAGTCTTTGGTGTATTCATGATCTTTTTCAGCTTTTTTTAAAATAAACAGCCTGCTTTGATACCACTTGTTGAGTATTGAACACACAAAAGAATACAGAGGGGGGTGAATGGATTCTTGAACTTTTCTTGTTCTTGAATCTGTGTGATGTATGTAGCAAGATATGTGTTATGTGTGTGGAGAAATATAGGTGCGGAAAATGAACAACACTTGACACAATATCACTTTAATCTAATATTTTATTAGATAAAGATTTGCTACAACCTGTGAATACAAATGGTAGTATTCTAAGATTCGTTTTTCTCAGAAAGATGTATATCTTGAATATGTATGTGAAAAACTTAACTTCTAGAGAAGTGAGGCTGTATTCTTATAGAACATGAATACAGCCTACTTACTACAAATAAGGTAGCTAAACAAATTTTCTTTCTAGTGTGTCTATCCTTTTTGAGTAAGCATCCAAACGGCTACAGGTTTGACTTCTTAAGGTTCTGCTCAGATCCACTTCTTTATCTCTTTGTCTCTTGTACATCTCTCTAAACTTCTTTGTAGGCTTTCCAAAGTACTTTACAGTTTGTGGTCCATAAAGTACTTTGGCTTTTGCAGGTTTCTGACTTGTACAATTTCTCCAGTATTTTATCTCCAAGAATGTATTCGAGAAGAGGCTAAGTGATTGGTTCGAGAACTGGGATTAGATAACTTTGAGTTCTCGAATATTGCAAAGTTGACATATCAAATCACTTCTCGAATATCTCTTTTCTTCAGGAATCCTTGAGTTCTCGAATAGAGCATTTAACTTATCGAATCCCTGAGATATCGAATAGCTTTTTGAGTCTTTGAGATATCGAATGAACCTTGACTTGTTGACTCCTAGAGAACTCGAATGATGCTTTGAATTGTTTGACTTTTTGACTTCTCGAATAGAGTCGTAGACATATCAAATCTCTGAGATATCGAATGAGATATCGAACAGTGCATCCAAAGATATCGAATAGTGTCTTTTATGATATCGAATCCCTGACTTCTCGAAGGCTAAACTTCTCGAATATAACAAACATACTTCTCGAATTGGTACTTAGGCAAATCTTCATTCTCCAAAATCTAACTGTGTTTATTTTGATAGTCTTGATCTTCAAGCTTGAGGCATGATCCTTGGAACTTCTTTCAAGCATTATTCTCTGACTTTTAATTACAGTTACACAGATAGAAATTGATGCCTATTACAAGTACTACAAGTAGAAACTCTACAACTAGAGGTTCCCTCAATTAAGAGGTCATGTAGGTAATGCAAAGCATTACAAATAATTAGGCTTGTTATAGATGTACTCATACATGCCTCTGTGACTAATAGGATCAAGTTGAGAAATGGGAACGCTCTAATCGCATGTGTCTGGCGATCATGAAGTGGACAATTCCAACTAGTTTTCGGGGCTCTATTGCTGAGAGCACAAATGCCAAGAAGTTCCTATCTGAAATTGAGCAATATTTTGCAAAGAATGAGAAAGCGGAAACGAGTAATCTGCTGTCAAAACTCATGACCATGAATTATAAGGGAAAGGGGAACATAAGGGGGTACATCATTGGGATGTCTAATCTTGCTGGCAAACTTAAGGAACTCAAGTTGGAACTTTCGGATGAGTTACTTGTTCACTTGGTTCTTATTTCACTCCCTCCTCAGTTTGGTCACTTTGTGGTGAGTTATAACACTCAGAAATAAAAATGGACTCTTAATGAGCTCATTTCACACTGTGTTCAAGAGGACGACAAGGTATTGCGAGACAAGACTGAAAGTGCTCACTTGGAATCTAGCTCTCATGATAAGAAGATAAAGAGATGTAAGGATAATGCAAGTGGAAAACCCAAGCAGTCTCAAGAGAAGCAGGATAAGGGACCAACCTGCTACTTTTGTAAGAAGGCTAGACACATGAAGAAAGAGTGTTCCAAATTTGCTGCTTGGCGTATGAAGAAGGGTAAGACTTCTGTCTTTGTTTGTTCTGAAGTTAATTTAGCTTCTGTACCTAAGGATACCTGGTGGGTAGATTCTGGTGCTACTACTCACATAAGTGTATCAATGCAGGGTTGCCTGTGGAGCTGACCTCCAATTGATGCTGAAAGATTCATCTATGTGGGCGATGGCAATAAAGTTCTAGTTGATGCTGTTGGAACATTTAGATTATTATTTAAAACTGGTGTTTATTTGGATTTATTTGAGACTTTTGTTGCACCGTCTTTTAGACGGAACCTTATTTCTATTTCCTGTTTGGACAAATTTGGCTACACTTGTTCCTTTGGAAATAATAAAGTTAGTTTCTCTTTAAATTCAAATTTGGTTGGCACTGGTTCTTTAATTGATAATCTTTATATGCTTGATACTGTTACTTTTAATAATGAGATTTTGCACTCTAGTACAAGAGGTACTAAGCGTAAGTTAACTGAGAATTCTGCCATGTTGTGGCACAAGCATTTAGGTCATATCTCTAAACAGAGAATTCAAAGGCTTGTGGATGATAGAATTCTTGATCCCTTAGATTTAAATCATTTTCAGGTTTGCATAGAATGCATTAAGGGAAAACAAACAAACTCTAGAAAGTTATGTGCCAATAGAGCAACGAGTGTCTTAGAAGTTAGAACTAATTCATACCGATATTTATGGACCGTTCCCTGTGGCCTCATGGAACGGCAACGGTATTTTATTTCATTCATAAATGATTACTCAAGGTATGGTTACATGTACTTGATACATGAAATTACATAAACCTGAAGTTGAGCTTCAGTTGAAGAGTAAAATACTAGCTGTAAGGTCTGATCGTGGTGGTGAATACTACGGAAGATATGATGGATCAGGTGAGCAACGTCCAGGACCCTTTGCTAACTTCCTAAAGGAGTGTGGAATTTTCTTTCAGTACACCATGCCAGGAAAACCTAATATGAACGGTGTTGCTGAGAGGCAAAATCGTACTCTTAAAGATATGGTGAGAAGTATGATAAGTCATTCTTCTTTACCTGAGGCACTTTGGGGAGATGCACTAAAGACTGCAATTTATATCCTTAATAGGGTTCCAACAAAAGCAGTGGCCAAAACCCCTTACAAACTTTGGACTAAGAAAATGCCTAGCATTAAGCACTTTCATGTTTGGGGTTGTCCAGCTGAGGCAAGGCCATATACGCCGAATGAAAAGAAACTAGACCCTAGGACGGTCAGTTGCTACTTTGTTGGATATCCGGAGCGTACTCGCGAATTTAAATTTTATGATCCCACTACTAGATCCTTCTTTGAGACTGATAATTCAAGATATTACCATTTATATGTGGGAATATCTGCTATGTCGAAAATAAGCTAGATATTACCATTTATCATATAAAGAGGAACTTGCAAGGAAGATATTGCAATTCCAGTTATTAACATTTTTCGAAGTCCTACAACCTGAAAGAAGTCTCTTCGATACGTGTTGCGGAAGACACCGTCAACCTGAAAGAAGTCTCTTCGATACTTGTTGCAGGGAATTCCCAATTTTGGAGATGAACCAATACTGGAGTTATCACGCGCCAGCTGTCCCACTCCCTGATGATCAGTCGGGGATGGTACAGCCCAATATAGTTTTACTACCAGTAGAAGGAAGAACTGACGGCTCCACTTGTCAATGGCCTTTAATAGTAACTCCCTGGCCAATGGTTAGGCCTTGTGATGGACCGCGCGACTCGACCTCTTACACACGACTCCTAGTTCGAATAAATCCACAGCATTGAAACGTAGTGTTTGTCCTCCCTTCCCCAAGTGAAATACTTGTTGATAAGACTCCACAAAGTAGTCGTATCCAGTTGGAAAGGAAAATTCACCAACATTTCCCAAGCTTTTTCTTGTTAATGGATATCAACTTGTTCCAACAATCTTACCCCTCGAATGATGAGAGGGTACACACAGACTTAATGAGTCCATTGCAACCAAGTTGCGAGTGAAAAGGATAAATTATGACCGGGAAGTCAACAAGATAAATAACCTTTCTCAAGTAGGGTTCCCTTATAATTTAAGAGATAGATTTGAGTGAAGAATGGAATCTTGAGGACCTTTCTTAATATAATATTAATCGTATGACTCCGAAGAATTTTCAGAATGATCGAAGGTCGAAGAACAATAAACAACATTGAAGTTGTTTCCCAGTATTGAATAAATATTTAGAGAATATTTATTGAGTCAGAAGTATTTAATGAATGAAAGAATATTTTACATAATATCTAGTGGTGAAAGATAATCTCCAAATAATATAAATCATTTTTAAAAGAATTTAAAAGAATTAAATAAATATTCCAAGAATATTTATTAACTCAATAATAATTACGGAATATTATTAAATCATAATGTTGCTCGTAAGTAATCCTCGAATGAATATATAAAATTATTTACTAAATAAATCCCTTGTTAAATGAATATTCAAATAATATTCATTAAGTAATTAAACTCCAATAATTATTTAAAATAATATTCAATAAATAAGTCAAACCTTAAATGAATATTTGAAAATAATATTCATTTAATAAATAATCTTCTAAATGAATATCTAAATAATATTCATTTAATAAATAATCTTCTAAATGAATATCCAAATAATATTCATTTAGTAATCAAAACTTTAAAGGAATAATTGAAATAATATTTCTTAAGTAAATAGAACTTCCAATGAATATTTTAACATAATATTCATCAAGTACGTAAAACCTTGAATGAATATTCGAATGTAATATTCATTTAATAAATAACATTCTAATGAATATCATAACAATATTCATTAAATAATCAACTCTAAATGAATATTCGAAACTAACATTCATTTAATATCTCTCGACTGAGATAATACTCCAATAACATTCCTCGAAATATTCCCAAGTAATTGATACTTTATGGAAATATAAATAACGTTTAATAATAACATTCCTCAGATAAATAATAATCTATCGTTGGAATCCCTCTGGGTTTCCACGACTATCTATATCTCCAAATACCGACTCCCGGTCTATATTAAGAATGAATATCATATGCCCTTCGCTAAGGGTCTTATCAAAACAATCCGGCTTATAACTGATAATTCGTATCTAGTCTATAAGCCAATATCAATTCAGGGAACATGTATCATAATATAATTTGACAATAGGCATGCATGCTATGGCATATGTATCAGAAACAACAGATATACATATTATCACAACAATAGTTCCAAGGTATTGGAAACTTGCCTGGTACTCAGGTGTGGGTGGAGATAGCGTGTCCTGGGTCTGCTCGATGATCTATAAATAATCAGAACATTCAAGATTTACTACTTAACACCTTTTAAGAGTCTAAGTATAAACTTTACTTAAGTCGAAACACGTTTTCGAATTATCCCGTTATACACTTTTTAGTGTAACTCTTTTTATTACCGATACGATCCGACACTTATTCGTTGTTATGACATGTCATCATACCCACACTCGGTATATACTTAAGTTGTATAAGTACATATATGCTTATACCCCTTGAACTTAGATTGAAATGTTTTCTTCGGACAACGACTCTAGCAATAGAGGTCGTAGCGGTCCGTATATACTATTGACCGGGGAGCGGTATATTATTATATCGTATCTAGTTTGCGAAAACCCGAAGGGTCATTCGGGTAGTATCGTATACTCAAGTAGCTATTGTTATATCTTCGTAAATACTCGAAACCCTATCTTGGATTAAAAGTTTATTTTATCGAATAATTATTTTATTAATTATTAATATTAAATCTTAAAATATTATTTATTAATCATTGTTCATTATTTAAAGACAAAGTTAATCCAAGATACTTTTTAATACTTTCAAACTCGAACTCTTTCGAACTCAAACATTTTCGAAAACCCCCGGTCAGGTTCTGCTTCTTGTATGATTTCAAGAATCATCGGTCGACTGATGTCGAACCTCAATTACTCTGTTTTCAATCAAAATCAAGTTTTCAAAAGAAAAAGAAAAAGGGACTCTGGCAGGTGTGGGAACCGTTGACGAACGATTCCCGGGATGTGTAAGCGGCCGTGAGCCAGGCGGTCCATCAATTATTATTCCGGCCCAGGTGTTGCCGAAGGATGATTACGGATGTAGTTTTCATCGAGGGTGATTACAGATGTAGTTTCCACCCGGGGGATAGTTACGGATGTAGTTTCTATCCTTCTACCGGTAGAGAAGACCCGCGGATTATTGGACTTGGATGTGGCGACTGATCATCGTTAATCCTTGTCAGGTTTTTATGTTTTCTTCCAGTCCCATCCTCCACTTTGGAAAAATACTCAAACACTGCTTCTTGAGCCTAAGTGCCAAGTTGCTGATAGTGTGGTTTTTGATGAGAAAATATTGATATCGTGCAGTATCTAGAACTGCAAGATTTTCTATAAAGATTGGCACGTGTTAGTGCACTTTTGCAATTGTTTCAAAGAATGAAATGTTTTGTATGAGAAACCTTCTAATCTAATGGAAGGAAAGAGGTTTGCAATGATGTATTCCTTGTACAGTATGTTAATCGTAGAGTGTTTTGCCGAAAATGATATACTCATATGTATATATATTTTCAAACTTGAGATATATTGAAATGGGAACCTTATAAAGGGTTCATATGTTATTCTTAAAGCTCCTTAGTGAGTATAGATGTTTTATTCAAACTCGGACATATACATTGTCCAATTATGTTTTGAAATCTGAGATATATACCCATATAGTTGGGAATGTTTTCGAAGTAAACCACATTATTATTTTGCAAAATGGTGAACTTGCTGAGCATTATGTATCTCATTCTTGCTTTATAAAAACTTTTCAGAAAGGGAAGAATTTGGTCGGTTAACTCCGCGACAGCAGAAGAGGAGTAGAAGATTTACCCCGGAGATGATTTAGTTCCTGATAAATACTACAGAGTAGTCTGATAGGTTTTCAACTGTAATAGTAAGACTTGTCTTCAAGTATAGTTGGGTAAGTAGAATTGCGTAGGACTCTGATTTGTACAAATGAATTGTAATATTTAGTGGCACTTTTCATTATCGTTTCTGAGGCTCTAACTTGATTGTGTGTAAGATTGAGGTATGAATGGATGTATTGTTGAGTTGTAAAGTTAATACAGGTATGATATGGTTGAATGGTGACGTGACGACCTGAATCTTTGACCTCAGATTTGGGGGCGTTACAGAAATGGTATCAGAGCGATAAGTTACAGTACTCAGAAACGAGAGTGTTGAGAGTTGAGTCTAAGTAGGAGAATGACATAAGAGATCGTAGTAAACTTATTATTGGACTACCGGAAGAGGTACCGGTGAGTAGAATGGACTGGAGTGTTGACTGAAGGTATTATACTAGGGTCGATAGAATCCTTATAGGCCTTCAGAATGACGAATAGAGGTTTGAGAGTCGTACATGACCTATCATTGGTAATGATATAGGAAGCAGAGCGAAATCTCGAGAGCAGCTGAGGTAGAGGCAATATTGCCAAAATGATCGGATGACTAGGCTGGCATAAATTTTGTGGCCCATATTCCTCCACAGTTTAGGAGGCGGCATTTTAAGAATCAAGAAGTTTGGACTTCCCTACATAATTAAGGGTACTTAGTCCTTGGATTAATGAAAGTCTTTTACTTTGGCTATAAGATCCGATTTTCGATAAGTAACGGGTTTACCTGAAAGTTGGTCACTATGTCGTTGTGGATTCCATTACCCTTGATGGCGAATTTTACATGTGTGATACGAGAATGTTATCATAAGACGAGCGTGCTAGATAATTCCACGCATGATTCGGACGCTAGAACATGGTAGTTCAACTTTGAGAACAAACAAGTAGGATTAACAAAGGGACTCGAGAGAAGTTGAATATGGTTGCAACGAGCGATACAGTGATCTCAGAGTCTACCAAGAGAAAGAACAGCGGGTCTAGAGTGGGATCCTTTGATAGAGATGTTATCAGGGACTACGTATATATGTATGGTAGACCTTAATATTTTTGGTATATGTTCACATATACACACCCGCCACTGAACCTATGGACTGCACTGAGATCCCTGAGAGATCTCTTTGATCTGTTCCCAGGGAGAACTGGCCACTTGTGATTCATGTCGGAAGGCATGAAGTAGGACCCTATAGACTTAGCAGGTGTCCCCGGAATGATGTGAAGCTTGGTCTTCAAGATAAAGCACGGAAATGACAGATATATTGGTGAAACCCTAACTCGATAAATGACTTTAAGATGATGATTGAGAGACGCACTAGTTGGTGTCTCGTATTACGAAGACGAAGAGATGGAGTTACCCTCATAGTGGTGATAATGGAATGCATGAATAGTTATTAAATTATTTCGGTAACTACCGGCTGGTGCATTACTTCATTTTAAACAGTTCACTAACCATGTTACCTCGATCAGTTATATCAGGTAACCCTCCTAGCTTTCTACTTCAAACTTGTGGAATAACAACCAGTGATATACTTTCTCGAAACCGGGACTCATCCAAAGTATCTTAACTGATCCCCGAGCATTCTATTTGAAGTTTATAATTATTTCTGCTCAGGACTATTTACACTTTCTTCAATTATCCAAGGAATGTTCCACAAATATTTCCTTAATTAATCGATGAATACTACTTAACGAATATCGATATTTGATTGCTTCTTTCATACTTGCACTCTTCAGTTGAGCTCATAAATATTCAACAAATTACTTCGGACATGGATGATCTAATGTCCAGACATCCCTCATGAATTCTTTTCTTCTATTCAAGATGAGATTGTACACCGTACATTGAAATCATAGTAAGGATATCATCTTGATATTGGTATTTCGAATTTAATTCTATTGTCGGATCTGATAAAGCAGGTGTACGGAGGCACCCTTGGGTGGACCGTTTCACTGATAAGTAATATTTGATGAGAGGTTATCGATTGTTCCGATACCCAGAACATTCTCTTCAGATTTTATAGTTTTCTTTTTTTCAAACTTAATAACTTCTTAGTTTCATTTGTTGTCCGAGAAGCCTAAAGTTTCTTCAGTGGCTACGATGTTGAAATTCCGTTCTATCCAATTGAAACTGGCTAGTCGTTATGTCAATATGAATGACTAGTTGATCGTTCCAACTACTCAAAATTTTAATGGTGATGTCTCAAACAGGCGAACTAGCAAATTTTGTCAAGCTAGTCGTTAGTGTTTCTTGAAAAGGACTAGTTGTTGTTTCACTGGTCCAACTCCCAATTTAATTCATTCCGCAATGCATTTTGCATGTGGTAAAGTATGATGATGAAAGTTTGGACGAATAACTTGATTGAGACCTAGTGAGGTCGCCCACTCGACTTGAACTCTTACCCATCTTCATATCAGACTTTATATCACTTGAATATTTTATTCTTTCATTTCATACAATGAGAATTCATTTGAAACCATTGATTACTTGAGTGACAAACTACTTCATTCTTTAATTTTCATGGAGTAGAATTGCTTTCTATTGGCTGACCTTCATCAATGCGACTTTAGATTTCCTCTTATTATTCAGGAGGAAAAGTATCCACCCGATGTAAGAATTGTATAAAGACCGTCTTTATGACTTTTGTACCCAACAATCATTGCCCTTGTGCAACATTCTCTATGGTGTCATATCACAGAATTATCAGGACGGGAAGGAATAAACTTTGTTGTATTCTTTCTGTCCATCCTTACATCTCCAAAAATCAAGACTCCTAGTATTTGGAACCATCAACATTCTTGGAACATCCAATGTGGAATTCTTATTGAGATTATCTATTGGACCTTGTTATTTTGAAACCATTCCTTTCAACGTGATTACTCAAGATGAACGGGAGGTACAATTGTGAACCGTTACACCAATATGAGATCAAAAACTAAATGTTGTAATTGTGCAGCCAGAGCGTTATGCCGAGTGATTATTGAAGTAGAGATAACATGTCAGGGCATACCACAAGACCTTTAATATTGGTGTGGGGAAAGTTATAAGAAATGATGAGGTGGTTGGGAGCACGCTCCTACCAACCGTTGTCAGGATGTTATATTAATGAATTCTGGAGTTACCAAGCCTTTTCCTGATCCAAGAAATGCAAATCGATTGCGATGTAAAACATATCCTTAGAGGAAACTACTTGGAGGTGAAATGGACAAGAAAGGAAGAAATATCGTGGCAAGAATGTGAAGCTTTATTTAGCTTAAAGGGATTGATGCACATAGAGAGACATTGTAACACCCCCAGATCCGGGGTCCGGGATCCGGTGGTTACGGTTTCCAATTCTGTCCACAACAATTGAACTTTCCTTAACATAAAATAAATTACGTCTCTATAACCCAACACAACAATATAAAACACACCCGTTATAGTCCCAGAGATGAAATCAGAGTAACAATCAAATTTTTATTAATCACATTATGAGTTCTTACAATCCAAAAGAATTTCAATATAATACATACTCTTTGCCATCCATTTACATAAGTCATACTAGACCATATTCTTGGTACTGAAAGAATAAATATACCCTACCAATAGCTTCTTCTTCAGCTCTGGTAGTCTCATCGTCCTCGCCCGCGTCGAGTGCGCCTTGTGCGAGTCATCTGGTCTAGCTGTTGTTGTGATATAATAATAAAGCAAGGGTGAGCAATAGCCCACCAACAATAATATATAACTGAACGATAATGTATAACAGTTCAAAAGTATCTTTCAAACCATATGCCATGCATTTACGGAAATGATGCCAGTATAATATGAACGATGAAGTTACAAGGTAACTTAAAGTAATTGTTTGTAGAAATATCTGCTACATCAAAGTAAGCGAGATATTCTTATTGTTATTAAGAAGAGGAACTTGCAAGAAAAGGTTGCAATTCCAGTTATGACCCTTTTCCAACTCTGCCAACAGTAATCATGTTGCAGGAAATAAATAAATTTGGATGATGAACCAATGATGGAGTATTCACCGCGCCCGCTGTTCCAATCTTGATGATCAGTCGAGATCGTACAGCTCAATTTAGATTTACTACCGGTAGAAGGAAGAACTGACGGCTTTACTTGTATACCGCCTTGCTAGCTCTCCCCGGCCAACGGTTGGGCCAAAGGGGATGGACCGGCGCTACTCGGCCTCTTACACGACTCCTAGTTCAAATAGAATTCATGATTCTGAATGTAACGTTCGTCCCCCTTTCCCCAAGTATAATACTTGTTGATAAGACTCCACAAAGTAGTCGTATCTAGTTGGAAAGGAAAATTTACCAATAACTCCCAAGCTATTACTTGGTAACGGATATTAACTTGTTCCAGTAATCTTACCCCTCGAAAGATGAGAAGGTAAGCAACGACTTAATAAGTCAACAGCACCCGAGTTGCGAGTGAAGGGAATACTTTATGACCGGGAAGTCGACAAGATAAATAACATTTTTCCAAGTAAGGTTCCCTTATTATTAAGGAGATAGACTCAAAGAAGAATGATGTCTGAGAACCTTTCTTGATATAAGATTAATAAAAATATGACTCCGGAATATTTTCTGTAATAATCGAAGAAGATAAACCTTATCGAGGTTATTCCAAGTATGGAATAAATATTCAGAGAATATTTATTGAATTAAAATATTTTACAGATCATTTAGGAATAAGAAAGAATATCTTATATCAGAGTATTTCTCAAGATAATCCCTGAAGAAATATCAGGAGAATATTTACTGAATAAATAAATATTTAAATGAATATTCAAAACAATATTCATTAATTAATAAGACCTGAAAAGAATATTTAAGGTAATATTCATAATTAATTAGGAATTTAAATGAATATTCAAAAGTAATATTCATTTAATGAATAATATCCTAAATGAATATCAAGTAATATTCATTTAGTAATCCAAGCCTTAAGGAATATTCGAGATAATATTCGATAATTAAATCAAGCTTCAGATGAATATTAAAATAATATTCATCAAGTATTTAATATCTTAAATGAATATTCAAAAGTAATATTTATTTAATATAATAATATTCTAAAAGAATATCCAAATAATATTCATTTAGTAGTCTCATCTTTAGAAGAATATTCGAAATAATAATCGATAATCAATTCGACTCTGAATGAATATTGACAAATATTATTCGTCGAATGATTACGTTCAAATAATTATTTGAAGTAAGGATCATTAAATAAATAAGCTCGAACGGATATTCAAATAATATTCGTCGCCCAAATAATAGAAAATATTTACTTAAATATTTTCCTCCGAGGTAATCTCGATATATCAAGGAATATTGACTCCCGGTCTATATTTGATTAATAAGATGTATACGCCCTTCTATGAGGGTCTTACAATAACCGGCTTATAACTGATATATAACTATCTAGCTTATAAGCCAACAATAACATTCAGGGAACAAGTATATCAATTCAACTTGAAAGTAGGCATGCATGCAATGGCATATGTATATCAGCAATCATATATATATATATATTTATTCAATCACAACAACAGCCTAAAAGAAGGGAATTGAAACTTGCCTGGTAGTCGAGTACGGTAAGGGGTAGTGGTAGCGGGTCCCGGTTCAGCTTGGTGATCTATAAATAGCCAAGGAATTCGGGATTAATCACTTAACATATTAAAAGTTAAGTTATTCTTAAATCGAAACACGTTCTCAAGTTATCTCGTTATACCCCTTTTAGTGGATTACTTATTCTCACTGATCCGACCCGACATTCGTTCGTTAATACGACATGTCACTGCACTTATACTTGGGACATACTTAAGTCATATGAGTTCTAAGGCTGATCGTTACGAACCAATATTATACTCCGAGTTTTATCGCCCGTTTTCTAAGTGTTTTACCGAAGTTATAAAAGAGTCGTCTTTTAGGGGTTCGTTCGCGTTTAACCTCGACTCGAACATTTTTAATAAATCGAAAAATGATCCTTTTGACATACGGTTTTCTTTCACGCCTTCTTTTTTACCTCTACTATTTATTTTCCAAGATTCGCCATGACGTTACATAGTTTACGAGGGTTCAATTACAGTTACGAACTTTCGTTTACGGATTCGAACTACTTTTAGTAATTTGGTCATAAATCCTAAACCGTAAGTCCGTTTCACGTGATCTTTATATCCAAACAAAGCTTAGAACATTACCTATCCTATCATGGCAGATAAGGTCTCTGGACAGTAGGGGTTCGACATGGAAAATGGCATACAAAACATGGTATTGCAAAATCGGGCATTATAACGGCTGTAAATCGAATATCTACCAATTTCGAATCTTCCCATAAACATAGTATTCAACCCAAACAACATATACATGACTTATATACATGAACTGAGGCCAAGCAATGCCTTTCCGTTCATCTATCTATTTACATCATTAATCCAAAATCCATACATAATCATGCTTATAATCTTAACATAACCATAACTAAGTTATAACTATCATAACATGCTTAAATCTCAAACAAGGGTTAGGGTTTCAAGAGCTTTATACCTTCCTTGGAGTGTGTAAAGACCTTGCTAAGCTTTTCATAGTCCTTGTATACCCATAACCAAGCTTAGATCATCCTAGAAATCAAGAAAATCAAGAGTTGTTCTTGAAAATCACTATTCACCCTAGTCTTTGGTGATTTCTTTGAAAATGGAAACAAGAGAGTTTGGCTTTGAAATTTTTAGGGGATCACTTTTAGGAAATTTAAGACTCACCATAATTTTTACAAGATCAAGAGATGGTGGGAAGAGGGGTTTTGATTTTGGAATTTAGGAGGGAGGCCGAATGGAATTTTCAAGGGGGGGAGTTGCTTGGTTTGTTTTGCTTTAATCTCATCCATTCTCATCTATTATCAAGATAATATCTTGTATAAATTCACTTTATTAAAGTGATGAGGTGTTGGATGAGGAATTACCATGACAAGTGTTGAAAATGTGGTGGTTTTAGCCTAACTACATGGTTGCCTTGCTAAGTACTTAGTTGCATTCTCTAGGGTGCTAGTTCCTTGATTCTAGTTTGGTTACTAGATATTTTATACTAGTAGCTTGCACAAGACTCTTGCTTCCTCTGCTTGTTTCTGTGTCCGGTTATTGCCCGTTTCGATTGATCGTTCGTAGGAATATTTCACGGATTTCTAATTAGGGTTTACCGGGAATCCTTTTTAATATTAATACTTTCATTCTCCATCTTTCATTCTAACTTTCCAATTTATATTCCTTAAATCCATTCGTTAAATACTTAAGGCTATCAGTGTCCAGGGAACTCTCGGAGAAAATAAAAGTGCGGTTTTTCAGAATCCGACAGCTTTTACATACACTTATTTTCCCCCTGGATCACTAATACGAACTCGGAAATCCGTTCCGAATACTTCTATATAGTGTCGTCTCAAATTATTATATACTCCCACCACAACACTATTCATTCTGTATTCTTTACTTGTTCTCTTAGGGTTGTATAATTAACCTTTTTACGGAACTACTGGATTAATCGTTACCGATCTGGATGACATGAGAATATTCTCCTGCTTGAAATTGCCATATCTTATTCCCTTAGAAGATAGATTATTCTTACCTATGTTGTTACCCTTTAGCATTCTTCAAGACATAGAAATAATAAAGTCGAATTCCATTCATTCTTTCCAAATATCAATTATTACATTGTAGCCATAACCACTCCTCAGTGGTTTCCTACCTTCATTCTTAAATCAAATATAATAACATCCCAAAATATCAAATCCTCAAAGTTAATATCTCAATTCTTGGATTATAATAATATTTAATCCACTGTCCGGTCAAATATTATACCGAAAAGAATTTGGAATTTCTGAATTCCGATCGTCTCTGCATTCACTTATTTCCTCCGCGTATTACTAATATGACTTCGAAACATCCATATCACGTCCCGTACATAGGGTGGAGTGAAAAGTTTTCCAACTTACAAAATCACTATTCATCCACCAAATTACTATGCACGTACAGGAAACACTATGCACGTACGGGAAATACTATGCACGTACGGGGAATACTATGCACGTATGGGAAACACTATGCACGTACTCATTTCCCTACAAGGATCCATTAGCTCCTTCCTGGATGGTAAATTATTCTTATCTAGGTCCGCAACCATCGAATTACTCTATTCTGACAATATACCAATGCATCAGGATCATTGTCCAAAGCAATATCCATTCATTACAATCATTGTTCTTTGAAACCACCACTCATTAGAGCTGGTGACCTTGTTGTCGGAATCATTGTTCCTCATTTTATCATTACTTAATAAAAAGTTTTAATTACATCCAAAATTTGGGGTTCTTACAGTCTCCCCTCCTTAAAAGGATTCCGTCCCGGAATCAGGTAGGAAGCAAAGAGTCGTTTGCCTGCCGTTCACTCTTTAGCTTCCCGGTCAATTCTTAGTCGTTCTACCCTTCCTCAGCACATCTTCTAGTGCTACAATTCATACTTTATCCTTTTTCCATCAACGTTGCTACTTTTCGTACAACTCACTATCCGGGTTATACTCTTACTCAGTCTTATCCTTATTGATACCTGCAGTAACATTGGTATCACTATCACCCTACGATTCGGAGGTAACCTCGCTCGTACTGTGCATTTCCTGATCGCTTTAATCTTCGCAATCTCGATCAATATAGAGAATTGGAAAGATTTATTGAGAGATCACTATGATCAATTGAACATTTGTTATATTGCATAGTTAGTACAGAAGGGGGCCAGCCTTTAGTACTTGACAAGCAATTAAACAAGTCATGGCATTCCACTTAGACTTCTATCACATAGACAGATAGTCACGTAGCAGTACCTCCCCTCCTAAAAGGGTTGTTCTTCTCAATTCATAAAGAAGATGAATAAGAGAGAGGAAGAGAAAAGAGTTCTAAAGGATTATAGAAAGCTTTCATGATTGTAGAATATCATACTCAGAATTTTACCTCTGAACTATAGAGGTTCATCAAAGAAGAAATTAATCATAATTATATCCAGTACTATTTGATCGCAATCTCACGTGTCAACATATCTTGCTGCTTTGTCCATTATTCTATGGACAAATACTCTTGTTCAATCTTAGCGATACTCACATTCGGGAAATCCTTCAACCTTTCAGGGTAAATCTTAGATTTCTCACTTGACATCATTATTACTGACATCCTATATCGTGTTACTAGCTTTTTCATAACTATAATATTGACACTATCAGGTTGTCATCCTGAGAATTCATTAGAAAACCCATTCATAACATTCCTTGCTTCTCATTCCATAGTTGCTTCCCCCAGCCTTTTCTTTATCAATCACGTCCTACTTATTAGTTGCTTCTTACTCATTTCTATTATTTACTTTCACCTTCACCTCTTTATTGAGACACCTTTTTGCACTTGGTACCTCCTTATCGGTATTCCGTCTCATTTATTCTATAATCATCACGTTATTTCAATTTAAACTTTCCGAAATGAATCTGGCCCGATTCCTTTAACTTAGATTCATATAATCTACTTCTGCCAACCTTGTTTCTCATTACTTGTTCTTTTCTATCCGTGGTTTTCCACAGGTTGTCTTTCGTAAGTCAGACCAGGTCGTATATCTACATGCTCGTACTCCTATTATCTGTTGAACCTCTGCATTTTACTGGCGTAGCCTGGCCACATGAAAACCCGTTATGACCGTGCTATAATTTTGGGGGGGGTAAGGCTGGCTCGAATACCGCCGTCCGAACACTTTAAACTCTCAAGTGGCCCAATAAGTTTTGGGCTCCACCGCCCTTCCCTCCAAGTCTCATTAATTCTTTCTACGGGAATACGTTTAGCATCACGAATTATCAACCTCATATTCTCTATCTTGTTTGTGCAGAAGTACACTAACACAAACTTGCTTGTCATTCATCAACATGCCATTTAGCTTATCAATAGCAGCACTTTCTTTATCTTTACGTTGTCATCTCCTTCCTTAGAGGAATCACCATCGCTTGTTGTTTACGTAGTGCGTTAATAGCTAACCCTACGGGTTTCAAATCCCTTAGGGAGACAAAGTAATCATTATTCCTTATCCATAAGGAACACTTCCTGAACTTGATGTAGATATAACATGAAGCAGATAGAATTGCAGAAGAGTTTCAAGCATCGCAGCTAAGTCCGGTTGATGAAACTATCACTTATGCATCTTCCATAAAAGACTGGAAACTTAACGGTTTACTTCATCAATTTTGTACCATGGTCCTGGTTTGCCTCAAAACGGGACCTTCTAAGGTACGTAATATGCTTAAGACTCCATCAGGAATCGAATCTTTACTTAAACTATTATTACTGTAAATTCTTGCACAGTCATCAGAAGGAATGTAAATTCCTCCATTCCGATATGACCTTCAAGGTCCTTCCAAATATCATCATGTTCTTCGGTATGAACATTTGTAATTATTCCTTTATACTTAGACTGTCGGCCACCTCATTGGCCTTTCCTGATAATAATAATTTCTGGTAATCCTTGTTCTCTGGATATATTCCAATTCAAACATTTCTACCTCATTCCCATCATTGTTGGGTTAAAGCATTCTCCCTTAAGCTCTGCTGAAGGAGAAAATATAACTATCAGTCATTTCCATAAGTCATTGCTTCCACCTACCCGTGGGAACTTTATCACGTTTATTCCCAATCCTACTTAGGATACTTCTTTTCTTAGTTCTTTCTTTATCTTAGGATAATCTCAACCTTCATAGGTTCAACCTATACTTCCTCAGGGTTCCATACACGCCTCATCTGGCATTATTGTTACGATGTCATACATTCCTTACCAAACTACCATTTTTGAAGTTCGGAATATTACCTTTTTCCTTGTAAGGTTTCATAGGCCATCCTTATCATTCCTCCGGTATTTTCTAGGTACCGGGTATATCAAAATGTCATTGATCAATACTCTAATAATTCTATCCATGTTCTTTCCAGAACCCTTTTTAATAATCCTTACCGGTCATTGTTGCCTTAGCAAGTCCAGCTCATATCATCTGAAGTCATAATGTCGTTATTAGGGTTAATGCCACCCCTTGTGCATTCCCTAGGGTTTGTCTTAATTTATGGATATCCTATCCTTAATTCAACTGCCAAGGAATTCTTGTATCTTATAATTGGCAATCAGATCATGTATCCTTAATAAAGGTCTCTTTTCAATCATTCTCATTTGATAATCGATCGGTGGTTTAATGCCACCCTCTTCTTTCAGATAGTTGTCAGCCTATTTGGCCTCAGACAAAATTCCTACAGCATACTGTTCAATTTCTAACCTTTTCTATACCCTCTTCATATACCTTCATTGTTTACTTTCCTCCGTCATAATATATTCATGGTATTCATGATACCCTAACATCATACATCTCAAGTCACTATACTTCCATTTTACTCGAAATCTTGGACAACCATATACACATGAGTCACTTTAGTACGGGTGACCCCATCCCAAAAAGGTCTAGTGAATTCCCAATCAAAACATGGGTTGTTCGGCAGAAGATTCAAACGATCTCATTAATGTTTCCTTTATATCAGAAGCCCTTGCAGTCGGTGCTTTCTTAGAAGCAACCCTGCTTTGTCTTTTCATTGCTGGTCTAGTCACTTTATAATCCGTTGTGACTTGGCCTCAACTGGCCACACATAAAAATATATGATTTTAGGGGTTGGCTAATAGCATTACTTTTCTAGCAATTGCCGGCATAGTGCCTTCTTCTTTGATACCTTTCTACCTTTCCAAAACTTTACTCCATATAAGTCTTAATCAGCTACTCGGCACCGTCTCCGGTCACCTTTCCTCCACTTTTATCTTTTCAACTATTCTTATCAATCCTGCGTGCCACACAAGCTTACCATTCCTGGCATAACAGCCTTTTCATTTAAGTCAATCCTGGAATTTCTCAGTCCGGCTGGTTTCTTACTTACATTTCCTATTTTCGTCCAATCTCACTTCATCATTTTATCACTACCGTCGATTGTAATGCTCAGGGTCCGTTTACTAACCCATTTTACAGCATCCTTACCCAAATCACAGGGTTTGCTCCAATTTTTACTCTCTTCCATGACATTCTCTGATAATCAGAAAGACAAGGTTTGCCAAAATTCACCGAATTCCTTTCCAGACTCAGGGAAATATTGATCAACCTACCCACCTACTGATAACATTAAGGAGACCAGTTTCGAAACCTGAAGAATAGTTCTATGAACCTCCAAGCAGGTGGAATCATAAGCAGTCATAGTTAACGAAATAATCATCATCGGATTGGAAGTTTACCCACTGGAGAGGAATCAATTATATCCATCCCTTAGAAGGGAATCAATAGTTTCAAACTGAAACCTGTCACAACGTCCTGATATTCAATACTACCAAATGTCGGTCTACCTAACCCTTTATGTGAAGCGTCATTGGAAGCACAAAGTCTCCTTTTTCCATTAAGCAATGCCAGCTCTTGGTCATTACCAATTTCACCTTTTAGTTCCAGGAAGATTTTCTCACATTTCCTCTTTAACTGCTGATCGTATTACTTGATCTATTATAATTCTGTGTCGGAGTAAACTTAAGGTAGCTACTATAATCCATTCGAAGAGAAGAAGGAATTTAATATTCCTCTGAATCACATGCATCTAACGTTTCTGGTTCATCATTTAACTGAGTTGAATTAACTCTATACTCAGTCTCTGGCAGTAGTCTCATTACGAGTTCATCTTGACTCACTAGTCTTATCTTCCGGTAGGTTCTGAGATCATTGTCTTGCTTACTATTTCCTTATATAACTTTACCCAATCATGCTATCACTTCCCATTGTCTTTACTTTCTAAATGATTCATTCATAAAATGAACATTTTCCTTAATAAAACCACCTTATTAACCTCAATTTGGTTCCATAATTTACAACCTATGACACCTGCCTTCCCATGGCGAATTATTACTGACCATATTCATACTAATTCATTTATCAAATGATATGGCACTTACTGCCTCCTTCTCAACTATTCCTAGGGACTCTGCTCTTCGCCCTAAATCGATGTCTTTAATAATCATACATCCCTCTAGCTCTTTCTTTGTTAAGATGAAAATCTCTAAGGATTCTCATCTATTTCCGTATAAGATCTCAAGTAATTCTTCCAATCCTTCATTCTTGCTGGTACTACATCTGGTAGTCCGGCTATGAATTCAACATGCATCTTCAGATCTCTTAATAATATCTCGGTTCTTTATACTCACTTTGCTGAGCACCATATCTTAATCATCACAGTCATTCTGGCTGCGACCCTCATTACCCATGGGTAAGCTCCTTATCCTCACAGGATTTTCCTTATCTGCTGGAACCTCTTCCGGGTCTCCAGTAGGGTACTCCATCGAATTACCCGCTGATCTTCAGCATATAAAGCATCATCGCGCTATTGCTCGTATGCCTCAAGGTCAGTCGCCTTACTCGTCGATACGATATCGGGCTAAGTTACTATCATTATACTTACGAGTTCCCATAAGGGTTTTATATGTCATCACTACATTAAGTAGTCCGACTATGAACTTGGCAAGAGTTCTTATTATCTTATTGAATTTATTGTTTTAACGTCACCTCATCTCTGGGGTTTATAACGTACGCTCTGATACCACTTCTGTAACACCCCCAGATCCGGGATCCGGGATCCGGTGGTTACGGTTTCCAATTCTGTCCACAACAATTGAACTTTCCTTAACATAAAATAAATTACGTCTCTATAACCCAACACAACAATATAAAACACACCCGTTATAGTCCCAGAGATGAAATCAGAGTAACAATCAAATTTTTATTAATCACATTATGAGTTCTTACAATCCAAAAGAATTTCAATATAATACATACTCTTTGCCATCCATTTACATAAGTCATACTAGACCATATTCTTGGTACTGAAAGAATAAATATACCCTACCAATAGCTTCTTCTTTAGCTCTGGTAGTCTCATTGTCCTCGCCCGCGTCGAGTGCACCTTGTGCGAGTCATCTGGTCTAGCTGTTGTTGTGATATAATAATAAAGCAAGGGTGAGCAATAGCCCACCAACAATAATATATAACTGAACGATAATGTATAACAGTTCAAAAGTATCTTTCAAACCATATGCCATGCATTTACGAAAATGATGCCAGTATAATATGAACGATGAAGTTACAAGGTAACTTAAAGTAATTGTTTGTAGAAATATCTGCTACATCAAAGTAAGCGAGATATTCTTATTGTTATTAAGAAGAGGAACTTGCAAGAAAAGGTTGCAATTCCAGTTATGACCCTTTTCCAACTCTGCCAACAGTAATCATGTTGCAGGAAATAAATAAATTTGGATGATGAACCAATGATGGAGTATTCACCGCGCCCGCTGTTCCAATCTTGATGATCAGTCGAGATCGTACAACTCAATTTAGATTTACTACCGGTAGAAGGAAGAACTGACGGCTTTACTTGTATACCGCCTTGCTAGCTCTCCCCGGCCAACGGTTAGGCCAAAGGGGATGGACCGGCGCTACTCGGCCTCTTACACGACTCCTAGTTCAAATAGAATTCATGATTCTGAATGTAACGTTCGTCCCCCTTTCCCCAAGTATAATACTTGTTGATAAGACTCCACAAAGTAGTCGTATCTAGTTGGAAAGGAAAATTTACCAATAACTCCCAAGCTATTACTTGGTAACGGATATTAACTTGTTCCAGTAATCTTACCCCTCGAAAGATGAGAAGGTAAGCAACGACTTAATAAGTCAACAGCACCCGAGTTGCGAGTGAAGGGAATACTTTATGACCGGGAAGTCGACAAGATAAATAACATTTTTCCAAGTAAGGTTCCCTTATTATTAAGGAGATAGACTCAAAGAAGAATGATGTCTGAGAACCTTTCTTGATATAAGATTAATAAAAATATGACTCCGGAATATTTTCTGTAATAATCGAAGAAGATAAACCTTATCGAGGTTATTCCAAGTATGGAATAAATATTCAGAGAATATTTATTGAATTAAAATATTTTACAGATCATTTAGGAATAAGAAAGAATATCTTATATCAGAGTATTTCTCAAAATAATCCCTGAAGAAATATCAGGAGAATATTTACTGAATAAATAAATATTTAAATGAATATTCAAAACAATATTCATTAATTAATAAGACCTGAAAAGAATATTTAAGGTAATATTCATAATTAATTAGGAATTTAAATGAATATTCAAAAGTAATATTCATTTAATGAATAATATCCTAAATGAATATCAAGTAATATTCATTTAGTAATCCAAGCCTTAAGGAATATTCGAGATAATATTCGATAATTAAATCAAGCTTCAGATGAATATTAAAATAATATTCATCAAGTATTTAATATCTTAAATGAATATTCAAAAGTAATATTTATTTAATATAATAATATTCTAAAAGAATATCCAAATAATATTCATTTAGTAGTCTCATCTTTAGAAGAATATTCGAAATAATAATCGATAATCAATTCGACTCTGAATGAATATTGACAAATATTATTCGTCGAATGATTACGTTCAAATAATTATTTGAAGTAAGGATCATTAAATAAATAAGCTCGAACGAATATTCAAATAATATTCGTCGCCCAAATAATAGAAAATATTTACTTAAATATTTTCCTCCGAGGTAATCTCGATATATCAAGGAATATTGACTCCCGGTCTATATTTGATTAATAAGATGTATACGCCCTTCTATGAGGGTCTTACAATAACCGGCTTATAACTGATATATAACTATCTAGCTTATAAGCCAACAATAACATTCAGGGAACAAGTATATCAATTCAACTTGAAAGTAGGCATGCATGCAATGGCATATGTATATCAGCAATCATATATATATATTTATTCAATCACAACAACAGCCTAAAAGAAGGGAATTGAAACTTGCCTGGTAGTCGAGTACGGTAAGGGGTAGTGGTAGCGGGTCCCGGTTCAGCTTGGTGATCTATAAATAGCCAAGGCATTCGGGATTAATCACTTAACATATTAAAAGTTAAGTTATTCTTAAATCGAAACACGTTCTCAAGTTATCTCGTTATACCCCTTTTAGTGGATTACTTATTCTCACTGATCCGACCCGACATTCGTTCGTTAATACGACATGTCACTGCACTTATACTTGGGACATACTTAAGTCATATGAGTTCTAAGGCTGATCGTTACGAACCAATATTATACTCCGAGTTTTATCGCCCGTTTTCTAAGTGTTTTACCGAAGTTATAAAAGAGTCGTCTTTTAGGGGTTCGTTCGCGTTTAACCTCGACTCGAACATTTTTAATAAATCGAAAAATGATCCTTTTGACATACGGTTTTCTTTCACGCCTTCTTTTTTACCTCTAGTATTTATTTTCCAAGATTCGCCATGACGTTACATAGTTTACGAGGGTTCAATTACAGTTACGAACTTTCGTTTACGGATTCGAACTACTTTTAGTAATTTGGTCATAAATCCTAAACCGTAAGTCCGTTTCACGTGATCTTTATATCCAAACAAAGCTTAGAACATTACTTATCCTATCATGGCAGATAAGGTCTCTGGACAGTAGGGGTTCGACATGGAAAATGGCATACAAAACATGGTATTGCAAAATCGGGCATTATAACGGCTGTAAATCGAGTATCTACCAATTTCGAATCTTCCCATAAACATAGTATTCAACCCAAACAACATATACATGACTTATATACATGAACTGAGGCCAAGCAATGCCTTTCCGTTCATCTAGCTATTTACATCATTAATCCAAAATCCATACATAATCATGCTTATAATCTTAACATAACCATAACTAAGTTATAACTATCATAACATGCTTAAATCTCAAACAAGGGTTAGGGTTTCAAGAGCTTTATACCTTCCTTGGAGTGTGTAAAGACCTTGCTAAGCTTTTCATAGTCCTTGTATACCCATAACCAAGCTTAGATCATCCTAGAAATCAAGAAAATCAAGAGTTGTTCTTGAAAATCACTATTCACCCTAGTCTTTGGTGATTTCTTTGAAAATGGAAACAAGAGAGTTTGGCTTTGAAATTTTTAGTTGATCACTTTTAGGAAATGTAAGACTCACCATAATTTTTACAAGATCAAGAGATGGTGGGAAGAGGGGTTTTGATTTTGGAATTTAGGAGGGAGGCCGAATGGAATTTTCAAGGGGGGGGGAGTTGCTTGGTTTGTTTTGCTTTAATCTCATCCATTCTCATCTATTATCAAGATAATATCTTGTATAAATTCACTTTATTAAAGTGATGAGGTGTTGGATGAGGAATTACCATGACAAGTGTTGAAAATGTGGTGGTTTTAGCCTAACTACATGGTTGCCTTGCTAAGTACTTAGTTGCATTCTCTAGGGTGCTAGTTCCTTGATTCTAGTTTGGTTACTAGATATTTTATACTAGTAGCTTGCACAAGACTCTTGCTTCCTCTGCTTGTTTCTGTGTCCGGTTATTGCCCGTTTCGATTGATCGTTCGTAGGAATATTTCACGGATTTCTAATTAGGGTTTACCGGGAATCCTTTTTAATATTAATACTTTCATTCTCCATCTTTCATTCTAACTTTCCAATTTATATTCCTTAAATCCATTCGTTAAATACTTAAGGCTATCAGTGTCCAGGGAACTCTCAGAGAAAATAAAAGTGCGGTTTTTCAGAATCCGACAGCTTTTACATACACTTATTTTCCCCCTGGATCACTAATACGAACTCGGAAATTCGTTCCGAATACTTCTATATAGTGTCGTCTCATATTATTATATACTCCCACCACAACACTATTCATTCTGTATTCTTTACTTGTTCTCTTAGGGTTGTATAATTGTCCGTATTCTCTTTCGATCGTTCCTTAACCTTTTTACGGAACTACTGGATTAATCGTTACCGATCTGGATGACATGAGAATATTCTCCTGCTTGAAATTGCCATATCTTATTCCCTTAGAAGATAGATTATTCTTACCTATGTTGTTACCCTTTAGCATTCTTCAAGACATAGAAATAATAAAGTCGAATTCCATTCATTCTTTCCAAATATCAATTATTACATTGTAGCCATAACCACTCCTCAGTGGTTTCCTACCTTCATTCTTAAATCAAATATAATAACATCCCAAAATATCAAATCCTCAAAGTTAATATCTCAATTCTTGGATTATAATAATATTTAATCCACTGTCCGGTCAAATATTATACCGAAAAGAATTTGGAATTTCTGAATTCCGATCGTCTCTGCATTCACTTATTTCCTCCGCGTATTACTAATATGACTTCGAAACATCCATATCACGTCCCGTACATAGGGTGGAGTGAAAAGTTTTCCAACTTACAAAATCACTATTCATCCACCAAATTACTATGCACGTACAGGAAACACTATGCACGTACGGGAAATACTATGCACGTACGGGGAATACTATGCACGTATGGGAAACACTATGCACGTACTCATTTCCCTACAAGGATCCATTAGCTCCTTCCTGGATGGTAGATTATTCTTATCTAGGTCCGCAACCATCGAATTACTCTATTTTGACAATATACCAATGCATCAGGATCATTGTCCAAAGCAATATCCATTCATTACAATCATTGTTCTTTGAAACCACCACTCATTAGAGCTGGTGACCTTGTTGTCGGAATCATTGTTCCTCATTTTATCATTACTTAATAAAAAGTTTTAATTACATCCAAAATTTGGGGTTCTTACAGACATAAAGTTTAACAGGCCCCTAATAGCAAATGGATAAATGGATATATGACAATGATCCTTCGAGATTACCACCTAATCAAGTTTATTGGGAATCGCAGTAGCATGCAGGCCTCAGGCTGATTGGCGCCAGTGGTGAAGGAGGACGAGTATATGACATCTTACATATACCATCGAGAACTGATACCCTTATCGGAAATGGAAGAATTGTTGACTAGTTAAAATGAGTAGTTGTTTTTCAAAGATAAGGCTGAAGAGAAGGTTTTACCAACTCAAGATCGACCTCTGTACTGTGCCAAAGTTGGCATTTCACACTAATATAAACGTTATAAAATTGTGGTAGTATCGTTTGAATGGACTAATGAGTCAGAAGCCTTTATGGATTAATGAACAAAGTTTTGGGATGAAATGAGATATTAGCAACAACCTCGTTGTTAGCCATACTTGATGATAAAAAGAGAACTTTGAGAGTCACGATGATGTGTCTTTCAAGAGTTTAAGAGGTGTGCTGATGCAGTAGAAAGGGGATGATAGCTTATACTTCTAAACAACATAAAGGTTACGGGATAGGATATACTAACCGTGAGTCTGGGATTAGTCATGATAGCGTTCACGCATAAAACTGAGACGTTAACCTTGTGGGAAAAGTGTGAAATTTTTCCACAAGTGCCATAAGTATATCTTCATATTAGAACTAAACGTAAGAAAGAGAAGGTGACGAAAGGGAGCAGGGAGTGTAATTGAGAAATTGGTTATTCCCAGGAAAGGCCAGTGTGGTGGCCGGTACCTATAGAAAGGATTATTCGAAATTGGAATTCAGTCAGTATTGGCCAAGAAAATAGAGTATATACAATAAAGAATAATGTTAGAGGAAAATGACTAAATTATGGGGAAGGAAAAAGATGTATAGAGAATTAAGAGAATGTTTGGCAAACGGATATGGAGAATGGTATTGGCAAACTATCAAGTACAAACGCGACATGCCAAAAGCAGAATGATAGAGATCTAGTTGATTAATTCCGCTTGTAGAAAATATTGAACGTGGACAGAATTATAGTGAATGTCATAAGTGGGTCGCCAAAGACGGAGCCAAGAGATGGCCCTAGCTGAGTTGTAATTGTTGGACCAAGTGATTTACCTACGAGAGACTTTTCATTGAGAAGATTATCGAGTATTATACGGAAGAAATGGTGGTGCATATAAAACTTCTGCAGCGATTACGTCAGATAAAGACTTAAGGTTAAACTTCGAATATTGAAGGTGCTTTCAGGTATATTTAACAAAGAGATTGAGCGTATGTATTAATTTGATCTGTGGTTGACGGACAGGGAAGAAGAATTGCCCAGACGATCGGATTATATTTAGTGTCGTGCCTTAGGCTTCACGGGGCAGTCGAGAATAAAAAACTTATCCATGAATGAATGTTGTTATCACGATCATCACCATGCGAACGTGAGGACGCCTCTTGTAAAGCGTACCGCGAAAGAAGAAGCTTCGATTTTATTGCATTACGAAGAAGTCAATGAACGGGGGATATAGTAGCTGAACTGGTTCGACGTATGCCGAAGACGATATAGTATCCATAGCAAGTGGTGACGGCTGACGGGAGGCAACACATGCCTGCTAATCAAGCGAAGGAATATGAGGAGTACCGTGCGTATTGACGTTGTCTCAGATTACAAAACACGACCACAAAGTATTCATAGGCCAACGATACAAGGACTCAACACGGATACTATGAACAAGGTAGAAGAGGAACGTGTAAGTAGTGGGATGGAAATTTTCAATCATAGAACAACCGATAAGGAATACAGGTCGAGGAGAGTATGCGTTGATGAACAACATTAAGGCGTTGGTGAGACGAAGGGAGAGAACAATAGGGTTGAAGTGTCAACCTGAGAGTTGGAAAAGGTAAGGTTGGAATTGTATCCACAACTATTATCCTTAGGTTCTTAAGATAGAATCCTTTTAAGGAGAGGAGACTGCATTAACCCTAACTTTCGGGAATATTCGAAACCTGGATGAATAGTAATTTTATGGGTGGATGAGGAATTTTTGCAATCACGATATGTACGAATTATTAAATGAAGATTTCTAATTGATATTACGTCTTTACGGTACAGACGAGTGTGTGTAAAAGTCATTAGTTTTTACGAAACCCATTATTTCGAATGGTCAAATTTTATGAGATATCTAAGGAGATCGTGGTAAGGCATGGGGTTTCTGCGAGCATTGTATCTGATAGAGACCCAAGGTTCAACTCCGGGTTCTGGAGGAGTTTTCAGGATTTTGTGGGGGGGCCAAGTTAAACATGAGTACTGCATACCACCCCCCAATCAGACGGACAGAGCGAGAGAACCATCCAGACCATGGAGGACATGCTGAGAGTATGTGCCATCGATTTTAAGGGAAGTTGGGACGACCACTTGTCGTTGATCGAATTTTCCTACAACAACAGTTACCATGCGAGTATAGGGATGCCCATATGAAGCCTTATACGGACGAAGATGTCGGTCTCCCTTGTGTTGGGAAGAAGTTGGAGAGCGGAAGATTTTAGGGCCTGAACTGGTCCAACAGACAAGAGAAACTATCGAGCTCATAAGAGGATGGCTGGTAGCGGCCCAAGACAGACAGAAAAAGTATGCGGACCAGACCCGCAAGGACAAAGAATATCAGGTAGGAGAGTTTGTGATGTTGAAGGTGTTGGGTTTGTGGAGTCTATCAGGTTTAAGAATCGGATTCTGACTTGAGTTAGGAATTCCAGAATTGGACTCTAATTAGAGTTAGGATTAGAGTTAGGAATTCAGAATTAGACTCTGATTGGTTGACCCAGTTTCTTCTCTTATAAATACTCATGTAATTGTAACATAACACAACACAACACAATTGTGAGAGATCAATACAAAATTAGTGCGGCTTGTGGAGTAGGAATTTCCGAACCACGTAAATCTTTGTCTTGTGTGATTGTCGTTATTTTCTTGTTCTTGTTTATTCGCTTTGGGTTTTGCTTTCGTTGTTGTATGCTCAACAACTGGTATCAAGAGCCTAGGTTTTCAGGCGAGTGGGAGCGATGGCAGAAGAAGGGAAAGTAAAGATCGACAAATTTGATGGCAAAGATTTTGGGTTTTGGAAGATGCAAATTGAAGATTATTTGTATCAGAAAAAACTACACGAACCGCTGGAGGAGAAGAAGCCAGAAAAGATGGATGAGAAAGATTGGAAGCTATTGGATAGGCAGGCCCTGGGTGTTGTCAGATTGACTTTGGCGAAGAACGTTGCTTACAATATCGTCAAGGAAACGACAACTTATGGATTGATCAAGGCGTTATCAAATATGTATGAGAAGCCGTCTACTTCGAATAAGGTATATTTGTGTCGCTTGTTGTTTGCCACAAAATTGAATGAAGGTGATTGTGTTGCTGATCATGTGAACGAATTTAACTCTATCCTATCAAGATTGACATCAGTGGATATTAAATTCGATGATGAAGTACAAGCCTTATTGTTGGTATCCTCGTTACCTGACAGTTGGTCAGGATTTGTCACTGCTATTTGTAATTCATCTGGGAGCAGTAAGATGACTTTTGATGGAGTTCGAGATGCGATTCTTGGAGAAGATATTCGTAGGAGAAACTCAGGAGAGTCGTCAGGTTCCTTGTTGAGTACTGAGAGTAGAGGCAGAAAGTCCGATAGGGGGCAGAATCAGGGGCGTAGCAGATCGAAGTCACAGAAGAGAGGACAGTCCAAAGATCGCAAGGAGATTGTTTGTTGGAATTGTCAGAAGAAAGGTCACTTCAGAAATCAGTGTACGGCTCCCGCAGCTCCTAAAGGAAAGAAGAAAGAGGATAATTCAGCTAATGTAGTTGAAGAGGTGGTGAGTGACGATGCTTTGATTTGTTGTGTTGAATGTTCGGTTGAATCATGGGTTATGGATTCTGGTGCATCATTCCATGCTACCCCTTGCAAGGATTTGATGTTAAATTTCAGACTTGGAAATTTTGGTAAAGTCCGTCTTGCTGATGATGAGACTCTGGATATTACGGGCATGGGAGATATTAATCTCAAGACCTCTTTGGGGACTAGCTGGACGTTGAAAGATGTAAGGTACATTCCTGGACTGAAGAAGATGTTGATATCTGTGGGTCAGTTAGATAAGGAAGGGTATCGAGTTACTTTCGGAGACGGACAGTGGAAGGTTATAAAGGGGAATCTAGTTGTTGCTCGTGGAGAGAAAAAGGGGACGTTGTACATAGTTGAACAATCTAGCTATGAAGCAAATACAGTTGCTGATGAGATTGGGTCTTCAACTTTGTGGCACCAAAGACTTGGTCATATGAGTGAAAAAGGTATGAAGCTATTAACTTCGAAGGGTAAGATTCCAGAGCTGAAGAATGTGGAAGTTGGGTTCTGTGAGCCATGTGTTCTTGGAAAGCAGAAACGAGTTACTTTTGCAAAATCAGGGAGGACACCCAAGGCCGAGAGGTTAGAGCTAGTTCATACAGATGTATATGGTCTAACAGCAGTTGCGTCGTTGGGAGGATCTCGCTACTATGTCACTTTCATTGACGATTCCACTAGAAAGGTATGGGTTTATTTCTTGAAGAATAAATCAGATGTGTTTGCTACTTTCAAGAAGTGGAAGACCGAAGTTGAAAATCAGACCGGTTTGAAGGTTAAGAGTTTGATGTCAGATAATGGTGGTGAGTACAGTAGTGATGAGTTTAAAAGCTATTGCGCAGAATATGGAATTAGAATGATCAAAACTATTCCAGAGACACCGCAGCAGAATGGTGTTGCAGAGCGCATGAATAGAACCTTGAATGAGAGGGCCAAGAGTATGAGATTGCATGCAGGGTTGCCAAAGATTTTTTGGGCAGATGCAGTTAGCACAGCATCGTATCTCATAAATAGAGGACCTTCAGTTCCTTTGGGGTTCAAGATTCCTGAAGAAGAGTGGCAGAAAAAGGAGGTAAATCTTTCACACTTGCGAGTTTTTGGTTGTGTTTCTTATGTGCGTGTTAAAGATTCTGATAGGGACAAGCTTGATCCAAAAGCAAAGAAGTGTATCTTCATTGGTTATGGCTCAGATGATATGGGTTACCGTTTCTGGGATGAACTAACGAAGAAGGTCGTTAGAAGTAGAGATGTTACTTTTAACGAAAGTGCAATGTACAAGGATAAGCTTGCAGTCGATTCTGAGTTTGCAAAGGAACAACATGAGAAAGAGAAAGCAGTGCTTGAAGAGATTACAGAAGAAGATCTTGCAGGAAATAGTGGGAGTTTGGGGAATGGTAATGACACGGTTCCAGTTACTCCACAGGCTGAGGTAAGAAGATCTAGCAGAATTGTGAGGCCACCACAAAGATTTTTCTCCTTCAGCATATTATATGTTATTGACTGAGGATGGAGAGCCTCAGTGTTATTCAGAGGCAGTTCAGGTGGATGATTCAGTTCAGTGGAAATCAGCCATGGAAGAAGAGATGAGTTCTCTTGAGAAGAATGAGACTTGGTCTTTAACAGAGTTACCAGCAGGAAAGAAGGCTTTACAGAATAAGTGGGTGTTCCGGATCAAAGAAGAACCTGATGGCAGCAAGAGATACAAGGCGAGGTTAGTAGTCAAGGGTTATCAACAGAAAAAGGGTATTGACTATACTGATATATTTTCTCCGGTTGTTAAGATGACTACTGTTAGAATTGTGCTAAGTATTGTGGCTGCAGAGGAGTTACATCTAGAGCAACTAGATGTTAAGACCGCGTTCTTACATGGTGATCTTGAGGAAGACATCTACATGGTACAGCCAGAAGGATTTCAGGTAGCTGGGAAAGAAAACCTTGTTTGTAAGCTTATAAAAAGCTTGTATGGTTTGAAGCAAGCGCCAAGACAATGGTACTTGAAGTTTGATAGCTTTATGATGAAGAATGGGTACACTAGGAGTGCTATGGATCATTGTTGTTATTTTAAACAATTTGATTCATCTTATATCATATTGTTGTTGTATGTTGATGACATGTTGATAGCAGGATCAAACATGAGGGAAATCAACAGGTTAAAGAGACAGATGTCTGAGGAGTTTGAGATGAAAGATATGGGTGCAGCAAAACAGATACTTGGTATGAGCATCATAAGGGATAGATCTGAAGGTACTTTGAAATTATCTCAAGAGAAGTATATTGAGAAATTGTTGCAGAAATTCAGTGTCCAGGATGCGAAGACCAGAAGTACACCGTTGGCGACTCACTTTAATCTCACGAAAAAGCAGTCACCTAAAACGGATGAAGGCAAGAAAGATATGGCTAAAGTTCCGTATGCATCTGCAGTTGGCAGTTTGATGTATGCTATGGTGTGTACAAGGCCAGATATTGCTCATGCAGTGGGAGTTGTTAGCAGGTTCATGTCTAATCCAGGAAGAGAGCATTGGGAAGCAGTCAAGTGGTTGTTGCGCTACTTGAAAGGCACATCCAAGGTTGCATTATGTTTCAGCAAGAAAGATGTTATCTTGGAAGGGTTCTCTGATGCAGATTTGGGTGGATGTTTGGATACAAGAAAAAGTACTACGGGATATATTTTCACGTTGGGTGGCACAGCAATTATTTGGATGTCTCGACTTCAAAAGAGTGTTGCTCTTTCAACCACAGAAGCAGAATATATGGCTATCTCTGAAGCTAGCAAGGAGATGATTTGGTTGAAGAATTTTCTTGAGGAGTTGGGCAAGAAACAGGCGGACAGTGCTTTGTATAGCGACAGTCAGAGTGCTATTCATCTTGCGAAGAATCCTGTGTTTCATGCTAGGACGAAGCATATTCAGCTGAGATATCACTTTACAAGAGAGTTGATTAGCAATGGTACTTTGTCCTTGAAGAAAATCCTTGGTTCAAAGAATCCTGCAGATATGTTGACTAAGGTGGTTACTAATGAAAAGTTGAAGCTTTGCATAGTTTCAACTGGCCTTCAGAACTGATTGATGAGAAGGCGCTGCACTAGTTAGAGTTATTGATCGAGGGATTATTTGTTACTAGATTTACAAGAGTGAAGTGAAGATGTGGTCAGACTCCAAGTGGGAGATTGTTGGGTTTGTGGAGTCTATCAGGTTTAAGAATCGGATTCTGACTTGAGTTAGGAATTCCAGAATTGGACTCTAATTAGAGTTAGGATTAGAGTTAGGAATTCAGAATTAGACTCTGATTGGTTGACCCAGTTTCTTCTCTTATAAATACTCATGTAATTGTAACATAACACAACACAACACAATTGTGAGAGATCAATACAAAATTAGTGCGGCTTGTGGAGTAGGAATTTCCGAACCACGTAAATCTTTGTCTTGTGTGATTGTCGTTATTTTCTTGTTCTTGTTTATTCGCTTTGGGTTTTGCTTTCGTTGTTGTATGCTCAACAGAAGGTATCACCGTGGAAAGGATTGATGAGATTTGGTAAGAAGGGAAAACTAAGCCCGAGATTTATTGGACCTTTTGAGATCTTGAAACGAGTTGGGAAGTTAGCCCATGAATTGGCTTTACCCCCGAGCTTACAGCAAGTGCATAATGTGTTCCATGTGTCCATGCTACGACCATACCATACTGACTTCCGACATGTAATAGAACATGATCAAGTGGATCTGCAACCGGACTTAACATATGTCGAGCAACCCGTAGAAATCATGGATAGAAAAGAACAGGTGCTGAGGAACAAGGTTGTCAAACTAGTGAGAGTCTTGTGGAGGAATCAGAATGTCGAAGAATCAACATGGGAACTAGAGAGCGCGATGCGTGAAAAGCACCCCCAACTGTTTTCAACCTGATTCCGGGACGGAATCCTTTTAAGGAGGGGAGGATGTAAGAACCCTAATTTTTGGTAATATTTCCTTTTATTTAATATCTTGTGACATTGTCATTATGGAACCTTTCTAGTCATCCCTGTTGATTAATAGAATTGATTGTCTCAGAAACTGCGTTGTTGCATTTATTATGTAAGATATAAAGGGAGATTGTGAAGGCAGGAGTCTTATTGTTAGTAATATTTATAAAACTTGGGATTTGAGAATGGTTAGAGTATTAAGGGATTTATTAAGAATTATGACGAGGAATTATGGACATTCGAGGAATTTACACAATTAGTACTTAAGGAAGTATAAGGGAAATCTCTACGCGACAAAATATTATTACGAGAGATAATTAAGATACGATACGAATTAAAGACTAAATAATAAGCATTGGTGGAAGAATAATAATACAAGGAGTAGAATTGCATGCAAGCCCATGCAACCAAGTGGTTAGTAAATCAAGTAAACTAGTTAGCCATTGGAAGATGAATAGTATCTAGTTGGTTGCTTTTTCAAAAGGGGGAACCCATAGTACATGAGCCCATGCTTGCTAGTACATTACCTATACTTACATGTGATATGTATCACCCAACATAACCTAACCTCAATTATTCACCCAACACAAACACAAAACACAAAAATCAAACTCTCTCCCCCCCCCCTTTGTATTGCTCTCGGCCAAACCATAAAGGAGAGAAGAAAAATTCTTCTCCTCCCCTCTTCCATTACTCATAAATCTCACCATAATTCCTAGGTCATCTACATCATCTAGACAAGGTATGTTAGCAATTTCACTCCATTTTATCCACCCAATTTCAAGTTACAAATTGTTCAAGCTTGGGTGAATAGTAACCAAGTTTGTTTTTCCTCTAGATCTTGCATTGTAAGTGTTGTAGGAGACCATCTAAGGTGTTTTTGAGTTGTGTAAAGCTTATCCAAGGCCTCTAGGTGCTCAAGAAGGTATAAAAATCTCAAACCCCCTTGGTTATGTATTATTTATAAAGTATGGTAGTAGATCCATGTGTTTGAGAACTAATCTTGGTTGTATATGTATTGGATAGCATATATGCTTATACCCCTTGAACTTAGATTGAAATGTTTTCTTCGGACAACGACTCTAGCAATAGAGGTCGTAGCGGTCCGTATATACTATTGACCGGGGAGCGGTATATTATTATATCGTATCTAGTTTGCGAAAACCTGAAGGGTCATTCGGGTAGTATCGTATACTCAAGTAGCTATTGTTATATCTTCGTAAATACTCGAAACCCTATCTTGGATTAAAAGTTTATTTTATCGAATAATTATTTTATTAATTATTAATATTAAATCTTAAAATATTATTTATTAATCATTGTTCATTATATAAAGACAAAGTTAATCCAAGATACTTTTTAATACTTTCAAACTCGAACTCTTTCGAACTCAAACATTTTCGAAAACCCCCGGTCAGGTTCTGCTTCTTGTATGATTTCAAGAATCATCGGTCGACTGATGTCGAACCTCAATTACTCTGTTTTCAATCAAAATCAAGTTTTCAAAAGAAAAAGAAAAAGGGACTCTGGCAGGTGTGGGAACCGTTGACGAACGATTCCCGGGATGTGTAAGCGGCCGTGAGCCAGGCGGTCCATCAATTATTATTCCGGCCCAGGTGTTGCCGAAGGATGATTACGGATGTAGTTTTCATCGAGGGTGATTACGGATGTGGTTTTCACCTGGGGGATAGTTACGGATGTAGTTTCTATCCTTCTACCGGTAGAGAAGACCCGCGGATTATTGGACTTGGATGTGGCGACTGATCATCGTCAATCCTTGTCAGGTTTTTATGTTTTCTTCCAGTCCCATCCTCCACTTTGGAAAAATACTCAAACACTGCTTCTTGAGCCTAAGTGCCAAGTTGCTGATAGTGTGGTTTTTGATGAGAAAATGTTGACATCGTGCAGTATCTAGAACTGCAAGATTTTCTATAAAGATTGGCACGTGTTAGTACACTTTTGCAATTGTTTCAAAGAATGAAATGTTTTGTATGAGAAACCTTCTAAGCTAATGGAAGGAAAGAGGTTTGCAATGATGTATTCCTTGTACAGTATGTTAATCGTAGAGTGTTTTGCCGAAAATGATATACTCATATGTATATATATTTTCAAACATGAGATATATTGAAATGGGAACCTTATAAAGGGTTCATATGTTATTCTTAAAGCTCCTTAGTGAGTATAGATGTTTTATTCAAACTCGGACATATACATTGTCCAATTATGTTTTGAAATCTGAGATATATACCCATATAGTTGGGAATGTTTTGAAGTAAACCACATTATTATTTTTCAAAATGGTGAACTTGCTGAGCATTATGTAGCTCATTCTTGCTTTATAAAAACTTTTCAGAAAGGGAAGAATTTGGTCGGTTAACTCCGCGACAGCAGAAGTAGAAGATTTACCCCGGAGATGATTTAGTTCCTGATAAATACTACAGAGTAGTCTGATAGGTTTTCAACTGTAATAGTAAGACTTGTCTTCAAGTATAGTTGGGTAAGTAGAATTGCGTAGGACTCTGATTTGTACAAATGAATTGTAATATTTAGTGGCACTTTTGATTATCGTTTCCGAGGCTCTAACTTGATTGTGTGTAAGATTGAGGTATGAATGGATGTATTGTTGAGTTGTAAAGTTAGTACAGGTATGATATGGTTGAATGGTGGCGTGACGACCTGAATCTTTGACCTCAGATTTGGGGGCGTTACAGCTTCCACCTTTCCGTGGGAACCTTATCAAAGTTACCCTCAATCATACCTGGAATACTTGTTCTCTTAGTTCTTTCTTGTTCTGGGATAATATCAACCTTCTTTGGTTCCATCCATACCTCATCATGGTTTCATACATGCCTCATCTGGCATTATTGTTATTGTGTCTTACATTATCTGTCAAACTTCTAGTTTGAAACTCAGAATCTTAACTTTTTCCTTGTAAGGTTTCTTAGGTCGTCCTCATCATTCCTCCTGTATTTTCTAGGTACAAGGTATATCAAAACGTCATTGATCAATACTCTAATTATGCTATCTATGTTCTTTCCAGAACTCTTTTTAATAATCCTTACAGGTCATTGTCGCCTTAGCAAATCCAAATCATATACCTGAATTCACAATGTCTTTATTAGGGTTAATGCCATCCCTTGTGTATTCCACAGGGTTTGTCTTAATTTATGGATATCCTATCCTTAATTCAACTGCCAAGGAATTCTTGCATCCTATATTTGGCAATCAGATCATGTATCCTTAATAAGGGTCTCTTTTCAATCATTCTCATTTGATAATCGATCGGTGGCTTAATGCTAACCTCTTCTTTCAGATAGTTGTCAGCCTATTTGACCTTCCAAAAGACAACGCATGTCTATCTGCTCTCTTACAGAACTTGATAATGGTAGCAAGGATGCTTTGGAAGATATTGGTCGAGTTCAACGTGGATCTTTTAGTATTTACCATTCTTCTCAAAGGTACTTGTTTCAGATGAAATTTCTACAGCATACTGATCAATCTCTGACCATTTGTATATTCTCTTCATAAATCTTCATTGTTTTCTTTCCTTAGTCATAATATTTTCACTGTATTCATAATACCTTAAAATCATACATCTCAAGTCACTATACTTCCATTTTACTCGTATTCTTGGACAACCATACACATGAGTCACTTTAGTACGGGTGACCCCATCCCAAAAGGTCTAGTGAATTCCCAATCAAAACATGGGTTGCAAAGGGTTCCGTAGAAGATTCCTACGATCTCATTAATATTTCCTTTATATCAAAAGCCCTTGCAACCCGTGCTTACTTAGAAGCAACCCTGCTTTGTCATTTCATTGCTGGTCTAGTCACTTGATAATCCTTTGTGACTTGGCCTCAACTGGCCACACTAAAATAAAAATATATGATTTTAGGGGTTGGCTAATTAGCATTACTTTTCTAGCAATTGCTGGCATAGTGTCTTCTTCTTTGATACCTTTCTACCTTCCCAAAACTTTACTTCATATAAGTCTTAATCGGCTACTCAGCATCGTCTCCGGTCACCTTTCCTCTATTTTTATCTTTTCAACTATTCTTATCGCTCCCACGTGCCACGCAAGCTTACCATTCCTGGCATAACAGCCTTTTCACTTAAGTCAATCCCGGAGTTTCTCAGTCCGGCTGGTTTCTTACTTACATTTCCTGTTTTCGTCCAATCTCACTTCATCATTGTATTTCTACAATCAATCGCGATAACCGGGGTCCGTCCACCAACCCATATAGCGGCTACTCTACCAAATTCACGGTGTTCGCCCCAGTTTCTACTCTCTTCCATGATGTTCTCTGATAATCAGAAAGACAAGGTTTGCCAAAATTCGTTGAAGTTCTTCCCAGAATTAGGGAAATTTTGGTCAATCTATCCATCTACTGGTAACATTAAGGAGACCAGTTTCGAAACCTGAAGAATAGTTCTATGAACCTCCAAGCAGGTAGAACCATAAGCAGTCCTAATTTACGAAATAATAGTCATCAGATTGGAAGTTTAACCACTGGAGAGGAACCAATTATATACATCCCTTAGAAGGGAATCCACAGTTTTAAACTGAAATTTGTCACAACGTCCTGATACCTATACGTTCTGAGATTCAATATTACCAAATTTCAGTCTACCTAACCACTAATCTCAGAAGGAACATTACCGTCGGAGTTGGTTGTTCCAGAAAATTGGCACTACTAGGGCCATCCGAACCTGGTGAACCGTGCTGTCTGAATGCCTCCGCAAGTACTTTGTCGTGCTGCACCAGCACACATCCTAATCATTTATGCGAAGCGTCGTTGGAAGCACAAAGTATCTTTTTTCCATTAAGCAATTCCAACTCTTGGTCATTACCAATTTCATCTTTTAGCTCCAGGAAGATTTTCTCACATTTTTCTCTTTAACTGCTGATCGTATTACTTGATCCATTATAACTCCGCATCGGAGTAAACTTAAGGTAACTACTATAATCCATTCAAAGAAAGAATTTACTATTCCTCTGAATCACATGCATCTAACATTTCTGGTTCATCATTTTACTGAGTTGAAATTAACCCTATACTCAGTCTCTGGCAGTAGTCTCATTACGAGTTCATCTTGACTCACTGGTCTTATCTTCCGGTAGGTTCTGAGATCATTGTCTTGCTTACTACTTCCTTATATAACTTTATCCAATCATGCTGTCACTTCCCAATGTCTTTACTTTCTAACTGATTCATTCATAAAATGAACATTTCCCTTAATAAAACCACCTCATTAACCTCAATTTGGTTCCATAATTTACAACCTATGACACCTGCCTTCTCATGGAGAATTATTACTGACCATATTCATCTAATTCATTTATCAAATGATATGGCACTTACTGCCTCCTTCTCAACTATTCCTAGGGACTCTGCTCCTCGCCCTAAATCGATGTCTTTGATAATCATACATCCCTCTAGCTCTTTCTTCGTTAATATGGAAGTCTCTAGGTATTCTCGTCTATTCCCGTATAAGATCTCAAGTGATTCTTTCAATCCGTCTTACTTGCTGGTACTACCTCCACTAGTCCGGCTACGAATCCAACATGAATCTTTAGTTCTCTTTCTAATAACTCAGTTCTTTATGCTCCATTTTCTGAGCATTATACTTTAATCATCACAGTCTTTCTGGCTGCAGCCCTCATTCCTCAAGGGTAAGCTCCTTATCCTAGCAGGATTTTTCCTTATCTGCTGGAACCTCTTCCGGGTCTCCAGTAGGGTACTCCATCGAATTACCCGCTGATCTTCAGCATATAATAAAGCATCATCGCGCTGCTGCTCGTATGCCTCAAGGTCTGTCGCCTTACTCGTCGATACGATATCGAGCTAGGTTACTATCATAATACTTAAGAGTTCCCATAAGGGTTTTATATGTCATCACTACATTAAGTAGTCCGACTATGAACTTGGCAAGAGTTCTTATTTTCTTAGTGAATTTATTGTTTTAACGTCGCCTCATCTCTGGGGTTTATAACGTACGCTCTGATACCACTTCTGTAACACCCCCCAGATCCGGGGTCCGATATCCGGTCATTACGATCTCCAATTCTATCCACAATACTTGAACTTACCTCAACATAAAATAAATTACATCTTTATGACCCAACACAACAATATAAAACACACCCGTTATAGTCCCAGAGATGAAATCAGAGTAACAACCAAATTTTATTAAACACATTATGAGTTCCTACAACCCAAAAGAGTTTTAATATGAATACATACTCTTTTCCATCCATTTACATAAGTCATACTCGTCCATATATTTGGTATTGAAAGAATGAATCTATCCTACCAATAGCTTTCTCTTCGGCTCCGGTAGTCTCATCGTCCTTGCCAGCGTTAAGTGCGCCTTGTGCGAGCCATCTGGTCTAGCTGTTGTTGTGATATAATAATAAAGCAAGGGTGAGCGATAGCCCACCAACAATAATATTTAACTAAACGATAATATATAACAGTTCAAAAGTATCTTTCAAACCATATGCCATGCATTTACGGAAATGATGCCAGTATAATATGAACGATGAAGTTACAAGGTAACTCAAAATATAAATATATGTGGGAATATCTGCTATGTCGAAAATAAGCTAGATATTACCATTTATCATATAAAGAGGAACTTGCAAGGAAGATATTGCAATTCCAGTTATTAACATTTTTCGAAGTCCTACAACCTGAAAGAAGTCTCTTCGATACGTGTTGCGGAAGACACCGTCAACCTGAAAGAAGTCTCTTCGATACGTGTTGCGGGGAATTCCCAATTTGGGAGATGAACCAATACTGGAGTTATCACGCGCCAGCTGTCCCACTCCCTGATGATCAGTCGGGGATGGTACAGCCCAATATAGTTTTACTACCGGTAGAAGGAAGAACTGACGGCTCCACTTGTCAATGGCCTTTAATAGTAACTCCCTAGCCAATGGTTAGGCCTTGTGATGGACCGCGCGACTCGGCCTCTTACACACGACTCCTAGTTCGAATAAATCCACAGCATTGAAACGTAGAGTTTGTCCTCCCTTCCCCAAGTGAATACTTGTTGATAAGACTCCACAAAGTAGTCGTATCCAGTTGGAAAGGAAAATTCACCAACATTTCCCAAGCTTTTGCTTGTTAATGGATATCAACTTGTTCCAATAATCTTACCCCTAGAACGATGAGAGGGTACACACAGACTTAATGAGTCCATAGCAACCAAGTTGCGAGTGAAAAGGATAAATTATGACCGAGAAGTTAACAAGATAAATAACCTTTCTCAAGTAGAGTTCCCTTATAATTTAAGAGATAGATTCGAGTAAAGAATGGAATCTTGAGGACCTTTCTTAATATAATATTAATCGTATAACTCCGAAGAATTTTCAGAATGATCGAAGGTCGAAGAAGAATAAACAACATTGAAGTTGTTTCCAAGTATTGAATAAATATTTAGAGAATATTTATTGAGTCGGAAGTATTTAATGAATGAAAGAATATTTTACATAATATCTGGAGGTAAAAGAATATTGAATGAAAGAATATTTAATAAATCATTTTTAAAAGAATTTAAAAGAATTAAATAAATATTCCAAGAATATTTATTAACTCAAAAATAATTATGGAATATTATTAAATCATAATGTTGCTCGTAAGTAATCCTCGAATGAATATATAGAATTATTTACTAAATAAATCCATCGTTAAATGAATATTCAAAATAATATTCATTAAGTAATTAAACTCCAATAATTATTTAAAATAATATCCAATAAATAAGTCAAACCTTAAATGAATATTTGAAAATAATATTCATTTAATAAATAATCTTCAAAATGAATATCTAATTAATATTCATTTAATAAATAATCTTATAATTGAATATCCAAATAATATTCATTTAGTAATCAAAACTTTAAAGGAATAATTGAAATAATATTTCTTAAGTAAATAGAACTTCCAAAGAATATTTTAACATAAGATTCATCAAGTACGTAAAACCTTGAATGAATATTCGAAAGTAATATTCATTTAATAAATAACATTCTAATGAATATCATAACAATATTTATTAAATAATCAACTCTAAATGAATATTCGAAACTAACATTCATTTAATATCTCTCGACTGAGATAATACTCGAATAACATTCCTCGAAATATTCCCAAGTAATTGATACTTTATGGAAATATAAATAACGTTTAATAATAACATTCCTCAGATAAATAATAATCTGTCGTTGGAATCCCTCTGGGTTTCCACGACTATCTATATCTCAAAATACCGACTCCCGGTCTATATTAAGAATGAATATCATATGCCCTTCGCTAAGGGTCTTATCAAAACAATCCGGCTTATAACTGATAATTCGTATCTAGTCTATAAGCCAATATCAATTCAAGGAACATGTATCATAATATAATTTGACAATAGGCATGCATGCTATGGCATATGTATAAGAAACAACAGATATACATATTATCACAACAACAGTTCCAAGGTATTGGAAACTTGCCTGGTACTCAGGTGTGGGTGGAGATAGCATGTCCTGGGTCTGCTCGATGATCTATAAATAATCAGAACATTCGAGATTAACCACTTAACACCATTTAAGAGTCTAAGTTATAAACTTTACTTAAGTCGAAACACGTTTTCGAATTATCCCGTTATACACTTTTTAGTGTAACTCTTTTTATTACCGATACGATCCGACATTTGTTAATTGTTAGGACATGTCATCATACCCACACTCGGTATATACTTAAGTCGTATAAGTTCTAAAGTCGATCAATTACGAACCGAGATTATACCTCGAGTTTTACCGTTCATTTTCTAAGTCATAACCAACGTTATACTTTTGAGGGGTTCATTCGCGTTTAACCTTGATTCGAACATTTTTATAAAATTGGAAAACGATCCATTTCACATGAGGTTTTCTCTCACACCTTCCTTTTTACCTCTAGTATTTATTTACCAAGACTTTCCACAGAGTAACATGCTTTACGAGGGTTCAATTGAAGTTACGAACTTTTACTTACAGTTTCGAACCAATTTTAGTAATTTAACCATAACTCCTAAACCGTAAGTCGGAATGTTTCGATTCTCGCGCCAAAACGATCTATTGCTCGATATCTACAAGGACCAGTCATAATATTATCAAGGTCAGGAATTTAGATTCACTTCCATGCTTGGTTTCTAGGTGTTAACAAAAATTCGGCATTACGACTGCTATAAATCGGATATTTCCAAAATCAAAACCCTCCAATAATAATAGTTTCCACTCCAAACAACACATATACACGATTTCTAACCATGAACTGAGGCCAAGCAATGTCTTTTTGTTCATCTAACTATTTTTAACATTTATCAAAACCCCATTCATAATCATGCTTATAATAATATCAATATCATATTAATCTAAACCCAATCAAAAACAATCATAAATCTCAAATCACAAGCTAGGGTTTTGGTGAGATATACCTTCCATGGAGTGGATAAAGACCTTGCTAAGCCTTGTATAGTCCATGAACATCCTTAACCAAGCTTAGATCATCCAAAAATCAAGAAAACCAAGATTTGTTCTTGAAAGTCACTATTCACCCTAGGCTTTGATGATTTCTTTGAAAATGGAAAAAGTGGTGTTTGAGAATAAGATTTCTAGGGTATCATTTTTATGAAATATAAGATCTATGTTAGAAATTTGGAGATCAAACAATGGTGGGAAGGTTGATTTTGGTTTTTGAATTAAGGCATATAGCCGAATGAGGAAGAAAGGGAGAGATGTTGGTGTTCTTGCTTGGCTTGCTTGGAAATCTTGAATTATTGTGATGCTTGGAAAATATCTAAGTCATAAAGCTACTTTATCAAGGGTTATGTCATGGATGATGTCTTTGGCATGGACAAGTGTTGAATTCTTGTGGTTGGAGGAGATTAACTTGCTAAGTACTTAGTTAGCTTGCTAAGTATGCTAGTTACTCATATAATTACTTAGTCCCTTGATCTTATCCACTTGCACATGCATGCATCTTGATCCTCTGCTTGTTTCTTTGTCCGGTTATTGCTCGTTTCGATTGATCGTTCGTAGGAATATCTCACGGATTTCTAATTAGGGTTTACCAGAAATCTTCTTAATATTAATACTATCATTCTCCATCTTTCTTACTAACTTTCGAATTAAAATTCCTTAAATCCCTTCGTTAAATTCTTAAGTCATTCAGTGTCCAGGGAACTCTCAGAGAAAATAAAAGTGCGGTGTTTCAGAATCTGACAGCTTTTACATACACTTATTTTCCTCCTGGATCACTAATACGAACTCGAAAATCCGTTCCGAATACTTCTATATAGTGTCGTCTCATAATATTCTCTTTTCCACCAAAACACCATTCATTCTTTATTCTTTACTTATTCTCTTAGGGTTGTACAATTGTCCCTGTTCTCTTTCGATCGTTCCTTAACCTTTTTACGGACCCACTGGACCAATACCAGATATCGATTTGGATGACATAAGAATAATCTTCTCCTTTAGAATTATCAAATCTCAATTCCCGAGGAGATAGATAATTCTTATCTAAAGTGTCAACCAATAGTATTCTTCATGGCATATAACCATTTAAATCCAAATCTATTCCTTTCATTCATTATCTCAATCGTTACATCGTAGTCGTAATCACTATTCACCATTACGTCAGTACATAAAAAAAGTTTTAATTATATCCAAAATTTGGGGTTCTTACATGCAATTTATGAAAGACATCGACATTTGGGATCTTGTTGAGTTACCTAAAGGATCAAAACCTATTGATTGCAAATGGGTATTTAAAACCAAAAGGGATTCGAATGGTAACATCGAAAGATATAAGGCTCGTCTAGTTGTAAAAGGATTCACTCAAAAGAAAGGTATCGATTACAATGATACTTTCTCTCCGGTTTCCTCGAAAGACTCATTTAGAAATTTTATGGCACTTGTGGTTCATTATGACCTAGAGCTACATCAGATGGACGTAAAGACGACGTTTCTCAATGGTAACATTGGTGAGACAATTTATATGGTGCAACTAGAAAACTTCGTCTCTGGAGATCCAAAGACTATAGTTTGTAGGTTAAAGAAGTCCATCTATGGTCTCAAGCAGGCTTCACGTGAATGGTATCACAAGTTTCATCATGTTATCACATCATATGGTTTCGAATTGAACTTGGTGGAACATTGTGTATATCACAAGTTCAGTGGGAGCAAATTTATCTTTCTTCTCTTATACGTTGATGACATCTTACTTGCCATGTAACACCCCCAAATCCGGGGTCGGGGATCGGGTCATTACGGTCTCATATTTCATACATAATACTCGACTTGAGTCCAAAATAAATAAGTAGCATGCTGTGACCCCACAATAATATCCACTCACACACACAGTTATAGTACCAGAGATGAAATTGAAATAACTCTTACATAAAGGTTTTACGAATAGAAGTTATTACAAGCCCAAAAGAAGTAACAACATAAGTTTAAAGTTTTTACCGTTGATTAACATTAATTTTACATATAATTAAGCTGGGAGCAAAAGCTGTCTATCTATGCTACCTCAGCAATGGCAGCTAGCATATCAGCGGGGAGTCATGTGGGTCGTGTAACCTACTTGCGCCGAGTGCACCTTACGCGAGCCATCTGTCCTAGCTGTTGTTGTGACATAATAATTAAGCAAGGGTGAGCAATATCCCACCAACAACAATATAACTGAACAGTGATGATATATATATATATATATATATATATATAGCAGTTCAAATATCTTTGAAACCACATGCCATGCATTAGCTAAGATAATACCAGTATAAGGTAAATTATGAAGTTACAAGGTAACTCAAAATATATATTCCTTGGACATACTTGCTACGCAAAAGATAAGCAAAATATCATCATTTATCTGAAAGAGGAACTTGCAGAAAATATTACAATTCCAATTATGAATACTTTTCCAATACTGCCAACAATGATAATGTTGCAGAAAATAAATGAATTTGAATGATGAACTAATGCTGGAGTATTCACTACGCCCATTGTTCCAATCCTTACGATGATCAGTCACAGATTGTACAGCTCAATTTAGATTTACTACCGGTAGAAGGAAGAGCTGGCGAATTTACTTGTCTACCGCCCTGTTAGATCTCCCCGGCCAACGGTTGGGCCAATGGGATGGACCGGCGCTACTCGGCCTCTTTCACGACTCCAAGTTCGAAAAGAAGTTCATGACTCTGAACGTAAAGTTCGTCCCCCTTTCCCCAAGTATAATACTTGTTGATAAGACTCCACAAAGTAGTCGTATCTAGTTGGAAAGGAAATATTTAATATCATATCTCCCAAGCTGCTGCTTGTTAGAGGATACCATCTTGTTCCAATAATCTTACCCCTCGAATGATGAGAGGGTACACAAATACAATAGATAGCAATCCAAGTTGCGAGTGAAAGGATTACTTTTCGAAAGATTTATGACCGGGAAGTCAACACGTTAAATAACATCCCCAAGTAAGGTTCCCTTATAATTTGACAGTTAGATTTTGAATGAAGAAGGGAGTTTTGAGAACCTTTCTTGATACAAGTATTAATAATAAGACTCCGAAATAATTTACATAATATTCGAAGGTCGAAGATAATATTTAAATGATATGAATCGCTTTTGAAACGAGTTAGAGGAATTAAATAAATATTCCAAAGAATATTTATTAAGGTATAAATATTGAAGGAATAATCTTAATATGAAATATTACTCAGAATGATTCTTGAGTAAATATTCACAAATAATATTCATTAAATAATTAATGAATATTTAAATTAATAATACTTATCGAATAATTAAAACTCGCATGAATATTCAAAATAATAGTTAGATGATGATCAAATGAATATTTGAAATAATATTCAATAAATAAATAATGAATAAATTCCAAAGGAATATTCAAGATAATATTCGATAAATGAATCAACTTAAAATGAATATTGGAGAATAATATTCATTGAATAAATAAAGTTTAATTGAATATTCGAAATAATATTCGAAATGAATATTCGAAATAATACGTGATGAATGAAAATTCTATAAATAAATAATGGAAAGATATTTAATTAAATATTCTTCCCCGAAATAATCAAGATATATCAAGAAGTACTGACTCCCGGTCTATATTCGAAGAATAAGATTCAGATGCCCTTCACTTAAGGGTCTTAACCATGTCTGGCTTATAACCGATATATTATCTATCTAGGTTATAAGCAAACATTTAAATCAGGGAAAAAGTATAACAATAGAACTTGAATGTAGGCATGCATGCTATGGCATATGTGTAACGGAAAGCATATATATTCACAACAACAGCCTTTAAAAAGGATTTGAAACTTGCCTGGTAATCGAGTACGAGTAGAGGTAGTGGTAGTGTGTCTCGGTTCAGCTCGACAATCTATAAATAGTCAGAATATTCGAGATTAATCACTTAACACTTTTTAAAAACTAAGTATCAACTTAAGTCGAAACACGTTTTCGAATTATCTCATTATACACCTTTTAGTGTAACTCTTGTTATCACCGATACGATCCGACATTTGTTCGTTATTAAGACATGTCATCATACCCACACTTGGTATTTATTTAAGTCGTATAAGTTCTAAAGTCGGTAGATTACAAACCAAGATTATACCTCGTGTTTTATCGCTCGTTTTCTAAGTTATAACCAAAGTTATACTTTTAAGGGGTTCGTTCGCGTTTAACCTTGATTCAAAAATTTTTTAAAAATCGAAAAACGATCCATTTCACATGAGGTTTTCACTCACACCTTCCTTTTTATCTCTAGTATTTAATTACCATGATTCGCCACTGACTTACTTATTTTAGGAGGGTTCAATTTCAGTTACGAACTCTCGTTTACGGTTTCGAACTACTTTTAGTAAATCGACCATAAATTCTACACAATCTTTATATCAAAATGAAGCTTATAACGTAATCTACCCTATCATGGCAGAATATGACACTGGACAGTGAGTTAAAACTACTGTGATACACTACTCCTTAAGGTTAACAAAATTTCGGTATTATGGCGGCTATAAATCGAACATTCTAAAAATCATAACAACACAACCAAGCCACACCGGACATCCATACATCTTATACACATGATTTCTCATCTCAAAATGTCCAAGAACATATCACTTCATCATATTAATCATCATGTTACCAAAATCACTAAATCACTTAACTAATCATGCTTATAACATACTAACATCATAACTACTCTTAAATCCATCAAGAACATGCATAAACTTAAAGTAAGAGCTAGGGTTTCAAGTGTGTTATACCTTCCTTGGTATGTATATGAGCCTAACAAGCCTTGATCTAGTCCTTAGAACACCTTATGATGGCTTAGATCAACCAATGAAACAAGAAAAACAAAGTTAGTTCTTGAAAAATACTATTCACCCTCCTCTTAAATGATTTATTTGAAAATGGAAACAAAGGAATTTGGACTTGAAATTTCTAGGAGATTAGTTTCTTGAAATATAGAACTCACCTTAAAAGTTTCAAGATCAAGTGATGGTTGGAAGTGGGATTTCTCCCTTGGAATTGCAAGAAGGCCGAATGGAAGTAAACAAGAGAGAGTTTGTGTTGCTTGGTTGATTTTTTTGACAATAATGCATAAAGTGAAGTGGTTTTAGATAATATCTCATCTTATGTTGCTTTAATAAATTGATGATGTATTGGATGATGAATTTTTCAAGACATGTGTTGATCATTGGATGGTTTGCAAGCTAACTATGGTTTGATTTAGCTAAGTACTAGTTAATCTCTAATTGATCTAGTTCCTTGCTAACTAGTTGGTCCCTAAATATTTTCCTTACCTGAACATGCATGCATCTTGTTCTCTGCTTGCTCTTTTGTTCGGTTATTGCTCAATTTGATTGATCGTTCGCAAGAATATGTCAATCATTTTTAGTTAGGCTTTTACCGAAAACCTTCTTAACATTTATACTACCATTCTCCGTCATTCTTAATAATTCTCGAATCCATTTTCCTTAAATCCTTTTAATAATCTCTTAGGTCTTTCAGTGTCCAGGGAAATCTCAGGGAAAATAAAAATGTTGTTTTTCAGAATCTGACAGCATTTACATACACTCTTTTTCCCCCTGGATCACTAATACGAACTCAAAATTTCGTTCCTGGTACTTTTATATAGCGTCGTCTAATAATATTCCTAAGTCCACCGAAATCACTATTCACTCTTTATTCTTTCTTTATTCCCTACATTTATGACAATGTCCTTGTTCTCTCTCGGGCGTTCCTTAACCCTTTCACGGAACCACTGGACTAACCGTTATCGATCTGGATGACATGAGAATATTCTCCTGCTTGGAATTGCCATATCTTATTCCCCTAGGAGATAGATTATTCTTATCTAAGTTGTCAACCATTAGCATTCTTTAAGACATATAAATATTTAAGTCGAATTCCATTCCATTCATTCATTCGAATAATCGTTACATCGCACTCGTAACCACTATTCACTTTTACATTGAAAAATAAAAGTTTTAATTCTACCAAAAATCTGGGTTCTTATAGTCTCCCCTCCTTAAAAGGATTCCGTCCCGGAATCAGTCTGAAAATAAATGGGGGTACTTCTCTTGCATTGTACTTTCTAGCTCCCAGGTTGATTCTTCTACGTTGTGGTTCTGCCACAAAACTCTGATGTAAGAACCCTAATTTTTGGTAATATTTCCTTTTATTTAATATTTTGTGACATTGTCATTATGGAACCTTTCTAGTCATCCCTGTTGATTAATAGAATTGATTGTCTGAGAAACTGCGCTGTTGCATTTATCATGTAATATAAAAGGGAAGATTGTGAAGGCAGGAGTCTTATTGTTAGTCATATTTATAAAACTTGGGATTTGAGAATGGTTAGAGTATTAAAGGATTTATTAAGAATTATGACGAGGAATTATGGACATTCGAGAAATTTACACAATAAGTACTTAAGGAATTATAGGGGAAATCTCTACGCGACAAAATATTATTACGAGAGATTAATTAAGATACGATACGAATTAAAGATTAAATAACAAGCATTGGTAGAAGAATAATAATACAAGGAGTAGTATTGCATGCAAGCCCATGCAACCAAGTGGTTAGAAATCAAACAAGTTAGTTGGCCATTGGAAGATGAATAGTATCTAGTTGGTTACTTTTTCAAAAAGGGGAACACATAGTACATGAACTGAAAGGCATACGACATAGCCTATTTGTAGTTCGAGGATTCAACTCAACTTAAACTTAGTTTGTAATAAGTAAATAACTTTAACTGTCACAGGAATCTCAGGAGGTACTATCTGTCAGAAGAAAAACTCTAAAGTCAATCTATAGTTTTGATGTTTTACACTGGAAGAAGTTCAGATTTCTGATCAAGCCTCAGTATAGCATCAAAGAAGTGGATTTATTTCTAAGACAGAGATTTCTAGAGTGACAGGTTCAGACAGTATACAGTGAAGTACAAGAAGGAGAAAGAAATGAGAAGAAAAATGAATCACATTTTTAATGTGAAAAATAAAGGACAGTCATTGAGGTTAGTCGTTCATGAACCAGACAGTACATGGAACGTCAACAAAATATTCAGTGGTATTCCTTTATTACTTTCAGTGATTCAGGAAAGAATTAAGACAATTCAAGGATATATAATTATTTTTATTTAATTAATTTAAATCAAGTAGTAAATTTAATTAATTAATTAATTCATCTTGAATTAATTCTTTAATTAAATTAATTATTAGATTAATTAAATCTGATTAATTATTTAAGTAAGAATAAATTAAAATGATTATTTATTAATCAATTTTAATTTAATTCTGAAAAATGAACTAGCAAGACAATCCCTGATTGTCTTGCCGATTGTCTTGAAGGTTTATATCAGAACAGCAAGACAATAGGAGATTGTCTTGCCGATTGTATTGGAGAAGAAATCATTAAAGCAAGACAATTCCTGATTGTCTTGCCGATTGTCTTGATAATGATAATGTCTGAAAAGCTTTTAAAAAGTAGAATAAAAATCTAATTTGATTGTCTTGACGATTGTCTTGGCAGTTCAATTTGATTGTCTTGATAATGATCAAAAAGAAAAAGCTTCAGACAGAATGATAATTTTGATAAAGCAAGACAAAGATATCTGAATTTGATTGTCTTGCCGATTGTCTTGGAAGAACCTGATTGTCTTGACGATTGTATTGCCTATTGTCTTGGCAGTACAAAACTGGTTGTCTTGGAAGAAGAAATTGTATTGAAGATTGTCTTGATAGTTATAATTGAAGATAAAGATGCAGGGATTTATATATATCAAGGCATCTCGACAGAAGCAATCAGTAAGACAAGAACACAGAAAATATTACATTCAAGAACAGAATTCTCTCTTCTCTCTCATCAAGAACACAGCACAAGAAGCAGAAAAATTATTTAGAAAATCAAGTTCATCTTATTTTTAATATCTGATCCGATAGAACTGATTTCCTTAATACTCTTGTACTATTAGCGAGTTTTTACTCCTAATCTATATCTTGATTTTTATTAACAAATCTAGAAAAATTCATGTCGAATTTTCTAATTTGTTTTAATTAACTAGATATAAATTCTGTACTGTATTTGTAACAAACCCCTCAAGTTAATATAATTTTATATTCAACTTGAATTTTGTTTCATTTAATTCCGCTCAAATTTGTCAACATATAAATTAAATTATCCGGACAAATTTCGATAAAACAGTACTGTTTGTATTCAACCCCCCCTTCTACAAACATATTGGACCTAACAATTGGTATCAGAGCCGATTGGTTGATACACAAATCAAAGATCCCATTTGACTCGATTAAAAATCATCCCCGAATTTTTTAACTCTCTTAAAAAATTCATCATGTCTTCTAAAGTTGGAACTGTGAAAATTCCCATATATAACAAAAACAGCTATGATATGTGGAAGAACAAAATGTTAATGTTCCTCGAGGTTGCAAATCCTAAATACATGAAAGTCTTTTCAGAAGGACCAATAATACCTTTTGGATTAACTCCTGAAGTTGTTACTGATGGAAAAGTTGTTGCTCATGCAAAGTTTGTACAAAAAGATTCTTCTGAATTCACTCTTACTGAAAGAGAGGAAGCTGGACTTGACATTAATTTAAGACTAATCTTAATAGACTCTCTAGACTCTGTAATGTACAGTCATGTGATTAACTGCAAAACTGCAAAGCAAATGTGGGAAACCATTGAAACTGTGAATGAAGGAACAGAGGAAGTTAGGGAGAATCGACTAGAAATTCTGACTTCTGAGTATGAACACTTTCGATCAGCATACAATGAAAGTATTCAAGATGTGTTTGAAAGATATAACAAACTTGTCAACAATTTACAGATGCATGGCAAGTACTACACTCGGAAAGAGATCAACAGAAAATTTCTACTGTCAATGCCTGTTCATCTAGAACATAGAATGTTTCTAAGTGAAATAACTGTAGAAAGACTCTTTGGTGTTTTAAAAACCTATGAACTGGAACAATCTCAACAAAAGGAGATTTATGGAAAAGGTAGAGTTGCTAGTACTTCTACAACTCTTATTGTTGAGAACAAACAGGAAGTGAAAGATAAGGTTATTCAACCTTGTAATGTTGACAGTGGTAAGCTTGAAGTTGAAGTTGGTCAAACGAATGCTAGTCCAGATGAAGGTGACTTCTATTCATTAGAAGAACTAGATCAGTTGGAAGATGAGTCCATGGCTTTGTTGGTAAGGAAATTCAGCAACTTCAGATTCAGGAAGAATCCCAAGTTCAGGTACAAATCTAACTATAACAGGTTCCAGAGAGGAGGTTCTTCATCCTCAAGTAACAGAGGAGGTTACAAAACTGGAACAGTTGAAAGAAGTAAAATTAGATGCTACAACTGTAATGAACTTGGACATTTCGCTACTGAATGTCAGAAGCCAAAACAAAACCAAAGAAAAGACTTTGGATCTGAAAAGAAGAAGACAGGTAGAGCCTATGTGGCTGCTGGAAAGAGTTGGGATGATACAGACTCTGAAGATGAAGAGTATGGCAATCTTGCCCTGATGGCAAAATCTGATAACTCCTGTGGTACTTCATCTGAGGTATCTTTTACTGAAAGTCAATATATTTATCAACTTACTGATACACTGGGTAATGCTAATAGAGAGATTGAAAGGATCAATTTGTTAAATACAGATCTTAGAAATCAATTATCAGAATTACACGATGTATAAAATTGCCATGTTATACAGAAATCAGAAATAAAAAGAAATTGAGAGGTCTCTAGCAGAGATGGTGGTTCAACAACGTGAAACAATAGCTGAGTTAGAAATAAGAGTCAGTGCTACTTCTAATTCATGTAAAATAGCTAAAGAGTTGTTTAACCAACAAACTATTAATCAAACCGTAGGAATTGGGTTTGACTATAATGAGGTTGTTGGTCGAAAAAGCATTATTACCCCTAATCGTGTCAGTGCTGTAGATAGGGGTATACCATTAGTGCTTAAGAGTGTTAGTAATCCACTCTTTAAGACATCCATAGCAGAACCTTTGGATACAACATCTTTAATCATTAAGGAAGAGATGCGCATTGAGGATGTAGCTAATGGCGTAGTCTTAGAAAGTAATCAAGTTGTTAAAAATGATAAAGATAGAAAGACTGTGTTTGTAAAAGCAGAAAGAGTTGGTGAGTCTACTAGTTCATTGAAAACTAGTAGCAGAAGTAACAACATGAATAAATGCAACAACAAATCTACCATGCATGCTATTCCTGTTATTGATACTGCTCATAAGAAATGCGATGCTGTTAATTGCATGTCTTGTGCTTTTAATATAATGTCTGCTTACTTTAACGGTAATCATGCATGTGTTGATAAGAATGCTCCTAGACAGCATATGAGCAGAAATAAACATGTTAGATCCAGGACTGTAACATCACCTAATTCTAAGATTAGGACTCCAAAAAGTCCTTCTCAGGATTTGGTAAAGACATGGTTACCCAAGCTGAAACCAAAACAAGTTAAAGCTTCTTACAGGGTTAAATGTCCAGTACCTGAACAAAATGTTGTTAAAATAAAAAGTGTTGCTTTACCTGATAAAGGTCAATTCTTTAAGTACTCTGGACCCAATCAAATTTGGGTTCCAAAGAATGTCTAACCAATTTGTCATTGCAGGGTTTGAAACAGGTTGATCGAGTCATGTGGATTCTGGACAGTGGATGTTCAAGGCATATGACCGGAGATAAAGCCCTGCTGACAAATGTGGTGGAGAAGGCCGGCCCAGTCGTTACCTTTGGAGATAACAGCAAAGGTAAAACTGATGGATATGGCAGATTAGAAGCTGGAAATGTTATCGTTGAAGATGTCTCTTTTGTGAACGGCCTTGAGCACAATTTGCTCAGTATTAGTCAATTCTGTGACAAAGGTTATGAAGTTCATTTCAACAAGAAGAATTGTCTAATATCACACAAGAGAAATGAAAGGCCGCAGTTGACTGGAGTAAGAAAAAGAAACTTGTACATAGCCAATATGAACTCTGGAAGCACAGAAGAAATTAGATGTTTTTATTCAAAGGCATCCACTGATGAAAGTTGGTTATGGCACAAGAGACTTTCTCACCTAAACTTCAAAACAATGAATTCTCTAGTGAAAAGAGAGTTGGTGAGAGGTTTACCTTCGATTGAATTTACTCAGGAAGGTCTATGTGATGCTTGTCAAAAAGGGAAGTTAAAAAGGGCAACTCACAGGAGCACTAACATATCATCAATAACTGAACCATTACAACTTCTCCATATGGATTTGTTTGGTCCAGTTAGTGTGATGTCTATGTCAAGAAAAAGATATGCTCTAGTGATTGTTGATGATTTCTCAAAATTCACATGGGTACTATTTCTGAACTCAAAAGATGAAACTCCACAACTGGTAGTTGATCACATTAAGTTAATTGAGCTGGATACTAATCGTCCAGTAAGAGCTATAAGGTCAGACAACGGAACTGAGTTCAAGAATGCAGTTCTGAATGACTTTTGCACTGAAAAGGGTATAACTAGACAATACTCGGCTCCCAGAACTCCTCAACAAAATGGGGTAGTTGAAAGAAAGAATAGAACCTTGATTGAAGTTGCACGTACAATGCTAAGTGAATCAAGGCTTCCATTGAGCTTTTGGGCTGAAGCTGTCAACACTGCATGCTATACCCAGAATCGAACACTTATCAATAAAGACTTAATGAAGACACCATATGAAGCTCTACATGACAAGAAACCAACTCTCAAGTACTTCCATGTATTTGGGACAAAATGCTTTGTGCTGAAAGAAGGAGATGATCAAGGTGGTAAATTTGAAGAAAAAGCACATGAAGCAATATTTATTGGTTATACTAGAAGAGCCTACAAGGTGTATCTTATTGATCAACAGAAAACCTTGGAAAGTGTAAATGTTACATTTGATGACACAAAACTCCCAAGTATCCAAAATGAAGATCCATCTGAAAAGCTTAAGTTTGATGATATGTCAGACTCAGATTCAGATGATGACAATCAACCTGACGTTGTTGCTGATAATAATAATCCAAATGTTGGTGGTAATGATCAAGGTGATGCTGGTGAAAACAATGATAATTTTCAAGACACCACTGATACTCTTGAACCATCAACAAGTCAAACTGGCAACAACTCAGGGGGAGATAATGAAGGGTCAACAAGTCATACTCAACATCATACTGAAGATCAAGGTGAATCATCAAGATCAATTCTTCCCAGACAAACTGTTTGGAATAGAGCTCATCCTTTTGAGCTGATTCTTGGTGATCCAGATGTTGGTGTGAAAACAAGAAGAGCTTATCAGAATCAATGTAACTATTCTGGGTTCCTGTCTGTCATGGAACCTAAGAAAGTAGAAGAAGCTCTATCTGATCCTGATTGGGTGATTGCTATGCAAGATGAGCTCAATCAATTTAAGCAACTAGAAGTATGGAAGCTGGTACCCAGACCTACAGATAGAAAAGTGGTGGACACAAGATGGGTATTCAGAAACAAACTAGATGAAGATGGCACTGTGATAAGAAACAAAGCAAGACTGGTAGCTAAAGGTTATTCTCAAGCTGAAGGCATTGATTATGATGAGACCTATGCTCTAGTGGCAAGACTTGAGGCCATCAGAATATTCTTGGCATATGCATCCTATTCAAGATTCAAAGTTTATCAAATGGATGTCAAGAGTGCCTTTCTGAATGGTAAGCTAGATGAAGAAGTGTATGTAGAACAACCCCCTGGTTTTAAAGATCAAGATCATTTGGACTATGTCTACTTTCTTTACAAAGCTATCTATGGTCTTAAGCAAGCCCCAAGAAAATGGTATGACACACTTTCTAAATTTCTATTAGAAAATGGTTTTATAAGAGGTGTCATAGACAAAACGCTCTTCACTAAAAGACATAAGAATGATATAATACTAGTCCAAGTCTATGTGGACGATATTATATTTGGGTCTACTAATGAGCTTCTATGCAAGAAGTTTTCTAAGTTAATGCAGGGTAGGTTTGAAATGAGCATGATGGGAGAACTGAAATTCTTTCTTGGACTACAAATAAGTCAGAGACAAGATGGAATATTTATTTGTCAATCCAAGTACATCAAGGAGCTCCTCAAGAAATATCACATGGAGGAGTGCTCATCAGCAAAGACACCATCAACTATAGCTGTCAAAATTGGTTTATGTGAAAGTTCTGCCAAGGTAGATATCACAGGCTATAGAGGTATGATTGGCTCATTGCTTTACCTAACTGCTAGTAGACCAGATATAATGTTTGCCACATGCTTGTGTGCAAGGTTCCAAGCGAACCCTAAAGAAATACATCTCACTGCTGTCAAAAGAATCTTAAGATATCTAAAGGGTACGCCTAATTTAGGCATCTGGTACCCTAATGAATCTGGTTTTACTTTATTTGGATATACAGATTCTGACTATGCAGGAAGTGTTGTAGACAGGAAAAGTACATCTGGGAGTTGTCAATACCTAGGTGGAAGATTGGTATCCTGGTTCAGTAAGAAACAGCAAACAGTTTCCAACTCTACAGCCGAAGCTGAATATATAGCTGCTGGAAGCTGTTATGCTCAGATCTTATGGATAAGGAATCAATTAATGGACTATGGCATTGTATTGGAAAATATCCCTATTTTATATGATAATACAAGTGCCATAGCAATCGCCAGCAATCCTGTGCAGCACTCAAGGACAAAGCACATTGACATAAGGTATCATTTTATAAGAGAGCATGTAATGAATGGTACAGTGGAACTACTATTTGTAGGCTCTGGAGATCAAACTGCAGATATTTTTACTAAGTCGCTTAATGAATCCTCATTCACTAGAATTGTTAGTGAATTGGGTATGTTAAACAGTCCTAGTAATTAATACTGTTAATATCTGAAATTTGATCTTTAATAATTTTGCAAGTGATTATTATGTGAATATTTGTTGTATGAAATCACTTGTATAATTATTTTACCAACTGATTTTCTTGCTTGTTTAGTTATTTTTCACTCTGTTTATTCATATTATTTAATACTTCATAGTTCTGTATTTTTAGAATATTTGTATATATTTATTTCTATTTTAATAATTATTTTATTAAATGTTTTGTAATGTTTGTCCTTTTGTTATTTATATTTGTTTTCGTAAAAAATTTAATCCATGTTTCTGTAAAATATTATTTATAGTATTTTTAATAATATATTAGAGTGTATTTTAACTGGATTAATTTTGCACATTAATTTGTATTTTATTAGTATATTATTAGCAGTTTAACTAATTGTCTTGTTTGTAATTATAATATCAAGACAATCGCCAAGAAAATCCATAGATTGTCTTGGAAGGTTATTTTGTTGTTAATAAAACATTTTTCAGATTTTTATTCTGTTTTTTTATTTTGTTTTAATCAAAACAAACGATTGTCTTGATAGTGTTGAACTACCAAGACAATCGCTTGATTGTCTTGGAGTGTCTTTTCTCTGTTTTAAAAATTAAAAAAATAATAATAATATATGTGTGTTAATTTATTTTAATCAGTTATATACTTGATTGTCTTGATAGTATTCATACTAACAAGACAATCGGCAAGACAATCAAATCGATTGTCTTGTAGTTTTAGTATGTATTTTAATAAAAATAAAAAATAAAATTGTTTTCATTTTATTTTATTTTTCAGAATTGTAAACGATTGTCTTGATAGTATTTATACTACCAAGACAATCGGCAAGACAATCAACCCGATTGTCTTGTAGTGTAATTTTGTACTTAAAAAAAAAACAAAAACAGACAAACAGATCTCAAACAACAGCAATACAATTATCCTTTCTCTCGTGTCATTACACAGAGCTCCATATATACATACAATACACGCACTCTTGTACTGAATTGCTGCTAAAATTTTCTCAACCAAACTGAAATCCAAGAACAGATTCGAATAGATCGTTTGATTGTCTTTCTTTTGAACCGATCAGTTTCGAATTTGGTTAAAGTTTCTGAAAATCAATTTTCAAAAAGTTGAATCGGGTTTTAGATGTTTTAAGAGTTCTAGAATTTTTCTGAGAAATCTAAAAATAGATTGAGACTCCCAGTGATCAAGAGAACATCATATAAATTTTTGGGATTTTTCTGACAACTTTGAATTAATTCAAATTTTTAATTAATTTTAATTAATTATTAATTCTGAAAATTTTCGAATTGTTTTAATTTTTTAAAATAAAAGTGTATTTTTGTGTTTATAAATGGCTGATAATTTTGAGATAATGAAACATAATTTGGTTGGCTATTTTAATCCGAACGATTGTCCCTACGATCGATTTAGGCCTTGGATACGATTTTTGAATGACGATTCAATTATCCGAACTGCCATTTCGATTGAAGCCCCAATTAAGATAGGACCACTGAGATTGATTTGCACAGAAGCTGTGGTGTCTGAAGACTTGACCTCATTTTCTTTTGATTTTGATGGTACACACCACGTCGTGACAGAATCAACCCTAACTATTGTTTTGGGTCTTCCTGCGGATAATTTTGATCCATTTCCAACCAGTGAACACTTCTATCAATTCTTCATTGATATTAATTATCATGGAGCAATTGATATGAACAACCTGAGCAAAAGGAATCTGGTTCAACCATGGGATGCATTCTTCGACACGATCTCCAAGGTATTTGCTAATTCAGCCAGAGGTAATTTTCATTTACTCACCTCTATGTTACAAACTATTGGTTATGTTGTTGCTAACAATCGTAGAATCAATATTTGTAATCTACTTTGGAGTACTATTATTAACATGATTGTTAAGGCCATAAAGGATTTTGATGAGGGTAAGAAAGTTCTATGTTATTATCCTAGATTTTTAACTCTGTTATTTAATCATCTTGTTCCTGTTGGTCAACAAACAGTTTTTAGGAATGACAACCCTATGGTATCAGGCAGGCAAACCAAGAAAATATTCACTAGCCTTGATACACATAGAAAGTTGATAAATGTGCCAGTGTATATTACACCATATTTGTCTAACTTCATAAATCTACCTGTCATTCCTCGACTTTTGAATGCACCTGAGCCTGAACCTCAAGATGTACCTGTCCCTGAACATCAACATCAAATGGAACAATCTATTCCTTCAGGTACAGCTACTGCATCAATGGAGCAGGTATTGCCTTCTATCTCTCAAACTGTTTCTGGAGCCCAAGTGGCTGATAGGTCAGACCAAGAGGTTGTAGAACCACAGCCTCTATCCCAGGTCTTAGAGCCAAACACTGTGTCTAACCAAATCTCTAAACCTAAAGCCAGAAGCAAGTTGTTGACAAAAAGAGCTGATAGAAGAAGTGATGATTTGAGTGATCCCACAGCTCTGCCTCCACCAAAGAAGAGAAGAAACCTATTACTTGAGGCATCTGTTAGCCCATCCATTTCCTCCCAACAGGACTTGGACATTGAAATGGCCGATGAACTGTTACTAATTTCATCCTCTCAACAGGATGCAATTATTGAAATTCGCCAAAGGGTCGTGGCACCTTGTACAGAGTCAAGCACACCTCTATTACTCACAATAGGGGAAAACATTACTGTAGAATCTGATGTTGCTAAGGACACTGAGCGAGGAGTGCACGATAGGATTGTTACTGTGCCTACCATTGTTACGGTAGAAGAGCCTTCACAGGCTTCTGAGGGAAATCTTGACTCTCTGCCAAGTATAATAGAGTCATCATCTCCCCTCCCAGGAGGAACATTCCTGGCTTCCTCAAGGGATTCTTCACTCACAGATTTATCTTGAGAAAGTGAAAGGCAACTTGGTCATCCTATCACTGAAGAAATTCAGTTATCAAATCCAAATGAATTGATAGAGATGACTGAGGATTGGGAATTTTGAACTCCCATTGCACCACCACTGACCTCTCCAGAAGAGGCTAGGGTGATTTCTTATGCAGGTACAGCTCAAGGAAAGGAGCTAGTGTTGAGTGATGTGAGGACCACCTTAAATATGAGTGAAACACATGCACGAAAGGAGAGTGACATATCCTTGAGTGAACATCAGGTGAGCGCACACACTGACACAAACACTTTGTCTCTATTGGCTCAAATCAAAGATCTGCAAAAGAAATTGATGGAAACTGAGGCTGAAAAACAAGTTTTAAAAGCACAAGTGGATGAACGGTCTTCTTCTTCCACCTCTGTCAACAATCAGCTCATGATCATTTGTGACGATGTCCATAACATAAAGACTACACTCACTCCAGCAATCAATACATTGATACAATCCAACTCTTAGGCATCTACAGAAAGAACAGATATTCTAAATGCTATTGACAGACTCTATAATAGGGTGGATGAACTTCAAGTGGAAATGCATGAAACTGCTCAATCATATGCTACAACCTTTGCACATCTTGAAGAGAAGTATGATTACATGTTTGAAGGACTTGATCATCTATACAACATTGTTAAACCGACTCATAATATCACACCAGAACAAAGAGCATATTTTGGAGACTATGATGACGATAATGAAGGGAATAATGATGTAAATAGGGAGCTTGATAGTCAAAGGAAGTCTGTAGAGGATTCCTCAACTAAGGGGGAGAAGTCTGGAGGAGATGGAGGAGCAGGTAAGTCTGGAGAAGCAGGAGGAGAAGCAGGAGGTAGTAAGTCAGGAGGAGATCAAGGGAGGCATAAGGAGAAGTCCAAGGGAAAAGAAAAAGCTGCTCATGATCGGGATGCATTCGAGTTTGATTTCGATCTCAAGAATAGTAAGTTTGAGGTACAACAGTTAAATGATATCGAAGAAGATCTTTCAAACTGGCAAGATGATCCTGAGTTTGAGAAGGAACTTCAAGAGGAGAAAGCTGATCGTCAGATGAGACAAGCTAAGCTTGAGAAGACCAGACAGGTAGTGAATGAAAGATTGAAACTGAAGCAAGCTGAAGATGCAGAGAAACAAAAGCTACATGCAATCAGTGTACAGGAAAGAAAAGAGATATTCAGTTGAAGATTGGTCCAAAGTGGGATAGAGCAAGAGAAATTTTTGATTCTATTCAGAACACTGCTAATGATGATGAACATTTACTCCAACTACTTCAACAGTTTCAAGAGACCAATCCAGATTACTTGCAATATATGGAAGCACTGATGTTGGAAATCTCAAGGATAGTAGCTGGATTTGACAGATGTGCAGATCAACTGATAATTCAGATTGACTCTCGTACAATGGGTTCTCTCTATGTGTCACTTCAAATCTTTCAACAGAGAAGCTTGATGGAACTGTGGATTATGTCCATAAAGGTAAAAAGGTTTTCTGAACTGAATATTTTACTTCATGAAAGACTTTTGGAGTTTGCGCAAAGGAATAGTCCACAAGTTATTCAAACTCCATATCATGTTAAGTTTCTCAAGGGTAATACACTACACTCTTGTTTCCTTGATTCTAAGTCGATGAAGTTATACACTGCATCTCATCTGGTATGGTTAGAACATATGCTGAGGACTACAGGATTCGAAGATAAAGAAAGTATCTTTGTTGCTGATATTATTTGATCATATGCTTTAACTGGTTTTGAAAAGAAATATTACATTCTTCGGAATCGGCTATGGGGTAACCTTGGAATCTTGCCTAAGAAACCTAATGGTCTTATGTCAGATTATGAACGTGTACTTGACAAGGATTTGATCAAAACCTTGGATGATCAAGAACGATTTGACACAGAGAATATAAGAAGATTCCTAGAGCAAGAAGATGAAGTTGAACCTGGAGAGATAAGGGATGAAGAAACTTCAAAGTGAAGATCAGCTCTACATGTGATATCTTTAGAGCTTAGATAGGTCAAGATAGAAAACTATATTATATGATCAGTCTAGAGGATCATCTATCTTGTATTTATCTTTTATGTTTGAATCTGGAAAATGTTAAATATAAACCAGAACTTTTCTTTTATTTACTTTGTGTTTAAAGTTTTATCTTTTACTAAGTTAAGTTGAGTTAGTTAAGTAATCCTCTAGGAATTTGCTTGTTATCGTCTAACAAACAAATAGGGGGAGATTGAAAGGCATATGACATAGCCTATTTGTAGTTCGAGGATTCAACTCAACTTAAACTTAGTTTGAAATAAGTAAATAACTTTAACTGTCACAGGAATCTCAGGATCGAGGTACTATCTGTCAGAAGAAAAACCCTAAAGTCAATCTATAGTTTTGATGTTTTACACTGGAAGAAGTTCAGATTTCTGATCAAGCCTCAGTATAGCATCAAAGAAGTGGATTTATTTCTAAGACAGAAATTTCTAGAGTGACAGGTTCAGACAGTATACAGTGAAGTACAAGAAGAAGAAAGAGATGAGAAGAAAAATGAATCACATTTTTAATGTGAAAAATAAAGGACGGTCATTAAGGTTAGTCGTTCATGAACCAGACAGTAGATGGAACGTCAACAAAATATTCAGTGGTATTCCTTTATTACTTTCAGTGATTCAGAAAAGAATTAAGACAATTCAAGGATATATAATTATTCTTATTTAATTAATTTAAATCAAGTAGTAAATTTAATTAATTAATTAATTCATCTTGAATTAATTCTTTAATTAAATTAATTATTAGATTAATTAAATCTGATTAATTATTTAAGTAAGAATAAATTAAAATGATTATTTATTAATCAATTTTAATTTAATTCTGAAAAATGAACTAGCAAGACAATCCCTGATTGTCTTGCCGATTTTCTTGAAGGTTTATATCAGAACAGCAAGACAATAGGAGATTGTCTTGTCGATTGTATTGGAGAAGAAATCAATAAAGCAAGACAATTCCTGATTGTCTTGCCGATTGTCTTGATAATGATAATGTCTGAAAAGCTTTTAAAAAGTAGAATAAAAATCTAATTTGATTGTCTTGACAATTGTCTTGGCAGTTCAATTTGATTGTCTTGATAATGATCAAAAAGAAAAAGCTTCAGACAGAATGATAATTTTGATAAAGCAAGACAAAGATATCTGAATTTGATTGTCTTGCCGATTGTCTTGGAAGAACCTGATTGTCTTGACGATTGTATTGCCTATTGTCTTGGCAGTACAAAACTGGTTGTCTTGGAAGAAGAAATTGTATTGAAGATTGTCTTGATAGTGATAATTGAAGATAAAGATGCAGAGATTTATATATATCAAGACATCTCGACAGAAGCAATCAGTAAGACAAGAACACAGAAAATATTACATTCAAGAACATAATTCTCTCTTCTCTCTCATCAAGAACACAGCACAAGAAGAAGAAAAATTATTTAGAAAATCAAGTTCATCTTATTTTTAATATCTGATCCGATAGAACTGATTTCCTTAATACTCTTGTACTATTAGCGAGTTTTTACACCTAATCTGTATCTTGATTTTTATTAACAAATCTAGAAAAATTCATGTCGAATTTTCTAATTTGTTTTAATTAACTAGATATAAATTCTGTACTGTATTTGTAACAAACCCCTCAAGTTAATATAATTTTATATTCAACTTGAATTTTGTTTCATTTAATTCCGCTCAAATTTGTCAACATATAAATTAAATTATCCGGACAAATTTCGATAAAACAGTACTGTTTGTATTCAACCCCCCCTTCTACAAACATATTGGACCTAACATGAACCCATGCTTGCTAGTACACTACCTATGCTTACATGTGATATGTATCACCCAACCTATTACCATCAATTATTTACCAAACACAAACACAAACACAAAACACAAACTTTTTCTCTCCCTCCCCCCCTAGTAGTTGCTCTCGGCCAAGACACAAGGTGAAGAAGAAAATTCTTCTCCTCCCCTCTTCCATCACTCATAAATCTTGCCATAATTCCTAGGTCATCTACATCATCTAGACAAGGTATGCTAGAAATTTCACTCCATTTTATCCACCCATTTTCAAGTTATAAATTGTTCAAACTTGGGTGAATAGTAACCAAATTTGTTTTTCCTTTAGATCTTGCATTGTAAGTGTTGTAGGAGACCATCTAAGGTGTTTTTGAGTTGTGTAAAGCTTATCCAATGCCTCTAGGAGCTCAAGAAGGTATAAAAATCTCAAACCCTCTTGGTTATGTATTGTTTATAAAGTATGGTAGTAGATCCATGTGTTTTAGAACTAATCTTGGATGTATATGTATTGGATAGCATGGATCTTGAGTTTTGATGTTGAGATTGTAATTTTTATGACTATGGATAATATATATATCTCCATGAGTGTTATGAACCATGATCTAAGTGTATTAAGTGTTGATTATGTTATGGAAGTAGGAAAAATGGTTGATCTAAGTAGTTTGAGCTTGCTGAGTTTGTCCAGGAACTTTGACCTGTATTGTAGCACGATTTGGAACCCCCAAATGATGTCCCCTGATGTCCTACCATATATTTTTGGAAAGATAATTGAATGTAGTTTCTGGAAATGTAAGGTTCATGGCTAGGTGATGTGTAGATTTTTAGTTATGGCCGGAGGAGTGAATTTTGTTTCTGGACTATGGACTGCATTAAGTGACCCCCGTGTGAACCTTGTTTAAACACCTTAAAATGTATGTGGGATCATGGAAAAATTTGAGAATGTAGGGAATGCAGTGGTAAAGACCACCCAAAAGTAATTGGATTAAAATATAAATTTTTGGATTTTATAAAAATGTTAGAGTAAAATTCTCGCAATGGAAAAAGTCGATTAGTGGAACATGATTCTAGGGTTAGTGGTTATGATTCGAACGTGGTAACTAAATTAATTCGAGTAAGTGACAAGCGTAATCGAGTGATGACATGGACCTATAGTGGGGCTAGGGAGTCATAAGACGAAGTCGTTAAGTTAATTTCGTACCCCTTTAAAACCCCGTAATTAAAGAGATATTGTTAAGGTACTAACGAACGATTATTGCTTATGTATAGATCGTTCGAATCCGCACGCTCGACCACCCCAACCAAACCAAGGCAAGTTTACTTTTCAAAACTTATCCATATACAAGGACTTTTACTGTTGTGTTTGTAGTTTTCAAATGATATCAAATGCCATGTTTATCGAAGTATTGATGCAATTGAGATTGAACAAGTACATGTATGCTTTTACCCCTTGAACTTAGATTGAAATGTTTTCTTCGGACAACGAATCTAGCAATAGAGGTCGTAGCGGTCCGTATATACTATTGACCGGGGAGCGGTATATTATTATATCGTATCTAGATTACGAAAACCCGAAGGGTCATTCGGGTGGTCTCGTATACTCAAATATTATGTTCATATCTTCGTAAATACTCGAAACCCTATCTTGGATTAAAAGTTTATTTTATCGAATAATTATTTATTAATTATTAATATTAAATCTTAAAATATTATTTATTAATTATTGTTCATTCTTTAAAGACAAAGTTAATCCAAGATACTTTTTAATACTTTCAAACTCGAACTCATTCGAACTCAAAACATTTTTGAAAACCCCCGGTCAGATCCTGCTTCTTGTATGATTTCAAGAATCATCGGTCGACTGATGTCGGACCTCAATTACTCTGTTTTCAATCAAAATTAAGTTTTAAAAGAAAAGAAAAAGGGACTCTGGCAGGTGTGGGAACCGTTGACGAACGATTCCCGGGATGTGTAAGCGGCCGTGAGCCAGGCGGTCCATCACTTATTATTCCGGCCCAGGTGTTGCCGAAGGATGATTACGGATGTAGTTTTCATCGAGGGTGATTACGGATGTAGTTTTCACCCGAGGGATAGTTACGGATGTAGTTTCTATCCTTCTACCGGTAGAGAAGACCCGCGGATGAATGGACTTGGATGTGGCGACTAATCATCGTCAATCCTTGTCAGGTTTTTGTGTTTTCTTTAAGTCCCATTCCTCCATTTTGGAAAAATGCTTTGACACTGCTTCTTAGGCTTTTGTGCCAAGTTGCTGATAGTGTTCTATTTTGATGAGAAAGATGTTGATTCAATGCAGTATCTAGAACTGCAAGTTTATTTTGAAAACAAGGGCACATATTGTTGCACCTTCGAGATTTATCAACTATGACAAGTGATTTTATAACTGATTGAAACAAACAAGTATATCAACTGCCAATCATATGAAATGTTATATTGTTTACCTTATACATATATTCTTGCTGAGTTATAGTCGCTCACTCTTGCTTGTTTTCAAATTTTACAAACACAACAGCTAAGCGAAATGGCAAGACCCAGGCAGACTGTTCGAAAGCAGGTGACTAGACCCGAGCCACCACTTGAGATTCCACCGGTAGGCCCCATTAGCCGGATTGGTTGGCAGCTTTTGTTAGTTCATTTTATTTATCAGTATGACCTGTGCAAGGCAGTGTATCGTAACAAACTTTCAAGCCGCCAACTTCGCTTCATATCGAAGTGTTGCTGGTAGCATAAATACTATTTAATTCGGTCTGTAATAACTCTGATAACTTTATTACTGTTTAATCAATATGTGACGTTTCTGAGGCTCTAACCTGTGTGTGTGAGTGTGGTGTGAGTTTATTGTGGGGTCGATGGCTGTGTTTTATATATTAGGTGCAAGAACAGGTGTGTTACTAATGGAAAATGGACCGTGAGCGCCTAGATCTCCGACCCCGGATCTGGGGGCGTCACAGAAATGGTATCAGAGCGAGGTTACATTTCTCAGAAATGATAGTAATTTAAGAAAGCAACCCTAATAATAATAACAATAACGATAACCTTAATAACAACTTTAATAATACTTAGAACTCTCATCGAGTTTGTAGTCGGGTTATCGGATATAGCCCTGACTTTAAGGCCCGTTAGGGAACTACTCATAAACCCTTTTTTTATGGATAGTGACCCACCTTATTTCCCTTGTGTAGATGGAGGAGATACCAGACCCTGAGGCTTTCGAGAGAGAGCATGATGAGGCACTGATGCGAGAGACCGAGGATCCTGAGGAGGATATGGGTGCTGATTCCGAGCTTGGCCCCTGGATTACACTGATAGAGAGTACTGATGATGAGGATCCCTTTGAGAAGCCCTTTGAGCCTGAGCCTGAGCCAGAGCCTGTTACCCCGTCTCCTGTAGCTACTGATGAGGAGAGTGTGAGATCCGGTGAGGGTCATGTTGTGTCACCAGCACCTTCTCCACAGACATCTAGCCCTGTTTCATCGGACGGTGACTCTGAGGATGACACTTCTGGCGAGGAGGAGCTTGACCCTACCCCTGCTCCTGCTGCTGCTGCTGCTGCACCTACTCCTGTTCCTGTCATACCACCTCCACCGATGGACCTACCCCCAGTGTCGGGTACTGAGCATGCTTACGTGGTACAGTTCCTGACCCGAGACTTACTATCTGCAGAGGCCCGACTTAACGAGGCGAGGCGGGCACTAGTGGAGGAGCGCGAGGCGCGCTTGAGGATCCAGGCTGAGATGAGGACCGCTGTTGCTAGGAGGACTAGGGCTCGACTCCATAGGATTGAGATGAGGAGTCGCCATAGGATTCTTGGTTTAGGGATCCGCGGGGGCGGAGTGATCCAGGCTAGGGATGCTAGGCGTGTTGTGCGTCGTGCATTTGCCCGAGTGAGGACCTTGCTCCGTCGCAACGCGGCCCCGTGATGTGTTACTGATAGCTCAGTCCTCTAGGTTCAGATGACATTAGTGTGTCGATTTTGCGGGATAGTTGACTTGTGCAGTGGTATCCTTTCTGAACAGTGGATGAGTAGACTGACCTACAGATATGTAGATGTGACTTCGGGTAGTATGTATGGATGTAGCCCTACTTTTGTGTAGCCTGACTATTCGGATGATGTATTTGTATTTATTCCACTTTTGCTAGACTTTGACATCGGAACTATGTATTTGGCTCTAACATCCAAACTTTGTGATAACCCTTGTACCGTACTTATTCAGTTTCAGTTTCCTTAATATTGCCTCAACTGCTTTACTTTCCGATGCCATGCTTTACTGTTTGATATACAACTGTGATTATACAATTACTACAAGCCACAAATACAACCATACTGTTTCAAATTTACGACATGCGATTTCAAATTGTTTTCTACAATTTCCAAAAATGTTCCTACAATCTTTAAAAATAAATTTTTCAAAAAAAAAAAAGTGTTTTGAAATTTTGAAAAATATTTTTGAGGTTTCGAAATTTTGAAAACTCTTGTAAATGTTTTCGCATCCCAAAGGGATTTTTCCCCAAAAATGTTTGACATTTTATCTCCAACATCGGATTATTAAAACTTTTGCACTTCCACCATTATGAGGAGGAACGATACGCTCCTGACCCGTGCAAACGCTGTCAGGTAATTGGAAAACCCTAACCCCTTTCTTGTTTTATTATCAGAATCATGCCACCCAGAAGAAAGAACACTCGAGCTCACCCGATCAGTTCTGAGGGCCAGGGTAGCCACCATGGAGCCGGAGGCCACCAGAACCATGAAGGGGAGAATGCCAACTTGAGTGAGAATGAGGGCAACGATCATAACTTGTTTGATGACTCTGAGTATGAAAAAGAAAAAGCTGGTGATGATACCCGAGAGGTAGAACATCCTAGGGGAGGCCCTATGGAACAGTTCATGGAGTTACTTAGGCAGAACTTGGACCGTCCCCCAGTTCAGCAACCACCCCAAAATGCTAATGCTAATGCTTTCCGGAACTTCAAATCCCTGAAACCCCCAGAATTTAAAGGAACTGCCGACCCTGTCGAGGCAAGGGCCTGGCTGAAGGAAATGGAAAAATCTTTCGAGATACTAGGTGTCGCTGAGGAGCAGAAGACTGTTTTCGCCACTTACCTTCTGAAGGGTGAGGCGAACTATTGGTGGGAAGCTAAGAAGAATTTGGAAGGAAGAGGTGTGGTGACCTGGGAGAGATTTAACGAGCTGTTCTTGGAGAAGTACTTTCTTAGGTTCATGGAGACACAAATGGAGCTGAAGTTTTTGGAACTGAAGCAAGGGAACATGACGGTGGCCGAGTATGAGGCCAAATTTACTGAGCTGTCGAGGTTTGTGCCGGAATATGTGAACTCTAAGGCAAAGAGGGCCCGAAGGTTTCAATTAGGGCTAAAACAATGGATTCAGAATCGTGTGGCGGTTCTTGAGCTGACAGACTATGCCACCCTGGTACAGAAAGCGTCAATTGTTGAGGCTGGGAGTGAACAGATGGAGAAAGAGAGGGAAGGAAAGAAGAGGAAGTTGGATAGTCGAAAGGGAAACTCTGCTGGTGGGAGCTTTCCGAGCAAATTTAAGCGAGGAACGATGTCCCAACCCAGCGGGAACTTTGGAACCAAGAGAGCTGAAAGTTGGAGTGTGGGCCAGAGCGGCTGACCTCAGGGATCGTCTTACTCTACCCCATCCCGAGCCCAACCCCCAGAATGCAATAAATGTGGAAGGAAACATGCGGGCGTGTGTAACCTGCAAGATGTGAAATGCTTCAAGTGTGGGCTGACAGGGCATTATGCTAACGCCTGTCGCGGAACTAGTAACAACCCGAGTGTCGGAGGTAATTGCTTCAAGTGTGGGAAACCAGGGCACCGAATGAGGGAATGTATGTCCTCTAGGCCAGCTGCATCGAGAGTGAGTGGAACTGCTTCTAACAAGGCCCCTACTGCAAGAACTTTTAACATGACTATGCAGGATGCCGTGAGGAACACGAATGTGATTGCAGGTACCCTACTACTCAACTCAGTTAAAGCAAATGTTTTATTTGATTCGGGAGCTACCAAGTCTTTCATATCTCTAGATTTTGTATGTCAGTTAGGCCTTAAGACTGAACCATTGAAAGATAGATTGCAAATAGAGATAGCTAATCATGAAATTATTCACGTTAGCCAAGTATGTCCAGGTTGTGACCTAAAGATAGAAGGGCGACACTTTCGGGTAGACTTAATACCTTTTAAACTAGGGGAGTTTGACGTAATAGTAGGTATGGATTGGTTAACAACCCACGGAGCCCAGATTGATTGTGTCAAGAAGAAAGTAAGTTTGAGACTGCCAGGGGACGAAGAAGTAGTATTTAGTGGGAAACGGCAAAACCAAAAGTTCCTGACTATGATTCAAGCTAAGAAGTTGTTACGTAAAGGATGCGAAGCCTATTTAGCCTATGTGAAGGATACCAAGAAAGAGGCCCCAAACCTACAGGAAATCCCTGTCGTTAATGAGTTCGCGGACGTGTTTCCGGATGATCTTCCAGGACTACCACCTGATAGAGACATCGAGTTCGCTATAGACTTAGTTCCAGGTACGGCCCCAATTTCGAAAGCCCCATATCGGCTAGCCCCAGTGGAGATGAAAGAGCTGGCCACTCAGTTACAAGAGTTGTTGGATAAAGGGATGATAAGACCTAGTGTGTCATCGTGGGGAGCCCCGGTGTTATTCGTGAAAAAGAAGGACGGCAGCATGAGATTATGTATAGACTACAGGGAGCTGAACAAGGTGACTATTTTAAGAATAAGTATCCCTTGCCCAGGATAGATGACCTGTTTGACCAATTGAAAGATGCAGTTTATTTCTCTAAGATTGATTTGCGGACCGGGTACCACCAGTTAAAGATTAAACCAGAAGATATACCAAAGACGGCCTTTCTCACCCGGTACGGACACTATGAGTTCCTAGTGATGTCATTTGGGTTAACGAATGCCCCTGCAGCTTTCATGGACTTAATGAATCGAGTCTTCAAGAAATACTTGGACAAGTGTGTTATAGTCTTCATTGATGATAATTTGATTTATTCCAAGACGAAGGAGGAACATGCAGAGCACTTGAGGATTGTATTGGGAGCATTGAGAGAAGAAAAGCTGTATGCTAAGTTCTCGAAGTGCGAATTTTGGTTAAAGGAAGTTTAGTTTTTAGGGCATGTGATTAGCGAACAAGGCATTCTAGTGGACCCAGCCAAAATAGAGGCTGTATCAAATTGGGAGAGACCAACCACTCCGACAGAGGTGAGAACTTTCATAGGACTGGCTGGCTACTATAGGAGATTTGTCCAAGACTTTTCCAAGATAGCAGCCCCTTTGACCCGACTAACTCGCAAGACCGAGAAGTTTTTGTGGACTGAAAAATGCGAAGAGAGCTTTCAAGAGTTGAAAAAGAGGTTGGTGACAGCACCAGTACTAGCCCTACCTAATGATAAGGGAGATTTTATGATTTATAGCGATGCATCCCATAAAGGTTTAGGATGTGTGCTTATGCAGCACGGTAAAGTGATCGCGTATGCATCCAGACAACTTAAGGAGTACGAGATAAGATACCCCACCCATGATTTGGAATTAGCAGCGATAGTTTTTGCTTTGAAGATCTGGAGACATTATCTTTACGGAGAACAGTGTGAAATCTACACGGATCACAAGAGCTTAAAGTACATATTCACTCAGAAAGAGTTAAACATGAGGCAGAGGAGATGGCTAGAGCTAATTAAAGATTATGATTGTGAGATTCATTATCACCCAGGGAAGGCCAATGTGGTGGCCGATGCACTTAGCCGAAAGGAGAAACTCAAGATGATAACGTCAGTGGACGAGTTGATCAAGGACCTTGAGAAACTGGAGATTGAAGTGAGGTTACCAGGAATTGGACAAGAGAGTCTAATGGAAATAAAAGTCCAACCACCGCTATTGGAAAAGATTAAGTTATGCCAGGAAAGGAAGATAGAAGAAGAAAAGAATTCGATAGAGAAAATTTTTACTGGCGAGGAAATTAAGTGTGAGAAGGACGGGAATGGAATTATGAGGCACGCATCTAGGATATGGATCCCGAACGTTCAGGAATTAAAAGACGAGATTTTACAAGAGGCTCATAGTTCGAGGTACTCAATTCACCCTGGAGGTACTAAGATGTATAGAGATCTGAGAGAATACTATTGGTGGCCTAATATGAAGAAGGACGTGGCAGAGTGGGTAAGTAAATGCTTGACATGTCAAAGAGTGAAGGCCGAACACCAGAGGCCCAGTGGATTGTTGCAACCCTTAGAGATACCCGAGTGGAAGTGGAAGCAGATTGCAATGGACTTTGTGGTCGGATTACCAAGGACCAAGACTAATCATGATGCCATTTGGGTAATTATCGATAGGTTGACCAAGTCAGCACATTTTCTTCCAATCAACGAGAGATATACTGTCGACAAGATGGCAGATATTTACTTAAAGGAGATCGTGGTAAGGCATGGGGTTCCTGTGAGCATTGTATCAGATAGAGACCCAAGGTTCAACTCCAGGTTCTGGAGAAGTTTTCAGGATTGTGTGGGGACCAAGTTAAACATGAGTACTGCATACCATCCCCAAACAGACGGACAGAGTGAGAGAACCATCCAGACCATCGAGGACATGTTGAGGGTATGTGCTATTGATTTTAAGGGAAGTTGGGATGACCACTAGCCGCTGATCGAATTTTCCTACAACAACAGTTACCATGCGAGTATAGGCATGCCCCCATATGAAGCTTTATACGGACGAAGATGTCGGTCTCCTTTGTGTTGGGAAGAAGTTGGAGAGCGGAAGATTTTAGTGCCTGAACTGGTCCAACAGACAAGAGAAACTATCGAGCTCATAAGAGGACGGCTGGTAGCGGCCCAGGACAGACAGAAGAAGTATGCGGACCAGACCCGCAAGGACAAAGAATATGAGGTAGGAGAGTTTGTGATGTTGAAGGTATCGCCGTGGAAAGGATTGATGAGATTTGGTAAGAATGGAAAACTAAGCCCGAGATTTATTGGACCTTTTGAGATCTTGAAACGAGTTGGGAAGTTAGCCTATGAATTGGCTTTACCCCCGAGCTTACAGCAAGTACATAATGTGTTCCATGTGTCCATGCTACGACCATACCATACCGACTTCCGACATGTGATAGAACATGATCAAGTGGATCTGCAACCAGACCTAACATATGTCGAGCAACCCGTAGAAATCATGGATAGAAAAGAACAGGTGCTGAGGAACAAGGTTGTCAAGTTAGTGAGAGTTTTGTGGAGGAATCAGAATGTCAAAGAATCAACATGGGAACTAGAGAGCGCGATGCGTGAAAAGCACCCCCAACTGTTTTCAACCTGATTCCGGGACGGAATCCTTTTAAGGAGGGGAGGCTGTAAGAACCCTAATTTTTGGTAATATTTCCTTTTATTTAATATCTTGTGACATTGTCATTATGGAACCTTTCTAGTCATCCCTGTGGATTAATAGAATTGATTGTCTGAGAAACTACGTTGTTGCATTTATCATGTAATATAAAAAGGAAGATTGTGAAGGCAGGAGTCTTATTGTTAGTCATATTTATAAAACTTGGGATTTGAGAATGGTTAGAGTATTAAAGGATTTATTAAGAATTATGACGAGGAATTATGGACATTCGAGGAATTTACACAATAAGTACTTAAGGAATTATAGGGGAAATCTCTACGCGACAAAATATTATTACGAGAGATTAATTAAGATACGATACAAATTAAAGATTAAATAACAAGCATTGGTGGAAGAATAATAATACAAGGAGTAGTATTGCATGCAAGCCCATGCAACCAAGTGGTTAGAAATCAAACAAGTTAGTTGGCCATTGGAAGATGAATAGTATCTAGTTGGTTACTTTTTCAAAAAAAGGAACACATAGTACATGAACCCATGCTTGCTAGTACACTACCTATGCTTACATGTGATATGTATCACCCAACCTATTACCATCAATTATTTACCAAACACAAACACAAACTTTTTCTCTCCCCCCCCCCCTAGTAGTTGCTCTCGGCCAAGACACAAGGTGAAGAAGAAAATTCTTCTCCTCCCCTCTTCCATCACTCATAAATCTTGTCATAATTCCTAGGTCATCTACATCATCTAGAAAAGGTATGCTAGCAATTTCACTCCATTTTATCCACCCATTTTCAAGTTATAAATTGTTCAAACTTGGGTGAATAGTAACCAAGTTTGTTTTTCCTTTAGATCTTGCATTGTAAGTGTTGTAGGAGACCATCTAAGGTGTTTTTGAGTTGTGTAAAGCTTATCCAAGGCCTCTAGGAGCTCAAGAAGGTATAAAAATCTCAAACCCTCTTGGTTATGTATTGTTTATAAAGTATGGTAGTAGATCCATGTGTTTTAGAACTAATCTTGGATGTATATGTATTGGATAGCATGGATCTTGAGTTTTGATGTTGAGATTGTGATTTTTATGACTATGGATAATATATATATCTCCATGAGTGTTATGAACCATGATCTAAGTGTATTAAGTGTTGATTATGTTATGGAAGTAGGAAAAATGGTTGATCTAAGTAGTTTGAGCTTGCTGAGTTTGTCCAGGAACTTTGACCTGTATTGTAGCACGATTTTGAACCCCCAAATGATGTCCCCTGATGTCCTACCATATATTGTTGGAAAGATAATTGAATGTACTTTCTGGAAATGTAAGGTTCATGGCTAGGTGATGTGTAGAATTTTAGTTATGGCCGGAGGAGTGAATTTTATTTCTGGACTATGGACTGCATTAAGTGACCCCCTTGTGAACCTTGTTTAAACACCTTAAAATGTATGTGGGATCATGGAAAAATTTGAGAATGTAGGGAATGCAGTGTTAAAGACCACCCAAAAGGAATTGGATTAAAATATGAATTTTTGGATTTTATAAAAATACTAGAGTAAAATTCGCGCAATGGAAAAAGTCGATTAGTGGAACATGATTCTAGGGTTAGTGGTTATGATTCGAACGTGGTAACTAAATTAAGTCGAGTAAGTGACGAGCGTAATCGAGTGATGACATGGACCTATAGTGGGGATAGGGAGTCATAAGACGAAGTCGTTAAGTTAATTTCGTACCCCCTTAAAACCCCGTAATTAAAGAGATATTGTTAAGGTACTAACGAACAATTATTGCTTATGTATAGATCGTTCGAATCCGCACGCTCGACCACCCCAACCAAACCAAGGCAAGTTTACTTTTCAAAACTTATCCATATACAAGGACTTTTACTATTGTGTTTGTAGTTTTCAAATGATATCAAATGCCATGTTTATCGAAGTATTGATGCAATTGAGATTGAACAAGTACATGTATGCTTTTACCCCTTGAACTTAAATTGAAATGTTTTCTTCGGACAACGACTCTAGCAATAGAGGTCGTAGCGGTCCGTATATACTATTGACCGGGGAGCGGTATATTATTATATCATATCTAGATTGCGAAAACCCGAAGGGTCATTCGGGTGGTCTCGTATACTCAAATATTATGTTCATATCTTCGTAAATACTCGAAACCCTATCTTGGATTAGAAGTTTATTTTATCGAATAATTATTTATTAATTATTAATATTAAATCTTAAAATATTATTTATTAATTATTGTTCATTCTTTAAAGACAAAGTTAATCCAAGATACTTTTTAATACTTTCAAACTCGAACTCATTCGAACTCAAAACATTTTTGAAAACCCCCGGTCAGATTCTGCTTCTTGTATGATTTCAAGAATCATCGGTCGACTGATGTCGGACCTCAATTACTCTGTTTTCAATCAAAATCAAGTTTTAAAAGAAAAGAAAAAGGGACTCTGGCAGGTGTGGGAACCGTTGACGAACGATTCCCGGGATGTGTAAGCGGCCGTGAGCCAGGCGGTCCATCACTTATTATTCCGGCCCAGGTGTTGCCGAAGGATGATTACGGATGTAGTTTTCATCGAGGGTGATTACGGTTGTAGTTTTCACCCGAGGGATAGTTACGAATGTAGTTTCTATCCTTCTACCGGTAGAGAAGACCCGCGGATGATTGGACTTGGCTGTGGCGACTGGTCATCGTCAATCCTTGTCAGGTTTTTGTGTTTTCTTTAAGTCCCATTCCTCCATTTTGGAAAAATGCTTTGACACTGCTTCTTAGGCTTTTGTGCCAAGTTGCTGATAGTGTTCTATTTTGATGAGAAAGATGTTGATTCAATGCAGTATCTAGAACTGCAAGTTTATTTTGAAAACAAGGGCACATATTGTTGCACCTTCGAGATTTATCAACTATGACAAGTGATTTTATAACTGATTGAAACAAACAAGTATATCAACTGCCAATCATATGAAATGTTATATTGTTTACCTTATACATATATTCTTGCTGAGCTATAGTCGCTCACTCTTGCTTGTTTTCAAATTTTACAAACACAACAGCTAAGCGAAATGGCAAGACCCAGGCAGACTGTTCGAAAGCAGGTGACTAGACCCGGGCCACCACTTGAGATTCCACCGGTAGGCCCCATTAGCCGGATTGGTTGGTAGCTTTTGTTAGTTCGTTTTATTTATCAGTATGACCTGTGCAAGGCAGTGTATCATAACAAACTTTCAAGCCGCCAACTTCGCTTCATATCGAAGTGTTGCTGGTAGCATAAATACTATTTAATTCGGTCTGTAATAACTCTGATAACTTTATTACTGTTTAATCAATATGTGACGTTTCTGAGGCTCTAACCTGTGTGTGTGAGTGTGGTGTGAGTTTATTGTGGGGTCGATGGCTGTGTTTTATATATTAGGTGCAAAAACAGGTATGTTACTAATGGAAAATGGACCGTGAGCGCCTAGATCTCCGACCCCGAATCTGGGGGCGTCACATCTGACTAGCTGAATGACCTTGTTTCGGAGCACTTGTTCTTTCTGGTCTATGATTTCCACAGGTTGCTCCACATAGATCAAGTCTGGTTACAGGTCCACGTGCTCATATTCCACTTTGTTCTTGGCATCCGGATTATACTTCCTCAGCATCAAAACATGGAACACATTATGCACCTGCTATAGATTCGGGGGCAATGCCAGTTCATAAGCTAGTTCCCCAATCCGTCTTAAGATCTCAAATGGTCCAATGTATCTGGGATTCAGCCTTCCTTTCTTTCCAAATCTCATTAAACCTTTCCAAGGTGATACCTTTAAGAACACTAGGTCTCCCACTTCGTATTCTTTGCATTTCCGAGCTAAGTCGGCATACTTCTTTTGTCGATCCTGGGCTGCTACCAGCCGTCCTTTGATTAGACCTACTGCATCTTTAGTTCGTTGGACCACTTCGAGCCCGAGCATCTTTTGCTCCCCAACTTCATCCCAATACAAGGGAGATCGACATTTCCTTCCATAAAGGGCCTCGTAAGGTGGCATTCCTATATTCGAATGATAACTATTATTGTAGGAAAACTCAATCAATGGCAAGTGATCATCCCAATTTCCTTTAAAGCTATAGCACAGACTCTCAACATATCTTCTAGCGTTTGGATGGTCCTTTCACTTTGCCCATCTGTCAGGGGATGATAAGCCGTACTCATGTTTAACCTGGTTCCTACACATTCTTGAAAGCTTCTCCAAAATCTGGAGTTAAATCTGGGGTCTCGTTCGGATACTATAGCGACTGGGACTCCATGTCGTGCCACTATCTCTTTTAAGTAGATATCAACTAGTCTGTCGACTGTGTACCTTTCATTGATAGGGAGAAAGTGAGCTGACTTCGTCAGTCGATCTACAATTACCCATATAGCGTCATGATTAGCCTTGGTCCTTGGTAAACCTACTACGAAATCCATGGCTATATGTTCCCACTTCCATTCGGGAATCTCTAAGGGATGTAGAAGTCCACTGGGTCTCTAATGCTCTGCTTTCACTCGCTGGCAGGTCAAGCATCTACTTACCCATTCTGCAACGTCCTTTTTCATGTTGGGCCACCAGTAATACTCCTTCAAATCCCTATACATCTTGGTGCTACCGGGGTGCACCGAGTACCTTGAGTTGTGTGCCTCGTATAAAATCTCATCCTTGAGTTCCTAAACATTTGGGATCCATATCCTGTACGTGTACCTCATGATTCCTTCCTTGTCTCTTTCACACTTAATTTCTTCCCCGGTCATTATCTCTTCCGTGGAGTTCTCTTCTTCCTCCATTATCCATTCTTGACATAGTCTAATCTTTTCTAACAATGGAGGTTGGAATCTAATTTCCATCAACTTCTCTTGGCCTTCTTCGGGTAGCTTAGTCTCAATTTCCAACTTCTCAAAATCTTTCACTAACTCTTCCTCTAAAGTTATCATCTTGAGCTTCTCTTTCCTACTAAGGGCGTCAGCCACCACATTGGCTTTACCCGGGTGTTATCGAATCTCACAATCGTAGTCTTTGATTAACTCCAGCCATCTCCTCTGGCGCCTGTTAAGCTCTTTCTGAGTGAAAATGTACTTGAGGCTCTTATGGTCAGTGTAAATCTCACATTTTCCCCATACAAGTAGTGCCTCCAAATCTTTAAAGCGAAGACTATGGCTTGCTAATTCTAGATCATGCGTGGGATATCTGATCTCATAATCCTTCAATTGCCTAGACGCATATGCTATTACCTGTCGTGCTGCATAAGCACGCATCCCAATCCTTTATGTGAAACATCACTGTAAATCACGAAATCTCCTTTTCCATCAGGTAACACCAACACTGGGCCGTCACCAACCTCTTCTTTAGCTCTTGGAAACTTTTCTCACACTTTTCAGTCCATCTAAATTTCTCAGTTTTACGGGTAAGTCGAGTTAACGGAGCTGTGATCTTCGCAAAATCTAGGACAAATCTTTTATAATATCCGGCTAGTCCGATGAAACTCCTTACCTCGGTTGGAGTAGTTGGCCGTTCCCAATTTGAAACTTCTTCTATCTTGGAGGGGTCAACCAGCACTCCTTCTTTATTGATCACGTGCCCTAAGAATTGCACTTCATTATTCCAGAACTCACACTTTGAGGATTTGGCATATAATTGCTCCTTCCTGAGTATTTCTAAAGTTATCCTCAAATGTTCAGCGTGTTCTGCCTCTGTCTTTGAGTAGATGAGAATATCAACAATGAAGACTATCACGAATTTGTCCAAATATTCTTTGAACACTCTATTCATCAAATCCATGAAAGCTGCTGGGGCATTGGTCAATCCAAACGACATCACCAAGAACTCATAATGTCCATATCTGGTACAAAATGCAGTCTTTGGGATATCTTCGGGTTTAATCTTCAGTTGGTGATATCCAGTTCTTAGGTCAATCTTAGAGAAATATTCAGCACCCCTTAGCTGATCAAACAAATCATCTATTCTGGGTAACGAGTACTTATTCTTTACGGTTAGCATGTTCAACTCTCGATAGTCGATGCATAACCTCATACTCCCGTCCTTTTTCTTAACAAAAAACACTGGTGCGCCCCATGGCGACACACTGGGTCTTATCATGCCCTTATCCAACAATTCCTGTAACTGCTTAGCTAGCTTTATCATTTCTATTGGGGCTAATCGGTATGGGGCGTTCGAAACTGGCACCGTCCCTGGGGCTAACTCGATGGCAAACTCAATTACCCTATCAGGTGGTAGTCCGGGAACATCTTGTGGGAACACGTCCTCGAACTCATTAACTACCGGAATGTCCTGCAATCTAGGCGCTTCCTTCTGGGTGTCTACAACGTAAGCTAAATAAGCCTCGTTCCCTTTTCGTAGAAATCTCATGGTTTGCGCCATGGTCAGAATTTTTTGGGTCTGTCGCATCCCCTTAAACAATATTTCTTTCTTCCCTGGGGTTTTCAACTTAACATTTTTCCCTTTACAATCTATGTTAAATATAATTGATGTGTTTTGATCAGTGTTTAAGTGTTACAGGGAGTTATCAGAGTTTAGCTGGAAGCAGTCAGAGTTTGTGTAAACTCTGACAGTTGGAAGCTCGACAGAGTTTGTTAAACTCTGTCTGGAGGAAGCGCGTCTATTGTTCAACAGTGATTAAAGATTAATTATGGAAGCGATATCTTTGAAGATTGGATAGCTATCAAAGAGATCGAGTTGACATAGGAGACGTGTGACAATCTGTAATTGATATCATTGTATAGCTGATTATTAGGAATATCAATTAGAGATTGTATCGTAGCTGTATGTTATATAAATACAGATAGGTTAACTCTAGAAGGGTATTGATAACGAATTATCATTATTGTAACCTAGCAGCTCTTTGTGATATTTTACATCACGAAGAGGGTTTGAAGTACAAGAAGTTTTTTTTAAGTGCATAAACGCTTTTACTTGTTAATCTCTCATACAAAGTTGATTATTATTTGTGTATTCGGCCTAAAAAGTGGTATCAAAGCCAATCTGTTACTTTATTACAGGTTAAGATCCAAACACAACAATAATCATGTCAGAAATTCCTCCACCAACACCTACTGTTTCTGAAAAGGCTCCTACTACTGTGAGTCGTTATGAACCAATCAGGGTTCCTATTCTGAGGCCATTAGAGTATGCTATGTGGAAGGTCAAGATGACTATGTTTCTGGAGGCTACAGATCCAGAATATCTTGACAGGATTTATGAAGGCCCTCACAATCCTACAAAGCTATCTGTTGCAGTTGCTGGTGAAGCAGCAAAAATGGTTCCAAAGGAAAAGAAGGACATGACTCCTGAAGATCTATCATCAATTGCTAAGGATGCAAAAGTTAGGCATTTACTACATAGTGCCTTAGACAATGTCATGTCTAACAAAGTCATTAACTGCACCACTGCAAAAGAGATATGGGATGCACTTGAAGTCAGGTGTCAAGGAACTGCAGCTATTAAGAAGAATAGGAGAAACATACTCACACAAGAGTATGAGCATTTTGAGGCTAAACCTGAAGAGACCATGACAGAAACATTTGATAGATTCTGTAAACTAATTAATGATCTGTCATTGGTCAACAAAGAATATGATCTAGAAGACTCGAATCTCAAGTTTCTTCTTTCTCTACCTGAAAAGTGGGATGTGAAAACAACCACTATTAGAGACAACTATGATCTTGCTGAAACAGAGATTGATGAAATTTATGGACTGCTAAAAACTTATGAATTGGAAATGGAGCAGAGAAACAGGAGATCAAGTAGAAAAGGAAAGTCTGTTGCTCTTAATGTTGAAGAGAAGCCTCAGAAGAAAGAGGCAACAAGAAGGAAAATGAAGGGAAAAGCTTTGGTCATACATTCAGAAAGTGATTCACCAAACTCTGATTATGATTCAAATTCTTCTGAATCATCTGACTCTGAGGATGATGAAGAAGAAATGAGAAAAATGGCTGTGCTGATGGTGAAGACTTTCAAGAAAATGGGCTTCAAGAATTTCAAGAAAGGAAAAAGGTTTTCTAGGGATTCAAATGAAGACAGGAAAAGCTACAGGAAGTCTGATAAGAGAGATTCTAAAGGGAAGAAGGATAAGTCTGAAATTCAATGCTACAAGTGTAAGGAGATGGGTCACTATGCTCCTGAGTGCAAGAAGGGTAAAACTGGAAAGGTACTCTACACTAAAGGCAGAGATTGGGCAGATACTTCAGATTCTGATGAAGAAGTGAACTATGCTCTCATGGCTACTACTGAATCAGAATCCTCTGAAAATCAGGTACCTCCAACTACCTATGCTTATAATATTGATGACATTGCTCAATTAAGAATTTTTCTTAAGTCATTGCATATAAGTTATAGGGATCAGACTTTAGAAAATGAGAGGATAAAAGCTGAAAATTCTGAACTTAAAGAGAGAAATAAACTTGTTGAAGAGAAACTTGAAAACATGCAACAAGTTCAGAAAGAGAGAGATGATGCTGTTTGCAAAGAACAGATTTTGCTTCAGAAATATAAACAACTAGACTGAGTTGGAGGAAGCAAATAAGAAAATTAGGACTTGGACTAATTCTGGAAAGGACACTCAACAGATTTTTCAAACAGACACTGTTGGTCTAGGTTATAATGAGGAAGATGAACTTAGATTTCAAAATCAAGTTAAAGTCAGAACTAAATTTGTTCATGGAACCAGTAAATTTTTGTCTGAGAATGAAAAAGAAGCTGTTAAAAGAAAACCAGTAAAAACTAGTGTTAATCAGGTTAATATTGGTTCAATGACAGATAAACAACTCAAACATAAACTGAAGGAGTTAAAATCTGTTGAGAAAAAGAAAGTGTCAAACAAGAACAGAAATGGAAAAGTAGGCATCACTTCAGGAAATAAACCAATGCTTGCTAGTTATGCTCCAAGAAAGACATGTCATAACTGTGGTAGTACTAAGCATCTTGCAAATTTCTGCAAGAAAAATAAAAATATAAATTCTTTACCTACAAAGTCTGAGGTAAAGAAGGATTTTGCTAGAACTAAGCCACAGACTCTATGCACACACTGTGGAAGCACTTGGCATTCCATCTATACTTGCAGAAAATATCATGCTATCTATCATAATTACTATGAACTGAAACCCAATCTAAAATGGGTTAAAGTTGATACTGCAAGTGCAAACACTGATACTGTTAGCTCAAACTCTGATAATGTTAATTCCGCTGCAAAAGCTAACAAAGTTAAGAATGCCAAAGGATCCAAGCAAGTCTGGATCCTTAAAACTAATCCTCAGTAATTGTTTGTGATTGCAGGGTAACAGGGAGGCAACCCTAGTCGTGGACAGTGGATGTTCAGGACACATGACTGGAAATAAAGCCCTGCTATCAGAATATGAGGAGAAGGCTGGCCCAAAAGTTTCCTATGGTGATGGCAATATAGGAAGAACATTGGGATATGGCAATATCAATCTTGGAAATGTCATCATCAACAATGTAGCTCATGTCCCAGGACTCAAGCATGACTTGCTATTTGTGAGTCAAATCTGTGACAAGGGATATCATGTAGATTTCCAACCTGAATATTGTGAAGTTATCAGCAAATCTACAGGAAAGGTTGTTCTAGTTGGTCACAGGCAAAACAACATTTATGAAATCAAGCTTTTGATAGACTCTGTTGGAAAAGCTGTTTGCCTGTCTACAAGAATGTCTAGTGAAGAGAGTTGGAAGTGGCACAAGAAACTCTCACATTTGAACTTGAACAACATCAATGAATTGATCAGAAAGGATCTTGTAAGAGGACTCCCAAAGACCCTGTTAAATGTTGATGGCCTATGTGACTCATGTCAGAAGGCTAAACAAAGGAAGTCATCTTTCAAGAGCAAAACAGAATCTTCTATCACTGATCCCCATCATCTTCTGCATGTTGATCTATTTGGTCCAGTAAATGTTATGTCTATTGCAAGGAAGAAATATGCTTTAGTCATTGTTGATGAATACACTAGATTCACCTGGGTGTATTTTCTAGCAAAGAAGGATGAAACTGCATTGACTCTGATGGAGCATGTGAAGCTTCTGGACAAAGGATCAAGCAACAAAGTGAGAATCATCAGAAGTGATAATGGAACTGAGTTCAGAAATGCAACAATGGAAGAATTCTGCAAGGACAATGGAGTGAAACAAGAATTTTCAGCACCTGGTACACCACAACAAAATGGTGTAGTTGAAAGGAAAAATAGAACATTAATTGAAGCTGCCAGAACTATGCTTGATGAAGCAAAATTGCCAACTTATTTCTGGGCAGAAGCTGTTCAAACTGCTTGTTTTACTCAAAATGCAACACTGATCAATAAGCATGGAAAGACACCATATGAGATGGTGAAGAAAAAGAAGCCTAACCTGAAATACTTTCATATTTTCGGGTGCAAATGTTTCGTTTTGAAGACTCATCCAGAACAGTTGACCAAGTTTGAGTTAAAGGCAGATGAAGGAATTTTTGTTGGCTATCCACTGTCAACAAAGGCATTCAGAGTTTACAATCTGAGAACTAAAGTGATCATGGAATCAATACATGTTTCTTTTGATGATAAGAAGATAACTGGACTTGAAGACAAAGACGAATATGATCAACTGAACTTTGAAAATGAAGTTTTAAACTCTGATGAAGGAAACTCTGATGAAACAATTCTGACAGACTCTGTTGAAACAAACTCTGAACCTCTACTGGTAAATTCTGGAGAAACTTCTCAGTCACAACAAAGAGGAGAATCAGTTGAGGGGGAGCATGATCAAGATGAAGACTCAAACACTGATACTGAGTCAACTGAAAAATCTGGATCAAACTCTGATGCTTCAAACTCTGAAAATTTAAATTCTGACTCTGGACAGTCAAGTTCAGGGGGAGTCTCAGAAAACGAAAATAGATCACAACAGAATCAGGAGAGCATGGATCAAGGGGGAGGATCACATGTTGATAGAAGTCATTTGCCTTCTGCTAGGAAATGGACTAAATCACATACACCTGATTTGATAATTGGTGATCCAGATGGATGTGAAAAGTGCTTTTCTGAATGGAAAGCTTGAAGAAGAAGTGTTTGTTGAACAACCACCAGGATTTGTGGACCCCAAATATCCAGATTATGTCTACAGGCTAGATAAGGCACTATATGGACTTAAGCAGGCACCAAGAGCATGGTATGAGACACTTGTTCAGTTTCTTCTAGAAAGTGACCTCCTTTTAGTTCAAATTTATGTTGATGACATCATCTTTGGGTCTACTAATGATAAACTCTGTAAGAAGTTTGCCAAGCTCATGCAGTCCAGATATCAAATGAGCATGATGGGAGAGCTTAGTTACTTTCTAGGCCTACAGGTGAAACAAACAGAAGATGGAATTTTCATTAATCAAGAAAAATACACCAGAAATCTTCTCAAGAAATTTGGTATGCTTGACTGTTCATCTGCATCAACTCCCATGGCAACAGCAACTAAACTGGACAAAGACACAGGAGTTTCAGTGGATATGACAAACTTCAGGGGCATGATAGGATCTCTTCTATACTTGACAGCTAGTAGGCCTGACATCATGTATGCAACCTGTCTTTGTGCAAGGTTTCAGGCAGATCCTAGAGAGCCACATCTGACAGCTGTGAAAAGAATCTTCAAGTATCTCAAGGGCACCATATCATTAGGTCTGTGGTACCCCAGAGAATCAGATTTTAAGCTTCTTGGATATTCTGATGCAGACTTTGCAGGCTGTAAGGTAGACAGAAAGAGCACTAGTGGAAGTTGTCAATTTCTTGGTGATAGACTTGTTTCATGGTACAGCAAGAAACAGAAATCAATCTCCGCATCTACAGCTGAAGCAGAGTATATTGCAGCTGGTAGCTGTTGTGCACAAATCTTATGGATGAAGAATCAATTGCTGGATTATGGATTGAGGTACAGTAATATACCTATTTACTGTGATAACCAAAGTGCTATTGCTATGACAGGTAATCCAGTACAGCATTCAATGACCAAGCACATCAGCATAAGGTACCACTTCATCAGAGAACATGTGGAAGAAGGAAATATTGAACTACATTTTGTCTCTACAGAACAACAGCTTGCAGATATCTTCACTAAACCATTGAGTGAAGTTACATTTACAAGGCTGGTTAATGAACTAGGAATGATCTCTGGTTCTGACTAGAAATGTTGGTTAGATTCAAACTTTACTTATGTGATGTATTAATCATATTTCCTGATTGGTTAAATACTAAGTGAACTTTCTTGATTAAACTCTGTTATGCATACTCTGTTAAACTCTGTCAGCATGTCTGTATGTCATACACTGTTAATAAGTTTGATAAACTCTGTGAACTTTGAGTTGATTTTTGTCTGAATGAAAACACCAATGAAGAAATATGTATGAAGCATGATTCTCAGCAATTAATCATGAATCTTTCTGAGTTATTGAGATCTAATCTTAGATTGTGCAGAAAGTTAACACAGCATGATACTGGCTCATATTTATAGCATCTCTTAGTTTATTTTGTCCTAAACTCTGAGTCTATAAATACTGTGTGCATTACCTTTCATGAAGAACTACTGATGTTGATGAACTCTAAACTCTGTTAGTTATACTCTGATAAAATAAAATGTTTACTGCAATACCCCAAAGAAAGTGTATATAGGTTGTTATACTCCTTTGAGATTATGTTGGATACTAGGATGACCCAGGAACCTATTGGTATATAATATGTGCTAAAATTCTCTGATTTTTGGTGACTAGTTAAATACTAGGATGACCCAGGAACTTATCAAAATGATAAGGGCTAAAATTTTTGAATTTTTGGTGACTGGTTCCAACCTCTGATTACTGGAATGAAAAATAAAAAAAAAAAAATGAAAAAAAAAGGAATGAAAAAAAATGTGTATATAAAGAGGGTATAAAATAAAACTTACTGTATAAAGTTCGAATACTTCAGAGTTTAGCTTTCACCATACAGTCAGTGTTTACTATGACAGTTTGTGCATCCAGTGTTTATTGATTTACTTTATGGATTTTATGAAAAATTAGATGCTCTAAAAATTGACTTAGTAAACTCTGCTTCACACACACACATATTCACAACTGTGCAATTTATGAAAGGGTTTCGATGATAAAGTTGGAGAATTGACAAACGCTGTTGATTCGTGATTTGTACTCTAAGGTAAATTTTCACTTGGACAATTTGAAAGTCTTGGAGTAAGTAGGGTTTTTGACAACTGTTAATCAGTGGATAGTTGATGAATGTGTTCTTTATATGATTACTTTAATTAGTTTTCATATTCTTTTCTTGATGCATTTTCTTGAAGAACAGTTCATATAACTCAAATAACAGTTGCAGAACACAATGAATATGATTAGAAAAACAAAATTTTCATTGATAATAAGAAAGAGATTACAAGCAAATATTACATCTTTTTGTTCTCTCTATCTGCTAATCTATTCAACAGGAAAGTAAAAGGTCCGTCCACACCACTCCATTGTTAGCAAAAATTCCCAGATCCCATCTTTGCCACTTTATTTGGGTGGAAGTTGAAGGGATAAGGTTATTTTTGCTGACATATTCACTAACAATGGTTGGTGGTGGTGGATGAGGATGCCTTCGAGGAGAGCCATGCCAATGTTGCTTGGAGGGCAGCATCGATGTCGATCACCCTTGCAGATTTCTCTCTCTCGAGCTCTTCCAGACCAGCATCCATTTGCAGCCAAAGCGTCTCAAGCTGTCTTTCCCACTCAAACGCTTCAAACTCTTCACGAGTATAGCTGAAGATGTCTCTATTTTCGACAAGATGAAGGTTTTTCTCTTTGATGGTAAGGTTAGCCATTGTTTTTCAAGAGTATTTGGTTTGAAAGGTTTGTGATTTTACAGGGGAGACTGAAAGGTTAAAGATTTAATGAAATAATCTGATCAAGTCTCTAGGCCTTAAATAGAGATGGGTAAGAACGAAGTCCTTAATCGCTTCGTATTCTGGTTATTAAAGGCAATAGGTAAACGTTTCAAATTCTGATTTTACTTGGGTCCAGATATTTTTAAAAGAGTATTATTTGATTTTTGTTAAAATCAAATATTTTAATGTTTTAATTTTAATATACTCTTTTTAAAAATAGGCGCACATGACCCACTCGCCTTTAATGTGTCCCACTTACCTATTATCGTGTCCCACTACACATTAATCAAGGAACTGATTGAGTGTTTGTTACATAAGAGATTGAGTTTTTATTAATTTAATCACTTTTGTGTCCAAACGAGTTTGCTTTATTCTTACTCTCACAGTTTTCTTATTTTTCTCTTGGGCACTCACGCAAACACCTTTTCTACATTCATATCTTTTGGAAATTCTTGGAAATTCTTAACTCAATGGCATCTAAAGCATTCACTGCTCTTGGCTTACGGTTTGTTCCTAATAACTATGAAGCTCCACTCTATCATGAACGCGTTCCAGAATCTTTTCATCTCATGCAGAACTTTTTGAGGGATTCAGAGATTGGACAAGCTCTGACTGGACCTGCTACTCTTTCTGCGTCTCAAATTGCTTCATTCTGGCAGAACTCAGTTTATGTGGATGGAGGAGAGAATGGAACTCCTACCATTATCTTCACCTATGAAGACCAAGACCATGTGATTACTCCACAGACTGTACGAGATACGATGGGTTTTGACACACATACTTCTTATACTCTGGTTAATGAAAGTTATCTGAGAGACATGCTACAAGAGATAGGTTACATGGAATCTCTTGACAAGCTTGGCAGTATAAAGCGACCAAATCTAAGAAAGGAATGGAATTTCTTCTTTGATTGCATAACAAGAACATTCCAGAAGAAAGTCACAAACTGGGATGCCATTCCAATGGATAGTCTCCATATCGGGTATTCTTTGCTCTATGGTATTAATTTTGATTTTGGTCGATATGTTTTGATGAACTTAGGTGATAAATTGTCAGAGTCTACCACTGTCTACTATGCTCGTTTCTGTCAAATGTTGTTCAATGCATGTGTACCTGGTCTTGTAATTGATGAAACTGATAAAGTTGATCCTTTTAGAGTCAATAAGCGTATATTCTCTGATATGACTAACAAGGATGTTGGCAAAGAAAATCTCCCAGCTTTTGTCATGCCTCTTGCTCTACGAAATTTTCTAAATCAACCACAAGAACCACAACAAGACCAACAGGAACCACAACATGATGCACCACAACAAGATGAACCTGAACAAGAACAACAACAACCTGAACCACATCCTGAACCTCAACCAGAACCAAACATTGAATCACCTGCAAAGCAATCTTCATTCACTTCAAACTCAAACTCTGATTCTCCATTAAAATCAAAGTCTAGATCTCAAGGTGTTAAGAAAGCACTTGCTGAACGACATGCTAGTCTAAGACAGGCGGAAGAGACAAAGAGGCAATCAAAACGAAAATCTCCTGAAGCTGTTTACACTAGAAAAGGGAAAAGACTGAAAGCTCGAGCAAACATGCCTAAGTCACCACCTTGTGAAGAGGATTCAGATAATGTACCTCTAGCAAAACGAAGAAAAATGATATTCTCTAATTCTGTGGATGACGATATTGAAGCTCCAGAGGTTGTTTCACAGCAAACACCTCCTGTTGAGGCTGAGAAAGAAGCAATACCTGCAGAGGATGTAATACCTGCAGAGGATAAAATGCCTGCAGAAGAGGATGCAAGAGATGGTGTTTCTCCAATAAATGCTGTTCCTGATTCATTTATGCCATTTTCTGATCCTATCTCTAATGTTGGTGTAGTTGATCAACTTACATCTGTACCTTCTGAAGCTGTGGTATCTCATACTGAGATAATATCTGATGCTCACCACACTGTTGAAGAAGGTGAAGAAATTGATCAGGCAACCAAAGTAACTTCTCAGTCAATGCCTGTTGCTGAGCCTGAGCAACATGAAGAAAATCCTCAAAAGCCTACAGAAGATATTGCTAAATCTATGGCTGAAGATGAACCAGTTAAAGCTACAAGTGTTGAAGCTGAAGGTGACAGTAGTGCAAACTCTGATACTTCTCTGAGTGCACCAGTACAAACTGATGATAAACATACACCTTTTTCTCAACCTTGTACTTCTCATGAAGTTGAGAGAGCACAATTTGCCAAGAATGCTGCTGAATGGTACAAAGAAGATTGTATTTTTTCATCAAGCAGAGCAGCTAAGTTTGTTAAGCAAAGTGCCGATACTATCTCTAATCCAGAGATTCTTTCTTGCTTGAAAGCAACTATAGTTCAAGTTAAAACTCTGGATAGACGATTTGATGATACTAATTTGGCAATCACTTCTTTGCGAAATGAGGTTGTAGCTAGAGAGATGAAGATGGAAACACATTCAAAACTAGTGACTACAAAATTCTCTAAAGCTCAAGACAATATCCTTGCCAGACTGAGTAAAGTTGAAGAGAATCAGTCTGATTTATCTGCTAAAATTGATTCTATTGCTACCTCTCTGGAGTTAATTACTTCTATCCTTATGCCTGATGATGTCAAAAAGGGGGAGAGAGTTGTCAGAAGGGATAGTTCTGGAGATGGAGGGGCAAGTAATAAAGACAAAGGAAAGAAAAAGGCTGAGGAGGTTCAAACTCTGAGAACTAGTAAGTCATTCAAATCACAGTCTGTTGGGAGAAATACTGATACTCAAGGAACTTCAAGGACCAAGAGTTTACTGTTATCTTCAAATCCACAAACTGATGAAGAGTTGGCTGCTAAGTTGTTCATTGAAGAGAATGAGGAAGTAGTAACGATTGAAGACATTGAAGCTGAGGAAAAGAGTTTACATGAAGAACATCTTAAAGCTTTAAAGTCTGATAAGGTACAAAAAGAAAAAGCTCCTAGGCCTGTTCTTAAAGGCGTTGTGATCAAGGAAAATGTTGATGCTGATCAAAGATCACATTTATCTAAGAAATCAACAGAAGCTGAAGCTAAAAACAAGCTGAAAGGCATTGCTATGGAAGGAGAAGATTCAAAGAAGAAAGATACAATCTCTGTTGCTACACAAGTTGTGTTTAAACCTCTATCTTCTCAGTTGAAATCAATTTTTGGTAAAGGAACACTTCATGATCCAGATGTGTTATCTGGAGTCTCAATGAATATTTCTGATGGAAAAGCTTTATCTGGTAAGATTGGAAATAATAAGGCTGGATTAGGCTCACATAGAGACAGAAGGCAATATACTGGTCCTAGAGATCCTTCTTCACTGGCTGTTCCAGGTCGTGGTGTACCTCAAGAGAGTCTAGATAGACTGGAATCAGTGCAGTTGGTTCATCAGAAGAGTTTAGACAAAGATTTTCTTCTTTACTTCATGGCTGATGGAACAGTATTCAAAGTTGGTGAGGATGATATCGGCTTGAAATATTGGGAAGAACTAGAGTATGTTCTATATCTTCTCAAGGTGAATAGTCGAAGGACTCAATCTGTTGCTAATGTACTAAGACAGAAGATGACTCAGAATCTGGCTATTAGAGGACAGAAATACAACAGCAGATACATTCCTAAGTACAGGGATTACCAAGGCAATCTCATTGAAATGAAGAAAGGTACTGCAAAGTTAAAAACTGATTTGGGAATCACAGTACTTGACTTCAATACTCAGGCAGAAAAAGACAGATTTATCAGACTGGGTAATGAAATGAGAAGAAACAAGATTTATGATCTTAGGGCTGCTATTTATCAAACAGATGAAAGTGATCCTCAACTCAGAGAAATCAAAGAAGCAATGAAGATAGAACTTGAAAATGCAGAAAGAAGATTGCTGATTGATTATCTCAGAACCATGCCAGATCTTGAAATGATTAGAGATTAAAGTTCTGTAAGAATTTTCTTATTCTCTATAGTTTTTAAGCTTAAACTCTGAATCTGTATAAACACTGTATTTATCATTTGTTTTGACATCATCAATTATTGTCATTAACTTGTACATTTTGATAATGAACAAGTTGGGGGAGATTGTTAAATATAATTGATGTGTTTTGATCAGTGTTTAAGTGTTACAGGGAGTTATCAGAGTTTAGCTGGAAGCAGTCAGAGTTTGTGTAAACTCTGACAGTTGGAAGCTCGACAGAGTTTGTTAAACTCTGTCTGGAGGAAGCGCGTCTATTGTTCAACAGTGATTAAAGATTAATTATGGAAGCGATATCTTTGAAGATTGGATAGCTATCAAAGAGATCGAGTTGACATAGGAGACGTGTGACAATCTGTAATTGATATCATTGTATAGCTGATTATTAGGAATATCAATTAGAGATTGTATCGTAGCTGTATGTTATATAAATACAGATAGGTTAACTCTAGAAGGGTATTGATAACGAATTATCATTATTGTAACCTAGCAGCTCTTTGTGATATTTTACATCACGAAGAGGGTTTGAAGTACAAGAAGTTTTTTTTAAGTGCATAAACGCTTTTACTTGTTAATCTCTCATACAAAGTTGATTATTATTTGTGTATTCGGCCTAAAAATCTATCTCAGCATTATTGTGAAACAGCCAATCCATTCCCAAAATGACATCAAATTCCCCTAGCTTAAAAGGAATCAAATCGACATAGAAGGATCGTCCTCCTATTTCTAATTTACAATCGGGGTGAATTTGATTAACCGGAACGACTTCCTGATTAGCTATCTCTACTTGTAAGGAATGCCTTAGTTGCTAGGTTTTAAGTTTCAATTTATGCGCAAAATCTCCAGATATAAAAGACTTAGTTGCTCCCGAATCAAATAAGACATTTGTACTGACTGAATTGAGAGAAAATGTACCTGCTATCACATCCGTGTCTCTCACGGCATCTTGCACTGTCATGTTAAAAGTCCTTGCAGTTAGGGGTCTATTGGAGGCAGCCTTGCTCGCCCCTGATGCCGTTGGTTTGTTCCTTGGGCAATCCTTCCTCATGTGCCCCTGCTCTCCGCACTGGAAACAAGTGGTGCTATTAGGGATGATCGTGGTGCAAGAGGTAGCATAGTGCCCAGCTCGCCCACACTTATAGCAGTTTATCTGCTTCAGGTTGAACACTCTAGGATGCCCCTTCCCACAGGTAGCACATAATGGTAAGGGGGGTCAAGACTGATGGGAACGGGACACTCCTGCTTGCTGGCTCACCGTTGCACTCACAGATGGTTTAAACCCTTCCTTTCTCCCAGGTAGGGAAAGGGTTCTTCTGTTAAACTTGGTTGGGGGTTTTCCTCCAGTGGACCCTCCGCCCATACTGGCATACTTTCTCTTTATTCCCCCTTTTTCTTTTTCTCTCTGCAATTGATCACTTCCAACTTCCACAATAGTTGCCTTCTGCACTAAGGTGGCATAATCCGTAATTTCTAAAACCGCCACTCTATTCTGGATCCATTGTTTCAAACCTTGTTGAAACCTGTTGGCTTTCTTTTCCTCTGTGTCCACGAACTCCGGAACAAACCTTGATAACTCAGTAAACTTGGCCTCATAGTCAGCCACTGACATATTGTTCTGTTTCAGCTCTAAAAACTTAAGTTACATTTGAGTTTTCATGAACCTCGGGAAGTACTTCTCCAGAAATAACTGTTTAAACCTATCCCAGGTTACGATAGCATCAGTTTCCATATTCTTTTTGGCCTCCCACCAATAATTGGCCTCTCCCTTTAGTAGGAAAAGTAGTAAAGACAGTCTTCTAGGCCTCATTGATACTCAGAATCTTGAAAGATTTTTCCATTTCCTTGATCCAGGCCCTCGCCTCAACGGGATCAGCCGATCCATGGAACTTTGGGGGCTTAAGGGACTTAAAGGCCCTGAAGGAATTTGTCATTGAAGTGTTGTTTCCTGGTGGTGGTTGGGGGTATTGGTTCAAATTCTACCTAAGCAGATCCACAAACTGACCCATGGGGTTCCCGCCCTGGTTCTCCCCCTGCTGCTCAACTTCAGTTACCTCTTCTTCTACTTCCTCTTCGAAGTCTGCAGTGTAGAAAGTTTCATCTGCCTCCCCGTAATGGGAATCCTCTTGCTCATTATAGTCCTGATCTTGTTCTTCATTATATTCAAGGTTTTCCTCATGTTGGTTGTGACTCTCTTGGTCAGTAGATTCACGGGGGTTAGCCCTAGTGCCCATTCGTCTTGGAGGCATTTTACTGAAAATTTGGACAGTTATACATTAGGTTCACTTACCTGCGTTAAAGGATTTCTCCTCACAAAATTCGTTACATGATTGGATTTAGGATCCCACAGTTCTATATCGCATGGCAACTTAACCGAAAGCAGTACATATGCTAATAAACTCGTGATCGTACCCCAACAAAATTGAAATAACCGAAAGGGAAACAAATATATACCAGGTACAACATCTGAGTTACAGCGTTAGTTTAAAGTACAACCATCCTAACAACGACAACAAGTCAAAAGTGAAATATGCTGTCTATCTGTCTAGTCTGCAAAAAGGGAAACTAAGTACAATGAAACCATCCCTACAAAATTCGGCATTTCTACGTCCGTACAAGACTAGACAACTAGACCACTGCATCACTGCATCTGAAATCAGCCACCACGATGAAACATCATCCTAACCCTCCCCATGGAGATGCGAAAAATCTCCTCGGTGTCTGCTCTGGATACCATACCATGCCCATCAGTAGGTAACTGTCGCACCCTCACCCGAGCCCTCAGCTCGATGCAGGTCACAGCCCTGTACCCAGCCCGATCACTGATCGTCCTTCAGCCCTGCAACCTCATCCAGGCGGCTCTCTCCGCTGCTAGCTCCCTCCTAGACTCTGCTAGTCTGGCATCCGCCACTGACAACTCTCTATAAAGCCCGTTCACAATCAAGTTGTGAACACATACTGGGACTCTCCCTATCGGGACATGGGGTGGGGTAGATGGCTCAGTTGGAGCTGCAGTCTCTGCCTGCTGGGACTCTGGGTTAAGCTCCTCAACCTCATCGAAAAATGGGCTCACAGGTAGTGGTGGTGGGGTAAGGGCTCTCTCAATAGAGAGGGGTGGCACTCATAGTCCGGAACTCCCTACAACATCATCCACTGGCTCATCCTCATCTACAGCCTGTCCATCAATAACAGACACAACCTGCTTAGTGGTCATGTCAATGTCCTCCTCCATGACCCTAACATCATCTATAAACTGGGTCTCCTCTGGATCCTCCTCATCAATATCCTCAGACTCAATAACATCAGTATCAGCATCAACCTGGACCTCCTCAGGGTCCTCCTCCTCAGACTCAATAACATTAGTGTCCACATCAGGCAAGTTCTCATCATAGGGTCTCTAGTCCGGAACATGTCCTCATCATGCTGTCTCGCAGCTGCCTCCTGAGCAGACAAGTCGCTCGCCTACACAAGATGAACTATGTTACTATCATGATACTTAAAAGTTCCCGTAAGGGTTTTAGGTGAACCTGGCAAGGGTTCTTATTATATTAGTGAATTTATTATTATACAACGTCGCATCATCTCTTGGGATATATAACTCTCGCTCTGATACCATCTCTGTAACACCCCCATATCCGGGGTCGGGGATCGGGTCGTTACGGTCTCATATTTCATACATAATACTCGACTTGAGTCCAAAATAAATAAGTAGCATGCTGTGACCCCACAATAATATCCACTCACACACACACACACAGTTATAATCCCAGAGATGAAATTGAAATAAGTCTTACATAAAGGGTTTACGAATAGAAGTTATTACAAGCCCAAAAGGAGTAACAACATAAGTTTAAAGTTTTTTCCGTTGATTAACATTAATTTTACATATAATTAAGCTGGGAGCAAAAGCTGTCTATCTATGCTACCTCAGCAATGGCATCTAGCATATCAGCGGGGAGTCCTGTGGGTCGGGTAACCTGCTTGCGCCGAGTGCGCCTTACGCGAGCCATCTGTCCTAGCTGTTGTTGTGACATAATAAATAAGCAAGGGTGAGCAATAGCACACCAACAACAATATAACTGAACAGTGATGATATATATATAGCAGTTCAAATATCTTTGAAACCACATGCCATGCATTAGCGAAGATAATACCAGTATAAGGTAAATGATGAAGTTACAAGGTAACTCAAATTATATATTCCATGGACATACTTGCTACGCAAAAGATAAGCAAAATATCATTATTTATCTGAAAGAGGAACTTGCAGAAAATATTACAATTCCAATTATGAATACTTTTCCAATACTGCCAACAATGATACTATTGCAGAAAATAAATGAATTTGAATGATGAACTAATGCTGGAGTATTCACCGCGCCCGCTGTTCCAATCCTTACGATGATCAGTCGCAGATTGTACAGTTCAATTTCGATTTACTACCGGTAGAAGGAAGAGCTGACGGATTTACTTATCTACCGCCCTGTTAGATCTCCCCGGCCAACGGTTGGGCCAATGGGATGGACCGGCGCTACTCGGCCTCTTACACGACTCCAAGTTCGAAAAGAAGTTCATGACTCTGAACGTAAAGTTCGTCCCCCTTTCCCCAAGTATAATACCTGCCGATAAGACTCCACAAAGTAGTTGTATCTAGTTGGAAAGGAAAAATTTAACATCATATCTCCCAAGCTGCTACTTGTTAGAGGATACCATCTTGTTCCAATAATCTTACCCCTCGAATGATGAGAGGGTACATAGATGCAATAGATAGCAATCCAAGTTGCGAGTGAAAGGAATACTTTTCGAAAGATTTATGACCGGGAAGTCAACAAGATAAATAACATCTCCCAAGTAAGGTTCCCTTATAATTTGACAGTTAGATTTTGAATGAATAAGGGAGTTTTGAGAACCTTTCTTGATACAAGTATTAATAATAAGACTCCGAAATAATTTACATAATATTCGAAGGTCGAAGATAATATTTAAATGAAATGAATCGCTTTTGAAACGAGTTAGAGGAATTAAATAAATATTCCAAAGAATATTTATTAAGGTATAACTATTGAAGGAATAATCTTAATATGAAATATTATTCAGAATGATTCTTGAGTAAATATTCACAAATAATATTCATTAAATAATTAATGAATATTTAAATTTATAATACTTATCGAATAAAAAACTCGCATGAATATTCAAAATAATAGTTAGATGATGATCAAAAGAATATTTGAAATAATATTCAATAAATAAATAATGAATAAATTCCAAAGGAATATCGAGATAATATTCGATAAATAAATCAACTTAAAATGAATATTGGAGAATAATATTCATTGAATAAATAAAGTTTAATTGAATATTCAAAACAATATTCGAAATGAATATTCGAAATAATACGCAATGAATGAATATTCTATAAATAAATAATGTAAAGATATTTACTTAAATATTCTTCCTCGAAATAATCAAGATATATCAAGAAGTACTGACTCCCGGTCTATATTCGAAGAATAAGATTCAGATACCCTTCACTTAAGGGTCTTAACCATATCCGGCTTATAACCGATATATTATCTATCTAGGTTATAAGCAAACATTTAAATCAGGGAACAAGTATAACAATAGAACTTGAATGTAGGCATGCATGCTATGGCATATGTATAACGGAAAGCATATATATTCACAACAAAAGCTTTTAAAAAGGATTTGAAACTTGCCTGGTAATCGAGTATGAGTAGAGGTAGTGGTAGTGTGTCCCGGGTCAGATCGGCGATCTATAAATAGTCAGAATATTCGAGATTAATCAATTAACACTTTTTAAAAGCTAAGTATCAACTTAAGTCGAAACACGTTTTCGAATTATCTCGTTATACACCTTTTAGTGTAACTCTTTTTATCACCGATAGGATCCGACATTTGTTCGTTATTAAAACATGTCATCATACCCACAATTGGTATTTACTTAATTCGCATAAGTTCTAAAGTCGGTCGATTACGAACCAAGATTATACCTCGAGTTTTATCGCTCGTTTTCTAAGTTATAACCAAAGTTATACTTTTAAGGGGTTCGTTCGCGTTTAACCTTGATTCAAACATTTTTAAAAAATCGAAAAACGATCCGTTTCACATGAGGTTTTCTTTCACACCTTCCTTTTTATCTCTAGTATTTAATTACCATGATTTGCCATTGACTTACATATTTTACGAGGGTTCAATTTCAGTTACGAACTCGTTTATGGTTTCGAACTACTTTTAGTAAATCGGCCATAAATCCTAAACCGTAAGTCCATTTCACACGATCTTTATATCAAAACAAAGATTATAACATAATCTACCCTATTATGGCAGAATATGACACTGGACAGTGAGTTAAAGCTACTGTGATGCACGATTCCTTAATGTTAACGAAATTTCGACATTATGACGGCTATAAATCGAACGTTCTAAAAATCATAACAACACAACCAAGCCACACCGGGAATCCATACATCTTATACACATGATTTCTCATCTCAAAATGTCCAAGAACATATCACTTCATCATATTAATCATCATGTTACCAAAATCACTAAATCACTTAACTAATCATGCTTATAACATACTAACATCATAACTACTCTTAAATCCATCAAGAACATGCATAAACTTAAAGTAAGAGCTAGGGTTTCAAGAGTGTTGTACCTTCCTTGGTATGTATATGAGCCTAACAAGCCTTGATCTAGTCCTTAGAACACCTTATGATGGCTTAGATCAACCAAAGAAACAAGAAAAACAAAGTTAGTTCTTGAAAAACAATATTCACTCTCCTCTTAAATGATTTATTTGAAAGACATGTGTTGATCACTGGATGGTTTGCAAGCGAACTATGGTTTGATTTAGCTAAGTACTAGTTAAGCTCTAATTGATCTAGTTCCTTGCTAACTAGTTGGTCCCTAATTATTTTCCTTACTTGCACATGCATGCATCTTGTTCTCTGCTTGCTCTTTTGTCCGGTTATTGCTCAATTTGATTGATAGTTCGCAAGAATATCTCAATCGTTTTTAGTTAGGGTTTTACCGAAAACCTTCTTAACATTTATACTACCATTCTCCATCATTCTTAATAACTCTCGAATCCATTTTCCTTAAATCCTTTTAATAATCTCTTAGGTCTTTCAGTGTCCAGGGAAATCTCAGGGAAAATAAAAGTGCTATTTTTCAGAATCCGACAGCTTTTACATACACTCTTTTTCCCCCTGGATCACTAATACGAACTCAAAATTTTGTTCCTGGTACTTTTATATAGCGTCGTCTAATAATATTCCTAAGTCCACCAAAATCACTATTCACTCTTTATTCTTTCTTTATTCCCTACATTATGACAATGTCCTTGTTCTCTCTCGGGCGTTCCTTAACCCTTTCACGGAACCACTGGACTAACCATTATCGATCTGGATGACATGAGAATATTCTCCTGCTTGGAATTGCCATATCTTATTCCCCTAAGAGATAGATTATTCTTATCTAAGTTGTCAACCATTAGCATTCTTTAAGACATATAAATATTTAAGTCGAATTCCATTCCATTCATTCATTCGAATAATCGTTACATCGCACTCATAACCACTATTCACTTTTACATTGAAAAGTAAAAGTTTTAATTCTACCAAAAATCTGGGTTCTTACATGCCACTAATGATATAGGCTTATTGCACGATAAGAAATTTCTCACTAGTAAATTTAAGATGAAGGACCTTGGTAACGCCTCTTTTGTATTAGGAATTCAAATACATCGAGACCGCTCTCGAGGTATCATTGGATTATCACAAAGGAGCTATATCGAAAAGATCCTGGAAAGGTATGGCATGAAGATTGTGCATGAATAGATACACCCATGTCTAAAGGAGACAAATTTAGTCTCAAACAGTGTCCCAAAAATGAACTTGAGATAAAGGAAATGCAAAGGATACCACATGCCTTGGCTGTGGGAAGTCTAATGTATGCTCAAGTTTGTACTCGTCCTGACATAGCATTCATTGTTGGAATGTTGGGAAGATATTTGAGTAATCCGGGAATGGAACAACGGAAAGCAGTCAAGAGAGTCCTACAGTATTTGAAGAAAATATAAGACTATATACTCAAGTATAGGAAGTTAGATCATCTCAAAGTCATTGGATATTCAGATTCTGATTTTGGAGGATGCATAGATGAAAGAAAATCTACTTCGGGCTATGTTTATCTACTAGCTGGTGGAGCGATTTCATGGAGGTCTGCCAAACAGACACTAATAGCTTCATCCACCATGGCTGCAGAATATATAGCATGTTTTGAGGCATCCAATCAAGCATTATGGCTGCGAAATTTTGTCACTGGTTTGCGTGTTCTTGATGGTGTTGAAAGACCATTAAAGATATTTTGTGATAATAAATCAGCAGTGGAATATTCAAACAAGAATAGGAGCACTACGGAAGCGAAACATATTGATATAAAGTTCCTAGTTGTTAAAGAAAAGATACAGAGTGGACAGATTTCGATAGAACACATTGGGACCAACTCCATGATTTCGGATCCGCTCACTAAGGCTTTAGCACCTAAGGTTTTTCACGAGCATACTGCTCATATGGGTGTTACCTTGTGTGATACTTTGGTTTAGTGGGAGTTTGTATTTTTGGTGTTTTATGTTATAAACATTGAGTTGTTTATGTTCTGCAGAATAGAGTTGATGGATTTAATTTAATCAATGTCACTATGCTTTTGTTCAATTTTCTTATTGTGGTTTAACATTGAGTTGAGAAAATTGGAATCAGTCTCATTAGAGATTGGCTATGGATTAGTTGGAAATAGGCATTATATAGATCACATAGTAGACGGACCGAATTGTTTTAGTAAAATCTAAAGGATAATGAATAGCATAAGGTTGTGCACTAAAGATTATATATAAATTGATTTCGAATTAATATGCAACCCAAGTGGGAGATTGTTGTTATTATTTTAATAAAAATAATAATTTATGTGGGCTACATATTAATATTCAATTATATTTAGCTATTTGTTTTATTGGGTTAAATAAAGTGATCAAATAAGAAACCCATTTAGATTTTAATTGTTACTATGTGGGCTAAATGAGAGGATACCCAATACCAAGCCCAATTAAGTTATAATGGGAGATTTAATTAGGCGGTTTATGAAAGGGTTATAGTCCCCAATATATAAAACACGTAACAGAGCTTTTCTTCTACCTATCAGAGAGAGCTTGATGTGGAAACCTAAGGGTGTTTGATTCAGGAAGACAATAACAAGTATACAAAGAAAAGGACTCCTACCGATATTACGAACTCATGGATACAGGTACGCTTTCATTTATAATTTAATCTCGGTAATCAAATATGATGTTGCGATCCTTGTCTCTATTTTAGAGAATTAAGTGTTTATAGAATTGTTAGATTCTATCAAGAGATATCTTGTTCAATATAATTTTGGAATCCCTAAAAAATATTGTATTCATTTTTATTCGATTACACAAAATACTTCATTGGTATCAGAGCAATGATAGATTTTCATATACAAAAATATTGTATATATTATATTATTAAGAGATAAAGATTTGAAGAAAAATGGAAGGGATTCGGGATTCCGGTAATGTCAAGAACAAATATTCGAACACTTATTCATTTTATGGAATAAACCACACAATTTATAGGCTTCATGAACACACCTCCATCCCAAATTTAACTACCCCAATAATTTACATAAATAATATATTTAATGCATTTGTAACTTACAAATTAATACACAATATTCAAAATATCTTTTGAATATTTATTCACACAATATGTAACCGATCCATATTTATATTCACACAATTAGTACACCCATAAATATATCATTTGTCCATTTAACCATTTTAATATATTTGACAAATAAATCAAATACAACACCATAGTACTTTGAAGTCTGAACTAAGACATTACTTGAACTCTACTACTTGTTAATCTGAGAACATGAATTAGGATTCAGAAATTTCTGCAATGATCAGATGAAAACAAGTCTTAAATTACAACAATACTTCTAGTAGCTTATTTAATCGAACTGAGACTATTAGTCCGCTCGATTGATCCTGCTGCTCAAAATTTCTCTTGTACTGTATCAGATGCATCAAGTTCTGCATACATGTCGGAAATTTCTTTGGAAAAGTATTCCTTTGCTTGAGGCCTCTTGATCTACAAAAAACAAGATGAGAACCGTCAAAACTGTATTTTTTCACGATTGAATGTTACTTTTAACCTTGTCATAATTTGTTCTGAAAAAGTAATATTGAGATTTATATATATGTTGTAATGTACAAAAACAGATTGTGCATCACCTTGAATGTTGGAGTGAGAAGACCGTTTTCCAAAGTAAATGCTTCCAGTATCAATGTTACAGCCTTCGCAAATTCGAACTTCCTCAACTGTAGCAAAATAGAATGAGTGCGAACTTAATGATGGGTTCCTACCTATAAGGTAATTTGATGAATATAAAAATTCAGTTCTTCAGATACAATACCTGAGCTTCCTGTGCGACAGCATCCATTTCAGCCAAAACTGCAGTCCTTGCTCTTGGGTCCTTGCATAATTGTCCCAGATCTTCACACTGAATTTACTTATTTCGCAATATTAATAAAACTAGTTCACAGAGAGAGACATATATTCTATAAAAATAATTACATCTTACAGATACACTTGACCTCCGCATTCCTTTATAAGTATTTACATTGTAACTATTTATTAAGAAATATAGGTTTTATATGTAGGAAAGGGAATAATGACTATTGAAAGAGCTACAATGCTATGCTTCCTTGGTATGACCCCTGACTATAATTTGATGAGAGCTTAAAAACACCATATATATCCATTTTTACTCATCGCAACTTAATTTCTGTTATACCTCAAACTACTATGAAGCACTTGGTGAACAACTGAAAAGCATATGACACAGCCTATTTGTAGTTCGAGGACTCAACTCAACTTAAGATTAGTTTGTAATAAGTAAATAACTTTAACTGTCACAGGAATCTCAGGAGGTACTATCTGTCAGAAGAAAAACCCTAAAGTCAATCTATAGTTTTGATGTTTTACACTTGAAGAAGTTCAGATTGCTGATCAAGCCTCAGTATAGCATCAAAGAAGTGGATTTATTTCTAAGACAGAGATTTCTAGAGTGACAGGTTCAGACAGTATACAGTTAAGTACAAGAAGGAGAAAGAAATGAGAAGAAAAATGAATCAAATTTTTAATGTGAAAATTAAAGGACAGTCATTGAAGTTAGTCGTTCATGAACAAGACCGTGCATGGAACGTCAACAAAATATTCAGTGGTATTCCTTTATTACTTTCAGTGATTCAGAAAAGAATTAAGACAATCCAAGGATATATAATTATTCTTCTTTAATTAATTTAAATCAAATAGTCAATTTAATTAATTAATTAATTCATCTTGAATTAATTCTTTAATTAAATTAATTATTAGATTAATTAAATCTGATTAATTATTTAAGTAAGAATAAATTAAAATGATTATTTGTTAATCAATTTTAATTTAATTCTGAAAAATGAACTAGCAAGACAATCCCTGATTGTCTTGCCGATTGTCTTGAAGGCTTAAATCAGAATAGCAAGACAATAAGAGATTGTCTTGCCGATTGTCTTGAAGAAGAAATCAGTAAAGCAAGACAATTGCCGACTGTCTTGGTAATGATAATTTCTGAAAAGCTTTTAAAAAGTAGAATAAAAATCTGATTTGATTGTCTTGACGATTGTCTTGACAGTTCAAATTAGATTGTCTTGATAATGATCAAAAAGAAAAAGCTTCAGACAGAATGATAATTTTTGATAAATCAAGACAAAGATCTCAGAATTTGATTGTCTTGCCGATTGTCTTGGAAGAACCTGATTGTCTTGACGATTGTATTGCCTATTGTCTTGGTAGTACAAAATTGGTTGTCTTGGAAGAATAAATTGTATTGCCGATTGTCTTGACAGTTATATTTGAAGATGAAGAGGCAGTAAATGATATAAATGAAGCCAGACGACAGAAGACAACAACACAGATCAAAATATAACATTCAAAGCAGATTTCTCTCTTCTCTCTCATCAAGAACACAGCACAAAAAGCAGAAAAATTTATAGAAAATCAAGTTCATCTTATTTTTAATATCTGATCCAATAGAACTGATTTACTTGATACTCTTGTACTATTAGCGAGTTTTTACTCCTAATCTATATCTTGATTTTTATTAACAAATCTAGAAAAATTCATGTCGAATTTTCTAATTTGTTTTTATTAACTAGATATAAATTCTGTACTGTATTTGTAAAAAACCCCTCAAGTTAATATAATTTTATATTCAACTTGAATTTTGTTTCATTTAATTCCGCTCAAATTTGTCAAAATATAAATTAAATTATCCGGACAAATTTCGATAAAACAGTACTGTTTGTATTCAACCCCCCCTTCTACAAACATATTGGACCTAAAAATTGGTATCAGAGCAGATTGATTGATACACAAATAAAAGATCCCATTTTACTCGATTAAAAATCATCCCCGAATTTTTTAACTCTCTTAAAAAATTCATCATGTCTTCTAAAGTTGGAACTGTGAAAATTCCCATATATGACAAAAACAGTTATGATATGTGGAAGAACAAAATGTTAATGTTCCTCGAGTTTGCAAATCCTAAATACATGAAAGTCTTATCAGAAGGACCAATAATACCTTTTGGATTAATTCCTGAAGTTGTCACTGATGGAAAAGTTGTTGCCCCTGCAAGGTTTGTACACAAAGATTCTTCTGAATACACTCTTGTTGAAAGAGAGGAAGCTGGACTTGACATTAATTTAAGACTGATCTTAATAGATTCTCTAGACTCTGTAATGTACAGTCATGTGATTAACTGCAAGACTGCAAAGCAAATGTGGGAAACCATTGAAACTGTGAATGAAGGAACAGAGGAAGTTAGGGAGAATCGACTAGAAATTCTGATATCTGAGTATGAACACTTTCGATCAGCATCCAATGAAAGTACTCAAGATTTGTTTGAAAGATATAACAAACTTGTCAACAATTTACAGATGCATGGCAAGTACTACACTCAGAAAGAGATCAACAGAAAATTTCTACTGTCAATGCATGTTCATCTAGAACATAGGATTACAGCTATCAGAGAGTCGAGGAATCTAAGTGAAATTACTGTAGAAAGACTCTTTGGTGTTTTAAAAACCTATGAACTGGAACAATCTCAACAAAAGGAGATTTATGGAAAAGGAAGAGTTGCTAATACTTCTACAGCTCTTATTGTTGAGAACAAACAGGAAGATAAGGTTATTCAATCTTGTAGTGTTGACAGTGGCAAGCTTGAAGTTGAAGTTGGTCAAACGAATGCTAGTCCAGATGAAGGAGACTTCTATTCGTTAGAAGAGCTAGATCAGTTGGAAGATGAGTCCATGGCTTTGTTGGTAAGGAAATTCAGTAACTTCAGATTCAGGAGGAATCCCAAGTTCAGGTACAAATCTAACTATAACAGGTTCCAAAGAGGAGGTTCTTCATCCTCAAGTAACAGAGGAGGTTACAAAACTGGAACAGTTGAAAGAAGTAAAATTAGATGTTACAACTGTAATGAACTTGGACATTTCGCTACTGAATGTCAGAAGCCAAAACAAAACCAAAGAAAAGACTTTGGATCTGAGAAGAAGAAGACAGGTAAAGCCTATGTGGCTGCTGGAAAGAGTTGGGATGATACAGACTCTGAAGATGAAGAGTATGGCAATCTTGCCCTGATGGAAAAATCTGATAACTCCAGTGGTACTTCATCTGAGGTATCATGTACTGAAAGTCAATATATTTATCAATTTAATGATTCACTAGGTTGTGCTAATAGAGAGATTGAAAGGATCAATTTGTTAAATACAGATCTTAGTAATCAATTATTAGAATTACACGATGTACAAAATTGCCATGATAAACAAAAATCAGAAATAAGAATTCTAAAAGAACTTGAGAGGTCTCTAGCGTTGATAGTGGTTCAACAACGTGAAACAATAGCTGAGCTAGAAATAAGAGTTAGTGCTACTTCTAATTCATGTAAAGTGGCTAAAGAGTTGTTTAACTAACAAGCTATTAATCAAACCGTAGGAATTGGGTTTGATTATAATGAAGCTATTGGACGAAAAAGCATTATTACCCCTAATCGTGTCAGTGCTGTAGAAAGGGGTATACCAGTAGTGCTTAAGGGTGTTAGTAACCCACTCTTTAAGACATCCATAGCAGAACCTTTGGATACAACATCTTGTTAGGACAATCAGATCTTGGCACTGCGATTTTTGATACAATACATTAACGAGTACGAATAGAAAAATCACCTTGTTAACGGTTGATTCCACGCTCTTCTATTGTATTCCCAAATTCCCTTGAGCGAAGTGTGGCCTTCGTCTTCTCAAGTTAACCTCTCTTCTTGCTCCTGGGTGGCTACAAAATTTTTTCGACCAGCACCCAGCAAGAAGAGAATAGGAATATATATAGGCTACAATAGGGATCATGGACAATTAGGTTGGGCCTTCTAATTACATCTTGAGCCTAGCCCAATGTAATTAAATATTAATTCAATCCACTAAAGAATTAATATTTGCACTACCTTTCCTAATACCGTAATTTAATTAATTAATTCGGTTCCAATATTATTTGCTTATTAAATTCCCCATGTTTAAAATATCGCATGTCCATTAATTAAATAAATTACTGATAATTCATTTAATTAATATCTTTTATCCTTGATCATCCACTCAACCTTTATTTAATTATGCCGGAATAAATCCACCTGCAGGGTTTCACATAATTAAATCTTTTTGAGCTTTCAAGGGGACATCATTAACCCGAATATTATCAGGACATGGATTCCTTCAATAAATAATATCCCACCATATATATTATTTCATCACCCAAAATATAATGATATAATTCACAAGGATTATTTCATATATAAATCAAAGCATGTAAATAATATATACGTGTCAATTATTATTTCCGGATTAAGAACCTAAGCATTAATAATAACATAGAATCTTAGTTCACCTTCTTAATCAGTATAAGGGAACAATTCTATATTTGATCCTGTTCAATATACACAAAGTATACTAGTATTATTTATTAGTCAATATAAACTAATCTAAATAATACTACAGCCATTCCAGTGGATTGTCTAACTCCACCTGTGCTGTGAACCTTATTATATTATATAAACCGTATATAATAATCTAATATTTTGTATCCCATTTGATACTAGATTATTCACAATATATAATATTTAGACAACATGTAAACATTTAAATGATTCTCAATTAAACCGGCCAGAAATAAATGTAAATACTTCAAATAAATATTTTCAGTATACACCAACAATCTCCCACTTATACTCAAAATATTCTATGAGTATATCAGTGTTTATTTAATCCACTATTACACAAAAAAACTATGTTTCCATCCATCTGACTCCTATCGCTTCCACATGCCTGTCAAAAACTTTGGCTGGCAGGCTCTTTGTGAAAGGATCTGCCCGGTTGTCTTCTGATGATATGTGAGCCACAACTATATCTCCTCGCTTTACGATTCCTCGTATGAGATGATACTTACGTTCAATATGTTTAGCTGCTTTGTAATCTCGCGGTTCCTTCGAATTTGCCACAACACCAGTGTTATCACAATACACTGTCAAGCTCCTAGGAAAATTAGGTACCACATCCAAGTCCAAAAGGAAATTCCTGAACCATACAGCCTCCTTTGCAGCCTCAGAGGCCGCCACGTACTCGGCTTCCATGGTAGAGTCTGCAATGCATTTCTGCTTTACACTCCTCCATATAACGGCTCCACCTCCCAAAGTAAAACATATCCCGAGGTCGATTTCCTCTTATCCTTATCTGATTGGAAATCTGAATCAGTATATCCCAAAGGAAATAGATCTGAGGCCTTGTAAATTAACATATACTCCTTAGTCCTTCTCAGGTACTTGAGTATAGTTTTTACTGCACTCCAATGTTCCTGACCGGGGTTCAACTGATATCTACTAGCCATGCCTACAGCAAAGCAGATGTCAGGCCTCGTACATAACATAGCATACATTAAGCTTCCACATGCCGAAGCATAAGGAACTGCTTTCATGCTCTCTATATCCTTAGGTGTCGAAGGACACTGCTCCTTGGATAGAGCCACTCCATGCTTAAAAGGTAGAAAACCTTTATTAGAGTTCTGCATGTTAAAACGAGCTAATACTTCATCAATGTAGGGCTCTTGAGATAAAGCCAACATCCTTTTCTTGCGATCCCTTATTACTTTGATCCCAAGGATGTATACCGCTTCACCTAAGTCCTTCATTTCAAATTGTTTGAACAACCGATGACAACATCTTAACATTGTTTCCAATGAGTAAAATGTCATCAACATACAGTACTAGAAAAACCACTGCATTACCCTCACTTCTCTTATACACACATGATTCGCTTGGACTTTGATCAAATCCATATGACTGGACTGCCTGATCAAAACGAATATTCCAGTCCCTAGAAGCTTGTTTTAGTCCATAAATAGACCTCTTAAGCTTACAAACAAGATGCTCTTGGCCATCCTTAATGAATCCTTTTGGTTGTTGCATATAGATGGTTTCCTCAAGACTTCCATTAAGGAAAGCTGTCTTGACATCCATTTGCCAAATCTCATAATCGAGATGAGCTGCTATAGATAAAAGAATCCGGATCGACTTAAGCATAACAACCGGTGAAAAGGTTTCCTCATAATTGATCCCTTCTTTCTGAGTATACCCTTTCGCAACAAGTCGTGCTTTCCAGGCTTTCACCTTTTTGTCAGATCCTCTTTTCTTCTTGTAGATCCACATACATCCAATGGGTCTTACACCTTTGGGTGGTTCCACGAGCTCCCAAACTTGATTAGAATACATAGATTCCATCTCAGATTCCATTGCCTTTTGCCAAAGATCTGCATCTTTATCTAGAATTGCTTCTTCGTATGTCCTGGGATCCTCATCATGTTCACCAGAGACCAAGTCCGACGACTCTCCCAAAAACATGAATCTATCAGGTTGTTGAACAACCCTCCCACTACGACGAAGCACCGGTGTGGTATTAGTGACAGGTTGTGCATTTTCTTGTAGTTGATCTACTTGTACTATTGGCACTTGGGGATTATCTGTCCCTCCCACTAGTTCCTCTAAAACGATACTACTCATGGGTTTGTGGTTCATTATATAGTCTTCTTCTAAGAATCTAGCATTGGTGATAACAATGATATCTCGATCCCTAGGACTATCAAATGAATAACCTTTCGTTCCCATGGGATAGCCTACAAACAGCCTTACTTCTGTACGAGATTCTAACTTAGTCGCGTTCTTGTTCAGCACATGTGCTGGACAACCCCAAATCCGAATATGTCTTAGACTTGGTTTGCTACCAGTCCACAATTCTATTGGAGTCTTGGGAACCGATTTAGAAGGTACCAAGTTTAGAAGGTAAGCCGCTGTTTCTATAGCATATCCCCAGAACGACTTGGGTAAATCTGAATAACTCATCATCGATCTAACACTCTCTAAAAGAGTCCGATTCCTTCTCTCTGCTACACCATTCTGCTGAGGTGTGCCAGGTGCAGACAACTGGGATGCAATCCCATTTTCTGATAAATATTCCCTAAATTCTCCAAGCAAGTATTCGCCACCACGATCTGATCGTAGTGACTTGATACATTTTCCAAGATGTCGCTTCTCCACACTTGCTTTGTACTCTTTGAATTTTTCAAAGCACTCAGACTTACGGCGCAACAAATAAATGTACCCATATCTAGAATAATCGTCAATGAAAGTGACAAAATACTCATAACCTCCTCTTGCTTGGATACTCATAGGTCCACATAAATCAGTATGAACCAATTCTAACACTTCTTTAGCTCTATTCCCCTTTGCTTTAAAAGGCCTATTAGTCATCTTACCTTCCAAGCAGGATTCGCAAACTGGAAATGGCTCCACTGCCAACGAGCCTAATGGCCCATCTACTACTAGTCTTTGAATCCTCCTCAAGTTAATATGACCTAATCTTAAGTGCCAAAGATATGTTTGGTTCAATTCAGAAGGTTTCTTTCTTTTATTTGAGCTAGAAAGAATGTTATTAGTTTCCTTATGTTGCAGCATTGGTTGGATAGGATTAATAATATATAAATTGTATTGCAATGTACCAGAACATATAACTCGTTTATTCATCATAATAGAAACATTACGATCCAAACAAACATTATAACCATCCATGGCAAGTTTAGAAACCGAAATTAAATTCCTTCTAAACGAAGGTACATAAAGACAATTGTTCAAAACCAAAATCCTATCATCGCCAAAAGATAATGTAATTATTCCAACTGCAACTACTGCTACTTTCGTAGCATCTCCCATGAACACATATATCTCGCCATCTCTAAGCATTCTGGATTGCTGGAACCCCTGCATAGAGTTACAAACATGGTCAGTGGCTCCTGTATCTACACACCAAGTGCTCGTAGATATAGCCGCTATATATGTTTCTGTAACTAGAGAAAGAGACATACCAGTATTGTTTGTCTTCTTAGGAAGAGGACAATCCTGTTTCCAGTGACCTGACTGCTTGCACCTGAAGCACTTGCCCTTAGGCTTTTTCACACCACCTTGAACTCCCACTGCATTAGCAATCTTTCCAGCTTTCTATGTCTGAGTCTTTTTTTTCTTCTTACCTTTCGGCTTAGATGAAGAAGCTTTCTCGGCCACATTCACTTGAACATTCTGCTTAAAGAGTCCTTCAGCTGCCTGAAGTTCTGTCAGAAGTTCCGCGAGACTATACATCCTTTTGTTCATGGTGTAATTCAAGCGGAACTGCTCAAAACTTTTGGGCAAGCTCATAAGGAAGATATCGATCTGGGTTTCCCCATCAATATCAGCACCAAGGATCTCCATCTCATTCAGATGAGACATCATTCTGAGAACATGATCCCTTACAGGTGTTCCTTCAAACATCTGAGTGTTCATTAAAGCCTTCATTGCTACTTGCCTAGCAGCCCTATTCTGTTCTCCAAAAAGTTCCTTGAGATTAAAGAGCATATCTGAAGCAGTGGGCATAGCCTGATGCTGATGCTGCAAAACACCCGACATTGCTGCCAGAATGTAACATCGCGACATCTCATCAGCCTTAATCCACCGCTTATAATACTCCTTCTCACTTTCAGGAGCATCTTCAGCAGGCTGGTCTGGTTTGGGTTCATAAGTGCAAAATTTGTACTCCTCAGCAGTCAACACTATGTCCAAATTACGTTTCCATTCAATATAGTTCGGTCCAGTAAGTTTGTTATCCTTAAGTATGGTGAATAGTGGATTAAAGCCCATAGTGATCTAATCCTGAGAATCATACATGTAACACATAATCAGATAGTTGCATAAATCTTAAATCCTATTGGTTTCCTCTAACAATTAATTAAAATTAATGCATTAATATTTAAACACCATAAGTATCTGGTACGCCACGATGGGTGACATATATACCACTTAAATTCGTTTAAATATTACTTCGGTCCTATTACTAAATAATACGCCACGTTAGGGTGGACTATATATTATTTTTCATAGCTAAGTGTATACCATTATTTAATCTTAAATTACTAAAAAGACTGGATACCACCATTAAATATTTCAAATCAATAATCGATAATAGGATAATTCCCAGATCGGGAGGAGCATTGTCAAGAGGCATCACTTAAGACCCCTTTCTAGACAGAATCATCCTTTCTCTCTATATTGAAAATCTATATTCAATCATTGGCACCCTTCTAATTAATCGAATTCTATGAAACTTGGTACGCCACGTTGGGTGGTATATATACCTTTCAATATTCGTAATTAATTTAGGAAGTTTGTTCTAGTAATATCCATAACACTACCTGACACCATAAATCATACGCCACGATGGGTGGCATGTATATAATTTATATTCGTCTCGGTGTTAAATTACATACAAATAATAATGGAGACCATGGGATTTAATTCCTAATTAATTCCCTCACCCACTTAGAATTTTTATTTAAAATTGAGGAATTTTATCTAGATGCATCGCCCTATGTTATTTTTTCGAGGTCTACATGTTATAAAAATAACAATACAAAGAACACATAACATAGTAGCATGCATCATAAAATTAAAGCAATAAATAAAATTAATGTCCATGTCGTCCTAATTATGTTAAACATGCAATTAAAATTACACACATAATTAACAACACACATAATAATTATTTAAAGAAATAATTAAAAAATTAAATAGCGGAATTAAAATTAAAAAACATAATTTAAATCCACTATTATGGCCCCTTAAAAAAAATTAAATGTCCAGCCCAGTTCTGCTGAAAAAAAAACTTTTTTCTGAAAAAAAAACCTGTCGCGCATGACGCAGTGGCGTTACTGCCTTTTCTACCTAGTAACGCAGGCTAATGCTGCGTTACCACCTATTTCACCTGGTAACGCAGGAGCATCCTGCGTTACCACCTGTTTCACCTAGTAACGCAGGCTGCTCCTGCGTTACCACCTGTTATCAGTTTTTTTTTCACGCGCGCCTGCTTGCTCCTGTTCTACTTGTCACCAGTACCTTCGAAATTAGTTGAACACAAACAGATACACAACAGCAGCCCCATCATAATTTTGCAGCGGAACAAAAACAACTCCGATTTGATTTCCGATCGCACGTAATTGTTACAAAATACCCGGATCTTAATAAAATCCAATAAACAATTACAAAAAAATAGATCTAATACAAAACTAATTTTGTAAATCTATTCTAACACGATCAACCCTCGTGTTTTACAACCACGATAAACCACGTGGAAACCAAACAAAATAACCACGATTAAACCACGTGGGATCCAAACACATAATTAAAATTACATGGCCATAATAGTAGATACTAAACAACCTGCAAAAGATTATTATCCAAGCACACCACTATACACATGCATATATAATTACGACATGGACATCGTATCAAAATTCGCAGAACCAATGAACCAGGCTCTTGATACCAATTGTTAGGACAATCAGATCTTGGCACTGCGATTTTTGATACAATACATTAACGAGTACGAATAGAAAAATCACCTTGTTAACGGTTGATTCCACGCTCTTCTATTGTATTCCCAAATTCCCTTGAGCGAAGTGTGGCCTTCGTCTTCTCAAGTTAACCTCTCTTCTTGCTCCTGGGTGGCTACAAAATTTTTTCGACCAGCACCCAGCAAGAAGAGAATAGGAATATATATAGGCTACAATAGGGATCATGGACAATTAGGTTGGGCCTTCTAATTACATCTTGAGCCTAGCCCAATGTAATTAAATATTAATTCAATCCACTAAAGAATTAATATTTGCACTACCTTTCCTAATACCGTAATTTAATTAATTAATTCGGTTCCAATATTATTTGCTTATTAAATTCCCCATGTTTAAAATATCGCATGTCCATTAATTAAATAAATTACTGATAATTCATTTAATTAATATCTTTTATCCTTGATCATCCACTCAACCTTTATTTAATTATGCCGGAATAAATCCACCTGCAGGGTTTCACATAATTAAATCTTTTTGAGCTTTCAAGGGGACATCATTAACCCGAATATTATCAGGACATGGATTCCTTCAATAAATAATATCCCACCATATATATTATTTCATCACCCAAAATATAATGATATAATTCACAAGGATTATTCCATATATAAATCAAAGCATGTAAATAATATATACGTGTCAATTATTATTTCCGGATTAAGAACCTAAGCATTAATAATAACATAGAATCTTAGTTCACCTTCTTAATCAGTATAAGGGAACAATTCTAAATTTGATCCTGTTCAATATACACAAAGTATACTAGTATTATTTATTAGTCAATATAAACTAATCTAAATAATACTACAGCCATTCCAGTGGATTGTCTAACTCCACCTGTGCTGTGAACCTTATTATATTATATAAACCGTATATAATAATCTAATATTCTGTATCCCATTTGATACTAGATTATTCACAATATATAATATTTAGACAACATGTAAACATTTAAATGATTCTCAATTAAACCGGCCAGAAATAAATGTAAATACTTCAAATAAATATTTTCAGTATACACCAACACATCTTTAATCATTAAGGAAGAGATGCGCATTGAGGATTTAGCTAATGGCGTAGTCTTAGAAAGTAATAAAGTTGTTAAAAATGATGAAGGTAGAAAGTCTGTGTTTAAGAAAACAGAAAGAGTTGGTGAGTCTACTAGTTCCTTGAAAACTAGTAGTAGAAGTAACAACATGAATAAATGCAACAACATATCTACCATGAATGCTATTCCTGTTATTGATACTGCTCATAAGAAATGCAATGCTGTTAATTGCATGTCTTGTGCTTTTAATATAATGTCTGCTTACTTTAACGGTAATCATGCATGTGTTGATAAGAATGTTCCTAGACAGCATATGAGCAGAAATAAACATGTTACATCCAGGAATGTAACACCACCTAATTCTAAGATTAGGACTCCAAGTCCTTCTCAGGATATGGTGAAGACATGGTTACCCAAGCTGAAACCAAAACAAGTTAAAGCTGTTTACAAAGTTAAATGTCCAGTACCTGAAGAAAATGTTGTTAAAATAAAAAGTGTTGCTTTGCCTGATAAAGGCCAATTCTTTAAGTACTCCGGACCCAATCAAATTTGGGTTCCGAAGAAAGTCTAACCAATTTGTCATTGCAGGGTTTAAAACAGGTTGAACGAGTCATGTGGATTCTGGACAGTCGATGTTCAAGGCATATGACCGGAGATAGAGCCCTGCTGACAAATGTGGTGGAGAAGGCCGGCCCAGTCGTTACCTTTGGAGATAACAGCAAAGGTAAAACTGAAGGATATGGCAGATTAGAAGCTGGAAATGTTATCGTTGAAGATGTCTCTTTTGTGAACGGCCTTGAGCACAATTTGCTCAGTATTAGTCAATTCTGTGACAAAGGTTATGAAGTTCATTTCAACAAGAAGAATTGTCTAATATTACACAAGAGAAATGAAAGGCCGCAGTTGACTGGAGTAAGAAAAGGAAACTTGTACATAGCCAATATGAACTCTGGAAGCACAGAAGAAATTAGATGTTTTTATTCAAAGGCATCCACTGTTGAAAGTTGGTTATGGCACAAGAAACTTTCTCACCTAAACTTCAAAACAATGAATTCTTTAGTTAAAAGAGAATTGGTGAGAGGTTTACCTTCGATTGAATTTACTCAGGAAGGTCTATGTGATGCTTGTCAAAAATGAAAGTTAAAAAGGGCAACTCACAGGAGCATTAACACATCATCAATAACTGAACCATTACAACTTCTCCATATGGATTTGTTTGGTCCAGTTAGTGTAATGTCCATGTCAAGAAAAAAGATATGCTCTAGTGATTGTTGATGATTTCTCAAAATTCACATGGGTACTATTTCTGAACTCAAAAGATGAAACTCCACAACTGGTAGTTGATCATATTAAGTTAATTGAGCTGGACTCTAATCGTCCAGTAAGAGCTATAAGGTCAGACAACGGAACTGAATTCAAGAATGCAATTCTGAATGACTTTTGCACTGAAAAGGGTATAACTAGACAGTACTCGGCTCCCAGAACTCCTCAACAAAATGGGGTAGTTGAAAGAAAGAATAGAACCTTGATTGAAGCTGCACGTACTATGCTAAGTGAATCAAGGCTTCCATTGAGCTTTTGGGCTGAAGCTGTCAACACTGCATGCTATACCCAGAATCGAACACTTATCAATAAAGACTTAATGAAGACACCATATGAAGCTCTACATGACAAGAAATCAACTTTCAAGTACTTTCATGTATTTGGGACAAAATGCTTTGTGCTGAAAGAAGGAGATGATCAAGGTGGTAAATTTGAAGAAAAAGCACATGAAGCAATATTTATTGGTTATACTAGAAGAGCCTACAAGGTGTATCTTATTGATCAACAGAAAACTATGGAAAGTGTCAATGTTACATTTGATGACACAAAACTCCCAAGTATCCAAAATGAAGATCCATCTGAAAAGCTTAAGTTTGATGACATGTCAGACTCAGATTCAGATGTTCACAATCAACTGATGTTGTTGCTGATAATAATAATCCAAATGTTGGTGGTAATGATCAAGGTGATGCTGGTGAAAACAATGATAATTTTCAAGACACCACTGATACTCTTGAACCATCAATAAGTCAAACTGGCAACAACTCAGGGGGAGATAATGAAGGGTCAACAAGTCATACTCAACATCATACTGAAGATCAAGGCGAATCATCAAGATCAATTCTTCCCAGACAATTTGTTTGGAATAGAGCTCATCCTTTTGAGCTGATTCTTGGTGATCCAGATGTTGGTGTGAAAACAAGAAGAGCTTATCAGAATCAATGTAACTATTCTGGGTTCCTGTCTGTCATGGAACCTAAGAAATTAGAAGAAGCTCTATCTGATCCTGATTGGGTGATTGCTATGCAAGATGAACTCAATCAATTTAAGCAACTAGAAGTATGGAAGCTGGTACCCAGACCTAAAGATAGAAAAGTGGTGGACACAAGATGGGTATTCAGAAACAAACTAGATGAAGATGACACTGTGATAAGAAACAAAGCAAGACTGGTACCTAAAGGTTATTCTCAAGCTGAAGGCATTGATTATGACGAGACCTATGCTCCAGTGGCAAGACTTGAGGCCATCAGAATATTCTTGGCATTTGCATCCTATTCAAGATTCAAAGTTTATCAAATGGATGTCAAGAGTGCCTTTCTGAATGGTAAGCTAGATGAAGAAGTGTATGTAGAACAGCCCCCTGGTTTTGAAGATCAAGATCATTTGGACTATGTCTACTTTCTTTACAAAGCTATCTATGGTCTTAAGCAAGCCCCAAGAAAATGGTATGACACTCTCTCTGAATTTCTATTAGAAAATGGTTTTATAAGAGGTGTCATAGACAAAACGCTCTTCACTAAAAGACATAAGAATGATATAATACTAGTCCAAGTCCATGTGGACGATATTATATTTGGGTCTACTAATGAGCTTCTATGCAAGTAGTTTTCTAAGTTAAAGCAGGGTAGGTTTGAAATGAGCATGATGGGAGAACTGAAATTCTTTCTTGGATTACAAATAAGTCAGAGACAAGATGGAATATTTATTTGTCAATCCAAGTACATTAAGGAGCTCCTCAAGAAATATCACATGGAGGAGTGCTCATCACCAAAGACACCATCAACTATAGCTGTCAAAATTGGTTTATGTGAAAGTTCTGCCAAGGTAGATATCACAGGCTATAGAGGTATGCTTGGCTCATTGTTTTACCTAACTGCTAGTAGACCAGATATAAAGTTTGCCACATGCTTGTGTGCAAGGTTCCAAGCGAACCCTAAAGAAATCCATCTCACTGCTGTCAAAAGAATCTTAAGATATCTAAAGGGTACGCCTAATTTAGGCATCTGGTACCCTAATGAATCTGGTTTTACTTTAATTGAATATACAGATTCTGACTATGCAGGAAGTGTTGTAGACAGGAAAAGTACATCTGGGAGTTGTCAATACCTAGGTGGAAGATTGGTATCCTGGTTCAGTAAGAAACAGCAAACAGTTTCCAACTCTACAGCCGAAGCTGAATATATAGCTGCTGGAAGCTGTTGTGCTCAGATCTTATGGATTAGGAATCAATTAATGGACTATGGCATTGTATTGGAAAATATCCCTATTTTATGTGATAATACAAGTGCCATAGCAATCGCCAGCAATCCTGTGCAGCACTCAAGGACAAAGCACATTGACATAAGGTATCATTTTATAAGAGAGCATGTAATGAATGGTACAGTGCAACTACTATTTGTAGGCTCTGGAGATCAAACTGAAGATATTTTTACTAAGTCGCTTAATGAATCCTCATTCACTAAAATTGTTAGTGAATTGGGTATGTTAAACAGTCCTAGTAATTAATACTGTTAATATCTGAAATTTGATCTTTAATAATTTTGCACGTGATTATTCTGTGAATATTTGTTGTTTGAAATCACTTGTATAATTATTTTAGCAACTGATTTTCTTGCTTGTTTAGTTATTTTTCACTCTGTTTATTCATATTATTTAATACTTCATATTTCTGTATTTTTAGAATATTTGTAGATATTTATTTCTATTTTAATAATTATTTTATTAAATGTTTTGTAGTGTTTGTCCTTTTTTTATTTATATTTGTTTTCGTAAAAAGAAGAATCCATGTGTATGCAAAATATTTATTTATAGTATTTTTAATAATATATTAGAGTGTATTTTAATTGGATTAATTATGAACATTTATTTGCATTTTATTAGCATAATATTAGCAGATTAATAGATTGTCTTGTTTGTCTTTGTAGTATCAAGACAATCGCCAATACAATCCACAGATTGTCTTGGCAGGTTATTTTGCTAAATAATAAAATATTTTTCAATTTTATTTTTGTTTTATTTTGTTTTCTTAAATTTAGTTCAAGACAAACGATTGTCTTGATAGTTTTGAACTACCAAGACAATCGGCAAGACAATCACTTGATTGTCTTGGAGTGCCTTTTCAGTATTTTAAAAAATAAAAAAAATATATATGTGTGTTAATTTGTTTTTAATCAGTTAAATACATGATTGTCTTGATAGTATTTATACTACCAAGACAATCGGCAAGACAATCAACCGATTGTCTTGTAATGTTAGTTTGTTTTTTATTTAAAAAAAATAATATTTCGTTTTCTTTTATTTATCAGAATTGTAAACGATTGTCTTGATAGTGTTTATACTACCAAGACAATCGGCAAGACAATCAAACCGATTGTCTTGTAGTGTTAATTCTATACTTAAAAAAAAAAAAAAAAAACACCAAGACAATACTCAGTCATATCTCTCTCTCTCTCTCTCTCTCTCTCTCTCTCTCTCTCTCTCTCTCTCTCTCTCTCTCTCTCGTGTTTTTACACAGAGACTCAATACATACACGATACATACATACATCTCTACTGAAACTCTGCTCGATTTTTTCCAACAAAACTGAAATCTGAGATCATACTTGAATAGATCGTCCAATTTCCTTTCTTTTGAACCGATTATTTTCGAATTTTGTTAAGTTTTTGAAAATCAATTTTTTCAAAAGTTGAATCGGGTTTTCACTATTTTGAGAGTTTTAGATTTTTTCTTTGAAATCTAAAAATAGATTGAGACTCCCAGTGATCAGGAGAACATCATATAAATTTTTGGGATTTTTTTGACAACTTTGAATTAATTCGAATTTTTAATTAATTTTAATTAATTATTAATTCTGAAAATTTTCGAATTGTTTTAATATCCTTAAATTGAAGTGTGTTTTGTGTTAAAAATGGCTGATAATTTTGAGATAATGAAACATAATTTGGTTGGCAATTTTAATCCGAACGATTGTCCCTACGATCGATTTAGGCCTTGGATACGGTTTTTAAATGACGATTCAATTATCCGAACTGCCATTTCGATCGAAGCCCCAATTAAGATTGGACCTAACTAACAACCGTAGAATCAATATTGGTAACCTACTTTGGAATACTATTATTAACAGGATTGTTAAGGCCAGAAGGGATTTTGATGAGGGTAAGAAAGTTCTATGTTATTATCCTAGATTTTTAACTTGGTTATTTAATCATCTTGTTCCTATTGGTCAACAAACAATTTTTAGGAATGACAACCCTATGGTATCAGGCAGGCAAACCAAGAAAATATTCACTAGCCTTGATACACATAGAAAACTGATAAATGTGCCAGTGTATATTACACCATATTTGTCTAACTTCATAAATCTACCTGTCATTCCTCGACTTGTGAATGCACCTGAACCTGAACATCAAAATGTACCTGTCCCTGAACATCAACATCAAATGGAACAATCTATTCCTTCAGGTACAGCTACTGCATCAATGGAGCAGGTATTGCCTTCTATCTCTCAAACTGTTTCTGGAGCCCAAGTGGCTGATAGGTCAGACCAAGAGGTTGTAGAACCACAACCTCTGTCCCAGGTCTTAGAGCCAAACACTGTGTCTAACCAAATCTCTAAACCTAAAGCCAGAAGCAAGTTGTTGACAAAAAGAGTTGATAGAAGAAGTGATAATGTGAGTGATCCCACAGCTCTGCCTCCACCAAAGAAGAGAAGAAACCTATTACTTGAGGCATCTGTTAGCCCATCCATTTCCTCCCAACAGGACTTGGACATTGAAATGGCCGATGAACTGTTACTAATTTCATCCTCTCAACAGGATGAAATTATTGAAATTCGCCAAAGGGCCGTGGCACCTTGTACAGAGTCAAGGACACCTCTATTACTCACAATGGGGGAAAACATTACCGTAGAATCTGATGTTGTTAAGGACACTGAGTAAGGAGTGCACGATAGGATTGTTACAGTGCCTACCATTGTTACGGTAGAAGAGCCTTCACAGGCTTCAGAGGGAAATCTTGACTCTCTGCCAGTTATAATAGAGTCATCATCTCCCCTCCCAGGAGGAACATTCCTGGCTCCCTCAAGGGATTCTTCACTCGCAGATTTATCTGGAGAAAGTGAAAGGCAACTTGGTCATCCTATCACTGAAGAAATTCAGTTATCAAATCCAAATGAATTGATAGAGATGACTGAGGATTGGGAATTGCGAACTCCCATTGCACCACCACTGACCTCTCCAGAAGAGGCTAGGGTGATTTCTTATGCAGGTACAGCTCAAGGAAAGGAGCTAGTGTTGAGTGATGTGAGGACCACCTTAAATATGAGTGAAACACATGCACGAAAGGAGAGTGACATATCCTTGAGTGAACATCAGGTGAGAGCACACACTGACACAAACACTTTGTCTCTTATGGCTCAAATCAAAGATTTGCAAAAGAAATTGATGGAAACTGAGGCTGAAAAACAAGTTTTAAAAGCACAAGTGGATGAACGGTCTTCTTCTTCCACCTCTGTCAACAATCAGCTCATGATTATTCGTGACGATGTCCACAACATAAAGACTACACTCACTCCAGATATTCTAAATGCTATTGACAGACTCTCTAATAGGGTGGATGAACTTCAAGTGGAAATGCATGAATCTGCTTAATCATATTCAACAACCTTTGCGAAGCTTGAAGAAATGTATGATTACATGTTTGAAGGACTTGATCATCTATACAACATTGTTAAACCTACTCATAATATCACACCAGAACAAAGAGCATATTTTGAAGACTATGATGATGATAATGAAGTGGATAATGATGCAAATAGGGAGCTTGACAGTCAACGGAAGTCTGTAGAGGATTCCTCAACTAAGGGGGAGAAGTCTGGAGATGGAGGAGCAGGTAAGTCTGGAGAAGCAGGAGGAAGTAAGTCGGGAGGTCAAGGGAGGCATAAGGAGAAGTCTGAGAAGTCTACCAAGGGAAAAGAAAAAGCTGCTGCTCATGATCATGATCCGGATGTATCCGAGTTTGATTTCGATCTCAAGAATAGTAAGTTTGAAGTACAACAATTAAATGATATCGAAGAAGATCTTTCAAACTGGCAAGATGATCCTGAATTTGAGAAGGAACTTCAAGAGGAGAAAGCTGATCGTCAGATGAGACAAGCTAAGCTTGAGAAGACCAGACATGTAGTGAATGAAAGATTGAAGCTGAAGCAAGCTGAAGATGCAGAGAAACAAAAGCTACATGCAATCAGTGTACAGGAAAGGAAAAGAGATATTCAGTTGAAGATTGGTCCAAAGTGGGATAGAGCAAGAGAAATTTTTGATTCTATTCAGAACACTGCTAATGATGATGAACGTTTTCTCCAACTACTTCAACAGTTTCAAGAGACCAATCCAAATTACTTGCAATATATGGATGCACTGATGCTGGAGATCTCGAGGATAGTAGCTGGGTTTGACAGATGTGCAGATCAACTGATAATTCGGATTGACTCTCGTACAATGGGTTCTCTCTATGTGTCACTTCAAATCTTTCAACAGAGAAGCTTGATTGAACTGTGGATTATGTCCCTAAAGTTAAAAAGGTTTTCTGAACTGAATATTTTACTTCATGAAAGACTTTTGGAGTTTGCGCAAAGGAATAGTCCACAAGTTATTCAAACTCCACATCATGTTAAGTTTCTCAAGGGTAATACACTGCACTCTTGCTTCCTTGATTCTAAGTCGATGAAATTATACACTGCATCTCATCTGGTCTGGTTAGAACATATGTTGAGGACTACAGGATTCGAAGATAAAGAAAGTATCTTTGTTGCTGACATTATTCGATCATATGCTTTAACTGGCTTTGAAAAGAAATATTACATACTTCAGAATCGGCTATGGGGTAACCTTGGAATCTTGCCTAAGAAACCTAAAGGTCTTGTGTCAGATTATGAACGTGTACTTGACAAGGATTTGATCAAAACCTTGGATGATCAAGAACGATCTGACACAGAGAATATCAGAAGATTCCTAGAGCAAGAAGATGAAGTTGAACCTGGAGAGATAAGGGATGAAGAAACTTCAAAGTGAAGATCAGCTCTACATGTGATATCTTTAGAGCTTAGATAGGTCAAGATAGAAAATTGTATTATATGATCAGTCTAGAGGATCATCTATCTTGTATTTATCTTTTATGTTTGAATCTGGTCAATGTTAAATATAAACCAGAACTTTTCTTTTATTTACTTTGTGTTTAAAGTTTTATCTTTTACTAAGTTAAGTTGAGTTAGTTGAGTAATCCTCTAGGTATTTGCTTGTTATCTTCTAACAAACAAATAGGGGGAGATTGAAAGGCATATGACACAGCCTATTTGTAGTTCGAGGACTCAACTCAACTTAAGCTTAGTTTGTAATAAGTAAATAACTTTAACTGTCACAGGAATCTCAGGAGGTACTATCTGTCAGAAGAAAAACCCTAAAGTCAATCTATAGTTTTGATGTTTTACACTGGAAGAAGTTCAGATTGCTGATCAAGCCTCAGTATAGCATCAAAGAAGTGGATTTATTTCTAAGACAGAGATTTCTAGAGTGACAGGTTAAGACAGTATACAGTGAAGTACAAGAAGGAGAAAGAAATGAGAAGAAAAATGAATCACATTTTTAATGTGAAAATTAAAGGACAGTCATTGAAGTTAGTCATTCATGAACCAGACCGTGCATGGAACGTCAACAAAATATTCAGTGGTATTCCTTTATTACTTTCAGTGATTCAGAAAAGAATTAAGACACTCCAAGGATATATAATTATTCTTCTTTAATTAATTTAAATCAAGTAGTCAATTTAATTGATTAATTCATTCATCTTGAATTAATTCTTTAATTAAATTAATTATTAGATTAATTAAATCTGATTAATTATTTAAGTAAGAATAAATTAAAATGATTATTTGTTAATCAATTTTAATTTAATTCTGAAAAACGAACTAGCAAGACAATCATTGTCTTGCCGATTGTCTTGAATGCTTAAATCAGAATAGCAAGACAATAAGAGATTGTCTTGCCGATTGTCTTGAAGAAGAAATCAGTAAATCAAGACAATCTCTGATTGTCTTGCCGACTGTCTTGGTAATGATAATTTCTGAAAAGCTTTTAGAAAGTAGAATAAAAATCTGATTTGATTGCCTTGACGATTGTCTTGACAGTTCAAATTAGATTGTCTTGATAATGATCAAAAAGAAAAAGCTTCAGAGAGAATGATAATTTTTGATAAAGCAAGACAAAGATCTCAGAATTTGATTGTCTTGCCGATTGTCTTGGAAGAACCTGATTGTCTTGACGATTGTATTGCCTATTGTCTTGGCAGTACAAAATTGGTTGTCTTGGAAGAATAAATTGTATTGCCGATTGTCTTGACAGTTATATTTGAAGATGAAGAGGCAGTAAATGATATAAATGAAGACAGACGACAGAAGACAACAACACAGATCAAAATATAACATTCAAAGCAGATTTCTCTCTTCTCTCTCATCAAGAACACAGCACAAGAAGCAGAAAAATTTATAGAAAATCAAGTTCATCTTATTTTTAATATCTGATCCGATAGAACTGATTTACTTGAAACTCTTGTACTATTAGCGAGTTTTTACTCCTAATCTATATCTTGATTTTTATTAACAAATCTAAAGAAATTCATGTCGAATTTTCTAATTTGTTTTTATTAACTAGATATAAATTCTGTACTGTATTTGTAACAAACCCCTCAAGTTAATATAATTTTATATTCAACTTGAATTTTGTTTCATTTAATTCCGCTCAAATTTGTCAAAATATAAATTAAATTATCCGGACAAATTTCGATAAAACAGTACTGTTTGTATTCAACCCCCCTTCTACAAACATATTGGACCTAACAACAACAGTGTAATGATAGGAGATAAAGACAAGAGGAAGGTGTTGATACAAGCAGAATTTACATGTATACTGGATTTCTCTGCTATGGATTTAAACAAAGAAACATATTTGATAGTGCGAACTCTTAGACACATTCTGACCCCGGTATTTTAGATCCTCATAAAAGAAAATTAGAACAAATACGTTACCAATATGCCTGCAGATATAGTCCACATCTGGCTCCACTGAGACAACAGCTACTAAATTGGAGTTCAGACTGTCACCTAACCAGAACTATAAAAGTTAGCTAGGATACATTTGGGGTGAACATAATCCGGCCAATCCGCTCAACCCGACCCAACCCAACCCTTGTTTTGGTCGAATAAACCGAACCATCCAAAACCGACGATTGAACGGTTTAATTTTTAAAAAATCCGTATAAATTGGGTTGGGTTATGGTTTAACATATTTTGACCCTAACCCAACCCGACCAACCCATTTACAAATATACCCATAGCCATTAGGGTATATGATTACAACTTTGTTGCTAACATGCTAATATCCCTTTGCTATCATATTATGCAACCACACATACCGCACAAATCAAATTTAAATATATTACCGGTTCAATTTTCTGACATTCTGAGAAAGCATAGTGAATGTCAGGTGCAAAGCTACCGGCTCTTTTAACAATCTCTTCCATGGGCCCCTTGGCCTTGTCCAAAAGTACACTAGTAAACTGTACCACAACCAAAATGGAAGGTAAAAATCAAGGCAGCAATGTCACTACAATGGTGTAAATAAATTATAACACTATTAGGGAAGCCAAAGCTGCCCTTAAAGCTTTTGATTATACCTTTCATAATCAATCATGCAAGACCAATTTAATAGAAGAGTGATAATTCCTTTATTTTGAATATAAATGATGGAAGGAAAGATAGGGGCAGAGGAAGGAAGGGGATAAAAAATCAAGCATTAATTTCCTTCCAATTATCTTCCCTTTAATTTCCCAAGCTTTATACCTGGAACACGAGACTTATTTACAGCTTTGTTGCTTGAAGAAGAGGGTTTAACCCAACCCGACCCAACCCAACCTGAACTAATTTGGTTGGGTAGAGGTTGGGTTACGTAAAAAAAATTATTAATGGGTTCAGTTTTTATCAACCCGAACTAATTGGGTTGGGTCGTTTTTTGATTAAAACCCGCCCAACTCAACCCGTGTTCACCCCTAGGATACATGTATCAATTTAAATAAACAAGTTGTTTGGTGTCCTTACCATATATAAAAGATTGGGCAATAAATTTGCACTTCGCATAAACATTCTCAATCTTTTCTGGTGCTATATATTCGCCCTGTTGGAAATTTAATCTAAACTATTTTATTTATTTGAGTTTTATTTTGGTAATGTTATTATTAGTCATGTAAACCACGTTTGTGGTGAGTAGAATGGGTCGACTGTTTGTTTCAGTACTATTAGGAAGTATTTTATTTGGTACGATTTGGTTTGTTCAGCTGGCGATTTGGTCAAGCTGCAAGTAGAGAAATTATAGGAATGAATAAGGGGTGACAGGAGGATTTTTTTGTGTATTGCCTATTTTCTAGCCATGTACTAGTTGTAGTCTGGCTATATATTTTGGACTGTTGAGTATAATTGAGAGGGATAAAAGAAGAAATAATACAATGTAGTCCTTTTAGAGTACTCCAGCTTATACATAATTTTTCTTGTTTATTCTTATTTATATTGTTTGTTCTTTGCTTATACACCAAGCATAGTTATATATATGTTTATATCCTACACGTGGTATCAGAGCTTGAAGGGGGATATAGTATCAAGGCTTAACAGCCTTCCCTCCGATCCTTGGGTTGTCGCTGGGTGTTGGCATCACGGGCACCGGGCGTTGTGTTAGTAGCAGCACAATGACGAAGATGGCGAGACCAGGGAGGAGGAGTGGTTCTTTTCCTTAAGAAGACAACCAAGAAGAAGCTGCAAATGGAGGAGTAGTATGTGTGTACCGTAGTTCTTGATGATTTATTTTTGTTGCTGCGTTACTTACTATTGTTAGGTCTGGTCGATGTGATGGAGGATGACGGCAAGGCTAAAGTTGTTATTTATGTATGTTTGTGTACTGAGGTGATGGTGCAGGTTGTCGATACATGTATACATGTGTTACATGTATTTGTATGGCCTGGACAGATTATAGCAGAAGAAAGCCAGACGGGCTTAGCCAAATGGGCTGATGAAGGTGTTGTAGAACGTTACATTATTAATTAAGCCAAACGGGCTTGTGTAGAACGTGCCAGACGGGCAAATAAGTAGTGCCAGACGGGTAAAGATGTGTTTTGTCAGACGGGCAAACAATAGCCATACGGGCTCAGTTTAATAGCCATACGAGCTCAGTCGGATTAGCCATACGGGCTCAGTCAATTAGCCATACGGGCTCAGTCGAATCAGCCATACGGGCTCAGTTTAAAAGCCATACAGGCTGGAAGGATTGTATGATACATGTTTAGATTAAGGGGGAGATTGTTGGAAATTTAATCTAAACTATTTTATTTATTTTGGTAATGTTATTATTAGTCATGTAAACCACGTTTGTGGTGAGTCGAATGGGTCGACTGTTTGTTTCAGTATAATTAGGAAGTATTTTATTTGGTATGATTTGGTTTGTTCAGCTGGCGATTTGGTCAAGCTGCAAGTAGAGAAATTATAGGAATGAATAAGGGGTGACAGGAGAGTTTTTTAGGAGTCTTAGTTGTGTATTGCCTATTTTCTAGCCATGTACTAGTTGTAGACTGGCTATATATTTTGGACTGTTGAGTATAATTGAGAAGGATAAAAGAAGAAATAATACAATGTAGTCCTTTTAGAGTACTCCAGCTTATACATAATTTTTCTTGTTTATTCTTCCTTATATTGTTTGTTCTTTGCTTATACACCAAGCATAGTTATATATATGTTTATATCCTACATCGCCCTGCGCCAACTTAAATATGTTCTTTTTCCTGTCATTATTCAACACAAATTTACTTCAACGACACTTATTTCAGTCTGATCAATACATGATGTTGACAATTTTCCAATATATAAAGAGATCTGGAGCAGATCAAAATAATCAATATAATAATAGACAATAGTGGGCTTGCCTATCAATAATCTTAAGCCGGCCTTCAGGTAATTTCTGGTAATCTATCTTCCTTAAGCGTAATTAGCTTTTAAAGCTCAGTTGAGTGTTCTAGCGTAACTTGGAGCTGTATATTCGTTTAAATCCTTCTTTTCCTCTTCGGAATCATATGAATTTGTTATGATTCTTTTCATATATAACAGATGAATTTCATCTTTTTTCGTTCATGAACGATAGATGACCTGCAAATGCGAACCGAGCTGTGTTTCAACCTGGTATAGGAGGTCACCCATCTTATATAAAAGAGTGGGAGGAGTTCTCATTTCCATTCACTTATCTTCTTCTCACTTCTTGTTTTCAAACTCTCAAGCTCTCAAGTTATCAAGGTTTCAGGTTGAAGTTTAAGCTTCAAGCATGTCAGACAATAGCCGTGCACTTGCTCCTCCAGTTTCCATGGTTGAGGCAATGGCCAAAAGAAGCAAGGCTAGATCTCTTAGAGGTAAAACTAGACTGAGACCTCCTACATACATTGATCATCGTTTTGATTCTCTTTTAGACTTGATAAGTACTATGAGGGAAGTGTTCCCTAAAAGCTCAGAACTTGATTCATATCATAGTCCGTGTAAGTTGAGCAAGCTTCAAGTTGAGCAAATTGCCAACACCTACATCTTTCCAGATGTGATTAAGGTTTGTACTCCGGGCTTGGCCGACAGAACTTGTAATTGGCACCTGGAGAGGTTGTGCATCACTAAAGGTGCTCTCGATGCGGGTTTAAGGTTTCCAGTTGACCTGTTCATCATCAGGCTACTAGCTGAACTACAAGTTCACCCTTGCCAACTGTATCCAAATGCTTGGATATTTTTCATAATCTTCATAATAAGGCACCGGGATCTGGGCATTCCCTTGAGCACTACCATGTTCCGGAGTATATTTATAGTGAAGAATTCTCCTGACACTAATAAAGGATGGATCAGCATTCAACATAGAACCAGAATTCCTCAGCTGGTGAACACTCTTTCCGTCCCGGATTCCCACCACTTTCGGCCACGAGAGTTTGTAGTTCTAGAGTGGAAAGGGGGCGACTGGAGCCAATTCTTTGTGACAAAATTTGGAGATGTGAAAGATAGTTCACACTTCATATGTGATCTAAATGAGGAAGAGCTCCTAAAACGAGATAGACTACTGGCAGACAATGGTCATACTCATTACAAAATTTTCTTGAACGAGAGAAAGCGTATTAAAGCTGGCCTCAACTTTCTTTCACTTGAGGGTAATTTATCTTTGTTGTCCGTTATGAACTTCGTTTGTTCTTATTCCGATATTTTTTCATTTCTTTGTTTCAGCTGCTGAAGAGATTGACAGCCATCCTGAGAATCAGCCGATCCCTACTAAGAGGATGATTAAGAAGGCAGAAGCCTTGGCAAGTCCTGCTGATGTGCAAATTCCTCAGTTCTTGGCCGGATGTTCTCAGAAGAGGTCTAGGAATGCCGAATGTGACATGAGATCGCCCTTCACCCCTACTTGGGGTATCTGCGAACAAGACTCTGTCTTGGGATGCCCTACTTTGGCCTTGGATTGGTCCTAATGCTCCATCACCCCTACTTACTTAGCAACGGTGTGTATCGGGGACAAGACAGAAGAGTTTGAGCGCCTTGGGGCACATGCTCTATATCAGGTATAACATTCGTATCCTCAAGCTTGCTGTCTTTACTTATGTTGATGCTATAAATGCCTTACAAATTTTCTTGTTTCAGGCCAATGCCTATTTTCAATCTGCTACCCGTTAGGGGCGAGCTTACAAGGATGAAAATACAGCCTTAAGACAAGAGAAAGCGAGGTGGCAAGAGGAGAAGCTAGACTTGGAGTCTAAGGCCATCCGGGCTGAGGCAGCTGCTTAATCTTATCGGAAGCAGTACAACTCTTTGCACAGAAAGAAAATAGCCGAGTTCAACAAGGTAGTTGAAGTTTATCATCAATATAATGCCTTTGCAAACTTCATTGACGACCATGATGATGAAGTGCACCCCGTGAACATGTCCATTGGCTAGGACAAAGCTATCAAGGCTGTAAGCAGCAAGTATCCATATATGATCGACCCGTGCAACTTCCCTTGCCCTAACTGGGCTGCTTCCGGCTCTGGGGTCCCAACTGTTTCACAGCCATCAGGCTCTTGTTCCAAGAAGGTTGTTCCAGCTGCTAGTCGTGACTCAGGCTCCTCGGGCTCTCGTGGGAAGAAGCCCATGCCTGTGAGAAGAGATGGAATGATTCGACATCCGATCCATGGAAAGTGGTTGATCCGGAACGAAGACAGCTCCTTCTCTAGCTCTTCCTCTGACGCAGAAGAGGTAGAGAGGATTGGGGCGCAGGTGACAGCCAAAGATGGTAGCGACTCTGACGAGGATGATTCAGATGAGGAGGATTCTGGCGAGGAAGAAAGTTCTGATGAAGCACCACAGGAGTAGGTGGCCTTGCATGGCCTTGTTAGCCGCTTGTGGCTGTGTTTATTTTCATTCGGGGTCCTTCATGGACTTATACTTTTATTTGATAATGTCTGTAACATAAACCTTGGCCCTCCAAGGCATCTTATCTATGCAGTTGTTTTCCTTTACTCGTATGTTCTTTATTTTCGGTACTTGGTCATTTTAGACTTACACTCGACAAGTGCTTGGTACATTATTAAAATCACAGAATCATAGAATGGAAAACAAACTTGCATTAATAATTCAGAATGGGTTCAACCCTTACATAGATGGCTACTGTCCTACTCGAGGCGATAAGCCCTAGGATGGTTTCATTGAACCTTATTTCTACTTTTCCTAATAGAGAGATAAAAAGAAAAGTCTTTACAAGAATAGTTTAAACATAATAAACCTTCAGGTTCGAAGCGTGCCAAGTGCCAGGCACCTCGTTTCCATCCAAGGTCTCCATCTTGTAGGATCTTCGTCCTAGTGTCTTCCTGACTCGATATGGCCCTTCCCAGTTGGGGGCTAGCTTTCCCTTCTGGCCAACTCCAAAGGCCTCTATCTTTCTTAGAACTAAATCACCTTGTCGAAAGAATCTCTCCTTAACCCTTTGGTTATAATGGAAGGATGCTCTTTTCTGATGCTCCGCATTCCTGGCATTTGCTTCATCCCTAACCTCATCAATTAGGTCGAGGGCGAGCCTCATGCCTTCTTCATTAGCCTCTGGTTCATATGCCTCAACCCGAGGTGATTCATGCATAATCTCCAAGGGCACAACTTCCTCGGCTCCGTAAGCGAGCAAGAATGGGGTTGCTCCAGTTGTCACTTTACAAGTGGTGCGATACGCCCAAAGTATAGGCAGCAACTCGTCTACCCAAGTGTTCCTCAAACGTTCGACCCTCTTTTTCAGTCCATCAAGGATAATTCGATTGGCTACCTCTGCTTGTCCATTAGCTTGCGAGTGTGCTACTGAAGTAAAGCGAAGCTCAATAACATTTTCCTTGCAGTACTTCTTGAACTCTTCGTTGTTGAATTGTGTCTCGTTATCCGTCACAAGGATTTGTGGGATTCCATACCTGCAAATTATGTCCTCCCAAAAGAACTGGGTGACTTGTTTGGTGGCTATCTTGGCTAAAGGTTTAGCCTCAACCCACTTAGTGAAGTAGTCGATGGCCACTATCAGGAACTTCCTTTGTGCTGAAGCTACGGGGAAAGGTCCAAGTATATCCATTCCCCACATTGCGAAAGGGATAGGAGAGTTAATAGAGGTTAACATCTCAGGCTGCTGCCTTACAATCGGAGCGTGCTTCTGGCACCTGTCACACCTCTTAACATAATTCTGTGCATCGGCCAACATTCCTAAACGAGTGATCTTATGAGCTAGGGCTCTGTCCCCCAAGTGTTGCCCATAGATCAGTTCGTGAACTTCCTCTAACGCTTTCTTTGCCTCCTGGGGCCTCAAACATCTCAGATATGGGATGACGAAAGACCTCTTGTAAAGAATGCCTTCAATCAAGGCATATCTCAACGCCCTTATTGACAGCTTTCGTGCCTCCTGGGCATCGTCAGGGAGCCATCCAGTTTCTAAGTGAGCTTTGATCGGATCTATCCAACAGCTCCCTACATCAATGGTGCCACCAATTTTGAGTTGATGGTCGGGGCCTTCAAGACCTGAAAGTAAACACTCCCTGCATAGTTCTCTATCTCCGAAGAAGCAAACTGGGACAGGGCATCAGCCTTAATGTTCTCTTCGCTCGGAATGTGCTCCACATAGCACTCGTCAAACTGAGTCATAATAGCTTTCACAACTCTCAAATATTTTGCCATAGTTTCATCATTGGCTTCAAATTCACCATTCACTTGCGAGACTACCAGTTTTGAGTCTCCACAGATTTTAAGGTTCTTCACCCTTATGATTCTGGCCAAGCCCAATCCGGCTATCAAGACTTCATACTCAGCTTCGTTGTTGGTTGTTGGGAAGTCCAACTTCAAAGAATACTCAACTGTGAGCCCATAGGGGCTTTGCAAAACCATTCCTGCACCACTAGATTTTGTTTTTGATGCCACATCAAAATAGAGCACCCCATATTCCTTCGGATCTGGAAATAGCTCTTCATCTTTATCCTTACCTTCAGGGGTGGGTACTATCTCCTACCCCCTGACTTCTTGGTTGCCAATTGTACATTCAACCACGAAGTCAGCCAATGCCTGAGCTTTGATGGCTATTCGAGGCTTGTATGTGATGTCAAATTCTCCGAGTTCAATCGCCCACTTAATCAGCCTTCCACTTGCTTTTTGGCTGTGCAAAATGTTTCTCTGGTCCGTCAGGACTTCAATCTTGTGTGCTTGGAAGTATGGGCGTAGCTTCCTCGAGGCTGTCACCAATTCCAAAGAAAATTTTTCAATGGGAGAGTAATTCAACTCAGCTCCGTGCAATACCTTGCTCACGTAGTAGATAGGTTTCTGAACCTTGCTTTCTTCTCGGATGTGGACGGCACTCAATGCTTGTTCAGATACCGCCAAGTATAAATACAATGTCTCTCCGGGACTAGGTTTGGCCAACAACGCGGCCTCAGTCATGTAATTACTTAACTGTTCAAAGGCCTCTTGGCTTTCAGGCGTCCACTCAAAGTTTTTCACCTTCTTCAATGCTTGAAAGAAAGGAAAGCACTTATCACCAGATTTGGAGATGAATCTCCCTAAGGTTGCAACTCGGCCTGTTAATTTCTGCACATCTCTTACAGAGCGTGGTGGTTCCGTATCCAGAATCGCCTTAATTTTATCAAGGTTGGCCTCTATGCCTCACTTTGAAACCATCAGACCCAAAAAACTTTCCTGATCCAACGCCAAAGGCACACTTGGCTGGATTCAACATCATCTTATGGTGCATCAACACTTCAAATGTCTCTCTGAGCTGCTTAATATGGTCTGCCTTGATTAGGCTCTTGACTAACATGTAATCCACATAGACCTCCATGGTTTTCCCAGTTAGATGAGCGAATATCTTATTCACCAATCGTTGGTAAGTAACTCCTGCATTTTTTAGTCCAAACGCCATAACAAGATAACAGAAAACACCAAAGTCAGTTATGAAAGATACCTTTGGGATGTCATCCTTATGCATCTTAATCTGGTTGTAGCCACTGAAACCATCCATGAAACTCAACATCTCATGCCCAGCAGTTGCATCTATCAGCGTGTCAATCCTTGGTAGAGGGAAAGAATCCTTTGGACATGCATCATTCAGATCAGTGAAGTCTATACACATCCTCCACTTTCCATTTGCCTTCTTGACCATCACAGGGTTAGCCAACCATTCGGGAAACTGAATCTCTTCAATAAACCCAGCCTCTCAGAGCTTGTCAACTTCTTGCTTAATGGCCTCTTGCCTTTCAGGAGCAAAATTCCTCTTCTTCTACTTTATTATCTTCCGCTTTGGATCGACATTCAGCTTGTGAGTTATGAGTTGGGGATCAATCCCTGGCATGTCGGCCGCTGTCCAAGTAAACACATCACTATTTTCTTGTAAAAAAGTCATCAACCTGCCCTTCAAGGGTTCCTTCAAAGAAGCTCCAATATACGTAAACTTTTTGGGGTCTTCGAGGTATAGAGGTAAAGGAACAAAATCTTCTGCCGGCCTCCCTCGATGTTCATCATCTCCTCGGACATCCATGTCTTCAATCGGAAGGACCTGCCCCCCGACTCCATCGGTTCTTAAAGCAGCTACATAGCAACTTCTAGCCATTTACTAAGAAATTCAGCATTTGAGTGGCCTCTTTAGGTTCCTGCCCAATAGTCACAGGCAGCTGAATGGTTCCTTCAACCTTGGATTCAACTCCATTAAATCCAAAGATAGGCATGTTGGTCGGGGTCAACTGAGAGTCAGTGTACCCCATATTCACAAATGCGTCATGAAACATAATGTCAACCGAAGCTCCATTGTCTATCAGGATTCACTTTAATTCCGAGTTTCCAATTACGGGGGTTATGACCAAAGGGTCATCGTGGGGGAACTTCACCCTTTTGAGGTCTGAATCATCAAAACCAATCACTATTTCAGTCTTAGCACATTTTGGGGCCTCTCCCACGATGTGCATCACTTCTCTGGCATATGCCTTTCGATAGTTTCGAGTTGTGCCGGCCGCTATCGGGCCTTCCCACGTCATATTGATAACTGGCCCTCGGGGCTGTGGGTTATGATCACAGTCGTTGTCCCTACGATCATTATTCTTCCTATCATAATCCCTCCTTTGATTTCCACGATCTTCACCCTTCATGAACTGGATTAGCTTTCCTCTTCGGATCAAGAATTCAATCTTGTCCTTGAGTTGCCTATAATCATCGGTGTCATGTCCCACATCCTTATGGTACCTACAGTACTGATCCTTGTTTCGCTTTGAAGGGTCTCCCCTAAGTGGCTTCGACCATTGGAAGTCCTTATCTTTCTCAATGTCCAACAAGATCTGACTCCTAGGAGCATTCAACCTTGCATAGTCAGAAAATCTTGGTCTAAAACTCTTCTTCGGTGGCGGTGAGTCAGAGTCCTTGCTAGTTCGGGGATACTTGTCCGTAGCATCGTATTCTTGCTCTTGTTTTCGCTTCTTTAAATCATTGTTACCTTTTCAATTACCCACTACGGCCTCTTTCTTCATGCTATCCTTAGCTTTAATGTACTTATCAGCCCTTCGTTGGAGCTCAGCCATATTTTCGGGGGGGGGGGGTGTTTCGCCAATGACCTTTTAAAGAAGAGATCAGTGGTTCCGTGTTCGAAGGCTACCATGGCCACCTTGTTCTCTAAATCAGTGATATTCAATGTCTCCTTAGTGAATCTCTTGAGGTAATCCCTCAAATTTTAATTCTTTCCTTATACCGCACACATAAGAGATGCAGAGCTTTTCTCGTGAACTCTTCCGCTAATGAACTGACTAATAAAAGCAGCACTCAACTCCTTAAAGGAACCAATTGAATTCGCGGGCAAGCAGCTATACCATCTTTGAGCCATGCCCGACAGGGTTTGAGGGAACACCCTACACTTTAAAGCATCACTTGTAGGCTGCAACAGCAGTGCGTTTGGGAATGTCCTGACGTGATTTGCGGGATCTCCCGTTCCATCATAAGCCTTGATTGTAGGCTTCTTGAACTTCTTTGAAATACGAGCATTCATCACCTCTTCAGTAAACGGGGGTGTGGGATCATCAGGATCTCCTAGTGGCATCAGATCTTTGGGGTTACCCTTGGGGGTTTCCACCCTTGTTGTTCTTCCAGTTGAGGCATCAGCCCTTTTTTGTCTTCTTGAAGACCTCTCCAAGTCGATAATGGGAATCCTCCCTGTGGTTGGAGGAGGCTGAGTTTGATTCAATCTAGCTTGTTCTCTCGCCATATCGTCCTTCAACTTTAAGATCTCAGCCTCATGAGCCTTGATCCTCTCAGCAGTTGTCAAGGGGGTCCATCATGGATACTTCGTGTCCTCCTTAGAGGTTCTCTGCTAGCACGTCCCCTCCTCAGGGCTTCATCACGATCATCGTCCTCAAATGATGATGAATCGTCAGTATAAGGACCAGAATACTCTCGATCTTGGATCTGTAAGGCATGATAGCTTGGTCCAGGTTCCCTTTGTTGAGGCGGATAATTAAGCAGCCCATACTTCGGGTTGGTATTCATGGGGAGATCCGTACTCCCGGTGGTTGCGAATGAGTAGAATTAACAAGAGGAGAGACCACCATCTGAAGAGGGTTGATTTCTTGACCTGGATGGACGACCATAGGTAACGTACGCTCAGCTTGGGGAATCGTCCCAATAGGTTGAGAAACTTGAGGTTGGGTGATCGTCCCTGTTGTTGGGGGCACTTGTTCAGTGACGGGCGGAGCAAAGCTGAGGAGTATGGCCTCGGTTGAGGTCGGTGTTGTTCTTCATTTTTGAACCATGGTTGATGTTGTCTTCCCACAGATGGCGCCAAATGTTGTGGTAAAACTATTGTTTGTGTGTATTTAATGCTAGGGTTGTTGAGTTTCGAGTTTTAATGGTTGTTTCCGTGTTTCGAGACTGATCGGTCCTCACAGAGTGTCTACGTATCTCGTTATTGAGAATCAAGCCAAGACGTAGTTCTGAGAATGAGGGGTCAGGCCCTTTATATAGGCTGAGAAGCCTTAGAATTATGGTAGGATTTGGAGACTTGGTGGGCAAGCCACCTCCTTGAGGAAGGTTCTAGACTCCTTCCTTGTGCGAATCAGTTTCCATGTTGAATTGGATGCCTTGGAGGCTAAGTCTAGTAGGAGTAGTATCCTTATTTGACTCTTATTTGCTGAGTTATCTATTACCCTTAATATTAATTACGAAATTAATATTTAATTAGGGTTTTGGGCCTCGTAAAAGGGCCCCACGTTTGGACCACATTAGGTCCAATTAATGCAACATTAAATGTATCTTTTAGGGCTTATTTTTAGCCCATATCAGTCTTGTAACGGTTACTTTATTGACAGTAGAGCTAACTTTATTGCATACCTAAGTTTTTGTTTATATATTTGTATAATTTAATATATATTATAAAAAAATATAATATTAAAATACGTCCGATTTTATTCCGATTTAACATTCGGATAAATCCCCGATTTCCGATAAATCGCAAATTGATAGTTCAACCGATTTAGTCCGATTAGCGATTTCTGTAACATTGATATATATATATATATATATATGGAGCTACTCTAGTGAGAACCTCTTAGAATGAGAACTTAGTTCCTAAAGCAAATCACCAAAATCCAGCAGAATCACCAAATCACAAAAAAATATTATTTTCCAGCGCCACGTCACTGCTGACATCGGGATGATGACGTGGTAGTGGGGCCCACAAAAATAAATTTTTGGGAAAAAAATTTTTTGGCGGGGGAAATTAACGGGAAAATTTTCCAAATCATCAAATTTTTTGCGGGAAAATTTTCCAAATCACCATTTTTTGGTAGAAAATTTTTCCAAATCACCATTTTTTGTCGGGAAATATTTAAAATTCAAATTTTGTTTTTTACTAAGTCCGATGCCTTCCCCTATTTTTTAAAAATCAGGATAAGTTAGGGTTTAAGGTTGTAAACAACCTAAACCCTAAGTCCGTATACGGTTTATTCGTCATTCTGAATATTTCTAAAACCCAAAATGGAACTGTTATAACTCTAAAGGTTAACTGTTGTGTTTAGGGAAAAGCTAATCTAAGTGATTTGTGGATCACCATTTTTTGGCGGGAAAACCTGTCAAATCACCATTTTTTTGGTAGAAAAAAACGTGCCCAAAATTTTTTGGTAGGAATTTCTTTTTGGTGAAGAATTTTTTGGCGGGAAAATTTCTGCTATATTAGCATGCCGATGTCAGCAGTGACGTCATCATGTTGATGTAAGCACTGACTTGTTTTTTTTATTTTTTTTGTTAATTTTAACGATTTGGTGATTCTACTAAATTTTGATGATATGTTTTGGGGACTAATTTCTCATTTTAAGAGTGGTTTTCATTTGAGCACTTGCCAATATATATAATCAAATAAAAAAATTGGACGATTAATATTCATACTTAAAAACACATTTTAAGTATAAATAAAATTAATGTAACGAACACATGATTTAATGCTCCAAAATAATCGGGCGATTAACATAGCTGTCCATAAGCAATTAGCTTCTTTATCACGCACTGCACCAAGTAATTAAACAGTGTTTTTACGAATGATCAGATATATTTGTTTGGATTGAAAGTAACTCAGGGATTCGAACTGGATTGCAAGTAACTAGGGATCCGATTGGATTGGATATCGTTACTATATATACTGTTATATATATGCGGCTTGTGTGCCAATTGTATTTCATAAAATCTCTTACACAATTACACACATAATATAAACAATTTAGTGAACTCAGAGAAAGAGAAACAAACATGGATGGCGATGGTAATGACTTAATGTGGAATGGACTTGATTGTCCTCCTCTCGAAGATTACGCTTTCAACTTTGATGCTAGTTTCACACACGATGATATGCTTGATGATTTACTGCTAGAAGTCGAAAAAGAAGTTATTGATGAAGACATGGTAGCAAGGTATGTTAAAGAAGACGAAGCACAGGACAAGACGGTGGCTGCGTGTGTGGTAAATCCTCCGACACCACCATCTCGTTACGTTCATGAAAAGCCCGTGGCTAGCAACAAGTCTGCTGAAAATAGATGGAAACCTACTATTCGTACTCGTCCTTGTGGAAAAGGGAAAGAAATAAAGATCTTGGGACAAGTACTCGAAACTGAGACGCATAGCAAAACCTTTTACGGTTTCCACCCAAAGCACCAGCCTGTCAAAGTTGTTGCGGTAGATAACAAGATCAGGGAAATGGATCGTGATTTCAGATCATTGGAAGGCAGGGAGGCAAAGAAGCCTGTTCAAGGTAGAGGAGCAAAGGTTAATGATCAGCCTAATCATCCTCCTCATCGTCATGGGAGTCACGGAAAAGAGAAGGTGTTCAATACTGCAATTCAAGCAGTGAATTTGAGTAAACCGAAGGTAAAAGCCTTTTTTGGAGAAACAGAAGTTGTTGTGGAGAAAAAAGACAACAAGAGAAAATTCATGGATTGTCGTTCGGGATTGGATCAAAGGAATCAATGTGCTGTGGTAGATAAAAACACGATGATGACTGCTGATTATGATTCGAGATTCGAAGCTTCAAGGCAGAATTTACACGATAGGTATGACCAATATGGTGCTGCCAAGAAAAAAAAACAAATTCAAGTCATTAATTTTCAAAAACTAGTAAAAGAGCAGCCAAGGTGCAATGCAACATCTAAAGGGAAGCCAAGTTTGAGGCAAAAATTGATGGCCATGGGGACTCGCAAAAGCAACAAGAAGTTTCCACAGTTTACAACACTTAGTTGATATATTGAGTAGGGCACTCTTTTTCTCCCATGAGCTTTTTCCCCATTAGGTTTTGCCCTTGTAAGGTTTTAATGAGTACCCTTGTCCTTTGAGAAAAAACTGTGTTTGTACAATGATATTCTCAATAACATATATTGATCATCAATTGTATTATAATCTATCGAATTAGTGATTTATTGCTGTGTATGTGCCATATGATTTGATGAATGTATTCATTAGTTTAATGCATTTATAATTCTGGAGGCACTGATGTTTCCTTAATGTTTTTACATTTTGTTTGTTTGACCATGGACTGTTTGTAGAAATGTCTAAATTTGTCGTACAGATTTTCCTTGTAGGGTATTAAATTTCATGATGTCTAATCTCCAAAACGACATAATTTAGTCTCTGAACCAAGACATGGTCTGCAATGTGTGTTGGTGAGTTGAGTTCTTATGTCAAACATGTGTATTTGTTACAAGTAATGTTAAGTATCAGAAACTTGAAGTTTATGCGTAATCTGTTAATGGGATGTGAACTTGTATGGTAGGAAAGTCGAAATTCCTTTTATCTTCAAATGATGAAGGGATTTGCATTACAGATTACAGATATCCAATGTGTGGAGAACAGTATTTCTAAAGGTATGTTATTAAGAATTAAGAAAATATATTCAGGAACTCCTGCACTAAAAACTTGAAGTCTCTGTGTTAATCATATGGTAACGGGATGGGAACTTGTATCGTAAGCAAGTCAGAATTCTTTTTTACTCCACACGATATTGGGATTTGCATGAATAACAATTTTAAAAGTATTCTAGACATTGCAGATATTTATTTTATGGAGATCAGTATTTCTAAAGGTATTCTCAAAAATTAATTAGGATTCAGTAACTCCAGTGATGATAAGAAGAAAATATATATCTGAACTCTTGCAATGATAAGAAGAATATAAATCTGCTAATACGACAATTTAGTTCTGGTAGATTATCTGATCGAGTTAAGATTAATAGTTGATCTGCACTATGTCTCGTCGGATACCTCTGCCCAAAATTTCACTTGTATTGTATCAGATGCATAAAGTTCCGCATACATGTCTGAAATTGCTTTACAAAATTATTCTTTTGCTTGAGGCCTCTTAGTAACTGTCAAAAGCTTCGTCATTGATGTAACCTTGGAAACTGGCACAGAGTTCTCCTCCCTGATAAGGCTGGTCCTCCAATTCGTAATTCATCTCATGAAGATCCACGAGCTTCACTTCTGAAAGAGGCTAATATTTATCAACTTCGGGAGTACAGAACATGTTTAGATTGATGATGTGTAATCTCCAAAACGACATAATTTATTCTCTGAACCAAGACATGGTCTGCAATGTGTGTTGGTGAGTTGAGTTCTGATGTCAAACATAAGTATTTGTTACAAGTACTGTTAAGTATTAGGAACTTGAAGTCTATGTGTTAATCATATGGCAACCGGATGTGAACTTGTACGGTAGGAAAGTCAGAATTCCTTTTTACAAATGATGCAAGATTTGAATGCATAGAAGTTTAAAATTTATTTCAGACATTACAGATATCCATTATATGGAGATCAGTATTTCTAAAGGTATCCTTAAATGTTAATAAGGATCCTGTAACTCCTGCGATGATAAGAAGAAAATATAATCAGGAACTCCTGAAATTATAAGAATGAAATAGATCCGAAAATACAACAACAATTTACTTCTAGTTATTTTTCTGATCGAATTCAGACTATTAGTTTGATCTGCACTATGTCTAGTTTGATACTTCTGCTGAAATTTCTCTTTTATTGTAGCAGATGCATCAAGTTCTGCATACATGTCTGAAACTGCAAACGATAGAGTTGACCCCTGACTATGACTGATGAGAACTTAAGCAAACCATATATAACCATTTACTTACTGCAACTTATTTTCTTTACTACATGGAAATAATTTGACCGAAGGAACACTTCCTTTTACTATATTAGCTAATCCTTTATCAATCTTATTTTATTCTAAAGAGTAAGTCACACTTCGTCTTTGAAGTAACCTTGGAAAATCTTGAAATTTGTAGTCATGAAGATCCACAAGCTTCACTTCTGAAAGAGGATAATACTATCAATTTTAGTAACAAAACAGGTTATACAAATACCAAAGCCTGTGGAGGGAAAAAAATCTAAATTTTGAACAATTTCTAACCATTCAGTGATAATTAAATAAGAAATATGTATTCAACATCAAGTTTATTAGGACAAACAAACGGAGCCTTAGAAATTGCTCAACTGTAGTGTTTCATGTGCTACCCCATGCCCCCCCCCCCTGCACTTAATGAGACGCTAGAAGAATTTATATCAAAAGAAATGAAATTGGACAAATTAATTGGGATTTAGTAACTCCTGTGATGATAAGAAGAAAACATATTCAAGAACTCCTGCGATGATAAGAAATATATAGATATTAAATTGCAACATAAGAAAGATCATATATAGATTTATGACTTTATTTGCTTCATCTTTATCAGTTATGGGTGAAAATTTTGACAACTATGATTGGCTCATCTGCAACCAGTTTTTCCAGCTTAAGTGATCGGAAGCCTGTGGAGAGTGAAGATGAAATTATTGTTATGTTTGTTCCTAAGTATCAAATGTTTGAATATGTACAAAAAGTTGCATCTGTTCTCTCTGCTGATTCGGTAGTTAACTATCTGTTTATAAAATTAATCTTTCTTTGTAGCTTTCTATTATTCATAAATAGTATAAGAATCTTGCATTATCTCCAGAAATGCATATACATTTGTTATATAAAGTGAGATGACAATTTCACAAATAAGAGGCATGTTATTTTATGGAATTCCTGGAATTTTTAATATGTAGCATATACTGCTTAGAACTTGGAACTGTATATTTCTATGGCGAGTTGATGGCTTCTACTGTTTTCTCTCTTTGAAGACAAGGAATAATAAGATATGATACCAAAATTGCTCTTCTAAGACTAATAATATTACGAAACCATATATCCAGCTGAGGCTTCTCATCATGTGGAATCCACGTCTGGTCAGTGAAGTTGGAATCAGAGTCAATGCAAGAAACATAAAGCAATACTTCCTAAATTAATGAAGTTGGAATTAGTGTTCTGTACCATCTATGTTGAAACAGTCGTTTGAAGTTGTTTGACATGATAGGCCTTGAAATGAAACTCATCAGTTTTTTGTTCTGCAGCTCTTTTACGACTGTTTACTCGATAAGGCCACTGCCATATGGTGCTGTCTTCAGATGCTTTTTAGGGTAACTACTGAACAGACCTATTTATTCTAAATTCTTATTATCTATTAGCTTGTGGAAATAAGAGCTAGACGATAGTTCTTTCTTCTACGTCATGATAGCCCACTAGTAAAACGGATTACAACTGTATATCATCTAATTTAATTAGGATGAAAGAAGCTAATATAAAACGTAAGTGGAATAGATGTGTTGGGGAAATAAAACAGTGAACGACTAAAGCAAGCAGTAAAAAGAGCTGTGTGTCTTCCCCAAAATATACTTTTGCTTCGGCTTTTAGGCGAATCAGTCTCTGGCTTGCCCTTTTTTATTGGCCATATTTCTGTCATTCTGTGATGTTGTTGAGCTCTTAACCATCCTTCTCTGGTGCTTTTAAGATCATGGAGAGTGTTTTATGATGACAAGGATCGTTTTGGTCATTACTTGATAGCGAAAGAGCTCATTAGCCATCTAAACTCGGAGGATTTGGTGGTCCTGTAACTAGGGGTGTACATGGGTGGGTTGGCCGGGGTTAACGGGATTTAGCAACCCAACCCAATTATATCGTTGTTGAAATTTCCAGCCCAACCCATAAAAAATAAATTCGTAACTCAACCCTACCACTTCCGTTTGAGTCAGGTTGGATGGGTTACTTAATACATAAAATAAAAAAATATGTACAAAAAAGAAAAATAAAATTGAAAGTCCAAAAAAATTCAACAAAGTTACCAAAATACTAGTGTCATACACCTCTTAAATATCTAAGGTTTAGCACACCAAAAGAAACTGATTAAACAATAAACGTTGTAGTCTTTTAAGTTTGAACTGAATTATAAAACAACTAAGGATGAATTACTCGTCAATGATATTGATATTCTTGGCTGGGATCTGATTTATTGTGGCACTGTCTTTGATTTTGTCTGCATTCTCTACAAAATGAAATAATTAAATAAGATTTTATTATTCAGTAGAAGTAAAAAAGCCTGTAAGAAAGAATACTTTTCAGAATGTAACCTGATTTACATTACTTAATACATACCTTCTTCAAGGAACTGGTAAGAATGTGCTTTATCTGCATAATTATAATATTTCATACCCCCTTGCTGATCTTTCAACCAACTCTAAGTGCAGACCAATGCCTTCACCATTATTGGACTCGGAGAACTGCTAAATGGGTCCAAAATACGCCCACTAGAGCTGAAGGCATATTCGGAAGCAACCGTGGAAACCTGAATAGTAAGCAATCATTGATAAAATCTTATACCTTCATAATTATCCTTCCACCAAAGTAAAATGTCGAATCTGAAGAGGTATTGGAATGAGCGTTTCATCAATCAAGTACCGAACAACGTTATTCTTCTTTTCAGTTGTCTCCACTTTTTGCTGATGCAAGTAGCTTTCCAGTAATCTCCTTTTATTTGTTTCATTGCTAACGCACTACAACAAATCTGGCTATAGACGACACGTATCAGAAAACACACATGGAAAAAAGTGTTGCCCGAAATGATCAGACAACTGTTATTTTCCAACTCGAAAAAGTATTGTGTAATCCAACATTCACACAATGGGCCAAAACCGTTGTGTGATAAATCTTACCACACAAGCATTTCTTGATCAGGGGTGTTGTGTAAATGCATAAGTATTTTTAAGATTAGACAAGCATTAGCAAATAAGTGTTGTGTGAATGCCTACAACACAATATCCCGGAAAACCGTTGTTGTATTCAGACAAGTGTTTTTAGGTGTGTTGTCTAAGTACCAGTCATACAATATGTTATACATAGTGTTGTGTGACATTGAACCAACACACAACATTTTTCAGAAATATTATGTGAATGAAGCATAAACAATACATCGTAAAAAGTATTGTTAGAATGAGACAAGTGGTTTCCAATGTGGTATTGTGTAATGATATTTAACACAAGTGTTTTACATAGTGTTGTATGAACTTAATCCAACACACAACAGGTTCTGGCCTATTGTGTGTTTGAACTCATACAAGTGTCTTCTGTTTAAAAATGTTGTCTAATGAACTGTACATCAAAAAATATATATTTAAAAGATGAGAACAAACCAACCAACAATCTATCAAGAGTTATAGTTACAAATTAAAGAGCACAAATTAATTTATTACATTACAAAAGACAAGAAGATATGTGAAAATTGTACCTACTTCATTCACCACTATAGTCTTATCTAATTGATTTTCACATTATTACAAATTTACAATTGTCAAAGTAAACAAGGTAAACAGGTAACATTCAGCTGTTATTTGATCTGTGTTCTTTAAGGTATTACAAGAGTTTGCTTGTTAGATGTAATTTTTGATCTATTTAATTTGAAGTCATTTCCTCCACCACCTTCTGATTGCTTGCATGGATTTACACAACCTTCAGTTCTGGGACGGGCTTCTGAATGCTTCTGTCCGGAGGTAGTTTCCATTCCAAAAATTGATGTATCATCTCATATGCGGTGAATGTAATAACAAAATGTAGTTGTTCTCAGTAAGTTGGTGACGCACCCACGATATAAACCAGAAAAGCCTTCCTTTTGGAGCACCTTCTGCAGACAATCAATGCCACCAGCATAGTGTGGTTTTAAATTTCTGACATGTCCTTGTTATTGAAGTCTAGATCGTATGACCTGGTGATAACAGATAAGATATTACATGAATGAAATAATCAAGGCCTTCTATACTGGTCAGCACCCTAGTCCCGACAAGATCGGAAAGTTGTGCAGTCCTGAACGCAGCCATGCAGGGGCGGGTTGAAAGAAAAGGTGCAAGAAAAAGGTGCAGGCGGAGTCATTAAATCCAACAAACACGCAACACTTAATGTTAAAGAACAAAAATATCTGGTCTAGCTTAATAAAAGTAAAATAAAAATCTGATTATAATATTTTCTTAATAAAGCTTGAGAAAAATCTAAACTAACGTTCAAAGGAACGACAAAACTAGTTGACTAAGTAAATGTGTGTCTGTAATCTTTTGTTACACCAGAAAACAAAATAACTAAAAAATATGAAGATTATAAATAAAACATTCAAGTCTTGCAAATTGCATTATAACATAATATTATTTTATATATAACCAATTTAAGTATATTAATGATAATTTGACCCGCAAAACATTGATGCAATACTTAGTCCAAGAATATAGCTCTCCATAATAAGATGCAACGATGATTCAATATTGATTATTGAATACACAGCTCAGGTCAGGTAGCACCACTGAAGTGAATATCAAGTAGCAAGTTAACACTTCTTTCGTGAATAATGCAGCTTAAACACTGACAAGCAAAGGAAGCTAGGATGATATATCCATGCTCAACATTGCTAACCTGGACTCCCCAAAGGCACAACTTAAAAAAAGAAAAGCTGCATGGGCCATAAACCCGCTCAAACAGGTGTGCTTAGAGCAGAAACAATCTTGGTTTTTCGTCGTAGTAAAGGAAGTACGATAGCTTACTCTACACTAATACCAGAAAGACCACAGCCCTTAAATTTTCATATGTTGGAAACTGGATGGCTTATCCCGACAAGAGAGGGCAGAAGGCCACCATATCACACAAAATCCACATGAATTACTCATATAAGCACAAGTATAAAGCAAGGGCCTAAAGTCCATTTTAAAAGTTCTGAACCATTGAAAAAATTAACATCCCGGGGTTATATATCACGAAATGCACCAACCTGTACTAAACATGTTTTGTACTAAACATGCAGATGAATTAGTAACATGCTTGTAATGTTATTAGCTTGAACATGATTCTGAAAGTTTACTAATTTCCACAAGTCTCGGGAAACATTAGATCAAGAGGAAGGGTATAATGCATCAATTGAAAAGCATACGCCAAATGCAGAAATTTCGCAGTCGACTTTAAGCCTGCACGAAGCACCAACCTGTACCATCCCCAAATCCCTTCCTCAAGCAAAATTTGTCTCAAGGCAGAAAGTGTGCTTTTGTAAGAAACAACACCAGGTATCCTTTCTCCTTTCTCTGCAGCAACCTTCTTCGCTTCCTCCGCTATTTTGCAGCTCCAGTCCGGCAGGAATCAGCTACATCTTGCACAGGGCTAGCATGAAAAGATGAATCAATTAATAGATACAAGGAAATGATTGCAAATGAGATAATTCAATTTGAATTGCATTAATTCAATCAATTATTGGACAATTACCTGTAAGCATTTCTGGTGTAGTACTCGGTAACAACCAATAATAAGCCCTGCCCAGAGACCAACGCACACGCAGAAAAACAATTCCCTGGAAACACAAATCAAGGAAATTACCAAGTAATTAGCTAGTCTCGAATAGTCGATTGTACATGTAATTATCCATTCACTATGAACTGAACAAGAAAAGGAAACTCATATACCTCCCAAGTGTTGTTAGTGCCTTCGGGGCTTCAACTAAAATCTCTGGACCCAAAAAAAGCTTGAACCCAAATCCTTGAATCCAATCGAAGCTTGAACCAAAATCAAAAAGCTTGGATCGTGTCCCGTTAAAGGAAGTAGCACTTTTACTACGTTTCTATTAAAATCTCATACAACCGGACCTTTTTATTTTTTGATTATTTTTTCCCAACACTAAGACAAGTGTTTATTAACATCCGTACGGTTTGATCGTCGAAAAAACCATTCAAAAAAAGTAATCAGTGAACCTGGATCGTGCCTCGTGATAGGAAGCAACACTTTTACTACGTTTCTGTTAAAATCCCGTACGACCAGACCTTTTTATTTTTTAATCATTTTTTCCCAACACTAAAATGAGTGTTTGTTAACATCCGTACGGTTCGATCGTCAAAGACATCATTCAAAAAAATTATTCAGTGAATCTGGATCGTGTCCCGTTAAAGGAAGTAGCACTTTTACTACGTTTCTATTAAAATCTCATACAACCCGACCTTTTTATTTTTTGATTATTTTTTCCCAACACTAAGACAAGTGTTTATTAACATCCGTATGGTTTGATCGTCGAAAAAACCATTCAAAAAAAGTAATCAATGAACCTGGATCGTGCCTCGTGATAGGAAGCAACACTTTTACTACGTTTCTATTAAAATCCCGTACGACCAGACCTTTTTATTTTTTAATCATTTTTTCCCAACACTAAAATGAGTGTTTGTTAACATCCGTACGGTTCGATCGTCAAAGACATCATTCAAAAAAATTATTCAGTGAATCTGGATCGTGTCCCGTTAAAGGAAGTAGCACTTTTACTACGTTTCTATTAAAATCTCATACAACCCGACCTTTTTATTTTTTGATTATTTTTTCCCAACACTAAGACAAGTGTTTATTAATATCCGTACGGTTTGATCGTCGAAAAAATCATTCAAAAAAAGTAATCAGTGAACCTGGATCGTGCCTCGTGATAGGAAGCAACACTTTTACTACGTTTCTGTTAAAATCCCGTACGACCAGACCTTTTTATTTTTTAATCATTTTTTCCCAACACTAAAATGAGTGTTTGTTAACATCCGTACGGTTCGATCGTCAAAGACATCATTCAAAAAAATTATTCAGTGAATCTGAATCGTGTCCCGTTAAAGGAAGTAGCACTTTGTTAAAATCTCATACAACCCGACCTTTTTATTTTTTGATTATTTTTTCCCAACACTAAAATAATTGTTTATTAACATTTTTACGGTTCGATCGTCGAAAAAATCATTCAAAAAAAGTAATCAGTGAACCTGGATCGTGCCTCGTTATAGGAAGTAATACTTTCACTATGTTTTTGTTAAAATCTCATACAACCCGACCTTTTTATTTTTTGATTATTTTTTTCCAACACTAAAATGAGTGCTTATTAACATCCGTACGGTTCGATCGTCGAAGAAATCATTCAAAAAAATATCCAGTCAATCTGGATCGTGCCTCGTTACAGGAAGCAACACATTTACTACGTTTTTGTTAAAATCTCGTACATCTGGACCTTTTTATTTTTTTATTATTTTTTCCCAACACTAAAATGAGTGCTTATTAACATCCGTACGGTTCGATCGTCGAAGAAATCATTCAAAAAAATCATTTAGTGAATATGGATCGTGCCTCGTTATAGAAAGCAGCACTTTTACTACATTTTTGTTAAAATCTCGTACATCCAGACCTTTTTATTTTTTGATTATTTTTTTCCAACACTAAAATGAGTGCTTATTAACATTTTTACGGTTCGATTGTTGAATTGTCGAAAAATATTTTTTAAAAATAGAAACAATTATCTGTGATAAGCACTAGTTACAACTACGAGTAAATTTATTAGTTATGTACTAAGATCCCAAATCAAATCAATTTTAGAAATTTTAGAAAATTTTATAAATTTTAAATTTATTTTTGAAATATTTTTTAATAAAAACATAATTAATTTAATATCTCACAAATGAAAATTATTTTATAAAAAAATTTATTTTCAATTCCCTCATCTACTTTCCCTCCTTCGTTTCTTGAAATTTTCATTAAACCTAAATTTCCCCCTATTGCCAAATTTCAATTCCCCCTCTTTTTTTCCAGAGACCTCTCCTTGACTCCATGTTTCTATCTCTCACACACAAAAACACAAACTCACGCTTAGCCCCTTCTCTCAATTACTCACCTCCTTCACAGAAATGAACCCTTCTCTCCCCAAATCCAAATTTCTATCCCCGCATATTTCCCCCTTCTCTTTCTCGATGCACACTCTCCCTCGTTCTCACCATCTCTCTCTCTCTCTCTCTCTCTCTCTCTCTCTCTCTCTCTCTCTCTCTTTCTCTCTTTACAAATTAAAATGCTAGATACAAAACTGAATCAATTTGACTCTTTACAAATTAAAATGCTAGATACAAACCTGAATCAAAAGGAGATGACAAAGGCTGCTAGAGGGGAGGCTGTTAAATTTGCTTGGATTAAATTTTCTAGAAGGGAGGAGATGACGATGACCCAGTTCCATAAATTCAGAGGTGTGATTTTTATTACAATTCCAAGTTTTTGCATAGTTTTTGTTAGTAATTCTTTATGCATATTGCTAAGTGGTGGTTAGTAATTCTGGATTAAGCCTTTTGTTGCAGGTAATTCTGTATTATGCATAGTTTTTGTGAGATAATTTGATGGTTTTCTATGTGGAAGTTAAATGAAATTTTATGAACAACAATAACACACACATGTTTCCACGAGGTACTTGTATTGTTGGGATGTAATATTGTAAAAGATTAGCAAGTTTAATATTCCTTGATTATTTTTTTTTTTGTGTACTTAGCTTTCTACATTTTGTGAATTAAGACCATATACAGATTCCTTTGATGACATTATACAAAGGAAGTTCTGAGTTTCATACAAAGGCTTAATTTTCTAATAAAAATTGAATAAACTGGAATATCTCTTTTGTTTAGATTAGTAAATTAAGTGTTTTAAGTTTTTCCTCTTTCTTGTTGTAGCAATATTTTGATAACAGGATTAAAGCACTTGTTGCTCTTAAAAGAGATGGAATAAATCCGTATCCTCACAAGTTCCATGTGTCAATGTCTGTCATAGAATATGTTACAGAGCAATCATATTGTGGCGCTCAAGGTACTTTTTAAGACCCAACTCAAACAATCTAAGGTGGCGCATGCTAAGTACTGCAGCATATGTTGAAACTGAGTATCACATGTAGATATTCTCCTGGTAGATTGACATACATTTTTTATCCTTTCTTTATATTGTAATTGCTTGTGCACATTGTAAATGGTCCTTTTATTTCTTGGCTGGATCGATGAGACTGAAAAAATAGGAAAGCAGTGAGTGCTCGTTTCTTTTTCCTCGCAAAGAAGTGTCGCTATATATATACCCCCAAAAAACTGTTTGAACATTAGTGTTGCTTCTGTGATTTGATCCATTAATTGCAGACAGATGTATAGATATATAATTCAATGTAAGTGAATGACATAGTTCATAGAATCTAATACAGTGTTAAAAGTTTTATTGGATAAAAGCATGAACTATGTTTGACATTTGACTGCCATATTGTTTCTTTTTAGTTTTATATTAAGTGTAAACCCACTGTAAGTACATGAAGATTGTGACCACTAAATCCTAATGTACAGAATATCTTGAAGCTTTTGTGTTCCTTGTATCTTGAAATTTTGAACTTACTAATTGCTAATTTTGCAAACTTGTCAACAGAACCCAGAGGCCAGCTACTACTTATCAATGGAAAAACAGAAGTTGAAGTGTGTAGAAGTCTAGAGAGAGTTCTCCTTACAATGCGAATAACAAATTCAGAACCTAAGGTGAGAGTTTAGCATTAGCTTCAAGTTTACTGCCAAAGATATAGCTTGTCACTAGCTTCACTTAAATAAAAGTTGATGTTTAATTTAGATTGAACTGCTGAGTGAAAGATTAGTTTTTTGGGGAAAGATGCTATCAGTAGTATCATTCTGGTAATAGCTAAGATCGAATGCAGACAAGTTTTCTCTATTGATTTTTTTAATTTGAATCGTTAGAAAGTAGTCCTGTTTTAATTGTCTTTGGTCTTTTGTTGGATAGGTCATATTTCCTTTATATTAGCATATTTCTTTATTAGCAGCATGCACCAGTAACGGCTGCATTATTGTCTGGACTCTAAAGCAAGACATCTTTTAGTTATTCTTTGCACAAGTTATATTCTACAAGTCTACTTTAAATGTTGCATTATTACTTGCACTGTATGCTCTTGCAGCTTGAAAGTGTTCGAGAAATCACCGATATTCTTGATGCTGTTGGAAATACCACAAAGCTACCACCAAAGGTTTTGCTATTGGATATGCGGCTCTTGCATCTTTTCTCATGTTCAGCGCTTATACGGATGAAGTAGCTGCCTTTGCTCGTGACCTTTCAAGCAGGCAAGCGTGCTGGAGTTTTGTATGCTATTGCGTATTTGCATGCTTTTGTTGTATTTGTGGCTTTAATTACGGAATGGTAATAGTAGTGATTTAGGGTCTCAAGTGGTGTAACCAGCAATATCTTGGTTTCAATTACTTGACTTCACATGTACAATAGCTTCGATGGATATTATTTAGTGAGATCAACCACCAGTATGTTGGTTTTGTACTTTTATTATGTAATAACATACAATGTTTTTAATATCCAAGATTTATAAAAAAACCATCATGTGCTTTATAACGAGGCCATGCTTTTAATAACTAGACCGTTGTGTAGTGAAAAGTCGCACAACAACAAAAAAATGCATCCATTGTCTATAAGAAAACATAACAATGCTTTTAGCAAAATGAAAACGTAGTGACTTATATATTCAGACAACATGTAATAAGCACAACAAGTGTGGTGTAGTTAAAACACATACAACATAATAAATAAATGAAAACGTTGTAGGTTGTACATTTACACAATACTTTTGCAAAAATAAAAACGTAGTGTCTTATACATTCAGACGACATGTAGTAACAAATAGCAGCATGTTATATACTCTGCAAAACCATTGTTTGAAATAATTTCAAACAAGAGTTATATACTAAGAAAGTGTTATCCTTCCTAGTGTACAACAACATGCCATATGGGATAACATGTTGTACAACTAACCATAAAACAAATGGTTTTTGCTAAAAAACCATTGTCTGTAGTGACATACAACAACAGCCCTGATCAAGTAAAGGATTGTATCTTTTGCACTTTAACAATAGGCTTTCTTTTAAAAACCATTGTCTTTACTGCTTAAAACAACAATATATTCGTTAAAACGTGTTGCATTATTGGAGTTTTGATAACAGGTTTCCAAAGAAAGTGTTGTTGTTTCTGGGTATCAGACAACTCTTTTCAGGTGGCTTTTACTTGTCTTTCAACTTTCACACAACAGCTTGCTGTGTATTGTCTGAGGTGTGTATCAGACGACTTCTCAATAGTCAACCGTTTTTGGTACATTCAGACAACACGTTTTGAGTGTCGTCTAAAGCAAAAATCCTTGTAATGACGGTTGGTGGTGTGTTAATTTGATAAACCTGTCAAATAAAATCAAAGCAGCAGTGACACAGGAAAGTACTAATTTTATTATAGAACAGACTGAATCACACAGTACCATGTATGTCATATTATAAACTAGTACAGTATGTAAGATCCGAGATTGATTTTATGCAGTAAGATTATAGGAGACATTAAACTGACACTACATGTTTATATATCATTAAACTGTACTTGAAGCCAAGCCTATCCTCTCTGTACAGACTCATATGATTTCAAAACCTACGCACAAACTACTATAATTTTATAAATAGTGTAAATTTACCAGAATTCAGAAGAAAATTACCACATAAACTATTATCTCAGCAGATTTGTGCTAATTCATGTAATTATGAAGGGAAGATAACTGTACCAATTTAGCCTCTATACTTTTCGGCTATGCTATATCATAATATGTTTTTGACCTTTGAATCAAGCTAGCTTTAACTTTTTCGGATTGTGATGTCATGTCATCTTCAGTTTGGTAATTTGTTTTGCTATCAGACATGTTAAACTCTGAAACACTGGAAGTCTGCTTCTGCTTCTATATGTCAAGAATATTTTCTGCTTCTATATGTACAAACCAAAAGAGTGCTAAAGGCACACAGCAGTGAAGCAGTTGCAGAAAGTGATACAAATTCAAAAGATGGAGATTCTAGAAGATATGATCTTAGAAACAGTGGACCACCGGATGCTAATAGTTTAGCATCTCTAAGATCTCTGTACTTCAGTCTCCGCTTAAGGTTATCAGCAGGTATAGAGCACAATCCCAAACGGTCTAACAGTAGGAGAAATGAATAGCACTGCTGAGGGCTCCCAGGACTTGTAAGATTCAGCTCACTAAATAGCTATAATGAATAGTACAGCAGAAGATATCCAGAGAATGGGATGTTGGATTCGACGGGATCCAATCCATTTATTTATGGCCCATCGGGTATTATTGTTAATCTTTTAAATAAAGACTTGAGCCTAATGAATAATTAAATATATTAATAGCACTTATTTATATATTTAATTATTACATCTAATATATATCTATTTAGATATATTTATTTATAATGGCTTAAGTACCCAAGCCCATAACTTTGATGGACGGTTATGGGTTTAGCCCATCAGGGTTGGTCCCACTATTCCCTCTATATAAAGAATATTATGTGAGAACAAAAGGTACGCGTCTCATACTAATCAGAAAATACACACACCCCATCCTTACGTATAGAGCAGAATAGTGAAGATCAAAGCCCTCAAGTACTTGCACTCTTCGGACTTTCTCAAGATCATTAATGGCCTCTTTCGATTCAGGTACGCTTCCGCTATTTATCTATACTCATAGTTTTGATCAGGAGATTCATGTATATATATTATATTGTATTTATATACATGATTTATTCTAACAATTGGTATCAGAGCAACTCCTTGATTGATTCTTTGAGTTCAATTAATTAGAATTGAATTGGATTTGTTTGACATGTATAAATCTTAATTGATATATGTTATTATACATAAATATTATGTGTCGATTTGATAAACTTGTTTACCGATCGATAAGAACCCTTCTGGATCAGAATGCTATTATAATCTAATCTAGTCCTATACCGCTATACGTGCGTGTCTAACAATCACGCATAAGCATGTATAATTATATGTTTTTTATTTTCACATGACTGTGCACATAACATATGATTGCTCATGCTATATTTTATTCTATCGGATTAGTACAAGTCAAGGCCAAATACGTAAGTATTAATTTTGTAAACTTTTGATTAATGATTGTTTTTTTGACGATTCAGAACTCCCTCCAAGTTAATACCTTGACATATCATGCTAGTAGAATTTGTATTCGGTTATTATGTCAAGTTTTAAAGTTTTTTTTTTGTTTTATAATTATGATTCTGATTAACAAACTTCATGGCCACGTGTTAATGCATGGTATTGTATTTTATTAAACCATATTCAGTGTCATATTTTATGATAGTTAATTTTATAATATTAGTTAAAAAGGGATACTTATGTATAAATATATAATTAGTCCCTCATGTAATATTATGAATTAATATTCGGACTAATGTAGTGATTTCTTAATTATTAAAGTATTAGATGGACCAACGAAAATCTTTTATTTTAATAATTTAAGAGAATGATAAATCACCTAATGTACGTGTACAAGTTGATGTATGAATCGGCCCAACGGAAGATTTGTATATTAATTTTGTAAACGGAATTTTTAAAGTTCAAATTGTAGAATTTAAATTATTTTCTGCCCAACGGTGATATAATTTAATATTTTACTTTTTGTAATCTCATGTTTAATGATAAAATTAATTTAGTATTGATAATCGGCCCAACGGAAGATATTAATATTAAATTTAATTTAATTGTAGGAAAATTTTTGTGTATTTTATTTTTCCTATTTAGATAAACTGTTTATCCCTCAGTTTATTTAACTTATGTGTTATTTGGTGAACTAACTGTTTTTCATCATGTGGATTATATTTATTGTACTTGTTGTACTTATGTGCATGATTGTGATTAACCTTGATTCAGCATTTGGTCCTGTTTCACTTACCAACTACTTTTCACACATTGAACCATTGAGTGGCTCTAATTTTAAAAAGTGGAAAGAGCAAATTGATCTTACGTTGGGAGTTACTGCCCTTGATTATGCCATAAGGGTTGCAAAACCTGCTGCCATTACGGCCGAAAGCTCTGCTGAGCTAAAGGCTGATTATGCAAAATGGGAGCATAGCAACCGTGTTTCCTTAATGATTCTTAAGGGCTCCATTACTAGTGCAATTCGTGGAGCAATTCCCGAATCTGATAATGCAAAGGAGTACCTAGCGAACATTGAGGAACAATTCAAGGCTTCCACTAAGGCTCAAGCCACTACACTGATCTCGAAAATGGTCACTCTCAAGTATAATGGTTCAAGTGGTGTTCGTGATCACATTATGAGAATGAATGATATGGCTTCTCAGTTAAAGGATATGAACATGGAAATCTCTGAAGGTTTTCTCGTCCACTTCATAATGACTTCTCTTCCTGCACAATTTGGTCCTTTTAAGATCAACTACAATACGCAGAAAGAAAAGTGGAAGATGAGCGAGTTGATTTCTATGTGCGTTCAAGAAGAAGAACGCCTTAAGTCTGAGAAGGTTGAAAGTGCTCATGTTGTGACCACGACACCCGCTAAAGGAAAAGGAAAGAAATATGGCAATAGTCAAAAGAAAAAGGGAATTGATGCAGCTGTCACGAAAGACAAGGGACAGACTTCTGGCACAAAGAACTTTGGAGGTCCTAAATGTAACTTCTGCAGAGCTAAAGGACACATAAGGAAAGAGTGTTCCAAATTTCGCGAGTGGTTAGATAAGAAAGGTAATGCATCTATTTATGTTTGTTATGAAGCTTTTACATCTGAAGCTCCTTTAAATACATGGTGGGTAGACACTGGTGCAACTGTGCATATAACTAATTCATTGCAGGGATTCCTTTCCGTGAAGAAGCTAAATAAAGGAGATCGATATTTACTCGTTGGAAATGGAGAGAAAGTACAAATTGAAGCTGTAGGAACTTTCCGACTTATGTTAGAAAGTGGTTTTAATTTGGATTTAATGGATACTGTTTATGTTCCCAGTATTACTAGAAACCTTATTTCTGTTTCAAAGTTAGACGCTTATGGATATTCGTTTAAATTTGAAAATAAAGGTTTTTCTCTATTTCTTTATTCTGAGTATATTGGCTCTGGGCTGTTAGAGGGAAACCTTTACAGATTATGTTTGAATGCTTCTTTTAGTGAATCCTTGATTTCAATGAATGTGCAAGATGAAGTTGCAACTGGTTCTAAAAAGAGAAAAATAAATGATGAGAATTCCTCAAAATTGTGGCATGAACGACTTGGTCACATATCCAAAAGTCGAATGGAAAGACTTGTTAAAGAAGGACTTCTTCATCCATTAGATTTTTCAGATTTTGACACATGTATTAAATGTATTAAAGGAAAATTTGTAAAAACAAACAAAAAGGGTGCAACTCGTAGCACTAAGTGCTTGGAGATAATCCACACTGACATTAGTGGACCATACACTCCAGGCATAGGTGGTCATAAGTATTTTATTACTTTTATTGACGACTACTCACGTTATGGCTACATTTATCTTTTGCATGATAAATCTGAAGCACTCGATATGTTTAAAATTTATAAAGCAGAAGTTGAAAAACAACTTAAATTAGATATTAAAGTTGTTAGATCTGATAGAGGAGGAGAGTATTATGGAAAATTCTCTGAATCTGGACAGAATCCAGGACCTTTTGCCTTATTTTTGCGAGAATGTGGCATCGTTCCTCAGTACACAATGCCGGGTACACCCCAACAGAATGGTGTTGCTGAGAGACGAAATCGAACTCTTATGGATATGGTTCGAAGCATGATATGTCACAGTACGTTGCCAGAATTTTTGTGGGTTGAAGCCCTTAAAACAGCTATGCATATCCTTAATCGGGTCCCAAGTAAGTCTGTGCCTAAAACACCTTATGAAATATGGACTGAAAGGGAACTTAGTTTTGGATATATGCATGTATGGGGTTGTTTGGCTGAAGCGAAAATATATAACCCACACATCAAGAAATTGGACCCTAAGACTATTACTTGTCATTTTATTGGTTACCCTGAAAGATCTAAAGGTTTTAGGTTTTATTGTCCATCACACACCACTCGAATAGTTGAGACTAGAAATGCAGTATTTTTTGAGGATGCTGAAGTCAGTGGGAGTACATCTCGAAAGATAAATCTGGAAGAGATTCAGGAGAATGTCTCTATTCCTATCATTCCAGATATTAGTGCACCAGAAAATGATGATAAAAATATTGGTGCAAATGAGAATGTACATCAAGAACCACCTCAAGATGACAATAATACTACTGAATCTCTTAGGAGGTCAGAAAGAGTAAGACGATCAGCAATCTCGGATGATTATATTGTGTATTTAGATGAAATTGAGTCTAATCTTGGCATGGGACCTGATCCTATTTCTTATAAAGAAGCTATTTCTAGTAACCATTCAACTCAATGGCTTACAGCCATGGAGGATGAGTTGAAATCCATGAAGGATAATGATGTATGGGATCTAGTTGAGTTACCACAAGGGGTCAAAGCTGTAGACTGCAAATGGGTCTACAAAACTAAGCTTGATTCTAGTGGGAACATCGAAAGATATAAAGCTAGATTGGTTGCAAAGGGCTTCACACAAAGAAAAGGAATTGATTATAATGATACATTTTCCCCTGTTTCGAGTAAGGACTCATTTCGTATCATCATGGCTTTAGTAGCTCATTATGATTTAGAGTTACACCAAATGGATGTTAAAACTGCTTTTCTTAATGGTGACTTGCATGAGGATGTCTATATGTCACAACCGGAAGGTTATGTAGTCAAAGGCAAGGAACACATGAAATGTCGGTTAAAGAAGTCCATATATGGATTAAGGCAAGCTTCTAGAGAGTGGTATATTAAATTCGATGATGTGATTGGAAAATTTGGGTTTAAAGAAAATTTTGTTGACCAATGCATATATCTAAAAGTGAGTGGGAGCAAGTACATTATTTTAGTACTATATGTGGATGATATTCTACTCGCTAGTAGTGATATGAATTTAATGCATGAGACAAAGAGATTCCTTCATAAGAATTTTGATATGAAGGATCTGGGGGAAGCATCTTATGTCTTGGGCATTGAAATTCATAGAAATAGATCTCATGGAATTTTGGGTTTATCACAAAGAGCTTATATTGATAAAGTTCTCAAACGTTTTAACATGCAAAATTGTTCTCCAAGCGTTGCTCCTGTTGTCAAGGGTGACAAATTTAGCTTGAAACAATGTCCTCAAAATCAGCTGGAATTGGATCAAATGGAGAATATTCCTTATGCTTCGGCAGTTGGGAGTCTTATGTATGCTCAGGTTTGTACTCGTCCAGACATAGCATATATTGTTGGAATGCTAGGGCGATACCAAATAAATCCAGGTCCGAATCATTGGAAAGCTGTTAAAAAGGTCATGCGGTATTTGCAAGGTACAAAAGATTTTATGCTCACATATCGAAAGACGGATAACCTTGAAGTTATTGGTTATTCGGATTCTGATTATGCTGGGTGTAAAGATGAGTTGAAATCCACTTCAGGTTACATTTTTATGCTTTCTGGAGGAGCTATATCATGGAAAAGTTCTAAGCAGTCGTTGCATACCTCTTCTACAATGGAAGCTGAATTTGTGGCTTGCTATAAGGCAACGAAGCAAGCTCTATGGTTGAGGAATTTCGTCACGTATCTCAAAATAGTTGACACTATTTCTAGACCACTGAAAATTTATTGCGATAATAAAGCTGCTGTATCTTTCTCTAAAGACTACAAGATAAGTGATGCGACAAAACACATAGATATAAAGTATCTTGTAGTACGAGAAAGAGTTCAAAAACAACAAGTGTCTATTGAGCAAATTAGTACAGTTGCTATGTTGGCGGATCCATTGACAAAAGGTTTACCGCCCAATCTCTTTCGAGAACATGTTGCTAGCATGGGTTTGGTTGATAATCTTTCTTATTGATTCATGGATTTTATTGTAAGACACTAGTATTGTGATCACCTTATGTTATGGTTTTTGGACAAAGTATTTAGTTTGTTACTTCTATTATTGTGCACATTCGAAGTTTATGGAACAAACATTTATGTAAGGACCTCATGGACATATTGATTTGCTATTGCTTATGATATATTATGTTGTTCATGACTTTAAGCTATATCTTTTGTTAAGTTTTGCAATTATACTTGGATTGTAACTGGAGGATGGTTTCATATCTCTATACGAGTATGATACTACCTTTAATTCTATTTTAGTATGATGTAAAATTTAGCCTTTCTTATGGGATGTAATGCTCAATAATAAAAGTCTTGTTATATGTATGTTGAAGATATAATGACCCTTGGCCAAGTGGGAGAATGTTGGATTCGACGGGATCCAATCCATTTATTTATGGCCCATCGGGTATTATTGTTAATCTTTTAAATAAAGACTTGAGCCTAATGAATAATTAAATATATTAATAGCACTTATTTATATATTTAATTATTACATCTAATATATATCTATTTAGATATATTTATTTATAATGGCTTAAGTACCCAAGCCCATAACTTTGATGGACGGTTATGGGTTTAGCCCATCAGGGTTGGTCCCACTATTCCCTCTATATAAAGAATATTATGTGAGAACAAAAGGTACGCGTCTCATACTAATCAGAAAATACACACACCCCATCCTTACGTATAGAGCAGAATAGTGAAGATCAAAGCCCTCAAGTACTTGCACTCTTCGGACTTTCTCAAGATCATTAATGGCCTCTTTCGATTCAGGTACGCTTCCGCTATTTATCTATACTCATAGTTTTGATCAGGAGATTCATGTATATATATTATATTGTATTTATATACATGATTTATTCTAACATGGGAATATGACTGCAAGTACTATTTAGTCTATAGAATTTAAAGTGCATATACCAGAAGTAAAATGACTGCTCTATGCCATCATTGTTTACAAAATGAAGTAGTCCTCATTTATTTGTTTAGAGATGTTACATGCAAGTTAATTGCAGAGTATAAAATAAAGTGCAGCATGCAGAATGGTTTAATTTATCCGGCAGTAAAGGCCCTCTTGGTTAATTTTCTTTCTTGCATTTGAACATAATTAAGCAAAACAATGGCTGCAAAAATATACTTCTAGGTTTCAGAAAGACATTAGACATGATAGCAGATAGCTAGCTGATGCTAGCTTTATCTTTTCAAAATTCTGCAGAGTATGTTTGGAGATGTGGACGAAAAGGAGGTGGGGCATTCATTGATGAGTCAAGCAGCAAATCCATTCTTATCAATGAATCGGTTTATGAGATTTATCTCAAAGTAGATGTTGACATGTTGTTCGGTTAAAATCTCACTGTACTGTGGTTTCCATATAACGGTAAACGGGGTTAAGCAAGCTTGTGATAATATTGTCAAGGGAAAATAGTTTAATTATAACAAAAAATATTACATTTATTTTTTTAAAATATTTTGGCTGAAAACCTTTTACAATTATGAGTATCTGTTCATTGACAAATCTCATGATATCGATGATGTGACATAATTATTAGATGGTAGACATTCAATATTTTACCATTTAAAATATATCATCATTATAATTTTCTCCACAAAGGTTGTTGTTTTTTCAAAAATTAATTCATTATTATTCAAAATATTTTACTTGTTATAAACGGCAGTTGTTAAAAACTTACCATGATAAATGTAGGAGTAATGAAATTATATATGTTTATTCAAAAATAATATTATTTTATATAAAAAAATGTTTTAGATTCACATGATTGATTTTTATAATTTCATAAACAAATTTTAAGCACAAAAATAAGATCCAGTCTTTGAATCATATTTTTGGATTGAAATCGAAATTTTAAGCACAAAAATAGATACAAGAGCTTGCGAGATAGCTCTTATAAGGCATATAAATCTAATTATTAAAATCGAAATTTTACAATATCAAATCGGGGAAGAAGAATTAGTTTAAAGATAATATAAATCGTTTGAAAAACAATGATAATGAAATAATTTAATTTTTTCTATATTCAATAATAAGTTTTAAATTTTTGTTATTATGTCATGTTAGATGATAACTGCCATGCCGTCATTCATACTTAAGGGAATGACTAAAAATAAAAACACAAATAACGTTATTGTCTTTTAGTTATTTGGAAGCTCAATGGCTACTTTCTAATAGACGCAAAAGTTGAGCGGTAAAAAAATTTGTTTTCTCTATCGCTAAATTAATCATTTACCATGCTTAAGGAAATGTATTATGTATTTTTCTAGAAAATTTTAAAAAATATTTGTTTTAACTTATTTCTAAAAATACAATTAGTATTATAAGGAATTTTAAAAATATATTAAAAATGGAGTAAAAGAAGGAAAAAATTTGAGTTTAATCCGTTTTTTATCCAAGTCATACCAGAACAAATTCGTATTTGATTCGATTCGATCCGATCTTACATCCAAATATACATCCAAATATAAAGGAATTACTTGGTCAAAAATTTGATAAGATCCAAAATTTATAAATGTGTTAATCTATACAAACAGTTATACTTTAAAGGTAAATATATATATTAGACATTTTAATAATTAAAAAATAAGACACCCAAAAAAAATGAAATATTTAAAAATATGTAAGGCTAAACTTCATATTATAATTTATAAAAATAACAAGAATATTTATCAAAAATACCATTTTTGCTAAATTTTTCTTTTTACAATTTTACCTTCTTCTCAAAATATTTGCAAAAAAAAATATTTTTCAAAAAAATAATTTACAAAAATTCTATCTTATTTGCAAACATACGGTCTGTAACTAGATGCAACGTTGCATTTTGTTACATATATGGCTACGCAGCAGGTTGCGTATGTGGTTGCAAACAGTTGCATTTGGTTGCAGACCGTATTTTTGCAAATAATATGGTATTTTTGCAAATTATTTTTTTAAAAAAAGTATTTTTGCAAAAAAATTATGGGCTTGGGTATTTATTAAAAAGCCCAAATAACAATTACCACATAAAAGTACATTAATAAAAATATTAATTTAATATTTTACTTATAAATAAAAAGTTTACTTATAAATTTTACAACAAACGCGTTTTTAATTCATACTAAAAAAATGAACATAAAATAACAGAAAAATGAAGTTTTATTGAAAAAACAATATTTTCATTTCTTCATATAATTATTTTGCAAAAATTGTAGATGCAGTACTACAACAACGGTAAATAAATTGAAAAGAATATTTGAATATATATATATACATATATATATATATATATATACATGTATAATCAAATAAAAATAATTGGACGATTTTAATATTTATACTTGAAACATATTTTAAGTATAAATCTATATTGTATTATTATAAGCAAACTAAAGATCTTTTGTAGTTTGTTGTTTTGTTAAATAAACTATTCATAACCGTTATCTTCAACTCAAATAGATCATGACTGTTAGATACTACAATACCAAAAGTTGTGTTATATATAAAGGTCTAAGGTTCGATTCTCGTCTACAACATATTAATTTACATTTAATAATAAAAATTATCATATACAAAAATATAAGATACAAATTTTTTACTATACTATAAACAAATTATAAAAAGATTTTTTGTAAATCAATGAGAAACGTTAGATCTAACACTAATGCAGGTGTATTCAACTGGGATTTTGAAGAATTTTGAGAGATTTTAGAAATTTAGGGGTATTCAATTTGGATTTTTTTTAAAATCCGAGGGTATTCAATTAGGATTTTAAAAAGTCTTTTAAAATCTGGGTGTATTCAATCTGGATTTAAAACAATCCATTTAAATCTGATGGTATTAAAAAATCCATGGATTTTCTAGATTTATTAAAATCCATGGATTTTGGTGCATTTGCTAGTTGTATTTATAAGTTTTGAAATCTTGCAAAAATCAATGAGATTTTGATGGATTTCTAAAAAAAACATTTCAAATTTCAATGACTCTACATCAATTTTACAAGATTCTTTGTAGAGTCTTTGTAGAATTTAAACAATCCGTGGATTTAAAAAATTCATTAAAATCCATGGATTATCAAAATCCTTCAAAATCCCAGTTGAATACACCCCTCTAAGAAATATTCCATATTTGTGCTAATTTAGTGAGTACCCAAGGTTCGAATCCCGTTATCAACAAATTAAAGTTAAAAATTTATATTATTAGTTCTAAATTTGACTAATATATAAAAAGATTTTTTGTAAATCAATAAGAACCGTTAGATTTAACGCTAAGAAATATTCCATATTTGTGCTAATTTAGTGAATACCCAAGATTCGAATCCCGATAACAACAAATTAAAGCTAAAAATTTATATTATTAGTTCTAAATTAGACTAATATATTTAAACTGAAATTAGATTAGTTATTAAAATAGAAACTTAGATAAAAATTTAATTTTATTAACAAATTAAAGTTATAAATTTATATTATTAGTTCTAAATTTGACTAATATATAAAAAGATTTTTTTTAAATCAATAAGAACCGTTAGATTTAACACTAAGAAATATTCCATATTTGTGCTAATTTAGTGAATACCCAAGATTCGAATCCCGGTAACAACAAATTAAAGTTAAAAATTTATATTATTAGTTCTAAATTTGACTAATATATTTAAACTAAAATTAGATTAGTTATTAAAATAGAAACTTAGATAAAAATTTAATTTTATTATAAGAGAATATTATATTATATTTAAAAGAAGCAATTATAAGCTAGTAAAACTAATGTAACGAACACATGATTTAATGCTCCAAAATAATCGGGCGATTAACATAGCTGTCCAAAAGCAATAAGCTTCTTTATTACGCACTGCACCAAGTAACTAAACAGTGTTTTTACGAATGATCAGATAGATTTGTTTGGATTGCAAGTAACTCAGGGATTCGAACTGGATTGCAAGTAACTAGGGATCCGATTGGATTGGATATCGTTACTATATATACTCTTATATATATGCGGCTTGTGTGCCAATTGTATTTCATAAAATCTCTTACACAATTACACACATAATATAAACAATTTAGTGAACTCGGAGAAAGAGAAACAAACATGGATGGCGATGGTAATGACTTAATGTGGAATGGACTCGCTTGTCCTCCTCTCGAAGATTACGCTTTCAACTTTGATGCTAGTTTCAAACCCGATGATATGCTTGATGATTTACTGCTAGAAGTCGAAAAAGAAGTTATTGATGAAGACATGGTAGCAAGGTATGTTAAAGAAGACGAAGCACTGGACAAGACGGTGGCTGCGTGTGTGGCAAATCCTCCGACACCACCATCTCGTTACGTTCATGAAAAGCCCGTGGCTGGCAACAAGTCTGCTGAAAATAGGGGGAAACCTACAATTCGTACTCATCCTTGTGGAAAAGGAAAAGAAATAAAGATTTTGGGACAAGTACTCGAAACTGAGACGCATAGCAAAACCTTTTATGGTTTCCACCCAAAGCACCAGCCTGTCAAAGTTGCTGTGGTAGATAACAAGATCAGGGAAGCGGATCGTGATTTCAGATCATTGGAAGTCAGGGAGACAAAGAAGCCTGTTCAAGGTAGCGGACCAAAGGTTAATGATCAGCCTAAGCATCCTCCTCGTCGTCATGGGAATCACGGAAAAGAGAAGATGTTAAATACTGCAATTCAACCAGTGAATTTGAGTAAACCGGAGGTAAAAGCTTTTCTTGGAGAAACAGAAGTTGTTGTGGAGAAAAAAGACAACAAGAGAAAGTTCGTGGATTGTCGTTCGGGATTGGATCAAAAGAATCAATGTGCTGTGGTAGATAAAAAGACAATGATGAGCGCTGATTATGATTCGAGATTCGAAGCTTCAAGGCAGAAGTTACACGACAGGTATGAGCAATATGGTGCTGCCAAGAAACAAAAACAGATTCAAGTCATTGATATTCAAAAACTAGTAAAAGAGCAGCCAAGGTGCAATGCAACATCTAAAGGGAAGCCAAGTTTGAGGCAAAAATTGATGGCCATGGGAACTCGCAAAAGCAACAAGAAGTTTCCATGGTTCACAACACTTAGTTTATGTATTGAGTAGGGCACTCTTTTTCTCCCTCCCCTGAGCTTTTTCCCCATTAGGTTTTGCCCTTGTGAGGTTTTAATGAGACCCTTGTCCTTTGAGAAAAAACTGTGTTTGTACAAAGATATTCTCTATAACATATATTGATCTTCAATTGTATTATAATCTTTCAAATTAGTGATTTATTGCTGAGTATGTGCCATATGATTTGATGAATGTATTCATTAGTTTAATTCATTTATAGTTCTGGAGGCACTGATGTTTCCTTAATGTTTTTACATTTTGTTTGTTTGACCATGGACTGTTTGCAGAAATGTCTAAATTCGTCATAGATTTTCCTTGGAAGTTGTAGGGTATTAAATTTCATGATATGTAATCTCCAAAACGATATAATTTATTCTCTGAACCAAGACATGGTCAGCAATGTGTTATAAGTTATAATTTATTAGTTATAGAGAAATTATTGTTATGCATGTTTAGCTTTCTATCTTTTCATAAATAGTATAAGAATCTTGTATTATCTCCAGAAATGCATATACATTTATTATATAAAGTGACATGACTATATCACAAATAAGAGGCATGGTATTTTCTGGAAATCCTGTAATTTCTTGTATTTAGCATATATTGGTTAGAACTTAGAACTGTTTATTTCTGTGGCGAGTTGATGGCTTCTATTATTCTATCACTTTGAAGACAAGGAATAATAAGATATGATATCAAAATTGCTCTTTGAAGACTAATAATATCACGAAATCATATATCCAGCTGAGGCTTCTCATCATGTGGAATCCACGTCTAGTCGGTGAAACTGGAATCAGAGTCAATGCTAGAAACATGAAACGATACTTTCTAAAGTTTAAAACTTCTCCAGCGGTAGTGATACCAGACAGTAGTTCGAAGTTGTTTGACATGACAGGTCTTAGAATGAAACTCATCAGTTTCCTTATATGTAAAATAGGATAGTTGATCTGATGAACAAAGATGAGTCAGATGACCAATTGCGTCCTTACGTTGTCTTGGACTGATGATGCATTTTTTGCTCTGCAGCTCTGTATTTTAGGGGGGGCCGACCTTTTCACAACATGGATTTTGCTCTTGTGACATATTTACAAGGCCACTGTTCTATAAAAACTTTGAGTTTGCATAATGATGTGGTGTTAGATTTATTGATCTTTAATTGTATTTTAATCTGTTAAGATAATGATTCATTGTTGTGTCTGTACAATATGGTTTTTGAGATTGAGGGTTAAAATTTTCATTGATATATACATTCATTAGTTGTTTGCAATCATGGCGATTGAGGGTTAAAATTTTCTGGTGTGATTGAATTTTCATTACAGTTTGAACAAATTGTATTTTCTAACAGAACTTTGTGCACAAATACAGGGCTGGTTCTCCCTACAAGCGGGTTAGGCAATCACGTAACGCCTCAAATTTTATAGCCCCAACAAATATAATCATACTAAAAATTAATAATGATTTAAAAATTATAAATAATTTTTTATAGAAGGTTAAATTAAATAAATATCTTGTACATGATCTATACTAGCATTTTATCCGTGCTACGCACCGAATATACAATTTTTTTAAAAAAATATTAAATAATTACAAAAACATATAAAAGTATCAAAAATTAAATTATTTTAACATGTTTTTTTCCCAATTAGTTTTACGAAATTTTATGCTCCTTTTACAGAACGTTTAGTTCAGTATAGTTTTGTATTGAAAACCGAACATAAAAAACAATAAAAACATAATTATTAATATAAATATAAGCATGTACACATTTTTTCTTCTATAAATACAAAGAGAAAACATAATATTCGGTAAAAACATAATTATTAATAATAAGTGTAAACTTTTTGGAGGTTGTTAAATAAGCATGTTATACTACTAACCGGATTTCTTATTACACCTTTGGAGGTTGCTAAATGATCATGTTATACTGCATATAGGATTGACCAAATTTCCAAAATCGGACTGGACGGGATCGATCTGGATCAATCGAAGACCGAATTTTCCCAATTTCTTGGACCAAAGACCAAACCCATTATATTTAGTTTTGGGATCGAACAGGTATGCACCGTTTAGTTTATTTCTACATAAAAATTTTAATTTTTACAATAATATATATATATATATATATATATATATATATATATATATATATTTTAAGTTTAAATACATAAGATAAATAAATTATTTTGCACGTTAATATATGTTTAAAATGAAATCCATATCTCACCTTTGTGAAGTATTCTCAATTTTAAACATGTGAATGCCAATTATTTATTTATCGTATAAAGTATGTTATTTAATTATTTTGATTGTAGCGTTGATCTCTACTATTTCATCAATTTATTATCTACTAATTTGGATTGTCAAATTATGATGTATTTAAATACTTAATATATGTCTATACTGTTGTAAGAACCCCAAATTTTGGATATAATTAAAACTTTTTATTATGTAATGAGGTAATGGTGAATAGTGATTACGACTACGATGTAACGATTGAGATAATGAATGAAATGAATAGATTTTGATTCAAATGTTTATATGCCATGAAGAATACTATTGGTTGGCACTTTAGATAAGAATTATCTATCTCCTAGGGAATTGAGATTTGATAATTCTAAAGGAGAAGATTATTCTTATGTCATCTAAATCGATATCTGTTATTGGTCCAGTGGGTCCGTAAAAAGGTTAAGGAACGATCGAAAGAGATCAAGGACAATTGTACAACCCTAAGAGAATAAGTAAAGAATAAAGAATGAATTGTTATGTATTTATTGTCTGACTCTTAGAATTTCATAGATGACTCTTAACCTTTCATATATCCCCTTTAATATAGCCAACCTTTGGCTTTACATTACCCTTGTAACATGCATTTACATGGCCTATATAAAGGCTTGCTTGTACTTTGATCTGATACAACAAATAATGAAATGATCTCCCCGTTCTCTATTATCTAGTTCTCCCAAATCTTATCTCTATATTATATTATATATAACACGTTATCAGCACGATCGCGAAAAAATAATCTGGGAAGTGCAAGAAAACGTGGAGCTATCCAGAAGGTACGTATAATCTTACTTGTTAGCATTAATCTATAATATGAGTGTTACAAAAGATTTGATGTTATCTTACATTTACATTGTAGATTGAATGCAATCTACTGTGTCTTTATAATCAGTCTCCATTTACATGGTAAATTGAATTCAACCTTACATACTGATTGTTTGTATTATGTCTCTTAGTTTATGTAACAAATAAACTGCATACAACATGTTTATATTTGCTTATCTTGAAGCTCTCCTTGAGATCTCTATCTAATTAAAAATAGACAAATCTTAGCTTATAGCAAAATGGATTAATTTCATATGCGTGCAAAATTTAATATCCCTAATTGTTTAATTATGCATGATTTTCTTGATGGAATACTGTTATCAAATTATATGTGTCCATGTCAATAAAATGTTTTTGGTAACACATGTTGTATTTATGTTTATTTTATAAATTGACATTGTTTGGATATATTTTAGTGATAATGTCGAATCTTACAAAACTCGAGTTCAATGCACTTGATGTCACCGGCAAAAATTATTTGACATGGATTCTTGATGCCGAAATCCATCTTAATGCCATGGGTCTTGGTGACACCATAAAAGAGGGAAATAAAACCTCCGAGCAAGATAAAGCAAAGGCTATGATATTCCTCCGCCATCATCTTGATGAAGGCCTAAAAACTGAATATTTGACTATTAAAGATCCATCAATTCTTTGGAAGGATCTCAAAGAAAGATATGACCATAAAAAAACGGTGATACTCCCAAAAGCTCGCTATGATTGGCTACACTTGCGATTGCAAGATTATAAAAGTGTGAGCGAGTATAACTCAGCCATGTTTAAAATTACATCTCAATTGAAATTATGTGGCGAGAATATCACCGATAAAGATATGTTGGAAAAAAACATATTCCACTTTCCATGCCAATAATATACTCTTGCAACAGCAATATCGTGAACGTGGATTCACAAAATATTCTGAGCTAATTTCTGTATTGCTTCTTGCTGAACAAAATAATGAACTTTTGCTGAAAAATCATCAAGCACGTCCAATTGGCTCAACACCATTCCCTGAAGTGAATGCGGTGACTAATAATTAATATGGAGATAATAAGCCATTTGGACGTGGGCGTGGTCGTGGATATGGACGTGGACGTGCCCGTGGTCATAATTTTGGGCATGGTTGAGGTCATAATCATCAAAATTTCACCAACTTTAAAAGGAAGCCTCACCACCAGAAGTGGATAAAAAATGAGGAGAAACCCGAGGGAAGTACGATGATTAAAAGGGGTGAAAGTATTTGTAGTCGTTGTGGAATGAAAGGTCATTGGAGGCGTACATGTCGTACCTCCAAGCACTTTGCTGACCTTTATCAAACCTCTTTGAAAAATATTGAAACTAATTTTTCCGAACAAAATGATCCCTTGGGAATTGCTCATCTTGAATTACACCTTGGTGGTGCAGATTGATCCTTCGGGTCTCACTCACATGGAAGTTGGTGATTTCTTTGAAGACGTGAATGAAGAGATGGCCAAATTTGTTGATGGCAATAATTAAGCCATATATTAAAACTTTGCTTTATTTAATGAATATTTAAATATTTATGTTTGAACTTTGAATTGGGTGACTTTACTTAAGCTTATGCTATGTAAATCCCTTTTATTATGAATGAAATATTTTCTATTTTCCTTGTGAAGAAATATGGCAAAAGATGAAGAATTATTTTTTTTGGCGGATAGTGCAACAACACATACAATTTTGAAAAATAAAGAATATTTTTTGCATCTCATATTAGCTAAAGCTAATGTAAATACAATATCGGGTACATCAGATATTATTGAAGGCTCCGGAAGAGCAAATATAGTGTTACCTAATGGTACACATTTATTTATTGAAAATGCCATGTTCTCCACCCGATCAAAAAGAAACCTTTTGAGTTTCAAAGATATACGCCATAATGGCTATCATATTGAGACAACAAATGAGAATGGCAATGAATATCTCTATATCACGTCTATAGTCTCTGGGAGGAAGCAAATAATAGAAAAACTCCCATCATATAAATCTGGATTATATTATACCTTTATTAATCCAGTAGAGACACACATGATAATGAGTCAAAAATTAGCAAACCCGGAAAATTTTCTTATGTGGCATGATCGCTTAGGTCATCCGGGTTCAACAATGATGCGAAGAATTATTGAAAAATCAAATGGACATCCTTTAAAGAATAAGATTGTTCCATTGTCCAAAGATTTTTCTTGTGTTGCTTGCTTTCAAGGAAAACTATTAACATGACCATCGCATGTTAAAGTTGCGATTGAGTGTCCATCCTTTTTGGAACGAATTCAAGGAGATATATGTGGACCTATTACACCATCAAGTGGACCATTTCAGTACTTTATGGTACTAATAGATGCATCGACACGTTGGTCGCATGTTAGTTTATTGTCCGCTCGTAATGTTGCATTCGCAAGACTCCTTGCCCAAATAATTCGATTAAGGACACAATTCCCAGATCATGCAATCAAGAAAATCCGATTGGATAATGCATGAGAATTTACTTCTCAGTCTTTTAATGATTATTGCATGTCAATTGGGATTGATGTGGAACATCCGGTTCCGCACACGCATACCCAAAATAGTTTAGCAGAATCTTTTATTTAGAGGCTACAATTGATTGCTAGACCCTTGCTTATGAAAACAAAATTACCAAATACTGCTTGGGGACATGCAATATTACATGCTGCATCACTTGTTCGTTTAAGACCAACTGCTTATCATAAATATTCCCCAATGCAGCTTGTAAATGGTCAAGAACCAAATACTTCTCACTTAAGAGTTTTTGGGTGTGCAGTTTATGTTCCGATATCTCCTCCCCAACGAACAAAAATGGGACCCCAAAGAAGATTAGGGGTATACGTTGGGTTTTACTCTCCCTCAATTATAAAATATTTGGAGCCCATGACTGGTGATTTATTTAAGGCAAGATTTGCCGACTGTCAGTTAGATGAGACAGGTTTTCCTGCATTAGGGGGAGATAAGTCAAAATTTGAAAAAGAAAGACAAGAAATTTTATGGAATGCAGCATCTCTGTCTCATTATGATCCTCGCACAAATCAATGTGAACTTGAAGTTCAAAATATTATCCACCTACAAGAGGTTGCAAATAAATTACCTGATTCATTTACTGATGTCAAGACATTGACAAAGTCACATATACCGGCTTTCAACGTTCCTTGTAAAATAAAACTTCCTGATGAAGAAAATAAAAGCATGCTAGCAAATGAATCTAAAGCACGCCACAAGCGTGGTAGACCTATTGGATCCAAAGATAAAAATCCTAGAAAATCAAGGAAACTTGATAAACAAGCTGGTACATCAAATGACATCATTCTAAATGAAATAGAATTGATCACTGAAGAGACGTCTTCAAAGGATGATCAAACACCTGAAATTGAGGACAATGAAGAGATCTCGATAAATTATATTATTTCAGGGAAAAGGTGGAATAAAAAAGAAATTGTCATGGATGAAATATTTGCATATGAAGCTGCACTTGACATTTCTGAAGAAATCGAGGATCATGAACCAAGATCGATCTATGAATGTAAAAAAAGAAATGATTGGCCAAAATGGAAAGATGCTATTGAGGCAGAATTGAAATCACTTGAAAAACGTCATGTTTTTGGACCGATTGTCCAAACACCTGCAGGTGTGAAACCCGTTGGATATAGATGGGTATTTGTGCGCAAAAGAAATGAGAAAAATGAAGTTGTGAGATATTAGGCACGCCTTGTTGCACAAGGCTTCTCACAAAGACCGGGAATTGCGGTTTATGTTGATGATCTAAACATCATAGGGACCCCATATGAGCTTAATGAAACGATTGAATATTTGAAATGAAAGACTTGGGCAAAACAAAACTATGCCTTGGTTTTCAAGTTGAACATCTATCCAAAGGAATTTTTGTCCACCAGTCTTCATATATTGGAAAGATCATTAAGCGATTTATTATGGATAAAGCATATCCTGTGAGTACACCTATGGTTGTTCGCTCACTTGAAAAGAAAAAGGATCCATTCCGTCCAAAAGAAGTGGGAGAAGAACTTCTTGGTCCCAAAGTACCATATCTTAGTGCCATTGGTGCACTAATGTACCTTGCCAATTGTACACGACCTGATACTACTTTTTCTGTTAATTTATTGGCAAGGCATAGTTCTGCTCCAACTCGAAGACATTGGACTGGTGTAAAACAAATTTTTAGATATCTTCGAGGTAAAATGGATATGGATTTATTTTATTCTAAAGACTCAAAAATAGAATTAGTTGGTTATGCAAATGCAGGTTATCGATCTGATCCCCACAAAGGTAGATCACAAACAAGTTATGTATTCACATATGGTGATGCCGCAATATCTTGGCGGTCTACAAAGCAAACTCTTGCAGCAACTTCTTCGAATCATGCTGAATTATTGGCACTACATGAAGCTATTCGAGAATGCGTGTGGCTAAAGTCTTTGGTCCATCATATTCGAGAATCATGTGATCTTTTAATCAATAAAGGGAGTCCTACTGTTCTATTTGAAGATAATGAAGCATGTATCACTCAAACTCGAGAAGGTTACATTAAAGGTGATAGAACGAAGCACATTGATACAAAGTTTTTCTTCACTCATAAGCTTCAACAAAGAGGAGAAATTGATGTCTGTCAGATTCGCTCATGTGAAAATCCAGCAGATTTGTTCACAAAGTCACTTCCTACATCATCTTTCGAGAAATTAGTACACAAGATTGGAATGCGTAGATTTCGAGATATATGTTAGTCATGTTGCAATGAGGGGGAGACATATACGATACACTCTTTTAAATTGGTACAACACATGTACTCTTTTTCTTTCACTAGGGTTTTTCCCACAGGGTTTTTCCTAGAAAGATTTTAACGAGGCATGATGTTTGTACGAGTCATCCAAGGGGGAGTGTTATGTATTTATTGTCTGACTCTTAGAATTTCATAGATGACTCTTAACCTTTCATATATCCCTCTTTAATATAGCCAACCTTTGGCTTTACATTACCCTTGTAACATGCATTTACATGGCCTATATAAAGGCTTGCTTGTACTTTGATTTGATACAACAAATAATGAAATGATCTCCCCCCTTCTCTATTATCTAGTTCTCTCAAATCTTATCTCTATATTATATTATATATAACATGAATAGTGTTTTTGGTGGAAGTAAGAATATTATGAGACGACACTATATAGAAGTATTCGGAACGGATTTCCGAGTTCGTATTAGTGATCCAGGAGGAAAATAAGTGTATGTAAAAGCTGTCGGATTCTGAAAAACCGCACTTTTATTTTCTCCGAGAGTTCCCTGGACACTGAAAGACTTAAGAATTTACCGAAGGGATTTAAGGAATATAAATTCGAAAGTTAGTAAGAAAGATGGAGAATGATAGTATTAATATTAAGAAGATTCCCGGTAAACCCTAATTAGAAATCCGTGAAATATTCCTACGAACGATCAATCGAAACGAGCAATAACCGGACAAAAGAAACAAGCAGAGGAAGCAAGATTCATGTATAAGCCACTAGAAAATATCTAGCAACCAAGTGGGCTCAAGTAACTAGCTTGGTTATGGAATGAACAAGTACTTAGCTAAATCCAACTCCAAGTTAGCTAGCAACCATTTAAAACAAAACACATGTCTTGCCCAATTGCATCATCTAGTGCATCACACTCCACTAACACAACCAAGATGAGATATTATCTAGCAAAGGATCACTTTATGCATTATTACCACAAAACAAATCAAGAAAACACAAACTCTCTCCATTTTCTTAAACCTGCCCAGCAAGAACCACTATGAAAGAAAAATTCATATCTCCATTTCTGATAAAATCACCAAATTTTAACCATAGCCTCTCCACTCCATGGGTAATAATCGCTCAAAATTTCATGGCCAACAAAGTAGTATAGCCTAGTCAAATCCATGCTCAAAGTTGGGGAAACAAATCTGCCCAGTTTCTGTCCAGCAGAAAAAGAGGGCTCAAAACCCTAGATAGGAAGCTTCATATCTAATGATCTAGGACTCAAAACAAAGCTTATGAAGAGCCCAAGATGTGGTAAAAATTTGAGAGCTAAATTCTTATTTTTTCAATTTTCTATGATTTTTACAAGTTTAGGGTGAATAGTAACTTCCAAGAACTAATCTTTGATTTCTTGTGTTCTTTGGTTGATCCAAGCTTTGTTAAGGCTATACAAGGACTAGAACAAGCTTAGTAAGGCTAGTACATACTCCAAGGAAGGTAATAATCTCTATAAACCCTAGCTATTAGTTTAAGTTTTGATGATTATTGGATGATTTTGAGATTAGTTATGAAATGGTGTATTATAAGCATGATTATGTAATTAGCTTTATTGATCTAAGAGATATAATGAATATGATGGTGAAGTATGATATTTCTGGACTTGTTGAGATGAGAATCAGGTGTATAAGATGTATGTATGCCCGGTGTGGCTTGGTGATTGTTGTAACAATTTGGAAACGTCCGATTTATAGCCGTCGTAATGCCCGATTTTCGTTAACCTCTAGAAAACCGTGCATAACAGTTAGGATGAGTTTTTGGCATTGATGAATAAATGATATGTCCTTGTAGATCTCGAGCCATAGATCATTTTGGCGCAAGAATCGAAACATTCCGACTTACGGTTTAGGAGTTATGGTCAAATTACTAAAATTGGTTCGAACCCGTAAGTAAAAGTTCGTAACTTCAATTGAACCCTCGTAAAGCATGTTACTCAGTGGCGAATATTGGTAAATAAATACTAGGGGTCATAAGTAAGGTATAAAAGAAAACCACATATCAAACGGATTGTTTTCCGATTTTATAAAAATGTTTGAATCAAAGTTAAACGGGAACGAACCCCTAAAATCTCGCTTGGTTATAACTTTGGTAAAACACTTAGAAAACGAACGATAAAACTCGAAGTATAATCTCGGGTCGTAATCGATCGACTTTAGAACTTATACGACTTAAGTATATACCGAGTGTGGGTATGATGACATGTCTTAATAATGAACGAATGTCGGATCATATCGGTGATAAAAAGAGTTACACTAAAAGGTGTATAACGAGATAATTCGAAAACGTGTTTCGACTTAAGTGAAGTTTATACTTAGACTTTTAAAAGGTGTTAAGTGGTTAATCTCGAATTTTCTGATTCTATATAGATCATCGAGCAGATCCAGGACACGCTATCTCCACCCACACCTGAGTACCAGGCAAGTTTCCAATACCTTGGAACTGTTGTTGTGATAATATGTATATCTGTTGTTTCTGATACATATGCTATAGCATGCATGCCTATTGTCAAATTATATTATGATACCTGTTCCCTGAATTGATATTGACTTATAGACTAAATACGAATTATCAGTTATAAGCCGGATTGTTTTGATAAGACCCTTAGCGAAGGGCATATGATATTCATTCTTAAGTATAGACCGGGAGTCGGTATTTTGAGATATAGATAGTCGTGGAAACCCGGAGGGATTCCAACGACAGATTATTATGTATCTGAGGAATGTTATTATTAAACGTTATTTATATTTCCATAAAGTATCAATTACTTGGAAATATTTCGAGGAATGTTATTCGAGTATTATCTCAGTCGAGAGATATTAAATGAATGTTAGTTTCGAATATTCATTTAGAGTTGATTATTTAATGAAGATTATTTTGATATTCATTAGAATGTTATTTTTTATATGAATATTACTTTCGAATATTCATTTAAGGTTTTATGTACTTGATGAATATTATTTTAAAATATTCATTGGAAGTTCTATTTACTTAAGGAATATAATTTCGATTATTCCTTTAAAGTTTTTATTACTAAATGAATATTATTTGGATATTCATTTAGAAGATTATTTATTAAATGAATATTATTTTCAAATATTCATTTAATATTTGACTTATTTATTGAATATTATTTTAAATATTTACTGGAGTTTAATTATTTATTGAATATTATTTCGAATATTCATTTAAGGAGGGATTTATTTAGTAAATAATTCCATATATTCATTCGAGGATTACTTACGAGCAATATTATGAGTTAATAATATTCCGTAATTATTATTGAGTTAATAAATATTCTCGGAATATCTATTTAATTCTTTTAAATTCTTTTTAAAATGATTTATTTTATTCGGAGATTACCTTTCACCTCCAGATATTATGTAAAATATTTCGGAGTCTTGTTACGACTATTTTATCAAGGAAAAGTTCCCAACTCTTTTATTTTTCATTTAAATCTAGCTTAAAAGGATTTAAATGCTCGCTCAAACTTTCATATTATAGGGGAACCTACTTGAGCAAAGTTATTTATCTTGTTGACTTCCCAGTAATAATTTATCCTTTTCACTCGCAACTTGGTTTCCATGGACTCATTAAGTCTGTATGTACCTTCTCATCATTCGAGGGATAAGATTGTTGGAACAAGTTGATAACCATTAACAAGCGAAAGCTTGGGAAATGTTGGTGAATTTTTATTTCCAACTAGATACGACTACTTTGTGAAGTCTTATCAACAAGTATTTCACTTGGGGAAGGGAGGACAAACTCTACGTTTCAATGCTGTGGATTTATTCGAACTAGGAGTCGTGTGTAAGAGGCCGAGTCACGCGGTCCATCACAAGGCCTAACCCTTGGCCAGGGAGTTATTTTTAAAGGCAATCGACAAGTGGAGCCGTCAGTTCTTCCTTCTAACGGTAGTAAACTATATTGGGCTGTACCATCCCCGACTGATCATCAGGGAGTGGGACAGTTGGCGCGTGATAACTCCAGTATTGGTTCATCTCCCAAATTGGGAATTCCTTGCAACACGTATCGAAGAGACTTCTTTCAGGTTGACGGTGTCTTCCGCAACACGTATCGAAGAGAGTTCTTTCAGGTTGTAGGACTTCGAAAAATGTTAATAACTATCGCAATATTTTCCTTGCAAGTTCCTCTTTATATGATAAATGATAATATATGGCTTATCTTTGACATAGCAGATATTCCCACCTATATATGCATTTTGAGTTACCTCGTAACTTCATCGTTCATGTTATTCTGGCATCATTTTCGTAAATGCATGGCATATGGTTTGAAAGATACTTTTGAACTGTTATATATTATCGTTCAGTTAAATATTATTGTTGGTGGGCTATTACTCACCCTTGCTTTATTATTACATCACAACAACATCTAGACCAGATGATTCGCACAAGGCGCACTCGATGCTGGCGAGGACGATGAGACTACCAGAGCCGAAGAGAAAGCTATTGGTAGGATAGATTCATTCTTTCAGTACCAAATATATGGACTAGTATGACTTATGTAAATGGATGGCAAAGAGTATGTATTCATATTTTAACTCTTTTGGGTTGGAAGAACTCATAATGTGTTTAATAAAATTTGATTGTTACTCTGATTTCATCTCTAGGACTATAACGGGTGTGTTTTATATTGTTGTGTTGGGTCATAATGATGTAAATTATTTTATGTTGAGGTAAGTTCAAGTATTGTGGACAGAATTGGAGACCGTAACGACCGGATCTCAGACCCCGGATCTGGGTTGTTACAGAAGTGGTATCAGAGCGTACGTTATAAACCCTAGAGATGAGGCGACGTTAAAACAATAAATTCACTAAGATAATAAGAACTCTTTCCAAGTTCATAGTCGGACTACTTAATGTAGTGATGACATATAAAACCCTTATGGGAACTCTTAAGTGTTATGATAGTAACCTAGCTCGATATCGTATCGACGAGTAAGGCGACAGAACTTGAGGCATACGAGCAGCAGCGCGATGATGCTTTGTTATATGCTGAAGATCAGCGGGTAAATTCAATAGAGTACCCTGCTGGAGACCCGGAAGAGGTTCCAATAGATAAGGAAAATCCTGTTAGGATAAGGAGCTTACCCTTGAGGAATGAGGGTTGCAGCCAGAAAAATTGTGATGATTAAGGTATAGTGCCCAGGAAAGGGAGCTTAAAGAACTGAGTTATTAGCAAGAGAACTAAAGATTCGTGTTGGATTCGTAGTCGGACTACTGGATGTAGTACCAGCGAGTAAAGACATTGGGAAGTGACAGCAGGCTTGGATAAAGTTATATAAGGAAGTGGTAAGCGAGGCAACGATCTCAGAACCTAGCGGAAGATAAGACCAGTGAGTCAAGATGAACTCGTAATGAGACTACTGACAGAGACTGAGTATAGAGTTAATTAAACTCAGTTAAATTATGAACCAAAAATGTTAGATGCATGTGATTTAGAGGAATATTAAATTCTTTCTTTGAATGGATTATAGTAGTTACATTAAGTTTACTCCGACGCGGAATTATAATGGATCAAGTAATACGATCAGCAGTTAAAGAGAAAAATGTGAGAAAATCTTCCTGGAGCTAAAAGATGAAATTGGTAATGACCAAGAGTTGGAATTGTTTAATGGAAAAGGAGACTTTGTGCTTCCAACGACGCTTCGCATAAAGGATTAGGATGTGTGCTCGCGCCGCACGACAAAGTACTTGCGGATACATTCGGACAGCACGGTCCACTAGGTCGGATGGCCTTAGTAGTGCCAATTGTGTGGAACAACCAACTCCGACGGTAATGTTCCTTCTCAGACTAGTGGTCAGGTAGACGGACATGTGGTAATATTGAATATCAGGACGTATAAGTATCAAGACGTTGTGTTAGGTTTCAGTTTGAAACTGTTGATTTCCCTTCTAAGGGATGGATATAATTGCTTCCTCTCCAGCGGGTAAACTTCCAATCCGATGACGATTATTTCGTTAACTATGACTGCTTATGATTCCACCTGCTTGGAGGTTCATAGAACTATTCTTCAGGTTTCGAAACTGGTCTCCTTAATGTTACCAGTAGGTGGATAGATTGATAAAAATTTCCCTGATTCTGGAAAGGAATCCGGAGAATTTTGGCAAACCTTGTCTTTCTGATTATTAGAGAACATCATTGTAAAGAATGGAAACTGGAAGCGAACCATGTGGATTGGGTAAGGTTGCTGTCATATGGGTTAGTAGACGGACCCTGAGTATTACAATCGATGGTAGAAATATAATGATGACGTAAGATTGGACGAAAACAGGAAATGTAAGTAAAAAAACCAGCCGGACTAAGAAACTCCGGGATTGACTTAAGTGAAAATGCTGTTATGCCAGGAATGGTAAGCTTGCGTGGCACGTGGGATTGATAAGAATAGTTGAAAAGATAAAAATAGATGAAAGGTCACCGGAGACGGCGCTGAGTAGCCGATTAAGACTTATATGAAGTAAAGTTTTGGAAAGGTAGAAAGGTATCAAAGAAGAAGACACTATGCCGGCAATTTCTAGAAAAGTAATGCTAATTAGCCAACACCTAATGTCATATAATTTTTTTATTTTAGTGTGGCCAGTTGAGGCCATCACAACGGACTATAAAGTGACTAGACCAGCAATGAAAGGACAAAGTAGGGTTGCTTCTAAGTAAGCACCGACTACAAGGGCTTCTGATATAAAGGAAATATTAATGTGATCATAGGAATCTTCTACTGAACCCTTTGCAACCCATGTTTAGATTGGGAATTTACTAGACTTTTAGAATGGGGTCACCCGTACTAAAGTGATTCATGTGTATATGATTGTCCAAGATTACGAGTAAAAATGGAAGTATGATGACTTGAGATGTATGATGTTAGGGTATCATGAATACCATGAATATATTATGACTAAGGAAAGTAAACAACGAAGGTTTATGAAGAGAGTATAGAAATGGTCAAAGATGGATCAGTATGCTATAGAAATTTTGTCTAAGGCAATTACCTTTGAGAAGAACGATAAGTACTAAGAGATTCACGTTGAACTCGACCAATATCTTCCAAAACATCCTTGCTACCATTACCAAGTTCTGTAAGAAAGCAGATAGACATACGTTGTCTTTTGGAAGGTCAAATAGGCCGACAACTATCTGAAAGAAGAGGTTAACATTAAGCCACCGACCGATTATCAAATGAAAATGATTGAAAAGAGACCCTTATTAAGGATACATGATCTGATTGCAATTATAGGATGCCAGAATTCCTTTGCAGTTGAATTAAGGATAGGATATCCATAAATTAAGACAAACCATGGGGAATGCACAAGGGATGGTATTAACCCTAATAAAGACATTGTGAATTCAAATGATACGAGTTGGATTTGCTAAGGCAACAATGACCTGTAAGGATTATTAAAAAGAGTTCTGGAAAGAACATAGACAGAATTATTAGAGTATTGATCAATGACATTTTGTTATACCATGTACATAGAAAATACAGGAGGAATGATGAGGGCGGCCTAAGAAACCTTACAAGGAAAAAGGTAATATTCCGAACTTCAAAATGGAAGTTTGGTAAGGAATGTATGACATAGTAACAATAATGCCAGATGAGGCATGTATGAAACCTTGAGGAAGTATGGATTGAACTTATAAAGGTTGAGATTATCCTAAGGAAAGAACTAAGAAAAGAAGTATCCTAAGTAGGATTGGGAATAAACGTGATAAAGTTCCCACCGGTAGGTGGAAGCAATGACTTATGGAAAAAGACTGATAGATATGTTTTTCTCCTTCAGCAGAGCTTAAGGGAGAATACTTTCACCCAACAGTGATGGGAATGAGGTAGAAAAATTTGAGTTGGAATGTATCGAGAAAACATGGATTACAAGGAATTATTATTATAAGGAAAGGCCAATGAGGTGGCCAACGGTCTAAGTATAAAGGAATAATTACAAATGTTCATACCGAAGAAACAAAATGATATTTGGAAAGACCTTGAAGGTCATATCGGAGTGGAGGAATTTACATTCCTTTTGAAGATTGTGCAAGAATCGAAGGTAATAATAGTTTAAGAAAAGATTCGATTCCTGATGGAGTCTTAAGCATATTATGTACCTTAGAAGGTCCCGTTTTGAGGCAAACCAGGACCATGATACAAAATTGACGAAGTAAACCATTAAGTTTCCAGTCTTTTATGGAAGCTGCATGACTGATAGTTTCATCAACATGACATAGCTGCGATGCTTGAAACTCTTCTGCAATTTTATCTACTTCATGTAATATCTACATCAAGTTCAGGAAGTGTTCCTTATGGATAAGGAATAGTGATTACTTTGTCTCCCTAAAGGATTTGAAACCCGTAGGGTTAGCTATTAACGCATTACGTAAACAACAAGCGATGGTGATTCTTCTAAGAAAGTAGATGACAACGTAAAGATAAAGAAAGTGCTGCTATTGATAAGCTAAATGGCATGTTGATGAATGGCAAGCAAGTTTATGTTAGTGTATTTCTGCGCAAACAAGATAGAGAATACGAGGTTGGAGATTCATGATGCTAAATGTATTCCTGTAGAAAGAATTAATGAGATTTAGAGAGAAGGGCAGTTGAGCCCGAGACTTATTGGGCCACCTGAGAGTTTAAAAGTGTTCGGAAGGTGGCACTCGAGCCAGTTTTACCCCCCAAAACTTATAGCATGATCGTAACGTGTTTCATGTGGCAAGGCTACGCCAGTAAAATGCAGATGCTCGATAGATGATAAGAGTACGAGCTGGTAGATATACGATCTGGTCTGACTTACGAAGAACAACATGTGGAAAATCACGGATAGAAAAGAATAAGTGATGAGAAACAAGTTGACAGAAGTAGATTATATTGAATCTAAGCTAAAGAAATCGGCCATATTCATTTTGGAGGTTTTAAATTGGAATAATGTGATGATTATAGAGTAAATGTGACGGGATACCAATAAAGAGGTGCCAAGTGCAAAAGATGTCTCAATAAAGAGATGAAGGTGGAAGTAAATGACAGAAGTAAATAAGAATCAGATAATAAGAAGGATGTGATTGATAAAGAAAAGACTGGGAAAGCAACTATGGAATGTGAAGCAAGGAATGTTATGAATGGATTAATAAATGGGTTTTCTGATGAATTCTCGGGATGACAACCTGATAGATAGATATGAAAAAGCTAGTAGCGTGACATGGAATGTCAGTAACAATGATGTCAAGCGAGAAACCTAAGATTTAACCTAAAAGGTTGAAGGAATTTTCTGGAGTGAGCGTTGCTAAGGTTGAACCAGAGTATAGGTCCATAGAATAGTGGACAAAGTAGCAAGATATGTTGACACGTGAGGTTACGATCAAATAATATTGGATATAGTTATGATTAATTTCTTCCTTAATGAACCTCTATAGTTCAGAGGTAAATTCTGAGTATGATATTTTACAATCATGAAAAATTTCTATAATCCTTTAGAATTCTTTTCTTTTCTTCTCTTTTATTCATCTTTTTATGAATTGAGAAGAACAACCCTTTAAGGAGGGGAGGTACTGCTACGTGACTATCTGTCTATGTGATAGAAGTCTAAGTGGAATACCATAACTTGTTCAGTTGCTTGTCAAGTACTAAAGGCTGGCCCCCTTCTGTACTAACTATGCAATATAACAAATGTTCAATTGATCATAGTGATCTCTCAATAAATCTTTCCACTTCTCTATATTGATCGAGATTGTGAAGATTAAAGTGATCAGGAAATGCACAGTGCGAGCGAGGTTACCTCTAAATTCGCAGTGGGATAGTGATACCAATGTTACTGCAGGTATCAATAAGGATAAGACTGAGTAAGAGCATAACCCGGATAGTGTGTTGTACGAAAAGTGGCAAAGTTGATGGAAAAAAGATAAAGTATGGATTGTAGCACTGGAAGATGTGCTGAGAAAGGGTAGAACGACTAAGAATTGACCGGGAAGCTAAAAAGTGAACGACAGACAAACGACTCTTTGCTTCCTACCTGATTCCGGGACGGAATCCTTTTTAGGAGGGGAGACTGTAAGAACCCCAAATTTTGGATATAATTAAAAAATTTTATTATGTAATGAGGTAATGGTGAATAGTGATTACGACTACGATGTAACGATTGAGATAATGAATGAAATGAATAGATTTGGATTCAAATGTTTATATGCCATGAAGAATACTATTGGTTGGCACTTTAGATAAGAATTATCTATCTCCTAGGGAATTGAGATTTGTTAATTCTAAAGGAGAAGATTATTCTTATGTCATCCAAATTGATATCTATTATTGGTCCAGTGGGTCCGTAAAAAGGTTAAGGAATGATCGAAAGAGATCAGGGACAATTGTACAACCCTAAGAGAATAAGTAAAGAATAAAGAATGAATAGTGTTTTTGGTGGAAGTAAGAATATTATGAGACGACACTATATAGAAGTATTCGGAACGGATTTCCGAGTTCGTATTGGTGATCCAGGAGGAAAATAAGTGTATGTAAAAGCTGTCGGATTCTGAAAAACCGCACTTTTATTTTCTCCGAGAGTTCCCTGGACACTGAAAGACTTAATAATTTAACGAAGGGATTTAAGGAATATAAATTCGAAAGTTAGTAAGAAAGATGGAGAATGATAGTATTAATATTAAGAAGATTCCCGGTAAACCCTAATTAGAAATCCGTGAAATATTCCTACGAACGATCAATCGAAACGAGCAATAACCGGACAAAAGAAACAAACAGAGGAAACAAGAGTCATGCATATGCCACTAGAAAATATCTAGCAACCAAGTGGGCTCAAGTAACTAGCTTGGTTATGGAATGAACAAGTACTTAGCTAAATCCAACTCCAAGTTAGCTAGCATCCATTTAAAACACAACACATGTCTTGCCCAATTGCACCATCTAGTGCATCACACTCCACTAACACAACCAAGATGAGATATTATCTAGCAAAGGATCACTTTATGCATTATTACCACAAAACAAATCAAGAAAACACAAACTCTCTCCATTTTCTTAAACCTGCCCAGCAAGAACCACTATGAAAGAAAAATTCATATCTCCATTTCAGATAAAATCCCAACTTTTAACCATAGCCTCTCCACTCCATGGGTAATATTCACTCAAAATTTCATGGCCAACAAAGTAGTATAGCCTAGTCAAATCCATGCTCAAAGTTGGGGAAACAAATCTGCCCAGTTTCTGTCCAGCAGAAAAAGAGGGCAACCCTAGCTAGGAAGCTTCATATCTGATGATCTAGGACTCAAAACAAAGTTTATGAAGAGCCCAAGATGTGGTAAAAATTTGAGAGCTAAATTCTTATTTTTCAATTTTCTATGATTTTTACAAGTTTAGGGTGAATTGTAAATTCCAAGAACTAATCTTTGATTTCTTGTTTTCTTTGGTTGATCCAAGCTTTGTTAAGGCTATACAAGGACTAGAACAAGCTTAGTAAGGCTAGTACATACTCCAAGGAAGGTAATCATCTCAAGGAACCCTAGCTCTTAGTTTAAGTTTGATGATTATTGGATGATTTTGAGATTAGTTATGAAATGGTGTATTATAAGCATGATTATGTAATTAGCTTTATTGATCTAAGAGATATAATGAATATGATGATGAAGTATGATATTTCTGGACTTGTTGAGATGAGAATCAGGTGTATAAGATGTATGTATGCCCGGTGTGGTTTGGTGATTGTTGTAACAATTTGGAAACATCCGATTTACAGCCGTCGTAATGCCCGATTTTCGTTAACCTCTATAAAACCGTGCATAACGGTTATGATGAGTATCTAGCCTTGATGAATAAATGATATGCCTTTGTATATCTCGAGCCATAGATCGTTTTGGCGCAAGAATCGAAACATTCCGACTTACGGTTTAGGAGTTATGGTCAAATTACTAAAATTGGTTCGAACCCGTAAGTAAAAGTTCGTAACTTCAATTGAACCCTTGTAAAGAATGTTACTCAGTGGCGAATATTGGTAAATAAATACTAGGGGTCATAAGGAACGTATGAAAGAAAACCACATATCAAACGGATTGTTTTCCGATTTTATAAAAATGTTTGAATCAAAGTTAAACGCGAACGAACCCCTAAAAACCCGCTTGGTTATAACTTTGGTAAAACACTTAGAAAACGAACGACAAAACTCGAAGTATAATCTCGGTTCATAATCGATCGACTTTAGAACTTATACGACTTAAGTATATACCGAGTGTGGGTATGATGATATGTCTTAATAATGAACGAATGTCGGATCATATCGGTGATAAAAAGAGTTACACTAAAAGGTGTATAACGAGATAATTCGAAAACGTGTTTCGACTTAAGTGAATTTATACTTAGACTTTTAAAAGGTGTTAAGTGGTTAATCTCGAATGTTCTGATTCTTTATAGATCATAGAGCAGACCCAGGACACGCTATCTCCACCCACACCTGAGTACCAGGGAAGTTTCCAATACCTTGGAACTGTTGTTGTGATAATATGTATATCTGTTGCTTATGATACATATGCCATAGCATGCATGCCTATTTTCAAATTATATTATGATACATGTTCCCTGAATTGATATTGGCTTATAGACTAGATACGAATTATCAGTTATAAGCCGGATTGTTTTGATAAGACCCTTAGCGAAGGGCATATGATATTCATTCTTAAGTATAGACCGGGAGTCGGTATTTTGAGATATAGATAGTCGTGGAAACCCGGAGGGATTCCAATGACAGATTATTATTTATCTGAAGAATGTTATTATTAAACGTTATTTATATTTCCATAAAGTGTCAATTACTTGGAAACATTTCGAGTAATGTTATTCGAGTATTATCTCAGTCGAGAGATATTAAATGAATGTTAGTTTCGAATATTCATTTAGAGTTGATTATTTAATGAAGATTATTTTGATATTCATTAGAATGTTATTTATTAAATGAATACTTTCGAATATTCATTTAAGGTTTTATGTACTTGATGAATATTATTTTAAAATATTCATTGGAAGTTCTATTTACTTAAGGAATATTATTTCGATTATTCCTTTAAAGTTTTGATTACTAAATGAATATTATTTGGATATTCATTTAGAAGATTATTTATTAAATGAATATTATTTTCAAATATTCATTTAAGATTTGACTTATTTTTTGAATATTATTTTAAATATTTACTGGAGTTTAATTATTTAATGAATATTATTTCGAATATTCATTTAAGGAGGGATTTATTTAGTAAATAATTCCATATATTCATTCGAGGATTACTTACGAGCAATATTATGAGTTAATAATATTCCGTAATTATTATTGAGTTAATAAATATTCTCGGAATATCTATTTAATTCTTTTAAATTCTTTTTAAAATGATTTATATTATTCGGAGATTACCTTTCACCTCGAGATATTATGTAAAATATTTCGGAGTCTTGTTACGACTATTTTATCAAGGAAAGGTTCCCAACTCTTTTTTTTTCATTTAAATCTAGCTTAAAAGGATTTAAATGCTCGCTCAAACTTTCATATTATAGGGGAACCTTCTTGAGCAAGGTTATTTATCTTGTTGACTTCCCGGTCATAATTTATCCTTTTCACTCGCAACTTGGTTGCTATGGACTCATTAAGTCTGTGTGTACCTTCTCATCATTCGAGGGGTAAGATTGTTGGAACAAGTTGATATCCATTAACAAGCGAAAGCTTGGGAAATGTTGGTGAATTTTCCTTTCCAACCAAATACGACTACTTTGTGAAGTCTTATCAATAAGTATTTCACTTTGGGAAGGGAGGACAAACTCTACGTTTCAATGCTGTGGATTTATTCGAACTAGGAGTCGTGTGTAAGAGGCCGAGTCGCGCGGTCCATCATAAGGCCTAACCCTTGGCCAGGGAGTTACTATTAAAGGCAATCGACAAGTGGAGCCGTCAGTTCTTCCTTCTACCGGTAGTAAACCATATTTGGCTGTACCATCCTCGACTGATCATCAGAGAGTGGGACAGCTGGCGCGTGATAACTCCAGTATTGGTTCATCTCCCAAATTGGGAATTCCAGGCAACACGTATCGAAGAGACTTCTTTCAGGTTGACGGTGTCTTCCGCAACACGTATCGAAGAGACTTCTTTCAGGTTGTAGGACTTCGAAAAATGTTAATAACTATTACCATATTTTCCTTGCAAGTTCCTCTTTATATGATAAATGATAATATCTGGCTTATCTTTGACATAGTAGATATTCCCACCTATATATACATTTTAAGTTACCTCGTAACTTCATCGTTCATGTTATTTTGGCATCATTTCCGTAAATGCATGACATATGGTTTGAAAGATACTTTTGAACTGTTATATACTATCGTTCAGTTAAATATTATTGTTGGTGGGCTATTGCTCACCCTTGCTTTATTATTACATCACAACAACAGCTAGACCAGATGATTCGCACAAGGCGCACTCGATGCTAGCGAGGACGATGAGACTACCAGAGCCGAAGAGAAAGCTATTGGTAGGATAGATTCATTCTTTCAGTACCATATATATGGACTAGTATGACTTATGTAAATGGATGGCAAAGAGTATGTATTCATATTGTAACTCTTTTGGGTTGTAAGAACTCATAATGTGTTTAATAAAATTTGATTGTTACTCTGATTTCATCTCTAGGACTACAACGGGTGTGTTTTATATTGTTGTGTTGGGTCATAAAGATGTAAATTATTTTATGTTGAGGTAAGTTCAAGTATTGTGACAGTAACGATCGGATCCCGGACCCCGGATCTGGGATCTGGGGGTGTTACAACTGTACTATATTATAATAGTTGAAATACTAAAAGTTTGGTCGGTCGGTATGGTCCTTCGTGTGTTTAATTAATTGCCCTTACGTACGTAATTATTACAGATAAAATCCTTTCTAATAACTATTCAATTTCGTTTTTTAGGTTATACATATTACTTTTTTATTTTTTTAATAACTAATGAATTTCTCTTTTCAGGTAAAACACAATATCTTTTATTTTATTTTTTCTAACTAAAATTTTTTTTTCCCTAAAAACACTACAGACAATTCCATTTTATAAAATAAATTACTTATTTTATAATAATATTAACTAATCAATCATCTTTTTCAGCTAAAACACATTAACTTTTCTATTTTCTCTAACAAAAACCTCTCATTTTCCAATTATATCATGGGTGGTTTTATTTAATAAAATAAAATAATATTATAATTGCTAATAATTAATCAATTATCTTTTTCAACTAAGACATATCATATTTTTTATACTTTCTAACTAAAATCCCTTATTTTCTAAAAATATCACGGGCAAAATTCATGTTTTAATAAATTCAATTCAAATTAAAGAAAAAAATCATATTAAAAAAAGTCGGTGCATCACATGGGTTTTAAGCTAATATTATATAACTTAAGAAGTAAAGTTATATACATAAAATTTGGTCCGATCCGTGTGTGTTTAGGGTCTGGATCAAATATGACCAAGACCGGATTTTTTTTTATTTTATGGACGGAAGACCGAACCGTTTATATACGGTCCGGTCCGGGTCTTGGACTGATAAGCCCGATCATGTCTAATTTACCGGTCTAGACCAGAATGTTGTGTAACCCTAACTGTACTGCACATAAATTATCTCTGGTAACTTGGTTTCTTGGTCAGTTTTCCTTTGTTAATTTCTAGAAAAAAGTCTCGTTTGAATTGAAGAAAATTCTCAAAAGTTTCGAAAGCTTGTTTATATTTTTTCCCCACACAATGGAGAAATTATATTAAGGACAATAATAAGAAACTGATTGAGTGATTGATATAATAAATCTTAAGTCATAAGTTTAGAAGCATTTAAACAAATGACAAATGAATATTTCCATATAAAGTCAAGTAAAATGGAAGTTTAATCGTATTGAAGTAACTCTTACAAAAAAAACAGCATCGTTCATAAACATTAACTTTTCTAGTCTACTCATTTAAATTGCCAAATACAAAAACTGGTAGATATACAACTACAACAGTCACACTTAGTTTGATAAAGAAATAAAGATGCTATTCGGGGTGTGGTATAATCATAATGCATAGACTGATTTTTTATAGTAGATTTGTCTATTAGTCTCACATTAGGTCATAAACAAAATTTACAATGATATAATTTCAACTTATTTTAATTTGTCAAGTTCACGCATAATTTTTTATACATCAATTTGATTAGTTTGTAAAATATGTAAGTGAAAAATGTTAGAAACGGAGAAAAATATGAAACATAAAAAAATATAATATTTATAAATTTTGAAATAATAAAATAATTAAATATATCTCTGAAGTCAATATTTTATTTACACATGTATCACATCAAATTTATATATATTTAACTAATTGCACACCTAATTTAATATTCAATCTAATGCGAACTTAGTAAGTAATTGCCTTTACATTCCTAGATTTCATTTAATTAATTGTAAACTACAAATTAAATTTAAGAACGGATATTTAAAATGTTAATAATGAAAAAAAAAAAGAATGTATCCGATTTTGAAAGATAATTATAAAGCGTTAATTTAACTATTAGTAAATCTAATTTAAGATTAATTTTAATATGGACTTACTAATTAATTGAATTTATATTCTTGGATTTTTTAATTAATTGGAACCACAAAACAAATTTAAGAACAAATAATCAAAATGATGCTTATAGAAAAATGAATGGGTTTAATTTTAAATGATAATTATATATAAAAAAATGGTTCGAAATAAAAGACAATTAACGGTTTTAAAATTATTTCCTTACCTATGATCACTATTCGTGTTGTAAATTCAAGATTCCTTCAGAGTGGTTATGGTTAAGTTGGTGAAATGGTAATATATACAACGTTAAATTCATTACCAATTAAGTTGATACAGGAAAAAGATTTTTGATTGATGTATTGAAGAAAAAAATTATTAAATGCATTTTTATTAAATGCGACTTGTGTGTTTTTCCCAAGTATCAATTTCTTTTAAATGTTTGGACAATGATATAATATATATTTTAATTATCATTCAGGTAAGTTATGAATGATGACATTGGCAACCCAATACTGTAAAAAAATATTTATCTATTGGCACGCCTAGTAAAGTAAAGAAATCAGTGTAATGTGGTAATGATTGTTGCCTACAATTCAATAAGTCGCAAAAATCTTAGAGCTGACCACTTAATATTCTAATGGGAAGTAACTTTGAGGATATGGATTTTATCCAAGTTATTTTAAATCTGATTGAAATCCGATTTTGTAGTGTTAGCTTACATGCATTAATTAATTAATTTTATTAAAAAATTATGAAATAAAAACATTTTTGAGCTTTTAAAAAAAATCGGGTCTTTCAAGGTATGAATTTTATCCAAGTTATTTAAAATCTTTTTTGAAATCCGATTTTTTCAAATTTCTAGTTGAGTTAGATTATAATTATTTAAAATCAATTTTAATTGTACAATATATATTATGAAAATCAATTTATAATGTATGATAATATGATTGTGATTGACTTTATATTAAAATAGTGGTTGATTAATGAATAATCAATTATGAAATTTATTGAAAATACGTAATAGAATATCATGATTGATTTCAAATTAAAATTGTGATTTTTTAGTAAATATTTTTTGATTTAAAAAATATGTATTTGTGGATATGTTAAATACAATTATTATTGTATTTAAAATAGAAGTGTTAACTAACCATAGTTAATGAGCTAGGGTGAAAATAAAAATAAGGAAAATTCTTAATATAACATGATTGGTCTAAAATTTAGGAATTATCTCTGATTGGTCCTAAAATAATTCTCCTTTTCTGATTGGTTAACCACATATGTATATAAAGAAAAATTTTAATATAAAATGATAGGTCTAGAATTTAGGAATTAGCTCTGATTGGTCCTAAAATTATTGCTCTTCTGATTGGTTAACTACATACGGTGGTAGACTCAGGTATTATAATAAATAATTTGTGTTTATTTGAAATATTTAAAGTTTCAAAGATTGATTTTTGTAAATATTAATTTCTTTAATTTTCTGTGCACACTTAATGGTTTCTTTGAATCTATAACTAAATACATATTTTTCAAAATCTGACTCTTTGTTTCTCGAAGATGTCAACCAATTTTAGTGAGTTGTTAGTATTTTTTTTCAAACTTTTGATTTTGATCTCACTTATTTTGGACTCTCATATTTGTTTCGGGAAAACAATTATTATATTCAATCTTGAAAATGAAGATGAAGCACATATAATTATCAAGAACAATTTATATTTACATACAAATATTATACTAAAATATAGTAATAACACATGCCTTCATTCAATAAAATAGTAACCATAGTATTGCTTATGAGTAGTAACCCTTTTAATATTTTCATCGACTTTTGTGAAAATAATCAAGTTATTGTATAAATACAATGTATGAGATTAAATGTTTAACAATATAAAAATACAAGTAAGTTCAGTTGCACAATTTTAGAATTCTAGTGCTTGGCTTTAAAATTCGGATGCATAACTTCTAAGTTCAGTTGTAGAACATTAAATTTATGGCATAAATAAAAGATGAGATAATAATGTTTAACAGCGGAATATTGTTAAAAAATTAAATTCAGCTGTAGAATTTTGTTAAAAAATTAAGTTCAGTTGTAAAACTTTTAAGCTCGTGTGCACAAATTTGAAATTTAGTAGCAAAATATCATATTTTTACTACGAAATGGAATAGGTTCTGTAGTAGAACCCTATTATTTTGGGGATTATTTTTTGTAAAAAAAGTTTAATAAAATAAATTAAAATTTTGAAGGAAGAAGATTGAAAAAATTGAAAAAAATCAGTTAAAAGTTATTTGAGATGAATAATATTAATAAAAATAAAAGAGTTTAATAAATGAGCCATTAATTAAATTTTCTTATTTTAATTAATTGAACTAATATTGTAGTTTATATTTTCAACAATATCCTTACAAAATTATTTAAAAATGAACTGTATCTAGGCAGTTGATTTAGAAGTAATACAACGACTAAAAATGGTTTTTTAGTTCTCCTTTAGTGTTTGGTTCTTTCTTGATCTAGACCCTATAAATATTATTGATAATTAAATTATAGCCAAGAGACACATGGATTTTTTTAAAAAATATTAGTATCAAAGTAAGTAAATGTCGTTAAATTATTTAATCAAAATAACATGATAAATAGTTTTATTTAAAAATTTAAAATTTAAAATTTAAAATAATTGATCACGATCCGTGCTTCACATGGGTTATCAGTGTTGTGGAATAAAATGTAGGGTTATCAAAGTGCGGCTAGGGTTCGTGAGCTTCGTGCTTCAATGGCTGCGCTTGCGTTATCGTGACCTAATTCGGGTCCTCACAAGATGCCTACGTATCTCAGAGTTGAGAATCAAGCCAAGACGTCGTTCTGAGATGAGGGGTCTGGCCCTTTATATAGGTTGTGGAAGCCTTAGAATCGTAATAGGGTTTGGAGACTTGGTGGACAAGTCACCGTTATTGAGGAAGGTTCTGACTCCTTCCTTGTAGGAGTTAGTTTCCATGTCGAATTAGGTGCCCCGGAGGCTGCATAATATCCCAGAGATATTCTAGAACGTTCCTTGTTTCTAGAACGTTCCTGGTTTGTGGATCAGGCCCATGTTAGAAATAAGCTTATACCGGGCGTCCCCGGTTTGGGCTGTTCTTTTGGGCTTAATCATTAACCACGAATTTAATGCCCAACTAGGGTTCCGGGCCTTATTTATGAGCCAATAAATACTATATTAATTATGTCTTTAGGGATTATTTTTCACACATATCATTTGCTCCCCAACTTCTAGGAAAACTTGATTTCGTAGAAGTTTAAGGTCACAGCCCTACCAAGGTATTGTCTTACAGTGAAGTGTGAAGCGACCTACACATTCACAATGACTAAAATTCTCTCCCAAGTTAATACTTAAGAAAGTTAAACGTTCTTTGGCCTCTCGAACCTTTTTTCTTAAGATTTCTGGGCCTTTCGGGAATAGGATTAGTGCCGTTTCGAGCTCGTAGACACTAATCCAAGTGCAATTCGTGCATAGGATCCTTTATCATAAATTCATTAGTGCTCTATTTCCCTCAACTTATCTAAGTTAGGGTTAATATCAGGCGGTCATTGCTCATAAGCCCTAATAAGGGCTAATTTTTGAGCAAAAGACACTAATTCGGCCCTAATCGGGGCTAAGTAACCCTAAACGGGGCTATAAATGCCTTAATCGAGGCTAACTAACTCGTCCTTGATGTAATTATTACTAGGATATTCATTCTTAACCTTAAGATAGGTTAATACTCGAGTGGAAATCCTTAAACGTCGCTAAACGAGGTTAATCACCCCCTAACTGCGATTAGTGAAATCCTAACCTCAAATTTTGAAGTCAAGCTCATATTGTAGAGATTTTTATAATCTCCTTGACGGAAAAAGAATCATGTGAAAATACCCATTTTTGAGCGTTCTAGACCCAAACGAAATCAGCTAGGGGTCTAGGTGTTCGAAACACCTGGACCCATTTTTCCCCCATATTTCTCCTCGGCCTACCCTGGTCGGCCATTTGCCCAAGGGTGTCTGGGACCCACCCAAGACTATAGAGAATTTAATGAGCTTCGCGTGGACAGTAAGATCGTCCAAATCCGATATCCGGAGCTCGAGATATGGCCCAAACAGCGTGGACAGCCCGGAGGTGTTTTCAAACCCTCCTTAAGAGTTTTGTAGTAACTTGTTCTCAAACGAATCACCTTGATTGCTTCAAAATTCATGTCCTTAAACCCTCAATCTTTCAATCATGTTTGAATCATGGATTCGCAACTGATATTGGTTGGCTGATGGGTGTTTCGAACACGCCAAGGGTTTCTGGTTTTTAAACCAGACCTGCATTTTCAACACCCCTAACACTTCTAACCTCAAATTTTGAAGTTGATCTTATATGATAGGGATTCTCATAATCTCCTGGTTGGAGAAAGAATCAAGTGAATATACCCATTTTTGAGTTGTCTAGGCAAGAAATACGGCCTTCTGGACAAGGTGTTTCAAACACCTTCTTGATTTCAAACACACTCCTGGTTTTGAACACCCCTGACATTCTTAAACTCAAATTTTGAAGTTGAGCTTATATGATAGGGATTCTTATAATCTCCTGGTATGAGCAAGAATCACATGAAAATATGCATTTTTGAACGTTTTAGAGGCGAAATACCTCATTTCGAGCTGGTTTTCAAACCAGACCTTGTTTCAAACACCTTCTTTTTTCAACTTCTTGAAATCACTGAGAGACCTACCTAGGCTTGTATAGAACCTTACAAGGTTTCTAAATCTCAAATTTGCGCGCAAACGGAGCATTTTTTAGCGTTCTGGAGGGTCATGAAATCACCAAGGGGGTTCAGGTGTTCAAAACACCTGACCAAGGTAGCCTGCTCGGCCTACCCTAGTCGGCCATTCGTCCAAGGGGACCTGGTCGGCTGGGCCCCATCCCAATATTTTTTTTTTTTTGAATTTTGGCCAAATTTTGACTATTTGACTTTGACCTTTGACTTTGACTTTTGACCTTGATTTTGACCAAAGCCCAATCTTGTTTTGAACTCCCCTCCTTGTTTCTAGAGTGAGTTTACAACACCATGGTTGGTTTTGTGATCCTTGATCTCAAACAACCTACTTCTCAGTTTTCAGGACCTTCTAAGTCTTAACTTGTTCTTGAACTCTTGGTTTCAAATAACCTTGGGTTAAACTATGACCCTTGGCTTCCAGACATCCTTGCATACTTACAATAGGGTGTTTCAAACAACCTTGGCCTTGCCCCCCTTATCACAGAGGTCCTTGTTTCTTAGTTGCTTATTCAAGGAATTACCTTGTTTTCAACACCTGACTTCAAGTCTAGGATATTTTGGTTGGTTTTTTACCCTTGATTTTGATTCCAACCTTCTTCATATGTTCATAGGACCTTGCCTTGGTTTGAATTTTGTCGAAAAAGCATCGTATGCACAAAATCATCCGTCACTTTAGAGCTCTAGGTCCTGCAAATAAGATTTATCATATTTGCCCCACTTTTCGACCCCAAAAAACGTCATTTAAGGCACTTTTGGAGCCAAAATAGTTTTTTCATGGGTATTTCTCGTATCCGTGAGTATGTTTGAGAGACCATTAGGGCTTTAACCCATTTTCTGAATCCTTGATTCGAGACCTTGAATTCAAACGACTAGCTCGAGTAGAGGCCTACAGCCTTGGTAGCCATCAAGGCTTAGATCAATGCATATCTCAATGCTCTCATTGATAGTTTTCGTGCCTCCAAGGCATTATCAGGGAGCCAACCAGTCTCAAGATGAGCTTTGATGGGAATCTATCCAGCAACTTCCAATGTCGATGGGCGCCAACAGCTTGCGCTCTATAGTGGGGGTCTCCAAGACCTGATAGTAGACACTTCTAGTGTAATTATCGATTTCAGATGAGGCGAATTTAGACAAGGCATCGGCCGTTATACAAGGAGGCATTCCTCGAACCATATCAACTGTGATTTTATAATCCTCTTGTATCGTTTCATCTTTGGCTTCAAAATCTCCATTCTTTTGGGCTATCACCAGCCTTGAGTCTCCACAGACTTTAAGGTTTTTTGGCCCTCATGGCTAGAGCCAAGCCTAGTCCGGATATTAAGGTGTTTACACAAATACACGCAAGCGTACGCGGTCACAAGTAATACAGATAGAAGTCAAGTTCGTTCCCACAGAGATCTTAGGGTTCAATTCAGTTTTGTACCTATGCAACAATGTATGGTTATTATGCACTGCTAAGACAATTAACAATATTAAGTTTTTACTAACTATAATTAAATAGGATACAAATTAACAAACTAAAAATTAATAACTAATGAGAATTAAAATTGAATTACTTATATGCGAGAAAACATGGAATCCTAACTTCATTAAATACTTCACTTAGATCTGACGCCTTTAATCACTATATGCAATGGTTATGATATCTGATCGGATAACACGAAATAAGTACACGCTACCTGTCAGCATACGTATACCAAACTAAACATACATCCACAAAAGAGATAGAAGATGAATAGACGCCAATTATGTTTAGACCCTATATGTCTATAGAATTTGAAAACATAACGGTTGAAGAACAAATTATCCATAAAGATCACACAGGGCAATATAAGTATTTTCATCTCATACTACGAATCCTGTTGATAAACAATCATGAACCTATGCTAGCATGGCAAGTTCTAAATCTCAAGATCCACTTTCAATTCACAACAGATTAACAAATTAGATGTTCATGACGCATCTATCAATTAAGCATAACCATACGAGGATATCAAATATACATCACACATAGATCTTTAAAGCATCAAGATACTAAGCTCCACAAATAAATCCGTTAGAATCCCATGACAACGATTAGCTCATATCGAACCGCTCGTCATCATGGGATCTGATGAAACCATGATAGAAGACAAGATATGAAAGAAAGTAATAATATTAATAAAACAAGAGTTGAGAAAACAAATCTATGATACAAAAGATGAAGTAGATCTAGATCCGTTGCTTGTCACGAGCGTTGAATCCTTCTCTCCTTTTCTCCCTTGCAGATCTAAGCTATATTATGTACAAGATATCTAATTGTCTAATTGTGTTAATGATACAATTTACAAGGGTTGGATGTGTTTATATAGGCTCTAGACATCTTGCCCAGCAAGAAATACCAAATCAGTATTATAAAAGAAGTACGTTTCCTAAACTGATTCTGTTTTAAAGGAAAATTCGCAGCTGTCTTTTCTTCAGTAATTCTGGAACGTTCCAGCTATTATTGGACCTCTGGACCACTTTAGAATGATAGAGAATCTTTTTATCTTCGCGTGGACAGTAAGATCGTCCGAAACAGACTTCTAGAACTCAAGATATGGCCAAAACAAAATCAGAAATTCTGGCTGATTTTCCACCCGCACACCCGCTGCGCTGGGGCGCCGTCCGCGCCTGGAGCGCCGGTCCAAACTGCATAAAACAAGGCTGGGGCGCCAATTGGGGCTCCCGGCTTGGTCCCGATCTGCGAAAATTGATTTTTCTTCAATTTTTAAGCTTTTTCTTCCGTTCCTTTTGAATGAACTTCCGTCTTTCATCCTTAATGACTTGTATACTTCTTGGTAGTTGACCTTAGCCTCCATTCTTCATTCCATATCATAAATCAACTCCAAATAACGATGGAAACTACACCTTTAATCGATATTCCTTCAACCCTGCACAATTAAATAAAACACATCAAAACTACCACAAACTTGAGGCCAAAGCAATCAATTTAAGCCGATTTAGAATGTTCCAAGTAGATATAAAATCCACTTATCACACCCCCAAACTTAAACCGATCATGCTTGTCCTCAAGCATATACAATTACAACTAACTAACTAACTAGTACCACTTCCGTAGGTGATCACGGTTGCATTTGGCATATGCAACAAGCCCTTTAAACCCCTAGGCAGCCCTAGTGGACGAGTAAGGTCTCGTGAGGGCCTATAGTGAATGTACCCACAAAATCCAATACAATGCAATGCGTGAATGCAACTAATATGAAAAATGCAACTAATCTAGTACTAATATCCTACCATACCTTCAAATCCTCTCATGCCATATCAACTTAAGAATCAAAGTAAATACGCAATGTCTTGGTGTCGAAAGTGCAAGTATTCACATAGTCTACTTAATGAACATGCATAAGTTCTCACAAGTCCATGTCAAGTGTAAGAATAAGTTAGTAAACATGCTAAGCCTACAAGAGTACATCTTTGAGACAAAACTCGGGATGTCATACGCAAAAACAAGCAAACACTCACAATCCACTCACAAAAGAATATTCACTCAAGAACAAGGGTAAGTGTATCACTCAATTCCAACAAAATCATAAGCATGCTTGACATTTGGTATCAGTCTAACTCTTAACACAACATACATCAATGACGATAATCAAAAGGTCTTTATTTGGGTTGTAACGGGGCTAGGGACAAGGTATGTGAAATAAGCCAAAACAGGTGAAGTGTCAAAAGCTAGTAGGAACTTAATAATCATACACAATCACCTATTTTCCCCCCATAATTTTATGCAACAAAAACACTCGAATAGTCGACTAAAGTGGGATCACAATAAACACAAACATGCTCTCATAACATAATATATATACATTTTTTTTTCTTGTTCTTTCTCTTTTTTTTTCTTTTTTTTTCCCGAGAGCTAAAGCAACAATAATATATACAATCACAATGATCCCACGATTTTATTACATATGCCGATTATCAAGCAACAACCAAACCCAATTTCCAAATTTCAATATTTCCCCCAAACTTCTGACCAACAATAAACCCTTTCTTGCACACCTTATTACTCCCTGAAGCACTCTACTAGCCTTTGACAATGCGGGTTCAAATTAATGTAAGGCCAATACAAGAAAAAGTCTAGGCAAGTAATGTGGTATGTCACCGAAAAAATAGGATTAAGCTCAACGGGTTAACTAATTGATCATGTAAACATGGTATGGTAATATGGGAAAATATGCGGTTAATCCTAATGCCTTTATCATTTTAATCGTCAACTAATGTCATGCGTTTCAAGAAAGACCTCAAGTAACTGCTAGCAATGCAAACAATCCGTGGACACTCAAGCAAACGAATAATATGCAACACATATGCAATAAGGCTCAAAATCTCACTTGGTAGGAAAAACATACTCAATCCCAAGCAAACATCTCTCTAACGCACCTACTTGTATTCAAAGCATGCAAACTAAATCATCTTGCAAATATTCATGTCCTTCTAATTACTTGCAACATTCAATAAGTCTACTAGCTTCAACTTACTAGTGTATGTGTGTGCACAAGAACAAAGCATATCACTTCTCAATCAAAAGTGTCAACAACACAAAATTCCTATCAAGCATGAGTGCAAATGCAAACTATTATGAACTCACATGATATACGAACATAAAAACAGAATGTCCTATATGAAGCAAACATAGATAACACGAACATAAATGCATAATTTACTACTACTAATATGCAAAGCATGAAATCCTACATGAACAAAATGACTTAAAATCACAATTATATACACTACTTATCCCTCAAATCACCCCCAAACTTAAAATATTCAATGTCCTCATTGAATGGAAGTAAATACTAGGGAAAGTAGAAAACATACCTTGGGTTGCCTCCCAAGAAGCACTTCTTTAACGTCAATAGCTTGACGTTACTTCCAAGCCTCCATTAAGGATGATAATAGTTTGCCTGGTCATCTCTTCGTGAAACTTCATCGTCATCACGGCGGCACACTTTCTGCCCCTTATCCTCGCTTGGCCTATTCGTATAACAAATATGTCCTATTCGAATGCCTTCATCTGCTGACCCAAAATCTGTCAATTTGTAGAACAACACACACTCACGGGCTTCGCTTGAATATAATGGAGGAGGGTAAATGTAAGTTGCTGAAGCCTTTGGTTCCTCAAAAAGAACTTCCTCCATTGGCTCTAATGCGCTACCTCTATTTTTAAACTCTGAGTCAAGTAGAAGACCTGTATCTTTCCCATGTTCTTCAGCCTCTTGGTACGCACATACCAATTTTTGAAATTTGTGCAGCTCAACAGTGTCTGTCCCAAATAGTGCTCTTTCCAAAGCATCCACCTCACCAGCATGATCAAATTCCTCACATGACTTGTGAACGCTCACCTCACCTTGGAATTTGTCTTCTTCAATTATGCATGCAGTACCTTGCTCCAAGTCACCGTTATTTTCTGGAATTGCCTCTAGTATGCATTGTTGTTTCTCTTGTTCCAAGGCACTCAAAATTTGAGCAAGTAGTGTCCCCATAGATTTGGTAGACTCCTCATAACTCTTTGCAAGCATCCTAATCTCCTCCATAACATCAACCTCATCTGACTGAAAAGTAGGAGTAGGTTGCTGATGTTGAAACTCTTCACTTCCAAAGAAATATGACCTATCTGGAACATCTTGCTGGTACTGTTGAGGATGGTATTGAAAATATGGTTGTTCCTCATAAGTGACATATGGATCAACTCCTTCGTAGTAACAATATTGTGCGGGATCATGAACGCCCAAACACCGCTCACATTGCTGAGGCATGGATGTCCTCGAATATGCCCACCATGGCAACTCCTCGCATGCCATCTTCAAAAACTCAAGTACCTAAAACACACCGAACTAAACAATATAGGTAAGAAAAATCTGAGTCAGTGAACTCTAACGACCACTATTGACAAGCACATAAACCAAAAATAAAACACCGATGATCCCCGGTAGCGGCGCCAAAAACTTGTTTACACTAATACACGCAAGCGTACGCGGTCACAAGTAATACAGATAGAAGTCAAGTTCGTTCCCACAGAGAGCTTAGGGTTCAATTCAGTTTTGTACCTATGCAACAATGTATGATTATTATGCACTGCTAAGACAATTAACAATATTAAGTTTTTACTAACTATAATTAACTAGGATACAAATTAACAAACTAAAAATTACTAACTAATGAGAATTAAAATTGAATTACTTATATGCAAGAAAACATGGAATCCTAACTTCATTAAATACTTCACTTAGATCTGACGCCTTTAATCACTATATGCAATGGTTATGATATCTGATCGGATAACACGAAATAAGTACACGCTACCTGTCAGCATACGTATACCAAACTAAACATACATCCACAAAAGAGATAGAAGATGAATAGACACCAATTATGTTTAGACCCTATATGTCTATAGAATTTGAAAACATAACGGTTGAAGAACAAGTTATCCATAAAGATCACACAGGGCAATATAAGTATTTTCATCTCATACTACGAATCATGTTGATAAACAATCATGAACCTATGCTAGCATGGCAAGTTCTAAATCTCAAGATTCACTTTCACTTCACAAGAGATTAACAAATTAGATGTTCATGACGCATCTATCAATTAAGCATAACCATACGAGGATATCAAATATACATCACACACAGATCTTTAAAGCATCAAGATACTAAGCTCCATAAATAAATCCGTTAGAATCCCATGACAACGATTAGCTCATATCGAACCGCTCGTCATCGTGGGATCTGATGAAACCATGATAGAAGACAAGATATGAAAGAAAGTAATAATATTAATAAAACAAGAGTTGAGAAAACAAATCTATGATACAAAACATGAAGTACATCTAGATCCGTTGCTTGTCACGAGCGTTGAATCCTTCTCTCCTTTTCTCCCTTGCAGATCTAAGCTATATTATGTACAAGATATCTAATTGTCTAATTGTGTTAATGATACAATTTACAAGGGTTGGATGTGTATATATAGGCTCTAGACATCTTGCCCGGCAAGAAATACCAAATCAGAATTATAATAGAAGTACGTTTCCTAAACTGATTCTGTTTTAAAGAAAAATTCGCAGCTGTCTTTTCTTCAGTAATTCTGGAACGTTCCAGACCACTTTAGAATGATAGAGAATCTCGTTATCTTCGTGTGGACAGTAAGATCGTCCAAAACAGACTTCTAGAACTCAAGATATGGCCAAAACAAAATCAGAAATTCTGGCTGATTTTTCACCCGCACACCCGCTGCGCTGGGGCGCCGTCCGCGCCTGGAGCGCCGGTCCAAACTGCATAAAACAAGGTCGGGGTGCCAATTGGGGCTCCCCGCTTGGTCCCGATCTGCGAAAATTGATTTTTCTTCGATTTTTAAGCTTTTTCTTCCGTTCCTTTTGCATGAGCTTCCGTCTTTCATCCTTAATGACTTGTATACTTCTTGGTAGTTGACCTTATCCTCCATTCTTCATTCCATATCATAAATCAACTCCAAATAACGACGGAAACTACACCTTTAATCGATATTCCTTCAACCCTGCACAATTAAACAAAACACATCAAAACTACCACAAACTTGAGGCCAAAGCAATCAATTTAAGCCGATTTAGAATGTTCCAAGTAAATATAAAATCCACTTATCATAAGGCTTCCTACTCTACCTCATTATTGGTCGTTGATAAATTCAACTTCAAGGCATATTCAATCGTGAGCTATAAATGGTCAGTAGAACTAAACGAGCTCCATTTGTTTTTGTTTTTGATACCCCATCAAAATAGGTCACTCAATATTCCTTCTGAACTTCATCTTTCTCTCCCTCTTGAGGTGTCTCATCTTGCCCTTGCTAGGGTGTTGTGCCTTCCTGCCCCCCGACTCCTTGGTTGTCAATGGTACATTCAACCACGAAGTCGGCAAGTGCCTGTGGCTTAATTACAATTCGAGGATTGTACGCGATATCAAATTATCCGAGTTCTATCGCCCACTTAATTAGCCTTCCATTGGCCTTCGGGCTATGCAATATGCTTCTTAACTGTTGGTCCGTCAGGACTTCAATTTTGTGTGCCTGGAAATACAGTCGTAGATTTCTTGGGGCTGTTACCAGTGCCAAAGCAAAATTTTCAATGGGAGAGTAATTCAACTCAGCTCCGTGAAACATCTTGCTAACGTAGTAGATAGGCTTTTGAACCTTGTTTTCCTCTCGAATAAGAACGACACTCAGTGCTTGTTCGGATATCGCTAGATATAGATATAGGTCTCTCCGGGACTAGGTTTGGCCAACAACGGGGCTTCAGCCATGTAATTTTTCAACTGTTCAAAGGCCTCTTGGCTTTCTGAAGTCCATTCAAAATTTTTCACCTTCTTCAAAGCCTGAAAGAAAGGCAAACACTTGTTTCCAGACTTGGAGATGAATCTCCCAAAGGCTGTAATTCTTCCAGTAAATTTCTGTACGTCCTTTATGGAACGTGGTGATTCCATATCTAGGATTGCCTTGATCTTATTAGGGTTGGCTTTTGTGCCTCGCTTTTAAACCATCATACCCAAAAAATTTCTAGATCCCACGCCAAAGGCACACTTGGCTGGATTCAACATCATCTTGTGGTGCCTCGGCACTTCAAATGCCTCTCTGAGGTTCTTAATATGGCATGCCTTGATTAGGCTCCTAACTAACATGTCATTCCCGTAGACCTCCTTGGTCTTCCCGGTCAAGGGTGCAAAAATCTTGCTTGTTTATTAGCCTATGGTAAGTGGCTCCTGCAGACTCCTCATCTTGGGTTGACATCAACCTAGAGTTTTTAAAACAACCTTCCTTGGCTCGATTGGCCATCATGGGTTCAATGTTTGTCTTGGTTCCTGGGACTTCTCTAGCGGCCTCTCGGCTGGCATGTTCTCGGCCTTAGGGCTGTTCGAGTGTTGAATGTCGATGCTCGAATGTCGATGTTCGAATGTCGAATGTTGATGTTCGAAATTAAGGGTTTTCAACCTCAAGGAAGTTCTTTAAACTCGAACCTTGAAGTTTTGATGAAAGAGTGCATATTGGACTACCTTCACATGGTTTCAAGCCTAGTTTTGGGTGTTTTAAACCACCAAAACATCAGAGCCTCTGGTCGCCTCCTTAAGGTCGGCTGAAGGCCTCCTTAGCTTCTGGTCGATCCCATGAGGTCTTGAACCTTCCCTAGGAGGTTTTCAATCTCCATTTCAGGGTTAATATTCAAGTGTTCAACGATGGTGTTAGATGTTCAATGTTGGCATTCTGGATCGAGAATCCAAAATTTCAGATTGGTTTTCAAGTTTTGACTTGAAGCTTCAACCTTTGGATCTTGATTGGAGGTTCATGACCCCCCTCAAGTTTGACCTTCTTGGCCTTCATGGCTAATATCTCGTGTTTCTCCACCTAGAATTCGAGGTTGATATTCACATGTTCAACGTTGGTGTTCATATGTCGACTACCAAGTATTCACGACCTTTCTTTTGGATTGATGTCAAACTAAAGTTCTCTAGGATCCCTTACTTGACTTCATGTCTTTCATAGCTTGTCTCAAACCTTTGTTCTGATTTCAGGGTTTTCAAACCTATCTTTGCTTCTCGTTTTTCTTGATTCTAGGTCAAGGATTTAAGGTTGATCCTCGATTTAGATTTCGAAAAATACAATCCCGTGGGCTTCTTGCCTTTTAAACTTCCGAGACAAAAACTTGCTTGAACTTCTTAATCCTTTTTCAAGGATATTCTTACACCCTTGACCTTAGGACTATAATTCACGGTTCTTTATTTGCTTCATCCTTGTATCCTCACTCCAGGTACTTAAAAAATATTGAAGAGTAGCTAGTTCTTAGCCTCCACAGCCTTGCAAGGTTTTGATTGCCAGGTGTGGCTTTTTAATCATCTTGTCTTTTATCCAGGGTCCTTCAAGGACTTAAACTCTTATTTGGTTGTATTATAACCTAACTCTCGACCCTTCAGGGTTTTTATTTATGGTTTGTTTGTTTCCATTCGTGTATTCTTTTATTTTCGGTACTTGGTCATCTTTGACTTACACACATCAGGTGCTTGGCACATAAATAAAATCACAGAATAGAGAACGAAAAACAAACTTGCATTAATAACTTGAAATTGGTTCAACCCTTACATCGAGTACTACTGTCCTACTTGGAGCAACATGCTCTGTAATAGTTTCATCGAACCTTATTTCTACTTCTACTAGATAAATATGAAGCTAAGTCCTATTAAGATAGTTTGAACCCATCGGGGCTCTTGCAAGACTAGGCCTGCATCGCTTGATTTTGTTTTTGATGCTCCATCAAAATAGAGCACCAATTACTCCTTCCTATCTCCTCATTCTTATTCTGAAGTTCACTTCCTGCTTGGGGTACTATCTCCTGCCCCCCGACTTCTTGGTTGCCAATGGTACATTCAACCACGAAGTCAGTTGATGCCATAGCCTTAATGGCTCTTCGAGGCTCTTGTGTGATGTCCTCTGCCGACCTTTCTAGGTCTTCCTTATCACTGTGGACATCCACGTCTTCAATCAGAAGGACCTGCCCCCGACTCCATCAGGCCTTAACGCAGCTACATAGCAGCTCCTAGCCATTTTCTGATCACCTTTTTGTTCTCCTACACCATTCCTGGTTGGAAACTTGATCTTCATGTGATAGGTTGAGGCCACAGCCTTAAAATCGTGAAGTCCAGTCCTCCCAAGGATGACATTGTAAGTAGAAGATGCTTTGATAATCAAAAAGTTCAGCATCTGTGTGGCCTCCATTGGCTTCTGTCCGATCGTGACGGGTAACTGAATAGTTCCCTCAATTTTGGATTCTACTCCATTAAATCCATATATAGGCATGTTATTGGGGGTCAACTGAGAATCATTGTACCCCATCTTCACAAACGCATCATGAAACAGAATGTCGACGGAAGGTCCATTGTCTATCAAGACTCGCTTCACCTCTGAGTTTCCAATCATAGGAGTTATGACCAGTGGGTCATCGTGGGGAAACTTAACCCTTTCAAGGTCTGAATCATCAAATTCAATTGTTACTTCGGTTCTTGCACGCTTTGGTGCCTCTCCGACAATATGCATCACCTCTCGGGTAAAAGCCTTCCGAGAGTTTTTTGTTGTCCCGGCCGCGGTCGGGCCTCTTGAGATCATGTTGATTACTGGCCCTCGGGGTTGTGGGTTGCGATCTTGATCATCGTCGCTCCTATCATACTCTCTTCTCTGATTACCACGATCTTCACCCTTGGTGAAGTGACTCAGTTTCCCTCTACGGATCAAAAACTCGATCTCATCTTTGAGTTGCTTACAATTATCGGTGTCATGCCCCACATCTCTGTGGAATCTGCAATACTGATTCTTGTTACTCTTTGCGGGATCACCCCTGAGTGGCTTCGGCCATCGGAAATCCTTATCCTTCTCAATGTCCAACAAGATTCGACTCCTAGGAGTATTCAACCTTGCATACTCAGTGAACCTTGGTCCTTGGTTCTTAGAGGCAGAGTCGGAATCCTCGCTAGTTCGGGGATACTTATCCCTAGTATGATACTCCTGCTCTGTCTTTCGCTTCCTAGAGTTCCCGTTTCCACCACTTTCGGTAGAGACCTCTACTTTCCTCATGCTTTCCACAGCCTTTATATATTTACTTGCCCTTTTTTGGAGCTCAGTCATGCTCTTAGGGGGATGTTTTGCCAACGACATCTAAAAGAAGGTGTTCGTCGTTCCATTCTCCAAGGCTATTATAGCTACTTTATTTTCCAGATCAGGGACATTCAAAGCCTCCTTGGTGAAGCGTTTGAGATAATCCCTTAGGTTCTCATTCTTTCCTTGTTTCACTTGCATAAGATATGCAGAGCTTTTCTCATGGACTTTTCCACTAACGAATTGATTAATGAAAGCCGTGCTCAATTTCTTGAAAGAGCCAATCGAGTTTGCGGGCAACCGACTATACCATCGTTGAGCCATGCCTGCCAGGGTTTGAGGGAACGCCCTACACTTAAGAGCGTCGCTAGCTGGTTGTAACAGCAGTGCGTTTGAGAACGTCCCGACATGATTCGAAGGATCACCCGTTCCATCGTATGGTTTTATCGTGGGCATCTTAAATTTTCGGGAAACACGAGCGTTCATTACCTCCTCAGTGAACGGGGGTGTGGGATCGTCAGGGTCCCCAAGTGGCATCAGGTCTTTGGGATCACCCCTGGAGGTTTCCACCCTCATAGCTCCTCCGGTTGGGGCATTAGCCCTTTTTCGTCTCCTAGAAGACCTTTCCAAATCAATGAAAGGAATCTCCCTCGAAGTTGGAAGGGGCCTATTCTGGTTCTGCCTTGCTTGCTCCCTGGCTATATCGTCCTTCAGCCTTTGGATCTCAGCCTCATGAGCCTTGATTCTCTCAGCGGCTGTTTGAGGAGGTCCATCATGGATTCTTCGAGTCCTTACAAGCTCCTTGCTTGGATGCCGCCTCCTCGGGGCTTGATCTCGATCGTCATCCTCAGATGAAGAATCATCAGTATAACTACCAGAGTAGTCATAATATCCTTGATCAGGGCCCAAGGCTCTAATGTAAGGAAGGTGATACGGCTCATGTATCTACAGGGCATGGCCTCTTGGCCCAAGATCCCTTCGATTTGGGGGATAGTTAGGCAATCCGTATAACGGATCGGTGCTCACGGGGAGTGTAGTGGTGGAGATCTGAACTCCTAAGAGTGGGGGACGACTATTTAATGGTGAGACCACCATCTGAAGCTGATTGGTCTCCCGTCCTGGATGGACGTCCACTGGTAAGGTTCTCTCAACATGGAGATTCATCCATATGGGTTGAGAAACTTGAGCCTGAGTGGTTGTCTCTGTTAATGGGGGTACATACCCTTGCTCCGTAACAACAGGTGGAGCGGTGGAGATGGCTGGTGGATCAGAAGTAACAGGAACGTTCTCGGTTGTCGTTCTTCGTGTGTTAACCATGGTTGATGTTGTCTTCCCACAGACGGCGCCAAATGTAGTGGAATAAAAACTAGGGTTATCAAAGTGTGGCTAGGGTTCGTGAGCCTCGTGCTTCAATGGCTGCGCTTGTGTTATCATGACCTAATTCGGGTCCTCACAAGATGCCTACGTATCTCAGAGTTGAGAATCAAGCCAAGACGTCGTTCTGAGATGAGGGGTCTGGCCCTTTATATAGGCTATGGAAGCATTAGAATCGTAATAGGGTTTGGAGACTTGGTGGACAAGTCACCGTTATTGAGGAAGGTTCTGACTCCTTCCTTGTAGGAGTTAGTTTCCCTGTCGAATTAGGTGCCCTGGAGGCTGCATAATATCCCTGGGATATTCTAGAACGTTCCTGGTTTGTGGATCAGGCCCATGTTAGAAATAAGCTTATACCGGGCGTCCCCGGTTTGGGCTGTTCTTTTGGGCTTAATCATTAACCACGAATTTAATGCCCAACTAGGGTTCCGGGCCTTATTTATGAGCCAATAAATACTATATTAATTATGTCTTTAGGGATTATTTTTCACCCATATCAATCAGCTAGTATAATAAAACAATGATTTCTATTGATTTAAGGATTTCATTTGTCAATGAACTCCAAAAATCATCCCTATATTCATTTCTTACTATTATTAAAATAATAAATTTAAGTGTAAGAGAAAAATAGAAGCACAAAATTGGAGGAAAGTGAATTTTAATTGATATTAAAATATGTACAAAATTTGGTGCCCTCCAACTCTTTAAATTTTTTTTATTTTAATCATACTATATATACGTTTGCATAAAAATTTTGATACCCCTTGCTCAGGTGGTGCCCTAGGCATTCGCCTTGGTCACCTTACCCTAGGACCGGCCCTGAACGCGCACATTTCACGATATAAGATTATATATAGTTAAAAAATTAAAAATTACTCATTCAATAATCTTCTTTTAAAATATACATCTTATACATTTATTTAAACATTTATTTCGGTAAGCAAATATGTATTAATAAATTCATTTTAAGTAATTTTACTTTTATTTTGCCCACTCTTGATAGGTTAAAATAAATTTTCTCGCTCACAATCAAATAATAAAAAAATGTCCAATAAAATGTCAAGGATCTATTATGTAACTCTATAAAATTTATTATGAGTTTTTATTTTTAAAGTAGATAATTTTAGATAGGATTATATCACATCATTTTATTTATTGTATTAATTTTAATCATTAATTTAATATTGAGATTAGGGAGCCTGAAAGGTAAGTTCCCTACCTATATTTTGTATGTATCTTAGGAAAAGTTCCATGAGATCTATCTCATATTTTGTATGTACCTATATTTTGTATGTACCTATATTTTGTATGATCTCATATTTTCAGGGTCTTTTTTTTTCTTTAATATTTCTAAAAAAAATTAGGCCTCATTTTTATGTTCGCCTGCCTCTCACGTAGCCTCGAACCGGCCATTGTACTCTGAACTAAGACATTACTTCAACTCACTACTTGTTAATCTTAGAACATTAATTAGGATTCAGAAATTTCTGCAACAATCAGAAGAAAACAAGTCTTAAAGTACAACAATACTTCTAGTAGCGTATTTAATCGAACTGAGACTATTAGTCCCATCCGCTCGATTGATCCTGCTACTCAAAATTTCTCTTGTACTGTATCAGATGCATCAAGTTCTGCATACATGTCTGAAATTTCTTTGGAAAAGTATTCCTTTGCTTGAGGTCTCTTGATCTACAAACAACAAGATGAGAACAGTCAAAACTGTATTTTTTCATGAATGAATGTTACTTTTAACCTTGTCATAATTTGTTTTGAAAAAAGTAATATTGAGATTTATATGTATGTTGTAATGTACAAAAATAGATTGTGCATCACCTTGAATGTTGGAGTGAGAAGACCGTTTTCCAAAGTAAATGGTTCCAGTACCAATGTTACAGCCTTCGCAAATTCGAACTTCCTCAACTGTAGCAAAATAGAATGAGTGCGAACTTAATGATGGGTTCCTGCCTGTAAGGTAATTTGATGAATATAAAAATTCAGTTCTTCAGATACAATACCTGAGCTTCTTGTGCGACAACATCCATTTCAGCCAAAACTGCAGTCCTTGCTCTTGGGTCCTTGCATAATTGTCCCAGATCTTCACACTGAATTTAATTATTTCGCAATATTAATAAAACTAGTTCACAGAGAGAGACATATATTCTATAAAAATAATTACATCTTACAGATACACTTTACCTCCGCATTCCTTTATAAGTATTTACATTATAACCATTTATTAAGAAATATAGGTTTTATATGTAGGAAATGTAGAGTGGGTGTCAACCCAAGTCCCACATCGATAAGATACAGAAGAATTATCTTAAATATAAGTAGTCAAAACAACTCCATTAGTATGAAGCCTTTTGGGAGGAGCCCAAAAACAAATCCATGCGCCACAGTCCAGAACGGAAAATATCATACTAATGTGGAGTTAATGGGTGTTCCGCGGCCCAACAAGTGGTATCAAAGCCAATGGTTAAGAAGTTGATCCTTGGGTTGCGGGCTGCAAGTTGTGTGGTGTGGGAGGCTCTCCAGAACTACGGTTGGGAGATCTTGGACGGCTTGTGTCGAAAGTCTTCCTGACACTGAGGAGGTCGGGCGGCGTGTCCCGCAAGATGAGGAGCCACAAATGAGTAGCGGCGGTATAAGAGTCACAAGATTGGTGGTTCTTGGATTGATGGGAGATTGTAGAGTGGCTGTCAACCCAAGTCCCACATCGATAAGATAAAGAAGAATTATCTTAAATATAAGCAGCCAAAATAACTCCATTAGTATGAGGCTTTTTGGGAGGAGCCCAAAAACAAATCCGTGCGGGCGTGGCCACAGCCCAGAGCGGACAATATCATACTAATGTGGAGTTAATGGGTGTACCCCGGCACAACAGGAAAGGGAATAATGACTACTGAAAGAGCTGTAATGCTATGCTTCCTTGGTATGACACCTGATTATAATTTGATGAGAGCTTAAAAACACCATATATATCCATTTTTACTCATCGCAACTTAATTTCTGTTATACCTCAAACTACTATGAAGCACTTGGTGAACAACAATGTAATGATAGGAGATAAAGACAAGAGGAAGGTGTTGATACAAGCAGAATTTACATATATATTTGACAGTGTGAACTCTTAGATACATTCTGACCCCGGTATTTTAGATCTTCATAAAAGAAAATTAGAACAAATACGTTACCAATATGCTTACAGACATAGCCAAATCCTTCAGCACATCTGGCTCCACTGAGACAACAGCTACTAAATTGGAGTTCAGACTGTCACCTAACGAGCAATATAAAAGCTAGCTAGGATACATGTAGCAATTTAAAAAAACAAGTTGTTTTGGGTCCTTACCATTTATAAAAGATTGGGCAACAAATTTGCACTTTGCATAAACATTCTTAATCTTTTCTGGTGCTATATATTCGCCCTGCGCCAACTTAAATATGTTCTTTTTCCTATCATTATTCAACACAAATTTACTTCAACGACACTTATTTCAGTCAGATCAATACATGATGTTGACAATTTTTCAATATACAAAGAGATCTGGAGGAGATCAAAATAAGCAATATAATAATAGACAATAGTGGGCTTGCCTATCAATAATCTTAAGCCGGCCTTCAGGTAATCTCTGGTAATCTATCTTCCTTAAGCGTAATTAGCTCTTAAAGCTCAGTTAAGTGTTCTGGCGTAACTTGGCGCTATATATTCGTTTAAATCATTCTTTTCCTTTTCGGAATCGTATGAATTTATTACGATTCTTTTCATATATAACAGATGAATTTCATCTTTTTTCGTTCATAAACTATAGATGACCTACAAATGCGAACTGAGCTGTGTTTCCACCTGGTATAGGAGGTCACCCATCTTCTATAAAAGAGTGGGAGGAGTCCTCATTTCCATTCACTTATCTTCTTTTCAAGCTCTCAAGTTATCAAGGTTTCAGGTTGAAGTTCAACCTTCAAGCATGTCAGACAACAGCCGTGCACCTGCTCCTCCAGTTTCCATGGCCGAGGTAATGGCCAAAAGAAGCAAGACTAGATCTCTTAGAGGTAAAACTAGACTGAGACCTCCTTCATACATTGATCATCGTTTTGATTCTCTTTTAGACTTTGTAACACCCCCAGATCCGGGATCGGGGATCGGGTCGTTACGGTCTCGTATTCCATACATAACACTTGACTTGAGTCCAAAATAAATAAGTAACATGCTATGACCCCGCAATAATAGCCACTCACACACATTACAGTTATAGTCCCAGAGATGAAATTGAAATAAGTCTCACATTAAAGGATTCACGAATAAAAGTTATTACAATCCAAAAGGAGTAACAACATAAGTTTAAAGTTCTTGGGTTGATTACATTAGTCATACATATAATTAATACTGAAAACAAAAGCTACCAGTCTAGTCTACCTCAGCAATGGCAGCTAGCATATCAGCGGGTAGTCCTACGGGTGCGGTCACCTGCTTGCGCCGGGTGCGCCTGGTGCGGGCCATCTGACTTAGCTGTTGTGATATAAATAATAAAGCAAGGGTGAGCAATAGCCCACCAACAATAATATATATGACAGAACAGCAAATATAAATATAACAATTTCAAGAAAAGAATCTTTGAACCCATATGCCATGCATCAACGAACATAAAACCAGTATAATATAAAGGATGAAGTTACAAGGTAACTCGAATTATATCTTTCGTAAGAGTATCTGCTATGCAAAGATAAAAGCCAAACATCATCAATTTTTCTTAAAAAGGAAATTGCAGGAAAAATATGCAATTCCAGTTTTGAACAATTTTCAGTCCTGCCAACACTGATAATGTAGCTAAAAATAAATAGATTCTGGATAGTGAACTAATACTGGAGTATGTCGCGCCAGATGACACTGCCTTACGATGATTAGTCGAAAGTTGTGTATCTCAAGATTTGTTTTACTACCAGTAGAAGGAAGAACATATGGACACCACCATACGCCGGATCTCCCTAGCCAACGGTTGGGCATAGTTGGGAACGGCACCACTCGGACCCTATTTCAAGGATGGACTGTCCCACAGCCTCTTACACCAGTTTTAATGATGGACTATCCCACGGCCTCTTACACAAATACTCCTAGTTCGAATAATTCCAAGATTCCGAAATGTAAAGCGCGTCCCCCTTTCCCCAAGTATAATACTTGTTGATAAGACTCCACGAAGTAGTCGTATCTAGTTGGAAAGGAAAATTCACTGATATTTCCCAAGCTAATGCTTGTTACTGGATATTAACTTGTCCCAATAATCTTTACCCCTCGGATGATGAGGAAGTAACAAACAGACTCAAATTGATGGCTAGCAACAAACTTGTATATGAAAAGAATAGTTTAACAAGTGTATGACCGGGTAGTCAAAGAAATAACAGCTCTCAAGTAAGGTTCCCTTATATTTTAGAAGACAGATTCGAATGAAGAATGGAGTTTTGGAGAACCTCCCTTGATAAAATAATAATAATAATAAGGCTCAGAATTGTTTACATAATATCTGAAGATTGAAGATAATATTTGAACGAAGTAATATATTTTAAAGCTTAGTTAGCAAGAATTCAATGAATATTCAAAGAATATTTATTAAGTCATAATTATTGAAGAATATTGCTCAGAATGATCCTTGAATAAATATTCATAATAATATTCATTGAACGAGAAATGAATATTCAAAGAATAATAATGCTTGTGGAAGAAATAATTATCAAAGGGATATTTAGAGATAATATTTATTGAATAAACAGAAGTCCAAAAAAATGTTCGAGATGGTATTTATAAGATAAATAATGATTAATTGAATATTAAAATTAATATTAAATAATTCGAATGAAGGTTCGTAATAATATTCGATAAATAAATCAACTCTTGATGAATATTAAAGAAATATTCATCACATAAATAAAGGTCGAATGAATATTCGAAATAATAATCATTAAGTAAATACTCTCGAATGAATATTCAAAATAATGCTCCTTAAATAAATAAATCTCCAATGAATATTCCAAGTAATATTCATTAAATAAATAAACTCAATTGAATATTCCAAATAATATTCAATAAATAAGTAATGGAAATATCTACTTAAATATTTTCCTCCGAAAATAACCATGATATATCAAGAAATACCGACTCCCGGTCTACATTCGAAAAATGAGATTCGTATGCCCTTCGCTAAGGGTCTTAGTAATATCCGGCTTATAATCGATATATTATTTATCTCTCTTATAAGCCAACATTAAATCAGGAACAAGTATAACAATATAACTTGAAAGTAGGCATGCATGTTATGGCATATGTATAACAGAAACATATATATATTCACAACAACAACCTTTAAAAAGGATTTGAAACTTGCCTGGTAATCGGGTGTGGGTAGAGGCAGCGTGTCCCGGGTCAGCTTGGTGATCTATAAACAATCAGAATATTTGAGATTAATCACCTAACACTTCTTTAGAAGGTTACGTATAAACTTTACTTAAGTCGAAACACGCTGTCTAGTTATCTCGTTATGCACCCTTTTGTATAACTCTTTTTATTACCGATACGATCCGACTTTTGTTTGTTATTAAGACATGTCATTATACTTACACTTGAAATATACTTAAGCCGGGAAAGTTCTAAGGTCGGTCATTTACGAACCGTGATTATACCTCGAGTTTTATCGCCCGTTTTCTAAGTGGTTTTCCAAAGTTATAACCAATTGTCCTCTTTAGGGTTCGTTCGCGTTTAACCTTGATTCGTACATTTTATAAAATCGGAAAAAGATCTGTTTGACGTGTGGTTTTCTCTCACACCTTCCTTTTTATCTCTAGTATTTAACTACCAAGATTCGCCACCGAATTACCTATTTTACGAGGGTTTAATTTCAGTTACGAACTCTCATTTACGGTTTCGAACTACTTTTAGTAAATCGGCCATAAATCCTAAACCGTAAGTCCATCTGTTTCGATTCTTTTTCTAAAATGATCTACGACTCGAGATCTACAAGGACATGTTACATTATTATCCAGTTTAGACAATTGGATCTACTGTGATGCACGGTTCTTAAGATCTAACGAAAATCGGGCATTACGACGGCTATAAATCGAACGTTCTAAAAATCATATCATCAATAACAAGTCACACTGGGCATCCATGCAACTTATACACATATTTCTCATCTTCAACTGTCCAAATTTATCTACTATAACATCATATCATAATCATACTTAGATCCACTAATAAATCCATATTCATGCTTATAATCATGCTTATAACATCACTTATGCTAAAACCATCAAGATCATGCAAAATCTCAAAGTAAGATCTAGGGTTTCAAGAGATGATTACCTTCCTTGGAGTGTGCTAGAGCCTTACTAAGCCTTGATCTTGTCCTTGTGTGGCCTAAGCTAGCTAGATCAACCAAAAGAAATCAAGAAATCCATGTTAGTTCATAAGAATCACTATTCATCCTCCTCTTTGGTGACTTTTTTGAAAATGGAAATAGAAGAGATTGAAGCTAGAATTTTGAGGAGATTAATTTCATGAATTATGAGACTCACCATAAAAATTAGAAGATCAAATGATGGTGGAAAGTGGGATTTTGGTTCTTGATTTAGGGTTTGGGCCGAGAGCTCTTCCAGGGGGGGGGGGAGAGTATTTTCTTGGTTGATTTTTCAATAATGCATAAAGTGATGTTTCTAAGATAATATCTTATCTAAAAGCCACTAAACAAAGTGATGAGGTAATGGATGATGAAAATGGAAGGATAAGTATTGGTTTCTTGGTTGGATTTGTATGAAATGGCTAAGTACTTGGTTGATCCTCCAAGGATACTAGTTTGTTTATGTAACTACTTAGTTACTAGATATTTCCACTAGCTCATGCATGTATCTTGGTCCTTTGCTTGTTTCCTTGCCCGGTTATTGCTCAATTCATTGATTGTTCGAAAGAATATCTCAAGGATTCCTAGTTAGGGTTTTACCGGAAACCTTCTTAATATTTATAATAATATTCTCCATCATTCTTAATAATCTCTTAGGTCTTTCAGCGTCCAGGGAAATCTCGGGGAAAATAAAAGTGCTATTTTTCAGAATCCGACAGCATTTACATACACTCTTTTTCCCCCTGGATCACTAATACGAACTCAGAATTTCGTTCCGGGTATTTCTATATAGCGTCGTCTAATAATATTCCTAATCCACCAAAATCACTATTCACCACTTATTCTTTACTTATTCTTTTAGGGTTATATAGATATCCCGGTTCTCTAACGATCGTTCCTTAACCCTTTTACGGAACCACTGGACTGATAACAGATATCGATTTGGATGATATAAGAATAACCTTTCCCTTCGGAATTATCAAATCTTAATTTCCTAGGAGATAGATAATTCTTATCTAGATTGTCAACAAATAGCATTCTTCGTGACATATAAATATTTGAATCCAAATCCATTCCATTCATTCATTAGAACATTCGTTACATCGTAGTCGTACCCACTATTTACTATTACATCCATACATAATAAAAAGTTTTAATTCTATCCAAAATATGGGTTCTTACAGACTTGCTAAGTACTATGAGGGAAGCGTTCCCTAATAGCTCAGAACTTGATTCATATCATAGTCCGTGTAAGTTGAGCAAGCTTCAGGTTGAGCAAATTGCCAACACCTCCAGCTTTCTAGATTCAATTAAGGTTTGTACTCCGGGCTTGGCCGACAGAACTTGTAATTGGCACCCGGAGAGGTTGTGCATCACTAAAGGTGCTCTCGATGCGGGTTTGAGGTTTCCCGTTGACCCGTTCATCATCAGGCTACTAGCTGAACTACAAGTTCACCCTTGCCAACTGTATCCAAATGCTTGGATATTTGTCATAATCTTCATAATAAGGTGTCGGGATCTGGGCATTCCCTTGAGCACTACCATGTTCTGGAGTATATTTACAGTGAAGAATTCTTCTGACACTAAGAAAGGATGGATCATCATTCAACATAGAACCAGAATTCCTCCAAATATTGAACACTCTTTCCATCCCGGATTCCCACCACTTTTGGCCACGAGAGTTTGTAGTTCTCAAGTGGAAAGGGGGCAACTGGAGCCAATTCTTTGTGACAAAATTTGGAGATGTGAAAGATAGTTCACACTTCATATGTGATCTAAATGAGGAAGAGCTCCTAAACCGAGATAGACTACTGGCAGACAATGGTCATACTCATTACAAAATTTTCTTGAACGAGAGAAAGCTTATTGAAGATGGCCTCATCTTTCATTCACTTGAGGGTAATTTATCTTTGTTGTCCGTTATGAACTTCGTTTGTTCTTATTCCGATATTTTTTCATTTCCTTGTTTCAGCTGCTGAAGAGATTGACAACCGTCCTGAGAATCAGCTGATCCCTACTAAGAGATGATTAAGAAGGCAGAAGCCTTGGCAAGTCCTGCTGATGTGCAAATTCCTCAGTTATTGGCCGGATGTTCTCAGAATAGGTCTAGGAATGCCGAAGGTGACATGAGATCGCCCTTCACCCCTACTTGGGGTATCTGCGAACAAGTCTCTGTCTTGGGATGCCCTACTTTGGCCTTGGATTGGTCCCAATGCTCCATCACCCCACTGACTTAGCAACGGTGTGTGTCGGGGACAAGACAGAAGAGTCTGAGACCTTTGGGGCACAGGCTCTATATCATGTATAACATTCGTATCCTCAAGCTTGATGTCTTTTGTAACACCCCAAATCCGGGGTCAGGGATTTGGTCGTCACGCGGAAATCCTCAATAACAAATCACCTGTTTGTCCATATTAAACCATTTATAGTCACTTACTAATAGAAATACAACAATAGAGACCCCGACTACCAAGCATCTTTTAGGTTATAGGGCTAGAAACAAGAACTAAAATCCTTACATTACTCGATTCATTACAGCCATTCAATTACATCACATCATGTATTACAAATCCTATTCTACTAGTATAGCTTCGATGAGAAGTACACCAGCAACTAGTGCTATCCTGTACAACGTAATATAATTATTACACATCAATATGATTACATATAACTTACTCCAGCTATAGATTTTCTGGATCATATCGTCTTCATCAGGGCATACTACCTGCTTCTCCCGAGCTATGCATATAAGCATCGTCCGCCTACCTTTATCTGAAAGGTTAATATTTAAAACAAACAAGTATGAGCGAAAGAATTGCCCAGCAAGTATTAATAGAGTTTAACAATATATAATCCAATATACACAGGGGTTTTAAAATCCAACAATACTTAACATCATTTCCGAAACATTTATAACTATGAAACTTCAATAAGGAAAATATGACGTTTAACGCAACATCCAATGAACAGATAAGTTTATAATAACCATAGCAATCCTCATATCGTAGCGAAATGGTATACACTACAGTATTGCTAATCTTTTAGAAAGCTTTTCAAAATACGCAGTTCAATATGTTGCTAAGACAGTTGTTTATCATCGGATACAAACCAAACCATTAGAAGGTTTCACTTTAGTATTTCTCAAATCTGAAGGTATATACGTATAAGTATGTCATTTTCATCAAACATCCCACAGATCAACATCATGCACCGGGTATAAGTTCTTTAACCACTTGATAAATCTAAACTCAGAAATAACTGATAGGAAGCGAGTCAAAGCTCTTGAAGCAAAACATTTGAGATTTGACATCAATAACCGATGAACCATCTTTCATCTTTTGAATAATTGCAAAAGTGCACAAACACGTGCCATTATTGTTAGAATATTCTTGCAGTTCTAGATACTGCATGAATTCATCGTCACCTTTCATAATTGAAAACAACACTATCGGCAACTTGGCACTTAGGCCCAAGAAACAGTGTTTGAGTATTTTTCCAAAGTGGAGGATGGGACTTAAAGAAAACATAAAAAAACTGACAAGGATTGACGATGATCAGTCGCCACATCCAAGTCCAATAATCTGCGGGTCTTCTCTACCGGTAGAAGGATAGAAACTACATCCGTAACTATCCTCGGGTGAGAACTACATCCGTAATCACCCTCGATGAAAACTACATCCGTAATCATCCTTCGGCAACACCTGGGACGGAATAATAATTGATGGACCGCCTGGCTCACGACCGCTTACACATCCCGGGAATCGTTCGTCAACGATTCCCACACCTGCCAGAGTCCCCTTTTTCTTTTTCTTTCAAAACTTGTTTTGGTTGAAAATCGAGTAGTTGAGGTCCGACATCAGTCGACCGATAATTCTTGAAAAAATGTGCAAGGAAGTAAAACCAGACCGGGGGTTTTCGAAAATATTTTGAGTTCGAAAGAGTTCGAGTGTAGGTATACACTTAAACCTATATCAATCCCGACACAGGGTTTTGTGTTCACATATGGAAAATGGTACGCATAAAGCTTGTAACACAACAGGGTAATTTCATATATATATAAGTTCTTGAAAAGTAACTTACCGAGATAGAATCAAAATATAATATTTTAAATGACTATGAAAGTCCTTAGACATCCTTTGAATAGTGTTTTATAATCTTCAGAACACTCAAAGTATTTAATAAATATTTGACTAATATGTAACAATTTAATAAATATTCAATAATCCCTTTTTAAAAGAATACTTAAAATAATATTCATTTATTAAATAATGTTCAATTAATATTTACTATTAATACTGAAATATTTGATAACCTCCAAACACCCAATTACAACTCTTGGAATGTTTCAAATAAAAAATCAATACACAATCTCTCCGGCAGTTTCCAAACTTTAGCCACTTTATCAAATAACTACTGCTGACTCTCGGTCAGTAAGAAATAATTATTAAGCCTGAAAATCCTTTTTTCTCTTTCTCCCTTTTTGTTAATGAATAATATAATTAATAATCATCAATTTAAATAAGCATTCAAATAACATAAATCGATTTCAATCTAGCAGTTTTAAGCTGAAAATAACCAATTTATAACCATTGGAATATCTTTAATCCGTATTGAAAATAAACTATCTCCGACAAATAATATACTAGATAGAATCACTCCATTAAAATGTTTTATTATTTCTCCGGGACAAAGTGATTTTAAGAAAGCGTTTTGAAAACGATATTCATCTAATTAAATAAATTTAATTAGGCGAATAGGGTTTATTTAATTAGTGAATGCTTTCAGAAGCATCTATTAATTAAATAAACACTGGTTTATTGGTGATGTTGCCTTTAGGTTAATTATTGCGAAATTCTTTTTAAAAGCTTTGCCCGGGTTTTCGAAAACATACAATACAACATAGCCCCGACACGCGGCTAAGTTCTAAAACTCAATACATGCTCTACCCTCTGAGCCTCTCTTATTCCGATACATAAATACATACCTCATAACATATAGTCCACTACCATGGTACGAAAAGCTTATAGATATATATATATATACCGTATTAATCAAGATATAGAGCCGTAAAAATTATCACTGCCCGTCAACAGTATTATAAGCCATGGGGTTTTGGTTACACACGAGCAGAATTTAATATTGTTGACGAAGCCAGGAATACAATGATTTGGAAGAAGATGTACAAGGTTGGAAAACTCGCGATTACGGATTGAAAACTTATTTAACACATTTCATATATTTAAAATAAATATACTCTAAACAATAGAGTATGCATAGTAAACTTGCCTCTGGTCCTTAGCAGAAAATAGAAACCACGGACAAATCCTTCGCACCTCGTCCAAGCAATTCCATGGACCTTACCTGACGTCTCGATCTTCTTTTTTGGATGCACGTCGCTCCAATTTGATTACGCCCTAATAGTACTGAAATGGTTACGAGTACGTGTCAGTCCTCCCTCGTATCTCGAGTAGTCCCGACTCAGAGTTACTACTAAGTCACTTAAAGAAAAACTATAGGCGTCTTCCCCATAGTTAACTATTCTAATACCACTTAATGCACATAACACATTTATATCCATTTAATAGACTTAAACCAATTTAATATATAATTAATCCTCAAAGCATCATTGATCCTCAATACCATTTTTAATACTTAACTTAGCACATAAATTCCTCGAGACAACAATTAATCCTCAAATCAACCACTTAACACATAAACACATAATCAGTTAACATCCACTTCATGCCTCTAGACCACGAAAATTTAATAAATTTAATATAATTAATCGCAGGGGATTTTCAGAAAATTTCGGCATAAAGTATTCGTTTATCGGACTATGGGCACAGCCCCTCAAATACAATACAACCCTGTTTTAGCAAAAATAAAGCTGCCTCAACTTGTAGCAACATAAAATAAACACATAAGAAAGTATCCGCCCTGACATGCGGCACATAGCACATAATGATTTATATTACACTACTACTTACGCTACTCCAATGATCGTATTTCTCACGTATTTTAATGATACACGTGACAATCTATTATTGATGTTCGTAAGCCCTATGGAACAACCCCTAGCACTAACTATTACTTACGCTATATCGATGATCACACCACTCAAGTATATTAATTATACCCGTGATAGCTAATCATGGATATTCGTAAGCCCTAGGGATTAGTCGAAAAGAATTACACAAGTCCTTTAAATATTGACATTTAAAAACTTGTGATCTTCTCATAACCCCTAGCACAGTTCTAATTATTATAAAATTCTAACATTTAACATATAACATTCATAATTAGTAAAGCCATCAGATACCACGACTCGACTTATAGCACTTAGCACGTAAACATTTATTGATGACCATATATTACAAGTAAGTCACATAAACCTTAATTATCGACTCGATTGAATCTAATTCTCGCATATAAGACATTTATCAAATACTATGGTCAAACTCGATTGTTGACTAACTCGACTATCATTTAATCAATTAAGTATAGCAATTTCATATAACCACTTAATCCTTTTATTCATTTAAAACGAATCATAATAATCTTTAAATCTACCATCCACTCCGACTATTAAACTCGAATATTAACGAGACCACAATTAATCTCACAATTTCAATTAGCAACTAACAATTAAACAATTAACACTTATTAACCCAAACATTTAATCGGACTCATAATTAAACTCACGATTATAATTACCAATATACTTTCCGAATCGAATCTCGGAAATTCACAATATTCATAATTTACCACATTAATCTAATACGACAATTAACACCTTAACTCATAATTTTAAACTAACTAAATTACAACAATAATCTCGCAATATCGCAATTCATCTCTAAATTAATTACAACAATTAAACTATATCGAATTTACAACTAATTTAATAATAAATAAAGAAAGAATTAAATAATTAATATGCGAAATTATACCATTTTCGTTCCGATGAGCATCACGAAAATCTCCACCATCTCTCTCCTCTCTCTCTCTCTCTCTCTCTCTCTCTCTCTCTCTCTCTCTCTCTCTCTCTCTCTCTCACTCACCAACAATACATCAACCCACTTCTACCATCTCCCCCAATCTGCTCCTCCACCGTGCGCCTGTTGCCGTGGTACCAGCTCCGACCGGCGCCGCCTCCCCGCTGTTCCCACCGCGGCCACCACTGCCCAGCCTCTTCCCCCGCACACTACCCACGCGAGTTACACACACACCCACACCTATACACACACACACTTACACGTATATATATAGGTATAATCAAGAAAACCCCAAATTCTTCTTTCCCCCCCCCCCCTTTTTTTCCGATCGGCTGTTCTTCCCCCTCCCCCAGCGCCTCTTTTTCCTACTGCGTGTGTTTGTGTGTAGTTGTATGTATATGGCTGTGTTGTGTGGTGTTTTATTAACCTAATGGGCCTTAGGCCCAATAACAGTTAAACACAAAACTAATTACTACACGTTCTGAAAACAATATCTCGTATTGTTAACTTTAATTTGTAAAAATAAAATTTCTAGAAAATTTCATTACTAGAATACTTTTAAAGATTTTTGGAGAAAGAATTAGAATTAAATCTAATTTTTCTGAATTGATATGCATTTTACAAATTATTGATGGTTTTATAAAAACAATTCATAAAAATAATAATTATGATTCATAAATCACAATTTACAAAGCTTTATAAAATACCACAAATATTATTGCTTTAGTAAAATCTTGAATTCTCGATTTTATATATTAATCGAGCAATTTCTACAAATCCTCAAATAATTAAAATAATCATTTTCTAAGGATTTTAAAATATCCAACTTATTCATAAATTTAAAATAAAATCCCTACTGAATAATTCCACACTCCAAAATTAAATCTTTATCCAAATAATTTGTTGACTCGAGATATCTACTCGGTCCATAAAATTTTAAAAAGGGTCCTTGTTCCACTTAACCAAAAATAATTAAATAATAAAATAAAACAAAAAAAATTCCTCCTCATTTTAGGAAAAACATTACTATTACTGAAATAACAATAAATCATTTCTTGAAAAATCCGGGTTATTACATCTTTACTTATGTTGATGCTATAAATGCCTTACCAATTTTCTTGTTTCAGGCCAATGCCTATTTTCAATCTGCTACCCATCAGGGGCGAGCTTTCAGGGATGAAAATGTAGCCTTAAGACAAGAGAAAGCGAGGTGGCAAGAGGAGAAGCTAGACTTGGAATCTAAGGCCATCCGGGCTGAGGCAGCTGCTCAATCTTATTAGAAGCTGTACAACTCTTTGCACAGAAAGAAAATAGTCGAGTTCAATAAGGTAGTTGAAGCATATCATCAATCTAATGCCTTTCTAAACTTCATTGATGACCATGATGATGAAGTGCGCCCCGTGAACATGTCCATTGGCTGGGACAAAGCTATCAAGGCTCTAATCGACCCGAGCAACTTCCCTTGCCCTAACTGGGCTGCTTCTGGCTCTGGGGTCCCAACTGTTTCTCAGCTATCAGGCTCTGGTTCCAAGAAGGCTGTTCCAGTTGCTAGTCATGACTCAGGCTCCTCGAGCTCTTGTGGGAAGAAGCCCATGCCTGTGAGAAGAGATGGAATGATTCGACATCCGATCCCTGGAAAGAGGTTGATCCGGAACGAAGACAGCTCCTCCTCATGCTCTTCCTCTGACGCAGAAGAGGTAGAGAGGACTGGGGCGCAGGTGACAGCCGAAGATGGTAGTAGCTCTGACGAGGATGATTCAGATGAGGAGGAGTCTGGCGAGGAAGAAAGTTCTGATGAAGCTCCACAGGAGTAGGTGGCCTTGCATGGCCTCGTTAGCCGCTTGTGGCTGTGTTTATTTTCATTCGGGTTCCTTCATGGACTTAGACTTTTATTTGATAATGTCTGTAACTTAAACCTTGGCCCTCCAGGGAATCTTATATATGCAGTTGTTTTCCTTTACTTGTATGTTCTTTATTTTCGGTACTTGGTCATTCTAGACTTACACTCGACACGTGCTTGGTACATAATTAAATCACAGAATCATAGAATGGAAAACAAACTTGCATTAATAATTCGGAATGGGTTCAACCCTTACATAGATGGCTACTGTCCTACTCGAGGCGATAAGCCCTGGGATGGTTTCATTGAACATTATTTCTACTTTTCCTCATAGATAGATAAAAAGCTAAGTTTTTACAAGAATAGCTTAAACATAATAAACCTTCAAGTTCGAAGCGTGCCAAGTACGAGGCACCTCGTTTCCATCCAAGGTCTCCAGCTTGTAGGATCCTCGTCCTAGTGTCTTCCTAACGCGATACGGCCCTTCCCCGTTGGGGGCTAGCTTTCCCTTCTGGCCAACTCCAGAGGCCTCTATCTTCTTTAGAACTAAATAACCTTGTCGAAAGAATCTCTCCTTAACCCTTTGGTTGTAATGGAAGGATGCTCTTTTCTGATGCTCCGCATTCCTGACATTTGCTTCATCCCTAACCTCATCAATTAAGTCTAGGGCGAGCCTCATGCCTTCTTCATTAGCCTCTGGTTGATATTCCTCAACCCGAGGTGATGCATGCATAATCTCCAAGGGCACAACTTCCTCGGCTCCGTAAGCCAGCAAGAATGGGGTTGCTCTAGTTGTCACTTTACAAGTGGTGCGATACGCCCAAAGTATAGGCAGCAACTCGTCTACCCAAGTGTTCCTAGAACGTTCGACCCTCTTCTTCAGCCCATCAATGATAATTCGATTGGCTACCTCTGCCTGTCCATTAGCTTGTGGGTGTGCTACTGAAGTAAATCGAAGCTCAATAGCATTTTCCTCGCAGTACTTCTTGAACTATTTGTTGTTGAATTGTGTCCCGTTATCCGTCACAAGGATTCGTGGGATTCCATACCTGTAAATTATGTTCTCCTAAAAGAACTGGGTGACTTGTTTGGTGGTTATCTTGGCTAAAGGTTTAGCCTTAACCCACTTAGTTATGTAGTCGATGGCCACTATCAGGAACTTCCTTTGTGCTGAAGCTACGGGGAAAGGTCCAAGTATATCCATTCCCCACATTGCGAAAGGAATAGGAGAGTTAATCGAGGTTAACATCTCAGGCGGCTACCTTACAATCGGAGCGTGCTTCTGGCACCTGTCACACCTCTTAACATAATTCTGTGTATCGGCCAACATTTCAGGCCAATAGAATCCCAAACGAGTGATTTTATGAGCAAGGGCTCTGCCCCCCAAGTGCTGCCCATAGATCCCTTCGTGAACTTCCTCTAATGCTTCCTTTGCCTCCTGGGGCCTCAAACATCTCAGATATAGGAAGACGAAAGACCTCTTGTAAAGAATGCCTCCAATCAAGGCATATCTCAACGCCCTTACTGAAAGCTTTCGTGCCTCCTGGGCATCGTCAGGGAGCCATCCAGTTTTTAAGTGAGCTTTGATCCGATCTATCCAATAGCTCCCCACATCAATTGGTGCCACCAATTTCGAGTTAATGGCCAGGGCCTTCAAGACCTGGAAGTAAACACTCCCTGCATAGTTCTCTATCTCCGAAGAAGCGAACTTGGACAGGGCATCAGCCTTAACGTTCTCTTCTCTCGGAATGTGCTCCACATAGCACTCGTCAAACTGAGTCATAATAGCTTTCACAACTCTCAAATATTTTGCCATAGTTTCATCATTGGCTTCAAATTCACCATTCACTTGCGATACTACTAGTCTTGAGTCTCCACAGATTTTAAGGTTCTTCACCCTCAAGATTCTGGCCAAGCCCAATCCGGCTATCAAGGCTTCATACTCAGCTTCATTGTTGTTTGTTAGGAAGTCCAACTTCAAAGCATACTCAATTGTGAACCCATCGGGGCTTTGCAAAACCATTCCTGCACCACTAGATTTTGTTTTTCATGCCCCATCAAAATAGAGCACCCCATATTCCTTCGGATTTGGCAATAGCTCTTCATCTTTATCATTACCTTGAGGGGTGGGTAATATCTCCTGCCCCCTGACTTCTTAGTTTCCAATGGTACATTCAACCACGAAGTCATCCAATGCCTGAGCTTTGATGGCTGTTCGAGTCTTGTATGTGATGTCAAATTCTCTGAGTTCGATCGGCCACTTAATCAGCCTTCCACTTGCTTTTGGGCTGTGCAAAATGTTTCTTAGCTGCTGGTCCGTCAGGACTTCAATCTTGTGTGCCTAAAAGTATGGGCGTAGCTTCCTCGAGGCTGTCACCAATGCCAAAGCAAATTTTTCAATGGGAAAGTAATTCAACTCAGCTCCATGCAACACCTTGCTCACGTAGTAAATAGGTTTCTGAACCTTGCTTTCTTCTCGGATGAGGACGACACTCAACGCTTGTTAAGATACCGCCAAGTATAAATACAATGTCTCTCCGGGACTAGGTTTGGCCAACAACGGGGCCTCAGCCATGTACTTATTTAACTGTTCAAGGGCCTCTTGGCTTTCAGGCGTCCACTCAAAGTTTTTCACCTTCTTCAATGCTTGAAAGAAAGGCAAGCACTTATCACCAGATTTGGAGTTGAATCTCCTTAAGGATGCAACTCGGCATGTTAATTTCTGCACATCTCTTACAGAGCGTGGTGGTTCCATATCCAGAATCGCCTTAATTTTATCAAGGTTGGCCTCTATGCCTCACTTTGAAACCATCAGACCTAAAAACTTTCCTGATCCAACGCCAAAGGCACACTTGGCTGGATTCAACACCATCTTATGGTGCCTCGATACTTCAAATACCTCTCTGAGGTGCTTAATATGGCCTGCCTTGATTAGGCTCTTGACTAACATGTCATCAATATAGACCTCCATGGTTTTCCTAATTAGATGAACGAATATCTTATTCACCAATCGTTGGTAAGTAGTTCCTGCATTTTGTAGTCCAAAAGCCATTACAAGATAACAGAAAACACCAAAGTCAGTTATGAAAGATACCTTTGGGATGTCATCCTTATGTATCTTAATCTGGTTGTAGCCACTGAAACCATCCATGAAACTCAACATCTCATGCCCAACAGTTGCATCTATTAGCGTGTCAATCCTTGGTAGAGGGAAACAATCCTTTGGACATGCATCATTCAGATCAGTGAAGTCTATACACATCCTCCACTTTCCATTTGCCTTCTTAACCATCACAAGGTTATCCAACCATTCGGGAAACTGAATCTCTTCAATAAACCCAGCCTCTAAGAGCTTGTCAACTTCTTGCTTAATGGCATCTTGCCTTTCAGGAGCAAAATTCTTCTTCTTCTGCTTTATTGTCTTTCGCTTTGGATCGACATTAAGCTTGTGAGAGTTGGGGATCAATCCTTGGCATGTCGGCCGCTGTCCAAGTAAACACATCACTGTTTTCTTGTAAAAAAGTCATCAACCTGCCCTTCAAGGGTTCCTTCAAAGAAGCTCCAATATACGTAACCTTTTCGTGGTCTCCGAGGTCTAGAGGTATAGGAACCAAATCTTCTGCCGGCCTCCCTAGGTGTTCATCATCTCCTCGGATATCCATGTCTTCAATCGGAAGGACCAGGCCCCCGACTCCATCGGCTTTAAAAGCAGCTACATAGCAACTTCTAGCCATTTTCTGATCTCCTCTCTGTTCTCCAACACCATTGCGAGTTGGAAACTTAACCTTCATGTGATAGGTAGAGGCCACAGCCTTAAACGCATGAAGCCCAGTCCTTCCCAGGATCGCATTATATGTCGAGGCTGCCTTGATTACTAAGAAATTCAACATTTGAGTGGCCTCTTTAGGTTCCTGCCCAATAGTCACAGGCAGCTGAATGGTTCCTTCAACCTTGGATTCAACTCCATTAAATCGATAGATAGGCATGTTGGTCGGGGTCAACTGAGAGTCAGTGTACCCCATATTCACAAACGGGTCATGAAACAGAATGTCAATCGAAGCTCTATTTTCTATCCGGACTCGCTTTACTTTCGAGTTTCCAATTATTGGGGTTATGACCAACGGGTCGTTGTTGGGGAACTTCACCCCTTCGAGGTCTGAATCATCAAAACCAATCACTATTTCAGTCTTAGCACGTTTCAGGGCCTCTCCCACGATGTGCATCACTTCTCTGGCATATGCCTTTCAAGAGTTTCAAGTTGTGTTGGCCACTGTCGGGCCTTCCCAGATCATATTGATAACTGGCCTTCGGGGCTGTGGGTTGCGATCACGGTCATTGTCCCTACGATCATTATTCTTTCTGTCATAATCCCTTTTTTGATTTCCACGATCTTCACCCTTCGTGAACTGTCTTAGCTTCCCTCTTCGGATCAAGAATTCAATCACGTCCTTGAGTTGCCTACAATCATCGGTGTCATGTACCACATCCTTATGGTACCTACAGTACTGATCCTTGTTTTTCTTTGCAGGGTCTCCCTTAAGTGGCTTCGGCCATCGGAAGTCCTATATTTCTCAATGTCCAACAAGATCTGACTCCAAGGAGCATTCAACCTTGCATAGTCAGAAAATCTTGGTCCAAAACTCTTCTTCAGTGGCGGTGAGTCAGAATCCTTGCTAGTTTGGGGATAATTGTCCCTAACATCGTACTCTTGCTCTTGCTTTCGCTTCTTTGAATCATTGTTACATTTTCCATTACCTATTGCGGCCTCTTTCTTCATGATATCCTTAGCTTTAATGTACTTATCAGCCCTTCATTGGAGCTCAGCCATATTTTCAAGGGGGTGTTTCGCCAATGACCTTTTAAAGAAGAGATCAGTGGTTCCGTGTTCGAGGGCTACCATGGCCACCTTGTTCTCCAAATCAGTGATATTCAATTTCTCCTTAGTGAATCTCTTGAGGTAATCCCTCAAATTTTTATTCTTTCCTTATACCACATACATAAGAGATGCAAAGCTTTTCTCGTGAACTCTTCCACTAATGAACTGACTAATAAAAGCAGCACTCAACTCCTTAAAGGAGCCAATTGAATTCGCGGGCAAGCGGCTATACCATCTTTGAGCCATGCCCGACAGGGTTTGAGGGAACGCCCTACACTTTAAATCATCACTTGCAGGCTGCAACAGCAGTGCATTTGAGAACGTCCTGACGTGATTTGCGGGATCTCCCGTTCCATCATAATCCTTGATTGTCGGCATCCTAAACTTCTTTGAAATACGAGCATTCATCACCTCTTCAGTAAATGGGGGTGTGGGATCATCAGGATCTCCTAGTGGCATCAGATCTTTGGGGTTACCCTTGGGGGTTTCCACCCTTGTTGTTCTTCCAGTTGGGGCATCAGCCCTTTTCTGTCTCCTTGAAGACCTCTCCAAGTCGATAATGGGAATCCTCATTGTGGTTGGAGGAGGCTGAGTTTGATTCAATCTAGCTTGTTCTCTCGCTATATCGTTCTTCAACTTTAAGATCTCGGCCTCATGAGCCTTGATCCTCTCAGCAGTTATCAAGGGGGGTCCATCATGGATACTTCGTGTCCTCCTTAGAGGTTCTCTGCTAGAACCTCGCCTCCTCGGGGCTTCATCACGATCATCGTCCTCAGATGATGATGAATCGTCAGTATAAGGACCAGAGTAGTCATCAAACTCTCGATCTCGGATCTGTAAGGCATGACCGCTTGGTCCAGGTTCTCTTTGTTGAGGGGGATAATTAGGTAGCCCATACATCGGGTTGGTATTCATGGGGAGATCCGTAGTGTGGCTCTGTACTCCCGGTGGTAGCGGATGAGTAGAATTAACAAGAGGAGAGACCACCGTCTGAAGAGGGTTGATTTCTTGACCTGGATGGACGACCACAGGTAACGTACTCTTAGCATGGGGAATCGTCCCTATAGGTTGAGAAACTTGAGGTTGGGTGATCGCCCCAGTTGTTGGGGGCACTAGGTCAGTGACGGGCGGAACAGAGCTGAGGGGTATGGCCTCGATAGAGGTCGGTGCTGTTCTTCGTGTTTGAACCATGGTTGATGTTGTCTTCCCACAGACGGCGCCAAATGTTGTGGAATAAAATCGAGGGTTTGTATGTATTAAATACTAGGGATGGTGAGCTTCGAGCTTTAATGGCTGTTCTTGCGTTCGAGACTGATCGGTCCTCACAAGATGCCTACGTATCTCTGTATTACTAGAGAATCAAGCCAACGTAGTTCTGAGAATGAGGGATCAGGCCCTTTATATAGGCTGAGAAGCCTTAGAATTATGGTAGGATTTGGAGACTTGGTGGGCAAGCCACCTCCTTGAGGAAGGTTCTAGATTCCTTCCTTGTGGGAATCAATTTCCATATTGAATTGGATGCCTTGGAGGCTAAGTCTAGCAGGAGTAGTATCCTTATTTGACTCTTATTTGCTGAGTTGTCTATTACCCTTAATATTAATTACGAAATTAATATTTAATTAGGGTTTTGGGCCTCGTAAATGGGCCCCACGTTTGGACCACATTGGGTCTAATTAATGCAACATTAAATTTGCATGTCTTTTAGGGCTTATTTTTAGCCCATATCAGTCTTGTAACAGTTACTTTATTGACAGTAGAGCTAACTTTATTGCATACCTATGTTTTTGTTTATATATTTGTATAATTTAATATATATTATAAAAAATATAATATTAAAATACGTCCGATTTTATTCCGATTTAACATTTTGATAAATCCCCGATTTTCGATAAATCGCAAATTGATAGTTCAACCGATTTAGTCCGATTAGCGATTTCTGTAACATTGATATATATATATATATATATATATATATATATATATATATATATATAGAGAGAGAGAGAGAGAGAGAGAGAGAGAGAGAGAGAGAGAGAGAGAGAGTTAAGTTCTATGGAGACCAACTTTTTTAGTGGAGACCGGAGACCATATATCAATCAAAACATTGCAAAAACCTATTCATTGAAATCATGTTCTATGAAAATCACTACTGCATTAACTTCATTGAAAATCTTGAAAATCATATATGTTTTACATGCAAATTTCATTAAAAATCTTTAAAATCATGTATGTTCTGCAAACAAAATATTGCAGAACGTATTGTTCTTCAAAACATGTTCTGCTAGCAAATCATATATGATTTTTAAGATTTTGAATAAAATAATAATGTTCATTGAACATTCTTTGCAAATATATATGTTTTGCAATATTTTGAGTGCATAATGTGTATGGTCTCCACGGTCTCCACTCAAATGTTGGTCTCCATAGAACTTAACTCTATATATATATATATATATATATATGGGGAGCTACTCTAGTGAGAACCTCTTAGAATGAGAACTTAGTCCCTAAAGCAAATCACCAAAAAATATTATTTTCCAGCGCCACGTCACTGCTGACATCGGGATGATGACGTGGCAGCGAGGCCCACAAAAAAAATTTTTTGGGCAATTTTTTTTTTGTGGGGGGGAAATTGGCGGGAAAATTTTCCAAATCACCAAATTTTTTGCGGGAAAATTTTCCAAATCACCATATTTTTTGCCGGAAAATTTGCTAAATCACATTGGCAGAAAAATTTGCCAAATCAACAATTTTTGGCGGGAAATTTTTAAAATTCAAATTTTGTTTTTTACTAAGTCCGGCGCCTGAGTTTAGAGTTAAAACAGTTCCATTTTGGGTTTTAGAAATATTCAGAATGACGAATAAACCGTATACGGACTTAGGGTTAACTGTTGTGTTTAGGGAAACGCTAATCTAAGTGATTTGTGGATCACCATTTTTTGGCGGGAAAACCTGCCAAATCACCATTTTTTTGGTAGAAAAAAACGTGCCCAAATTTTTTTTTAAATTTTTTTGTAGGAATTTTTTTTTGGGAAGAATTTTTTTGGCTGGAAAACATTTTGGCGGGAAAATTTCTGTTATGTCAACATGCCGAGTCAACAGTGACGTCATCATGTTGATGTAAACACTGACTTGTTTTTTTTATTTTTTTTGTTAATTTTAATGATATGATGATTCTGCTGGATTTTGATGATATGCTTTGGGGACTAATTTCTCATTTTAAGAGTCGTTCTTATTTGATCACTTGCCTATATATATAATCAAATAAAAATAATTGGACGAGTAATATTTATACTTAAAAACACATTTTAAGTATAAATAAAAATAATGTAACAGAGACATGATTTAGTGCTCCAAAATAATATTAACATAGCTGTCCATAAGCAGTAAGCTTCTTTTTCACGCACTGCACCAAGTAATTAAACAGTGTTTTTACGAATGATCAGATAGATTTGTTTGGATTGCAAATAACTCAGGGATTCGAACTGGATTGCAAGTAACTAGGGATCCGATTGGATTGGATATCGTTACTATATCATACTCTTATATATATGCGGCTTGTGTGCCAATTGTATTTCATAAAATCTCTTACACAATTACACACATAATATAAACAATTTAGTGAACTCAGAGAAAGAGAAACAAACATGGATGGCGATGGTAATGACTTAATGTGGAATGGACTTGATTGTCCTCCTCTCGAAGATTACGCTTTCAACTTTGATGCTAGTTTCACACACGATGATATGCTTGATGATTTACTGCTAGAAGTCGAAAAAGAAGTTATTGATGAAGACATGGTAGCAAGGTATGTTAAAGAAGACGAAGCACAGGACAAGACGGTGGCTGCGTGTGTGGTAAATCCTCCGACACCACCATCTCGTTACGTTCATGAAAAGCCCGTGGCTAGCAACAAGTCTGCTGAAAATAGATGGAAACCTACTATTCGTACTCGTCTTTGTGGAAAAGGGAAAGAAATAAAGATCTTGGGACAAGTACTCGAAACTGAGACGCATAGCAAAACCTTCTACGGTTTCCACCCAAAGCACCAGCCTGTCAAAGTTGTTGCAAAGGTTAATGATCAGCCTAATCATCCTCCTCGTCGTCAAGGGAGTCACGGAAAAGAGAAGGTGTTCAATACTGCAATTCAAGCAGTGAATTTGAGTAAACCGAAGGTAAAAGCCTTTTTTGGAGAAACAGAAGTTGTTGTGGAGAAAAAAGACAACAAGAGAAAATTCATGGATTGTCGTTCGGGATTGGATCAAAGGAATCAATGTGCTGTGGTAGATAAAAACACGATGATGACTGCTGATTATGATTCGAGATTCGAAGCTTCAAGGCAGAATTTACACGATAGGTATGAGCAATATGGTGCTGCCAAGAAAAAAAAACAAATTCAAGTCATTAATTTTCAAAAACTAGTAAAAGAGCAGCCAAGGTTCAATGCAACATCTAAAGGGAAGCCAAGTTTGAGGCAAAAATTGATGGCCATGGGGACTCGCAAAAGCAACAAGAAGTTTCCACAGTTTACAACACTTAGTTGATATATTGAGTAGGGCACTCTTTTTCTCCCCTGAGCTTTTTCCCCATTAGGTTTTGCCCTTGTAAGGTTTTAATGAGTACCCTTGTCCTTTGAGAAAAAACTGTGTTTGTACAATGATATTCTCTATAACATATATTGATCTTCAATTGTATTATAATCTATCGAATTAGTGATTTATTGTTGTGTATGTGCCATATGATTTGATGAATGTATTCATTAGTTTAATGCATTTATAGTTCTGGAGGCACTGATGTTTCCTTAATGTTTTTACATTTTGTTTGTTTGACCATGGACTGTTTGTAGAAATGTCTAAATTTCTCATACAGATTTTCCTTGGAAGTTGTAGGGTATTAAATTTCATGATGTGTAATCTCCAAAACGACATAATTTATTCTCTGAACCAAGACATGGTCTGCAATGTGTGTTGGTGAGTTAAGTTCTGATGTCAAACATGAGTTATTGTTACAAGTACTGTTAAGTATTAGGAACTTGAAGTTTATGCGTAATCTGGTAATGGGATGTGAAATTGTATGGTAGGAAAGTCTAAATTCCTTTTATTTCCAAATGATGAAGGGATTTGCATTACAGATTACAGATATCCAATGTGTGGAGAACAGTATTTCTAAAGGTATGTTATTAAGTATTTTTACTCCACACGATATTGGGATTTGCATGAATAACAATTTTAAAAGTATTCTAGACATTGTAGATATTTATTTTATGGAGATCAGTATTTCTAAAGGTATTCTCAAAAAATAATTAGGATTCAGTAACTCCAGTGATGATAAGAAGAAAATATATATCTGAACTCTTGCAATGATAAGAAGAATATAAATCCGCTAATACGACAATTTAATTCTGGTAGATTATCTGATCGAGTTAAGATCAATAGTTTGATCTGCACAATGTCTCGGCGGATACCTCTACTCAAAATTTCACTTGTATTGTATCAGATGCGTAAAGTTCCGCATACATGTCTGAAATTGCTTTACAAAATTATTCTTTTGCTTGAGGCCTCTCAGTAACTGTCAAAAGCTTCATCATTGATGTAACCTTGGAAACTGGCACAGAGTTCTCCTCCCTGATAAGGCTGGTCCTCCAATTCGTAATTCATCTCATGAAGATCCACGAGCTTCACTTCTGAAAGAAGCTAATATTATCAACTTCGGGAGTACAGAACATGTTTAGATTGATGACGTGTAATCTCCAAAACGACATAATTTATTCTCTGAACCAAGACATGGTCTGCAATGTGTGTTGGTGAGTTGAGTTCTTATGTCAAACATGTGTATTTGTTACAAGTAATGTTAAGTATCAGAAACTTGAAGTCTCTGTGTTAGTCATATGGCAACGGGATGTGAACTTGTATGGTAGGAAAGTCAAAATTCCTTAGAAATTGCTCAACTGTAGTGTTTCATTTGCTACCCCAGGCCCCCCTGCACTTAATGAGACGCAAGAAGAATTTATATCAAAAGAAATGAAATTGGACAAATTAATTGGGATTTAGTAACTCTCTGTGATAATTAGAAGAAAACATATTTATGAACTCCTGTGATGATAAGAAATTTATAAATATGAAATTGCAACAATTTACTTCTGGTAGTGTATCCTATCGAATGAAGACTACTAATTTGATCTGAACTACGTCCCGAATGATACTTCTGCTCGAAATTTCACTTTTATTGTATCAGATGCATCAAGTTCTGTATACATATCTGAAATTGCTTAACAAAAATATTCTTTTTCTTGAGGCCGCCTCTTACTGACTTTCAAAAGCTACGTCTTTGATGTAACCTTGGAAACTAGCACAGGGTTCTCCCTGATAAGGCTGGTCCTCGAATTTTGTAATTCATCTCATGAAGATCCACAAGCTTCACTTCTGAAAGAGGCTAATATTATCAACTTTGGACGCGCAGAACATGTTATTTCTAAATATCGAAAATGTGTACAGATTGAGCTCTTAATTCCCCACTTGCAGTTTCTTGATGTGAAGGTGCTCAAGTAGAACTCTGGCAAGTGGCAACTGTCGAAGATCTTTGTAGACACTCTTACATATCTAAGGTTTGTGTACGACACTACTCAACTATACCCAATTTAAAGAACCTATTTCCAAACTTACATGTATCCTTCATGTCAAAATTCCAACAATTTGATATCAAAATTTCTCTTTGAAGACTAATAATATCACGAAATTATATATCCAGCTGAGGCTTCTAATCATGTGGAAGGAATCCACGTCTAGTCGGTGAAACTGGAATCAATGCTAGAAAGATGAAACGATACTTTCTAAGTTTAAAACTTCTCCAGCGGTAGTGATACCAATACCATCTATGTTGAGACAGTCGTTCGAAGTTGTTTGACATGACAGGCCTAAGAATGAAACTCATCAGTTTCCTTATATGTAAAATAGGATAGTTGTTCTGATGAACAAAGATGACCAATTGCGTCCTTACGTTGTCTTGGACTGATGATGCATTTTTTGCTCTTCAGCTCTTTTATGACTGTTTACGTGATGTGGCCACTGCCATATGGTGCTGTCTTCAGATGTGTTTTCCAGGATAACTACTAAACATATCTATTTATACTCATTCTTATTGTCTGTCAGCTTGTGAAAGTTATAGCTAGAGATAGTTCTTTCTGCTTTCGTACATCATGATAGCCCACTAATACCACTTGGGAGAAAAAGCCCTTTTGATCATAATTGAGATTAAAATGTCCAAAATATCACTATTCAAATAAATGGCTCTTACAGAAAGGTAATTGCAAGTTGCGTTTATAAAAAAATTGAAATAACTTGTTTTTTTATTGGGCCTGCATCTATTGGGTCGGACGTGGGGTGTGCCAGATTTTGGTTAAAGTAAGAAATGCATGAACAACTTGCGTTGCTACATTTTTTAATTTTTATTTTATTCAAAAATTCAAACTTTACTTGCATTTTCCAAAATTAATAAAATATTTCGAGCAGAAACGCATTTTAATCCTACGTTTTTTGAATACGCAACTTGAAAATGCCTTTTTGTTCTCATTTGTGATATTTTGGATCATTTTAATTAAAATTATGATAAAAATGTCCATCATCCACCAATATGTAAGTCATATTTTTTAATTACGGTGAAAGAAACTAATATAAAACTCATAAGTAGCATAGATGTGTTGGGAAAAAAAATAATGAATGACTAATCCAAGCAGTAAAAAGAGCTGTGTATGTGTATTTACCAAAATATAATTTTGCTTTAGCTTTTTGGCGAAACAGTCTCCGTCTTGCCATTATTTACTGGCCATCTTTGTGTGATGTTGTTGAGCTCTTAACCACCCTTTTGTGGTACTTTTCAGATCCTGGAAAGTGTTTAATGACGACAAGGATCGTTTTGGTCGTTACTTGCTAGCAGAAGAGCTCGTTACCCATCCTAACTCAGAGGATTTGGTGGATGGTCGTGTTTAAGGAGTTAATCATCTCCAGAACTATAGGTTGACCTGATCTAAGTAAGCTGAAATCTATGCCTTCATTATTTACAAATAATAGAATTGTTTTATACTCAGAAATGTTAATATTCCAAGCTGCTCTCCATGTCCGACTGATACATAGCTATATACAAGAATTCTGCCCTTAATTATTGAATGACAGAATGTTTAACTACTTTACAGATGAAGTACCATGTGCTAGTAGGAGACAAGAATTATTAGGACAAACTTTACATAGGAGACAAGAATTATTAGGAAAAACTTTACAGAACTAAAGAAAAGAACAAGGCTGGATCATGGGCAATGTGCTATCCAGATGTAGCATGTGATGGCCATGAAGAATAAATCCCAATACCTCCCCTCAAGTTGGAGCATGAAGATCAGAAATGCCCAACTTGCGAAGTAAGAACAGAAATTGACGTTTGCCCAATGCTTTGGTGAAGATATCAACAAGCTGCAAATTCGTGGAAACATGACTCGTGGCAATTACTCCATCCTTGATAGCATCTCGCACATAGTGACAATCTATCTCGATATGTTTCGTTCTTTCGTGAAAGATCGGATTTTGAGCAATATGCAGAGCGGACTTACTATCACAAAATAATTGCATAGAACGCGGGTGATCAATACCAAGACTCAAAAGCAATGCTTTTAACCACTTGAGTTCAGCAGTAACAGCGGCCATAGAGCGATACTCGGCTTCTGCCGATGAACGAGAAATCGTATGTTGTTTCTTGGTTTTCCAGGAAATAGGAGAAGAACCAAGAAACACAAGCCAGCCAGTGATAGAACGACGAGTTAAAGGGCAACTAGCCCAGTCAGAATCGCACCATCCTGTCAAACATAATTCATTATCGGAGCGCAGTAGAATCCCTTGAGCTGGACAACCTTTTAAATATCTGACGGCCCGAATAGCCGCTTCCCAATGCTCGAGACGCGGTTGTTGCATTAATTGAGCCAAAATATGAACTGTATAACTCAAATCCGGGCGAGTAAAAGACAGGTATATTAGACGCCCAACCAAGCGCCGATATCGTTCCGGATCCTCCAACAAAATTCCAGAAGCCAGAGTAAGTGTATGATTTTGTTCGATAGGAAAGGCGGTGGGCTTGGCCCAAAGTAATCCCATCTCTGCAATGATATTAAGCGCATATTTTCGTTGACACAGAAAAATTCCTTCGGGACCTCGGGCTACTTCAATACCCAAAAAATATTTTAACACGCCTAAATCCTTCATATGAAAACAGTTCCCCAAATATTTCTTGAACTCAGAGATGGCAGAAGAATCATTGCCAGAGATAATTAAATCATCAACTTACACAAAAACATTAACTTGAATTTTTCCCCGGCGAAGAGTAAACAAAGAATAATCTGAATATGATTGAAAAAAACCATACCTTATCAGAGAAAGAGCTAATTTATCAAACCAACACCTTGGAGCTTGTCTTAAACCATACAGAGACTTCTTCAAACGACAGACCATCCCGGGTTTGCCAAAATTGAATCCAGGGGGCAACTTCATGTAAACCTCCTCCTCTAAGTCACCATGAAGAAAAGCATTATGAACGTCCATTTGATGGAGTTCCCAGTTTTTAGCAGCTGCGACAGCAAGAAAGGTACGGACAGTGACCATTTTAGCAACAGGAGCAAAAGTCTCGTTGTAATCAATTCCTTCAACTTGGTGATTACCCAAAATGACAAGTCGTGCCTTGTATCTTTCTATTGTCCCATCGACATGATATTTAATTTTAAATATCCATTTGGAACCAAGTGCTCTTTTGCCGGGTGGCAACTCAGTCATAACCCATGTCTGATTGTCTTCCAAGGCACGAATCTCCCTTTGCATTGCTTCGCGCCAACAAGGAGATTGCATGGCCTCCTTGAAGTTACGAGGCTCAACCCCATCAAGAATAGCTGCAATAAAGGTACGATGTCGTACAGAGAAATTATCACAATTCACAAAATGCGCTATAGGGTAAGGAGTACCTGAGGAGTGTGTCGAAGCGGATGAACTTTGGGAGGGACTCTCTTTCCGTACATTGCCAGTTACATAATCACGTAACAACACTGAAGGTAATTTATTACGCAAACATCGTCCAAGTTCTGTCCTGGATTCTACAATAGGCTCTGACAGAGGGCTAGGGATTTCAGGTGAAGGTTCAGGATGAGAGGAAATCTATCTCTCTAATTGAGGCATCACCCCCTACATCGAACACTGTTACTAGATCCTCCAAAAATTCGACATCACTAGGCACAACACTGGTGACCTTTTCCATTGACATACCATTATTTTTAGATGCAAATGGGAACTCAGTTTCATGAAATTTAACATCACGAGAAACAAAAATCTCCTTTGTATCAATATCATACACCTTCCACCCTTTCTTCCCATTCGGATAACCAACAAACACACATTTTCGACTACGACTAGGAAACTTATTACCTTTTGTTTTCTGATTATGAGAAGAACACAAGCATCCAAACACTTTCAATAGATCAAAATTAGGTCGCTCTTCAAGAAGTACCTCATATGGAGTTTTATTTTCCAACAAACTTGAAGGGGTTCGATTTATCAAATAAACAGCCGTAAGAATACATTCCCTGTTAGTGTATACTGAAAATATTTATTTGAAGTATCTACATTTATTTCTGGCCTATTTTATTGAGAATCATTTAAATGTTTACATGTTGTCTAAATATTATATATTGTGAATAATCTAGTATCAAATGGGATACAGAATATTAGATTATTAAATACGGTTTATATAATATAATATGGTTCACAGCACAAGTGGTGTTAGACAATCCACTGGAATGGCTGTAGTATTATTTAGATTAGTTTATATTGACTAATAAATAATACTAGTATACTTTGTGTATATTGAACAGGATCAAATTTAGAATTGTTCCCTTATACTGATTAAGAAGGTGAACTAAGATTCTATGTTATTATTAATGCTTAGGTTCTTAATCCAGATATAGTAATTGACACGTGTATATTATTTACATGCTTTGATTTATATATGAAATAATTCTTTTGATTTATTTCATTATATTTTGGGTGATGAAATAATATATATGGTGAATATTATTTATTGAAGGAATCCATGTCCTGATAATATTCGGGTTAATGATGTCCCCTTGAAAGCTCAAAAAGATTTAATTATGTGAAACCCTGCAGGTGGATTTATTCCGGCATAATTAAATAAAGGTTGAGTGGATGATCAAGGATAAAAGATATTAATTAAATGAATTATCAGTAATTTATTTAATTAATGGACATGCGATATTTTAAACATGGGGAATTTAATAAGCAAATAATATTGGAACCGAATTAATTAATTAAATTACGGTATTGGGAAAGGTAGTGCAAATATTAATTCTTTAGTGGATTGAATCAATATTTAATTACATTGGGCTATGCCCAAGATGTAATTAGAAGGCCCAACCTAATTGTCCATGATCCCTATTGTAGCCTATATATATTCTTATTCTCTTCTTGCGAGGGCTGGTCGAAAAAACTTTTGTAGCCACCCAGGAGCAAGAAGAGAGGTTAACTTGAGAAGACGAAGGCCACACTTCGCTCAAGGGAATTTGGGAATACAATAAAAGAGCGTGGAATCAACCGTTAACAAGGTGATTTTTTTATTCGTACTCGTTAATGTAGTGTATCAAAAATCGCAGTGCCAAGATCTGATTGTCCCAACAATTGGTATCAAGAGCCTGGTTCAATGGTTCTGCGATTTTTGATACGATGTCCATGTCGTAATTATATATGCATGTATATAGTGGTAGGCTTGTATATTCTGTTTTGCAGGTTGTTATCCACTATTATGGCCATGTATATTTTAATTGTTTGATGGATTATGTAAAAATCCGGGTATTTTGTAACAATTACGTGCGATCGGAAATCGAAACGGAGACAAAAATTTGTCCGCTGCATAGCTGTTGGTTCGTATTATTACTATAGAACAGTGGCTGTTGATACTGGAGAAAGCAACTGTCGACAGAAGAAGCAGGCGGCGCTCGAAAAAAAAAAAATCTGGTCAGAAGAGTGTAACGCAGGTAGAACCTGCGCCACAGGCCCTAAACAGCAGTAACGTATGTGTGCCATGCGCAACACGCCTTCCAGGGCTGTCACGCAGGCACGTCATGCGCAACAGCCGTAACAGCAGTTTTTTTTGGCAGATTTTTTTCCAGCAGATGCTTGGTACGAGTTGCAGCTTCATGAATTAATAAGGGGCCATAATAGTGGATTTAATTATTGTTTTAAATTTTAATTCCGCTATTTAATTTTTTAATTATTGCTTTAATTAATTATTATGTGTGTTGTTAATTATGTGTGTAATTTTAATTGCATGTTTAACATAATTAGGCGACATGGACATAATTTTTTATTTATTGCTTTAATTAAATGTTATATGTTATTAAATTATGTGTGTATTTTGAATGCATGTTAGACATAATTGTAACGACATAGGTCCCATTTAATTTTAAAATTCCTCTTTTTTTTTATAAAAATTCTAAGTGGGTGAGGGAATTAATTAGGAATTAAATCCCACGGTCTCCATTATTTTGTATGTAATATAACTTTTTAAATAATGTAGATGGTATATATATGATCACCTAACGTGGCGTACTATTTACGGTATTTTAAAAGGTTGTAGAAATTACTAGAACAAAATTCTTAAATTAAATTACGAATATTGAAAGGTATATAGATCACCCTAACGTGACGTACCAAGTTTCATAGAATTCCTAACGAAAATTGAATACTCTTTTGATGTTGACTGTGGAGAATTCTGTCTAGGAATTGGGTATTAAGCGAGGCCGTTGTGACTCCTCCGAGACCTGGGAATTATCCATTAATATATCAAACGGATGTATTCTGTTTAAGTAATTTAAGATTTAATAATGGTATACACTTAGCTATGAAAAATAATATATAGTCCACCCTAACGTGGCGTATTATTTAGTAATAGGACCGAAGTAATATTTAAACAAATTTAAGTGGTATATATGTCACCCATCGTGGCGTACCAGATACTTATGGTGTTTAAATATTAGTGCATTAATTTTAATTAATTGTTAGAGGAAACCAATAGGTTTTAAGATTTGTGCAACTCTCTGATTATGTGTTACATGTATGATTCTCAGGATTAGATCATTATGGGCTTTAATCCACTATTCACCATACTTAAGGATAACAAACTTACTGGACCGAACTATATTGAATGGAAACGTAATTTGGACATAGTGTTGACTGCTGAGGAGTACAAATTTTGTACTTATGAACCCAAGCCAGACCAGCCTGCTGAAGATGCTCCTGAAAGTGAGAAGGAGTATTATAATCGGTGGATTAAGGCTGATGAGATGTCGCGCTGTTACATTCTGGCAGCAATGTCGGGTGTTTTGCAGCATCAGCGTCAGGCTATGGCCACAGCTTCAGATATGCTCTTTAATTTCAAGGAACTTTTTGGAGAACAGAATAGGGCTGCTAGGCAAGTAGCAATGAAGGCTTTAATGAACACTCAGATGGTTGAAGGAACACCTGTAAGGGATCATGTTCTCAGGATGATGTCTCATCTGAATGAGATGGAGATCCTTGGTGCTGATATTGATGGGGAAACCCAGATCGATATCATCCTTATGAGCTTGCCCAAAAGTTTTGAGCAGTTCCGCTTGAATTACACCATGAACAAAAGGATGTATAGTCTCGCGGAACTTCTGACTGAACTTCAAGCAGCTGAAGGACTCTTTAAGCAGAATGTTCAAGTGAATGTGGCTGAGAAAGCTTCTTCCTCTAAGCCGAAAGGCAAGAAGAAGAAAAAGGTTCAGACACAGAAAGCTGGAAAGGTTGCTAATGCAGTTGGAGTTCAAGGAGGTGTGAAAAAGCCTAAGGGCAAGTGCTTCAGGTGCATGCAGTCAGGTCACTGGAAACAGGATTGTCCTCTTCCTAAGAAGACAAACAATACTGGTATGTCTCTTTCTCTAGTTACGGAAACATACATAGCGACTATATCTACGAGCACTTGGTGTGTAGATACAGGAGCCACTGACCATGTTTGTAACTCTATGCAGGGGTTCCAGCAATCCAGAATGCTTAGAGATAGCGAGATATATGTGTTCATGGGAGATGCTACAAAAGTAGCAGTAGTTGCAGTTGGAATAATTACATTATCTTTTGGCGATGATAGGATTTTGGTTTTGAACAATTGTCTTTATGTACCTTCGTTTAGAAGGAATTTAATTTCGGTTTCTAAACTTGCCATGGATGGTTATAATGTTTGTTTGGATCGTAATGTTTCTATTATGATGAATAAACGAGTTATATGTTCTGGTACATTGCAAGACAATTTATATATTATTAATCATGTCCAACCAATGCTGCAACAAAAGGAAACTAATAACATTCTTTCTAGCTCAAATAAAAGAAAGAAACCTTCTGAATTGAACCAAACATATCTTTGGCACTTAAGATTAGGTCATATTAACTTGAGGAGGATTCAAAGACTGGTAGTAGATGGGCCATTAGGCTCGTTGGCAGTGGAGCCATTTCCAGTTTTCGAATCCTGCTTGGAAGGTAAGATGACTAATAGGCCTTTTAAAGCAAAGGGGAATAGAGCCAAAGAAGTATTAGAATTGGTTCATACTGATTTATGTGGACCTATGAGTATCCAAGCAAGAGGAGGTTATGAGTATTTTGTCACTTTTATTGACGATTATTCTAGATATGGGTACATTTATTTGTTGCGCCGTAAGTCTGAGTGCTTTGAAAAATTCAAAGAGTACAAAGCAATTGCGGAGAAGCGACATCTTAGAAAATGTATCAAGTCACTACGATCAGATCGTGGTGGCGAATACTTGCTTGGAGAATTTAGGGAATATTTATCAGAAAATGGGATTGCATCCCAGTTGTCTACACCTGGCACACCTCAGCAGAATGGTGTAGCAGAGATAAGGAATCGGACTCTTTTAGAGAGTGTTAGATCGATGATGAGTTATTCAGATTTACCCAAGTCGTTCTGGGGATATGCTATAGAAACAGCGGCTTACCTTCTAAACTCGGTACCTTCTAAGTCGGTTCCCAAGACCCCAATAGAATTGTGGACTGGTAGCAAACCAAGTCTATGACATATTCGGATTTGGGGTTGTCCAACACATGTGCTGAACAAGAACGCGACCAAGTTAGAATCTCGTACAGAAGTAAGGCTGTTTGTAGGCTATCCCATGGGAACGAAAGGTTATTCATTTTATAGTCCTAGGGATCGAGATATCATTGTTAGCACCAATGCTAGATTCTTAGAAGAAGACTATATAATGAACCACAAACCCATGAGTAGTATCGTTTTAGAGGAACTAGTAGGAGGGACAGATAATCCCCAAGTGCCAATAGTACAAGTAGATCAACCACAAGAAAATGCACAACCTCTCACTAATACCACACTGGTGCTGCGTCGTAGTGGGAGGGTTGTTCAACAACCTGATAGATTCATGTTTTTGGGAGAGTCCTCGGACTTGGTCTCTAGTGAACATGATGAGGATCCCAGGACATACGAAGAAGCAATTCTAGATAAAGATGCAGATCTATGGCAAAAGGCAATGGAATCTGAGATGGAATCTATGTATTCCAATCAAGTTTGGGAGCTTGTGGAACCACCCAAAGGTGTAAAACCCATTGGATGTATGTGGATCCACAAGAAGAAAAGAGGATCTGACAAAAAGGTGAAAGCCTGGAAAGCACGACTTGTTGTGAAAGGGTATACTCAGAAAGAAGGGATCGATTATGAGGAAACCTTTTCGCCGGTTGTTATGCTTAAGTCGATCCGGATTCTTTTATCTATAGCAGCTCGTCTCGATTATGAGATTTGGCAAATGGATGTCAAGACAGCTTTCCTTATTGGAAGTCTTGAGGAAACCATCTATATGCAACAACCAAAAGGATTCATTAAGGAAGGCCAAGAGCACCTTGTTTGTAAGCTTAAGAGGTCAATTTATGGACTAAAACAAGGTTCTAGGGACTGGAATATTCGTTTTGATCAGGCAGTCCAGTCATATGGATTTGATCAAAGTCCAAGCGAATCATGTGTGTATAAGAGAAGTGAAGGTAATGCAGTGGTTTTTCTAGTACTGTATGTTGATGACATTTTACTCATTGGAAACAATGTTAAGATGTTGTCATCAGTAAAGGCATGGTTGTTCAAACAATTTGAAATGAAGGACTTAGGTAAAGCAGCATACATCCTTGGGATCAAAGTAATAAGGGATCGCAAGAAAAGGATGTTGGCTTTATCTCAAGAGCCCTACTGTTGTGGAATAAAAAGTAGGGTATATTTATTGCGTATTAACTACTAGGGTTTGTGGGAGCTTCGAGCTTTAATGGCTGCTCTTGTTGTCGGGGACTAACTCGGTCCTAACAAGATGCCTACGTACCTTGATGAATATCAAGAATCAAGCCAAAAACGTAGTTCTGAGAATGAGGGGTCAGGCCCTTTATATAGGCTGAGAAGCCTTAGAATTAAGGTAGGAGTTGGAGACTTAATAGATAAGTCACCTCCTTGAGGAAAGTTCTAGACTCCTTCCTTGTAGGAGTCTGTTGCCATATCGAATTGGATGCCTTGGAGGCTAAGTCTTGTAGAGATAATGTCCTTATCTGACACTTATTGCTGAGCTATTTATTACCCCTAATATTAATTACGAAAATAATATTAAAGATAGGACTTTGGACCCTGTTGGTGGGCCCCACGTTCGGACCATACCGGGTCTAATTAATGCAACACTAAATGTGTCTTTAGGGCTTATTTTTAGCACATATCATTTGCCCCCCAACTTCTAGGAAAACTGATCAGGTTTTCCTTGAAGTTTTAACGGTCCTTTCCAAGACTCGGGTCAGGGTTCATCTTTATGCACTAGTGTTTCACGAGTATTGTCTTTATGTAAAGCGTGGAGCGACCGACGCGTTTACGACAATGTTAATTCGATGCTAAACAACATTTAAACAATGTTTAAATGACGTTGAACGGCATAAAACGGCACTAAACGGTACTAACTTGCCTTAAACGACACTTAAACAACGTTTAAGTGACGCCAACCGGCATTAAACGACACTGAACGGTGCTTATCGGCACTAACGGTGCTAATCGGCACTTAATCGGTACTTATCGGCACTAACGGTGTTAATCGGCACTTAATCGGTGCTTATCGGCACTAACGGTGTTAATCGGCACTTAATCGGTGCTTATCGGCACTAACGGTGTTAATCGGCATTTAATCGGTGCTTATCGGCATTGACGGTGCTATCGGCACTTAATCGGTTCTTATCGGCACTAACGAGCCTTGAACGACACTTAAACAATGTTAAGCGATTCTAAACGGTGCTAAACGGCACTAGCGGGGGTCCGGGGGCAGCAGCCCCCGGGCGGGGTCCAAGGGGCGGCAGCCCCTGGCGGGGTCCAAGGGGCAGAGCCCCTAGCTGGGGTCGAGCTGCCAAGGGCTAGTACTATTCAGAAATTATCATTTCGACTCAAATTTCTGAATTTTGATCACAAATTTCGATCAGGAAACTTCACATTTTTCGACCAGGATTTCGACCAGGATTCTGGTCGAAATAAGGTCTCATTTTTCTCCTGGTCGAACGGATTTTCGACCAGGATTCCTGGTCGTTTCGACCAGGATTCTGGTCGAAATAAGGTCTCAATTTTCTCCTGGTCGAACGGATTTTCGACCAGGATTCCTGGTCGTTTCGACCAGGATTCTGGTCGAATTAAGGGTCTAAAATTTCTTCTGGTCGAACGAATTTTCGATCAGAATTCCTAGTCATTTCGACCAGGATTCTGGTCGAATTAAGGGCCAAATTCGTGGCCTCGTCGAAGAGTTTTTCGACCAGGATTCTTGGTCATTTCGACCAGGATTCTGGTCGAAATAAGGTCTCATTTTTCTCCTGGTCGAACGTATTTTCGACCAGGATTCCTGGTCGTTTCGACCAGGATTCTGGTCGAAATAAGGTCTCAATTTTCTCCTGGTCGAACGGATTTTCGACCAGGATTCCTGGTCGTTTCGACCAGGATTCTGGTCGAATTAAGGGTCTAAAATTTCTTCTGGTCGAACGAATTTTCGATCAGAATTCCTAGTCATTTCGACCAGGATTCTGGTCGAATTAAGGGTCAAATTCGTGGCCTCGTCGAAGAGTTTTTCGACCAGGATTCTTGGTCATTTCGACCAGGATTCTGGTCGAATTAATGGCCTTTTTCGTGGCTCAGTCGAACAATTTTTCGACCAGGATTCTTGGTCATTTCGACCAGGATTCTGGTCGAATTAATGGCCTTTTAATGGCTTGGTCTGTCAAGACCTCGATTTTACGTGACTAAAAAGTAAGGTCTCAATTTTCTTGAGCCCATGACCGTGCCTAAAGCAAACTTCTCTATAGCGGAGTGATTCAGGTCAGCTTCATGAAGCACCTTGGTGACATAGTAAATGGGTTTCCAAACCTTCCACAAGAAAGCTTCAAAATCCTCTCAAAGGTTTCATGCTTGCCTAATCTCACATAGAATTACTTTGAACCTTTCATCCACCTTGTTGGAATGTTGATTCAGTTACTCATTCTTGAGTTGTTCACGAATCTCTTGATCCAAGGTTGGATCTGATAGCTTTGTTGGCCTTCTAAGGCTTCAACTTAGTTCCTTAGCCCTTGATTTATAACACAAGGCCTGGATTCTAAGGTTGATGTTGGTGTTCTGGATCACAAACACGAGGTTTCAGGTCAATATGAGGTGTTTGTTATGCCTTAAATGGTTTCGTGAACCTTGACTTGTGACCTTCCGGGCCTTAACTTATTTGCTGAGACCTTGGTTTTAAGGTTATTATCAACCCTTGATTCCCTTGATTCCCTTGATTCTCATTCTAAGATGTAGGAATGATGAAGTCCCTTAGTTCTTGCCCCCCTTGCTTCATACGGAGGAGGTCTTACTTTTCAGTTAATCGTTCAGGGAGTTCACTTGCTCCTCAGCGTTTGACTTCAAGTCCGGTGTGTCTTGGCTGGTTGTTAACCTTCTTTTCTTGATTCTAGGTTTCCAACCTTCTTCTTATGCTCACAGGACCTTGCTTTGGTTTATATTCGATTGAAGGGTCTTGATTCAAGTCCTTAAACTTCAAATGACAAATTTGATTGGAGGCAGACAGCCTTTTTGGCCATCAAGGCTAAAATTTTGTGTCGGGATTTGAGATTCAAGATTTTAAGTAAGGAATGACAAAGGACCTCTCATCTCAACACTCTCACTAACTGTTTCTGTGCCTTCAAGGCATTATCAGGGAGCCAACTAGTCTCGAGATGAGCTCGAAGAGGGTCTATCCTTCAGCTTACATCAACTGGTGCTACCAAATTTGATTCGATGGTGGGGTCTTCAGGACCTGGAAGCAAAAGCTCTCTGCATAATTCTTTATCTCAGAAGAGCCATACTTAGACTGGGCTTCGGCCTTAATGTTCTTTTCTCTCTTGGGATATACTCAACATGGCATTTATCGAGCGGGGCTATCACGGCTTTCACAATCCTCAAGTGTTTGGCCATATTCTTTTCTCTAGCCTCAAACTCTCCACTGACTTGTGAGACTACCAGATTTGAGTCTCCACAAGCTTTCAGGTTCTTCACCCTCAGTGCTCTCGTCAATCCAAGGCTGGCCATCAGAGCTTCATACTCCGCCTCGTTGCAGGTTGTTTGGAAGTCCAATCTTCAAGGCATACTCGAGTGTGAACCCATCGGGGCTTTGCAGAACTTAACCTGCACCACTGGTTTTTGTTTTAGATGCCCCATGAAAATAGAGCTTTTTGTTTTTGATGCCCCATCAAAATAGAGCATCCAATATTCCTTCTTCTCTTCCAGGGGTTTCTCACCTTGCTGACCTTCCTGGTCTATTACCTCCTGCCCCCCGACTTCTTGGTTGTCAATGGTATATTCAACCACGAAGTCAGCTAGAGCCTGGGTTTTGATGGTCGTCCCTGCTTGTACTTAACATCAAATTTTTCTAGTTTGATTGCCCACTTGATGAGCCTTCCATTGGCTTTCGGGCTATGCAATATGTTTCTTCAGCGGGTGTTCCATCAGGACTTCAACGTTTGTCTTTATCCCGGGTCCTTCAAGGACTTAAACTCTTATCTGCTGTAACCTAACTCTACCATTCGGGGTATGCATTCGTTTGTTTTCATTCGTGTATTCTTTTATTTTCGGTACTTGGTCTTCTTTGACTCACACATCAGGTGCTTGGCACATAAATAAAATCACAATCAATGAATGGAAAACAAACTTGCATTAATAACTTGAAATGGGTTCAACCCTTACATAGAGTACTACTGTCCTACTCGGAGCAACATGCTCTGCAATGGTTTTAATGAACCTTATTTCTACTTCTACTATATAAATATGAAGCTAAGTCCTACTAGGATAACTTAAGCCCAATCGGGGTTTTGCAAGACTAGGCATGCACCACTTGATTTTGTTTTTGATGCTATATCAAAATAGAGCACCCACCACTCCTTCTGGTCTCCTCATTCTTATTCTGAAGTTCACTTCCTGCTTGGGGTACTACCTCCTGCCCCCCGACTTCTTGGTTGCCAATGGTACACTCAACCACAAAGTCAGTTAACGCCTTAGCCTCAATTGCTGTCCGAGGCTTCTGTGTGATGTCCCCTGCTAACCTTTCTTTGTGTTCCTTACCACTGTGGACATCTATGTCTTCAATCGGAAGGACCTGCCCCCCGACTCCATCAGGCCTTAACGAGGCTACATAACAGCTTCGTGCCATCTTCTGATCACCTTTATGCTCTCCAACACCATTCCTGGTAGGGAACTTGATCTTCACATGATAAGTTGAGGCAACAGCCTTGAATGCATGAAGTCCAGTCCTTCCAAGGATAGCGTTGTATGTTGAAGCCGCCTTGATTACCAGGAAGTTCAACATCTGAGTGGCCTCCTTGGGCTCTTGCCCAATAGTTACAGGCAGCTGAATAGTCCCTTCAACTTTGGATTTTACTCCATTAAATCCGTATATAGGCATGTAATTGGGGGTCAACTGAGAATCAGTGTATCCCATCTTCACAAACGCATCATGAAACAGAATGTCAACGGAAGCTCCATTGTCTATCAAGACTCGCTTCACCTCCGAGTTTCCAATCACAGGAGTTATGACCAACGGGTCATCATGGGGGAACTTCACCCCTTCCAAGTCTGAGTCATCAAAGCTAATCGCTACCTCAGTTTTTGCACGCTTCGGGGCCTCTCCCACGATGTGCAACACCTCTCGGGCATAAGCCTTTCTAGAGTTCCTAGTTGTCCCGACCGCAGTTGGGCCTCCTGAGATCAGGTTGATTACTGGCCCTCGGGGCTGTGGGTTGCGATCTTGATCGTCATCCCTTCTATTATAGTCTCTTCTCTGATTAGCACGGTCTTCACCCTTAGTGAAGTGCCTCAGCTTCCCTCTACGGATCAAAAACTCAATCTCATCTTTGAGTTGCTTACAATCGTCAGTGTCATGCCCCACGTCTCTATGGAATCTGCAATACTGATTCTGGTTTCTCTTTGCGGGATCACCCCTGAGTGGCTTCGGCCATCTGAAATCCTTATCATTCTCAATGTCCAACAAGATTCGACTCCTAGGAGTATTCAACCTTGCATACTCAGTGAACCTTGACCCTTGGTTCTTCTTAGGGGCAGAGTCGGAGTCCTCGCTAGTTCGGGGATACTTGTCCCTAGCATCATACTCTTGATCATCATAGTCCTGGTCTTGCTTTCGCTTCTTGGAGTCATTGTTACCTCCTCCTCCACCTACGGTGGTTTCTTTATTCAAGCTATCCTCAGCTTTAATATACTTATCAGCCCTTCGTTGGAGCTCAGCCATGTTCTCAGGGGGATGCTTCGCCAATGATCTCTTGAAGAAGAGGTCAGTGGTTCCGTGCTCCAGGGCTACCATTGCCACCTTATTTTCCAAATCAGTGATATTCAGGGTCTCCTTAGTGAATCGCTTGAGGTAATCCCTCAGATTTTCATTCTTTCCTTGCACTACATACATAAGAGATGCAGAGCTCTTCTCATGCACCCTTCCGCTAATGAATTGGCTAACGAAAGCGGCACTCAACTCCTTAAAAGAGCCAATAGAGTTCGCAGGCAATCGGCTATACCATCTTTGAGCCATGCCCGACAGGGTTTGGGGGAACGCTCTGCACTTTAGGGCATCACTTGCAGGCTGCAGCAGCAGTGCGTTCGAGAACGTCCTGACGTGATTTGCGGGATCACCCGTTCCATCATAAGCCTTAATTGTTGGCATCTTAAACTTCCTAGAAATATGAGCATTCATCACCTCCTCAGTAAAAGGGGGTGTGGGATCATCAGGATCTCCAAGTGGCATGAGATCCTTGGGGTTACTCCTGGGGGTTTCCACCCTTATAGCTTCTCTTGTTGGGACATCAGCCCTCTTCTGTCTTCTTGAGGACCTCTCCAAATCTATAACGGGAATCCTTCCTGAGATTGGAGGGGGTCGAGTCAGACTTTGTCTTGCCTGTTCCCTTGCTATATCATCCTTTAGCCTTTGGATCTCAACCTCATGAGCCTTAATCCTCTCCTCAGCCGTTTGTGGAGGTCCATCATGGATTCCTTGGGTCCTCGCCCGAGGTTCTCTGCTAACACGTCGGCTCCTTGGATGTTCATCACGATCATCATCCTCAGATGATGAATCATCAAAATAGGGGCCAGAGTAGTCGTCCTGATAAGGACCCAATCCTCTAATATAGGATGGATCCTGTATTTGCATGGTATGTCCGCTTGGCCCTGCTCCCCGAGCAGCTAGAGGGTGGTTAGGCAGACCATACCTCGGGTTAGTATTCAAGGGGAGATCCGTGGTGTGGATCTGTACCCCTGGTGGTGGGTTGTCAGGATTAAAAAGAGGATAGACCACCATCTGAAGAGGGTTGCCTCGTCCTGCTTGGTCGATCAGAGGCAGCGTACTCTCAACGTGGGGAATCGCCCCTGATTGTTGAGAAACTTGAGACTGGGTGATCACCCCTGATGCTGGGGGAGCCTGTTGGATGATCGCCCCTGATGTTGGGGGAGCCTGTTGGATGATCGCCCCTGATGCTGGGGGAGCCTGTTGGATGATCGCCCCTGATGCTGGGGGAGCCTGTTCGGTCAGGGGTGGAGCAGAGTTGAGTGGCACGGCCTCAGTTACAACTGGTGTTGTTCTTCGTGTTTGAACCATGGTTGATGTTGTCTTCCCACAGACGGCGCCAAATGTTGTGGAATAAAAAGTAGGGTATATTTATTGCGTATTAACTACTAGGGTTTGTGGGAGCTTCGAGCTTTAATGGCTGCTCTTGTTGTCGGGGACTAACTCGGTCCTAACAAGATGCCTACGTACCTTGATGAATATCAAGAATCAAGCCAAAAACGTAGTTCTGAGAATGAGGGGTCAGGCCCTTTATATAGGCTGAGAAGCCTTAGAATTAAGGTAGGAGTTGGAGACTTAATAGATAAGTCACCTCCTTGAGGAAAGTTCTAGACTCCTTCCTTGTAGGAGTCTGTTGCCATATCGAATTGGATGCCTTGGAGGCTAAGTCTTGTAGAGATAATGTCCTTATCTGACACTTATTGCTGAGCTGTTTATTACCCCTAATATTAATTACGAAAATAATATTAAAGATAGGACTTTGGACCCTGTTGGTGGGCCCCACGTTCGGACCATACCGGGTCTAATTAATGCAACACTAAATGTGTCTTTAGGGCTTATTTTTAGCCCATATCACCTACATTGATGAAGTATTAGCTCGTTTTAACATGCAGAACTCTAAGAAAGGTTTTCTACCTTTTAAGCATGGAGTGGCCCTATCCAAGGAGCAGTGTCCTTCGACACCTAAGGATATAGAGAGCATGAAAGCAGTTCCTTATGCTTCGGCATGTGGAAGCTTAATGTATGCTATGTTATGTACGAGGCCTGACATCTGCTTTGCTGTAGGCATGGTTAGTAGATATCAGTCGAACCCAGGTCAGGAACATTGGAGTGCAGTAAAAACTATACTCAAGTACCTGAGAAGGACTAAGGAGTATATGTTAATTTACAAGGCCTCAGATCTATTTCCTTTGGGATATACTGATTCAGATTTTCAATCAGATAGGGATAAGAGGAAATCAACCTCGGGATATGTTTTTACTATGGGAGGTGGAGCCGTTATATGGAGGAGTGTAAAGCAGAAATGCATTGCAGACTCTACCATGGAAGCCGAGTACGTGGCGGCCTCTAAGGCTGCAAAGGAGGCTGTATGGTTCAGGAACTTCCTTTTGGACTTGGATGTGGTACCTAATTTGCCTAGGAGCTTGACAGTGTATTGTGATAACACTGGTGCTGTGGCAAATTCGAAGGAACCGCGAGATCACAATGCAGCTAAACATATTGAACGTAAGTATCATCTCATACGAGGAATCGTAAAGCGAGGAGATATAGTTGTGGCTCACATATCATCAGAAGACAACCGGGCAGATCCTTTCACAAAGAGTTTGCCAGCCAAAGTTTTTGACAGGCATGTGGAAGTGATAGGAGTCAGATGGATGGACACATAGTTTTTTTGTGTAATAGTGGATTAAATAAACACTGATATACTCATAGAATATTTTGAGTGTAAGTAGGAGATTGTTGGTGTATACTGAAAATATTTATTTGAAGTATCTACATTTATTTCTGGCCTATTTTATTGAGAATCATTTAAATGTTTACATGTTGTCTAAATATTATATATTGTGAATAATCTAATATCAAATGGGATACAGAATATTAGATTATTAAATACGGTTTATATAATATAATATGGTTCACAGCACAAGTGGTGTTAGACAATCCACTGGAATGGCTGTAGTATTATTTAGATTAGTTTATATTGACTAATAAATAATACTAGTATACTTTGTGTATATTGAACAGGATCAAATTTAGAATTGTTCCCTTATACTGATTAAGAAGGTGAACTAAGATTCTATGTTATTATTAATGCTTAGGTTCTTAATCCAGATATAGTAATTGACACGTGTATATTATTTACATGCTTTGATTTATATATGAAATAATTCTTTTGATTTATTTCATTATATTTTGGGTGATGAAATAATATATATGGTGAATATTATTTATTGAAGGAATCCATGTCCTGATAATATTCGAGTTAATGATGTCCCCTTGAAAGCTCAAAAAGATTTAATTATGTGAAACCCTGCAGGTGAATTTATTCCGGCATAATTAAATAAAGGTTGAGTAGATGATCAAGGATAAAAGATATTAATTAAATGAATTATCAGTAATTTATTTAATTAATGGACATGCGATATTTTAAACATGGGGAATTTAATAAGCAAATAATATTGGAACCGAATTAATTAATTAAATTACGGTATTGGGAAAGGTAGTGCAAATATTAATTCTTTAATGGATTGAATTAATATTTAATTACATTGGGCTATGCCCAAGATGTAATTAGAAGGCCCAACCTAATTGTCCGTGATCCCTATTGTAGCCTATATATATTCTTATTCTCTTCTTGCGAGGGCTGGTCGAAAAAACTTTTGTAGCCACCCAGGAGCAAGAAGAGAGGTTAACTTGAGAAGACGAAGGCCACACTTCGCTCAAGGGAATTTGGAAATACAATAGAAGAGCGTGGAATCAACCGTTAACAAGGTGATTTTTCTATTCGTACTCGTTAATGTAGTGTATCAAAAATCGCAGTGCCAAGATCTGATTGTCCCAACATTCCCCCCAGAAGGTAAGAGGTAAATTAGCTTGAAACATTAACGCTCTACCCACATTAAGTATATGTTGGTGTTTACGCTCGACACGACCATTTTGTTGAGGGGTGCCAACACAAGAGGTTTGAAACAAAATCCCATTTTTATTGAAATATTCAAACATACATTTAAATTCGGTGCCATTGTCACTTCGAACAATCTTAACAAATTTGTCAAATTGCCGCTCAACCATAGAAAAGAAACTTGAAAAAAAATTATTAACTTCAGTGTTGCTACGCAACAAGTATACCCAAACGGCTCTGGAGAAATCATCCACAATTGTCAAAAAATACACTGCATCACACGAGGAAGGCGTACTATTTGGTCCCCATAAATCACAATGAATCAATTCAAAAATCCGACTAGCTTTATTCGTACTAACAGGAAACACACTCCGATGTTGTTTTGCACGAGGACAAACAAGACAGGCTTTATCTAGTTGTTTTGCAGTACTACTAGAACTAAGTGCATGTACTAACTTGGTTATTTTTTCAGAAGGGTGACCCAAACGTTGATGCCACAACTCAAAGTTTATTAGACCAGGAACGGTAACAGCAAGTAATGTTGGTATCCCTCGGAAAAAATAGAGTCCGTCCCATCATTCACCCGCTCCAATCAGGCTCCCCGAATGTTGGTCCTGTATTGCACACAAAGAATTAGTGAAACTGACATCACATTTAGAGTCATCGATTAATTTCGACACTGAAATTAAATTTCAAGCAAGTTTAGGCATATATAACACGTTCTGAAGACACAGATTACTGGACAGCACAACACTCCCAGTCATTGTTGCTGTTGTTTTTTCACCATCTTGCAAGGCTACGGGCCAATCTTGGATATGACGGATATTGGTAATACATGACTTATTTCCAGTGACATGATGAGATGCACCTGTATCGATTATCCACGATAAACAAGAATACTCACCAGTCATACGATCACGATCACCTGTTTCTTTGCTTTGGATCATGCTTAACAGGATTCGCATTTGTTCCGGTTTTAATTGTTGCAAAGTCTGTGGTTTATCAGCTGCATCAGTGACCGCATTTACACGAGTTTGGCCTCCTCGTCCTCGACCAGTACTTGGTTCGGTGGTTCCTCCACGGACAGAAAGCCTTCTTGCACCTCCCTGATTGCGTTTATCCCACCATTCTGGGTAGCCATGGAGCCTGAAACAAGTGCTTTATCATGTCCTTTTTGTTTGCAGTTAGAACACTCCAATTTTGTTGTATCTGGCCTGTCATATCCACGCCTATTCTTATCAACATGTAGGTTAAAAACATGTGTTTCTTCTGCAACAGCAGCAACAGCTTTTCCTCTTGCGATATTACGAGAACGTTCCTCTTGAAAAAATGCCTGATATGCACTGTCAATTGTGGCCGGAGGAACTTGAGAGAGCAGGTTTGTTCGCACACTAGAATACAAGTCATCATCAACACCGATTAACAGTTGATGAATTTTTTCTTCCTCACGATCTTTAGCAAATTTTCCAGCAATATCACATGTGCACTTCCCACACACACAACTGTGCAATGGTTTTAATCGAGCCAACTCATCGAACAAACCAATTAAACGATGAAAGTAATCATCGAAAGTCATGTTCTTGGTCTGTTTGCAATCAGTTACACTTGAGCGGAGTTGTTGAAGACGAGGACCATTCGTGACCGCAAATCTCTTCTCCAAAGCATCCCACAGCTGCTTTGCTTCGTCATAGTATGGCATGGTACATGCTAATTTAGTATCCACTGTTCGTAACAACCAAGAGACGAGCATGGAATTAACAGTTTCCTAGTCCAGAATTTTTGTTTTTTCAGTTGGTTTCTTGATAGTTCCATCAATAAACCCAAACTTTCTGCGAGATTTCAGAGCCAAAGTCATGGCTCGAGACCACACAACGTAGTTGTCATTCGTAAGCACAATATTAGTGATTACGTTTCCCGGTTGATCACCAGCACCGAGATAGTAAGGAGACATTGTTTTATCTTCAGTTTTGTCTTCAGTTTCAGGCATGTTGACAAGCACGGGCTGTCCAACATTTCTGAATTAACTGTTGTGAGAATTTATAGCAGATTGTTTGTGTAGCAGAAGCTGTGTTTGGATGATGCTCTGATACCATAATAGAATTGTTTGATACTCAGAAATGTTAATATTCCAAGCTGCTCTCCATGTCCGACTGATACATAGCCATATACAAGAATTCTGCCCTTAATTATTGAATGACAGAATGTTTAACTACTTTACAGATGAAGTACCATGTGCTAGTAGGAGACAAGAATTATTAGGACAAACTTTACATATGAGACAAGAATTATTAGGACAAACTTTACAGAACTAAAGAAAAGAACAAGGCTGGATCATGGGCAAAGTGCTATCCAGATGTAGCATGTGATGGCCATGAAGAATAAATCCCAATAACAAAATATAGTAATCCTCATTTATCTTGCTAGAGGTGTTACCAGCAACTTAAGTTACAAAGAATAGGCATTAACATCTCAAGGATACAGGTGATCTTATTATCCTTTAAAATTTTTTACGAAGAATAACGATTTTTGTTTGACATGTAGGGAAAGAAATGATGACAAGATGCAAAAGCAGAAACGATAGAGTTAAGACAAAGGTTCATATAAAGAAGGAACATGGGCTGAAAGAGCTGGAATGGGATGCCTCCTGAGTTGACCCCCCCTGAAAAAATGACTATGAGCTGATGAGAGCTAATTAAAGAAACGCAAATATAACCTTTTACTTACTGCAAAGAGCAACCGAGCACCCAAGGTCCAAGGCCAAATTAAAAGAAAAGCCAAGTTTGAGAAAAGAATCGATAGCCATGGAAACTCACAAATGTAACTAGATGTTTTACCATTAAAAACGTTCAGTACTTATGTATTTTAGGGGGACCCTGACCTTTTTCACATGGATTTTGCTCTTGTGAGATATTTACAAGGCCACTGTTCTATAAAAACTTTGAGTTTGCATGATGATGTGGTGTTAGATTTATTGATCTTTAATTGTATTTTAATCTATTAAGAATAATGATTCATTGTTGTGTCTGTACAATATGGTTTTTGAGATTGATGGTTAAAATTTTCATTGATATATATATTCATTAGTTGTTTGCAATCATGGTGATTGAGGGTTAAAATTTTCTGGTGTGATTGAAGTTTCATTACAGTTTTAACAAATTGTATTTTCTAACATGAACTTTTTGCTGAAATACAGGGCTGGTTCTCCCTACAAGCGAGTTAGGCAATCACCTGACGCCTCAAATTTTATAGGCCCCAATCATACATAGAGTATGTTACCCCTAAATTAAAAGAAGTATAGTAGTAAATTAGGGCCATTTTTATAAATGTAAGGAAAAGATCTTATATTTACAAAAATGTTCCTACGGGACCACTTGATTTATAAGTACAAATTTGTTTTAACCTCTGGGTTGTCTCCTGAGAACATCCTCAGGCCCATTATTCTCATCATACATATATACAATTAAAAAATAATAATGATTTAATAGTTATTAATAACTTTTTATAGAAGATAAAATTAAATAAATATCTTGGTCATTTACATATATATGGTGAAAGACCTAAATACCCATGTGTAGGTTTTTGTACGCATTGCATATATGCGTGGTTTCTATTTTTTAATCCTAGAAAAAGAAAAAAAAATAACATACACATTGGTCTTATGCGTGCAAAGGAAATTGCGCATGTTAAGCTTTCGTAGCCTTGATGAGTAGGTATATTAAGCTTGCATGATCTGAATGAGTACGCATGATAATGTTGCTTATAATGGGAATAACAGCTATATATGTCCCATGCCATCATTGACCACAAACACTCCGCTCACCTCACATCACTCTCTCATACATATTATATATATACATGTAAAGAAAACAAAAGAGTATTTTCATTTTTAATTCTATACACAGCACATGCATATATAGGGTGTATAATTATGTATGTGAATTAAATGTCTAGTGATACGATAGGGGAAGGTGGAAGTAGGAGGCGGAGGAAAGAATTTTCAAGGTAGTGTTTGTCATTATTATATGTTATAGATGAAGTAATGCTCCTACTTGGTGATGATCTAATTAGACCAGTATACGCATCCTTTATATGCAGATATAATGGGTATTTAGGGCAACCAAGCGCGCATAGAGGTATTTTTGATTTACTTTCTTGAAAGACAGGTATTTTGGTCATTTATATATATAGGGTGAAAGACCTAAATACCCATTTTTTAAAATAAAAACACCAATTTACCCAGCAGCGCTAAACATCGCCCAAAATGCCCACTGAATGCGCACTTCCAACATGCGTAGGTTTTTGTACGCATTGCATATATGCGTCGTTGCTATTTTCTAATCCTAGAAAAAGAAAAAAATTAACATACGCATTGGTCTTATGCGTGCAAAGGAAATTGCGCATGTTAAGCTTGCGTAGCCTTGATGAGTAGGTATATTAAGCTTGCATGGTCTGAATGAGTACGCATGATAATGTTGCGTATAATGGGAATATATAACAACTATATATGTCCCATGCCATCATTGACCACAAACACTCCGCTCACCTCACATCACTCTCTCATACATATTATATATATATGGACATGTAAAGAAAACAAGTGAGTATTTTCATTTTTAATTCTATACACAAGCACATGCATATATAGGGCCTATGTATAATTATGTGTGTGAATTAAATGTCTAGTGATACGATAGGGGAAGGGGGAAGAAGGAAGCAGAGGACAGAATTTTCAAGGTAGTGTTTGTCATTATTATATGTTATAGATAAAGTAATGCTCCTACTTGGTGATGATCTAATTAGACCAGTATACGCATCCTGTATATGCGGATATAATGGGTATTTAGGGCAACCAAGCGCGCATAGAGGTATTTTGGATTTACTTTCTTGAAAAACAGGTATTTTGGTCATATATATATATATATATATATATATATATATATATATATATATATATATATATTTGAAATATTTAAAATTTCAAAGATTGGTTTTTGTAAATATTAATTCCTTTTAATTTTCTGTGCACACTTAATGATTTCTTTGAATCTATAACTAAATACATATTATTCAAAATCTTACGCTTTGTTTTCTTGAAGATGTAAACCAATTTTAGTGAGTTGTTAGTACTTTTTTTAAAACTTTTGATTTTGATCTCCACTTATTTTGGACTCTCATATTTGTTTCAGGAAAACAATTATTGTATTCAATCTTGAAAATGAAGGTGAAGCACATATAATTATCAAGAACAATTTATATTTATATGCAAATATTAAAACAAAATATCAGAATTACTTTTATACAATAATTCAAGTATCTTTAATCCATTTACATTAAACAAATCATGCTTACTTTAGGTGAAAAACCAAAATACCCGCATTAATATTATAAACCCAAAATACCCACCGACACTTGGGACCATCAAAAATACCCAGCAACCACGCATTCTGAAAATATGTAGTTTCCATACGCATTTTTCAAATGCGTAGTCTTTTTAAAAAATTAAAACTTATAAAAAATACGCATTCAGTAATCTTCTTTTAAAATATACTTCTTATATATTTATTTACATTTATTTCGGTAAACAATTATGTATTAATAAACTTATTTTAAATAATTTTACTTTGATTTTGCCGACTCTTGATAGGTTAAAATAAATTTTCTCACTCACAATCAAATAAATAATAAAAGAATGTCAAGGATCTATTATATAACTCTAAAAATTTATTATTATTTTTTATTTTTTAAATTAGATAATTTTAGATACGTTTATATCACATCATTTTAATTTATTGTATTCATTTTAATCATTAATTTAATATTTTATCTTAAAAAAAAATAGGCCTCATTTTTATGTTCGGCCAAGGCCTCTCAGATAGCCTCGAACCGGCCATATGATAGATGTTCATCTACAAAAATAGTGTATATATTATATTATTAAGAGATAAAGATTTGAAGAAAAATGAAAGGGGTTCGGGATTCTGATAATGTCAAGAACAAGTATTCAACACTTATTCATTTTATGGAATAAACCACACAATTTATAGGCTTCATGAACACACCTCCATCCCAAATGTATCTGCCCCAATAATTCACATAATTAATATATTTAATGCCATATTTGTAACTTACAAATTAATACACAATATTCAAAATATCTTTTGAATATTTATTCACACAATATGTAATTGATCCATATTTATTCACACAATTAGTACACCCACAAATATATCATTTGTCCATTTAACCATTTTAATATATTTGACAAATAAATCAAATACAACATCTCCCACTTGATTTTTGTCAAATATTTTATTTGTATTTAAAATGATAGTCAAACTAACTTCTCCCACCTGATTCCAAACAATTATCCAACTCCCACTTTTGGCGGAGTCTATGAAACTACCATAATTCTTAATACCCATTTGATGTCATTTTCAATTATTTTTCTTGACTCCCACATTTCATAAAATATGTATTCTTATTATTCGTGAGAGGGATTCTATTTTCAAAACTTCAATATTTTCTAGCCATTAAACCAACATGTCTGACAAATAATTCTTCAAGAATATTTCCTTAAAAGTATTTACAAATATATCATTAGAGATAATGATTATCACATTGTCACTTTCACTTCTTGCAACACATTCACGTTTCTTCTTTTCCTAACTCCAACTCCTCCAAAATTAAATTGGTCTCCCGAAGTTGAATTCTTATTATCAATGTCACATTTAATACCTACACCGTAATAATTAATAACTCTAGGCACATCTGCATAATATACCAATTTGTTATAGAACGTACTCTTTAAGTACTTGATCATGATCCTCCGTACAGCCTCTCACTAGGCTCAAGCAAAATTGCTTCACAATCCATTTACAAAACTAATTAAAAATGTCAAGTCAATCGATTACACAATACATTTAGTGGTTCATTTTCTGAATTAATCATTTTCCCATTACCAATAGGATTGGCACCAGACTGCAATTCTGCATCCTAAAACAAGTAAACATTTTACTCAAATACCTTTTCTGGGTCATATTCAATATTCAAATTATTTTCCTTAAATTTGATTTCCTTGAACATCTCAAATTTCACAAACATTTATATAATCTCAACGTCTTACTAAGTTCCAACTTAGTTTTGTTCTCTATCAATTTTAGCAAACATATTATCTACATACACCGATAATATTGCTAATCAAGCTCCCACTTTTCAAAATACAGACATAATTGTCTACTTCCATTATCGAATTTTTATAAAACCTTTACAACTAGGCAAATATCAAAATTTATTAAAATACCAACAACTTCATTTTCCTTTTCAAAATTCATTTACGACCAATGAATTTTTTTATATTCTAGTAGATCACGCAACTCTCACTTTTATTCATTTCCATGAAGTCAAATTCTTTCTATTTCATTTCGAAAATTCTAATTTTGTATTAGCTATTCTGAGTATAAAAAAGCACCTTTTCCTTCCAACTCTCTATTCTAAGAGCCACTATATTTCTTGGATTACAATGTTGTCTTTTTCAACAACGATTCCAAATTACCTTAATACCACGTATAACAATGGATTTCAGCCAAACGAATTATTTTAAACAAGAACATACATTTTCTAGTTAACTGGATGTATCAACTTAACCACACCTTGCTGGCATCATTTTTCAAAATACCTTTTAGAGTTCTTGACTCCTTAGTCCAACAAGATCAACAAATTCTTGTTTATTATATTCTGGGCACTTGCCCCAATTTTCTTGTAAATCAAATAACTTATTTCAAAATTTTATCTTTTCAATTCTATATACTCTCTATTCCGAGTATCATAAAAACATTTCTTACAAAATATTATCCTTTAAACTGATAAAATTTTCTGATCATCTCGCAACAATCTATATTTCCCTCTCTTTTTTTTTCGAATACAAAACATAATTAATTTTGACACATTTTCCTTTCCTTGTCGCTCTCCATTCTGAGAGCCATACAATTTTTCTCGAACATTGTATCTTCTATTTAAATGATAAATTTCAAATTACTTTCCATATGCTTTCAATTTTGGTACTCCCTATCATTTGGGAGTCACTATAAATTTCTTTTAATACATTTAACAAAACAAGTCAATTACAAACTCTGTTTTAGACAGTAATAAAAGGCTAGTTTAGCACAAAAAGCAATTGAAAAAAAAAAGCAAACAACAAAAAGGACAAATTAGAGAAATGACACTAATTAATAAGGTCAAAGAAAATGACACTAAAGAAAATAATTACATGATGCAAACTGTACAACTCAAAGATTATTTTTTTTATTAGACTGGAGAAAAATAAATATCAAATCACACAATCATACCTAGATTATTAAAAAAAATGCAAACAAAAACATGGCACCATAACAGCGGCAATTAAGGTAAATTAATAAACAGAAGCAGGTTGACAATATAATCACACTCCTCAATCAAGTTGGGACAAAATGAGTATTGAGTTGCAAAAATAATCAAACCAAATATTACACATAGACAAACAGAAGAATTAGGATAGAAGAAATTAGAAGGAAATAAAATACTTAATTAAATGTGTTGGAAAAGGTAAAAGTGGCAACATAGATTGATTGAAAGTGATAGTTACTAGAAATATTTGACAAAGACGTCAAATGGAATATGTTGGTTTGATTGGATGTAAGTTTTGACAATTATAAGTACACTTTGACCAATAATAAGAGTGCGTATTTGAGATAGATTGAATAGTTATAGATCCTACGAAAAGTGGGAGTTTGGAAAAGAATTTGACAAATACGTCAAAGTGGGAGATGTTGTATTTGACATATTTTGTCAAATAATATAAATAAAGTAAATAGATACATAAATGTATTTAGTTATTACAAATATTACATTGATTGTGTAATTATATAGTTTAAGTTTACAAATATTGGTTAAGTGCACATTTAAATATATAAGTTACACATTTGTTTACATAATGACATTGAAGAATACTTAATGCGCAGTTACATTTTTGGGTGGAGAAATTATAAGAATTGCCTATGAGAAAACTGGGCTTGAGGTTGTCCTTAGAGATCTCTCCTAAGGTTATAACACAAAAGAGCTTCTAAAATAAGTGGCCCCGTAGGGGCATTTTTGTGAATATCAATTTTTCCACAATAATTTACCTAAATACCCTTAAATTTATATTGAAAATCTTTTAACCTCAGGTAGAACCTGAGCAGGCACATCAATGCCATTGCCTATATATAGAGATTTGTTTCTATAGAAAAAGGGACATGCAAGAAAGAAAAAGATACCTTGTTCAATATAATTTTGGAATCCCTAAAAAATATTGTATTCATTTTTATTCGATTACACAAAATACTTCATTGGTATCAGAGCAATGATAGATTTTCATCTACAAAAATAGTGTATATATTATATTATTAAGAGATAAAGATTTGAAGAAAAATGAAAGGGGTTCGGGATTTCGGCAATGTCAAGAACAAATATTCAACACTTATTCATTTTATGGAATAAACTAGGGCTGCAAACGAACCGAGCTGCTCGTTAGACTCGACTCGACTCGACTCGTTTAACTCGACTCGACTTGACTCGATAAGCTAACGAGCTCGAGGTCGAACAAAAAAATGTGATCGTTAAGGTTATCGAGTCGATCCAAGTTTTTTGAGTGTTCGACTCGACTCGACTCGATATGGGCTCGAACTCGAATCGACTCGAACTCGGCTCGACTCGGCTCGATAATATATATACATTAAAAAAAATTACAAAATTTGAACATGAATACCGAATACATGATTCATGTTTTCATGTACATGCTCTACAAAACTAGTTAACTAGATAATAACAAATTCTAGCTGACAGTTATGAGTTAACTGAATACATGAGAATTAAACTAGTTGAAACTAGACAAAAACACCACTGGCAGTGGCAGTTCACAGTTGATAATAGTCTACTAGTACATTAAGTTAAAATATGGTGCAAGTCTCCAACAGCTACTCATCCCAGAAGATTAGAAGAAGCTTTAATCTTCAGTAAAATCCAAATCAATCTCAACTTCTTTTAGTATGACATCATCCTGCATAAAGTAATTAAAAAATTAAAACAAAAAATCTGAACTGCTAAAATTAAAACAAAAAATCTGAACTGCTAAAATTACAAAACTCAACTGTATACATGAGAAAAACAGACCATATGTCAAATTAATCTTCATACCAGATTATACCAAAACCAAACCATAACAAAACTGAAAGTCCTAAAATTTACACGTAGAAATGTAGAATATGTTACCTTGTTTGGTTTTTTAAGCCCGTATAATTCACGTACCCAGTCAGCACCATACAACAGCATCTCCACTGTTTCAGGTTTCAAGCAAGAGCGATGCGGTTCAATAACTCTTCTATCGGCGCTGAAAGTTGATTCTGAAGCAACTGTACTCATCGGAATAGCTAAGATATCGCGAGCCATATTTGACAAGATTGGATACTTGGCGCTATTTCCTTTCCACCAACCTAATACATCAAAAGCTTTTGAACTATTGGGAGCAGGAATGACAATTTTTTCAGTCAAATAGTCATCTAATTCTGATTTCATGGGTTCAAGAATTGCACCACTCTCACGAACGAAATTTTCATATTCATTAATTCCTTGTGGTGCCTCTTTTTCATCCATATTATTGTTATCTGATGAGACTTGACTGGATTCAAATTCTTGATAGAGTTCATTCAACACATTTGTTAAATCAGCAAGGTGTCGATCGGCCTCACCTTCAAGCGGATAAAGAGTAGGAAAACAGAACATAGGAAGTTTCATTTTAAAACGCGGATCCATAACAGCGCCAATTGACATTTCCAGATTGCTCTCTCCCCAATATTTGTCAAATTTGATTTTCATCTCACCTACCATCTTTCTAACATACAAATTCTGATCAAAAGCTTTCTTGTCAAGTTAGAAACAACAATTCGTGACAAATCACTAGTTACTAGTACAAGTTAGAATAGTAGTGAACTAGTAAGATGTCGAACCAAATTAATTTTTATTTTTTGAAAATTTGAGAATATCACTAAATTAGATATATCTTGACATCCGTACGGTTAGATCATTGAAAAATATTTTTTAAAATATAGAAACAACAATTCGTGACAAAGCACTAGTTACGAGTACTAGTTAGAATAGTAGTGATCTACTAAGATCTCGAACCAAATTAATTTTTTATTTTTTGAAAATTTGGGAATATCACTAAATTAGATATATCTTGACATCCGTATGGTTGGATCGTCAATAAATATTTTTTAAAATATAGAAACAACAATTCGTGACAAAGCACTAGTTACTAGTACTAGTTAGAATAGTAGTGATCTGCTAAAATCTTGAACCAAATAAATTTTTTTTTTTGAAAATTTGAGAATATCACTAAATTAGATATATCTTGACCTCCGTACGGTTGGATCGTCGATATATATTTTTTAAAAAATATAAACAATAATCCGTGACAAAGCACTAGTTACTAGTACTAGTCAAAATAATATTGATCTACTAAGATCTTGAACCAAATTAATTTTTTCTTTTTTGAAAATTTGGGAATATCACTAAATTAGATATATCTTGACATCCGTACGGTTGGATCGGCGATAAATATTTTTTAAAGAATAAAAACAACAATCGGTGACAAAGCACTAGGTACTAGTACTAGTTAGAATAATATTGATCTACTAAGATCTCCAACAAAATTAATTGTTCGCGAACAGCTCGAGCTCGGCTCGGCTCGAGGCTGTTCGTGAACAACTCGAGTTCGGCTCGGTTCGGTCAAAACTCGGCTCGGTTCGCTAAGAAATCAACTCGGTTCGTTAAGATCAAAGCTCGACTCGGTTCGTTAAGATCAAAGCTCGGCTCGATTCGGTCAAAACTCGGCACGACTCGGTTCGTTTGCGGCCCTAGAATAAACCACACAATTTGTAGGGCTTCATGAACACACCTCCATCCCAAATGTAACTGCCCCAATAATTCACATAATTAATATATTTAATGCCATATTTGTAACTTACAAATTAATACACAATATTCAAAATATCTTTTGAATATTTATTCACACAATATCACAATTAGTACACCAATAAATATATCATTTGTCCATTTAACCATTTTAATATATTTGACAAATAAATCAAATACAACACCATAGTACTCTGAAGTCTGAACTAAGACATTACTTGAACTCTACTACTTGTTAATCTGAGAACATGAATTAGGATTCAGAAATTTCTGCAACGATCAGATGAAAACAAGTCTTAAATTACAACAATACTTCTAGTAGCTTATTTAATCGAACTGAGACTATTAGTCCGATCCGCTCGATTGATCCTGCTGCTCAAAATTTCTCTTGTACTGTATCAGATGCATCAAGTTCTGCATACATGTCGGAAATTGCTTTGAAAAAGTATTCCTTTGCTTGAGGCCTCTTGATCTACAAAAAACAAGATGAGAACAGTCAAAACTGTATTTTTTCACGATTGAATGTTACTTTTAACCTTGTCATAATTTGTATGTTGTAATGTACGAAAATAGATTGTGCATCACCTTGAATGTTGGAGTGAGAAGACCGTTTTCCAAAGTAAATGGTTCCAGTACCAATGTTACAGCCTTCGCAAATTCGAACTTCCTCAACTGTAGCAAAATAGAATGAGTGCGAACTTAATGATGGGTTTCTGCCTGTAAGGTAATTTGATGAATATAAAAATTCAGTTCTTCAGATACAATACCTGAGCTTCCTGTGCGACAGCATCCATGTCAGCCAAAACTGCAGTCCTTGCTCTTGGGTCCTTGCATAATTGTCCCAGATCTTCACACTGAATTTATTTATTTCGCAATATTTATAAAACTAGTTCACAGAGAGAGACATATATTCTATAAAAATAATTGCATCATACAGATACACTTGACCTCCGCATTCCTTTATAAGTATTTACATTATAACTATTTATTAAGAAATATAGGTTTTATATATCCATTTTTACTCATCGCAACTTAATTTCTGTTATACCTCAAACTACTATGAAACACTTGGTGAACAACAATGTAATGATAGGAGATAAAGACAAGAGGAAGGTGTTGATACAAGCAGAATTTACATGTATACTGGATTTCTCTGCTATGGATTTAAACAAAGAAACATATTTGACAGTGCGAACTCCTAGACACATTCTGACCCCGGTATTTTAGATCTTAAAAAAAGAAAATTAGAACAAATACGTTACCAATATGCCTGCAGACATAGCCCAATCCTTCAGCACATCTGGCTCCACTGAGACAACAGCTACTAAATTGGAGTTCAGACTGTCACCTAACGAGCACTATAAAAGTTAGCTAGGATACATGTAGCAATTTAAATAAACAAGTTGTTTTGTGTCCTTACCATATATAAAAGATTGAGCAACAAATTTGCTTTTCGCATAAACATTCTCAATCTTTTCTGGTGCTATATATTCGCCCTGCGCCAACTTAAATATGTTCTTTTTCCTGTCATGATTCAACACAATTTTACTTCAAAGCACTTATTTCAGTCAGATCAATACATGCTGTTGACAATTTTCCAATATATAAAAGAGATCTGGAGCAGATCAAAATAAGTAATATAATAATAGACAATAATGGGCTTGCCTATCAATAATCTTAAGCCGGCCTTCAGGTAACCACAATCCAATATCTCCAGTATGCAGCCAACCGTCAGCATCAAATACTTCTCTCCTGTAAAATTAAAGAATGAGTTGTGATGCAATATATTAGCTAATCAACTTTTTCCTGGATAATATAAATTATATAATTTTACTTTCAAAGAGCAACTCACGTCTGCACTTCATCTTTAAAGTAACCCTGAAAAATGTTGGGACCTCTGACACAGATTTCTCCTCGCGGATAAGGCTGGTCCTCGGATGTGTAATTCATTTCAGGGACATCCACGAGCTTTACTTCTGAAAAAGGAAAATATTATCAACTTTAGTAATAGAGAACAGGTTATACAAATATCTAAGCCTGTTAGGGAAAATTTCTATATCTGAACAATTTCTCACCATATCTCATTTAATATTTTCAATGACACTTAAAAAGAGGGAAATATTTTCCCGTAATCAGTTTACAGGATATGTTTTCAAAATTAAGTTATTTTCCGGCAATAAATGGAGCCTTAGATACTGTTCTACTGGAATTTTATATGCTACCCCATGAAATCAATGTGATGCAGGGAGAGAATATAAGGAGATAAATAGAATACAATAAAAGTACTCAACATACATGCTTGCTCCTATCCAAGCAAGTTGTTAGGTCAAAATATGTTTACCATGTTCTGTCTCTACAATGTTTATTTACTTAACTATCAACTAGTTTAAAGAAAAAGTAACTGCACCCGCATTAATCAAGTCATGAATAGCTTACCACACGCAGGACTAGGAGAACCAACATGACCAGATAAGTTATCTCCTTCTTCTGAAGTGCTTATGGCACAGGAGGTCTCAGTCATGCCATAGCCTTCAACAACTGGACAGCCAAAACATCTGTTACAAAGGACATGCCGTTTTAGAGCAAGAACAACGGTCAGTATGAACAATTGGAAGCTAGATTTTGGTAGCTTATGACTGAGCAAACATATAGATGCAAATGCACAGAACAACATCAACTTACATCCGTAAAAAATCCATGACATCGGGTGACAAAGGTGAAGCGCCCGAAGACATGAAACGAACTCGCCCCCCAATTTTAGCCTTTATTTTATTGAAAACTAGCCTGTCCCACATAGATGAAGGCCTTCGTCCTGGAAATATCATGTGAATGAAGATCTTAACAAAAACAACGAAAGAGAAAAAAACAAGATCAAAAGGCAGAGATGAACATGAAAATCTATTTATCATAGCTTCCCCATGCATCACGTGAATTCTAATCACTTCATTAGACAGTCTGTAGATTTCTTCTTAACACTTTATATATGGACTGACAAGGATCATTTTGTAGGTTAACCAGTACCCAAGTCTGGATTTGCAGATTCTTGTAACAACTTCTCAGAGAATATTTGAGTGTCTTTGCTCTTCAGATGATATGAATAGAAAATTCTAGTAATGATAATTATAACCATATTTCATATACTAATACACCAATAAATAAGCTTAATAATAACTATAATAATCTATGTTCTGGTCATTAAGTAAGTACGCAATGTTACTTATCCAAGTTTCTTTATTCATATCATATAGTGAATGCATGCGGGTATCATAAGTATAAGTTGGTCATTAAAATGTAACAAATTCCTGTTTTCTTGACATCTGTCGTCCTATATCCCTACATAGAGCACCACCAGTTGTAAAACTTTAAGCAAAGTAATATATAGATAGAGAGTTAACTCTACTGGTACTGTAAACTAAAGTTTTCACCAAGCTACTCTTCTGTGGCATTGTAATAATTTATAAGCAGCAAATTTTATCTGCATTGATGGTTTTGACTGATTTGGACAAGTCAAATAAATCATAAAGCTAGCTAGAATCTGCAGCAAATTTTATCTGCATTGATGGTTTTGACTGATTTGGACAAGTCAAATAAATCATAAAGCTAGCTAGAATCTGCTATGATACATGGTAGACAGAAGTGAATGGCTGGCTCACCCTAGGCAATTCGACGATGAGCATAAAATTTGGCTCACCTTAGGGGTTTCGACGTTGAGCATAAAATTTTTCGTTTACATATTATTTGATTGCAGGAAAAGCAGCATAACATTTGTTTGAGAAAACTCACAGCAAACGGCTTCAGATCAGGAAAATCCATACCCACCCAATATCATTGCCCACACCTCATTCTTGCTGGGTGAAAATATACTAATATAGTTACCCCATAACCCATTTATGGTACAGGTTCTCCTTTTGCCCTGCCCCTTGGAAAACCAAATAAATACAGTTTTGCACAGAATTGGTGTCAGATCAGAAAGTAAGCCACAAAAGAAAGTAGGAACTGAACCTAGCGAAACATTGTAGCATTGCTGCTTTTGACCGGATTTTAAATTTTGTTCCACATTCATCTTTGGAGCAGCTAGACGCCTAAACAGCAGGCCATTTAACTTGTTAACACACTGGATTCTTAAACAGTAGTCAGCCTACACTTGGTGAATTAAATTGTCGTATCTAAACAGAAGACCTACTCCCCCCCCCCCCCAGGTGTGCATTACCAAGATCCAGTTTGGATGAGTTTTGATGATATAAAGAAAATACTAGGTGAAGGCAGGATACTGGTGTAAGGACTTATGCATTCTAGTAAGTTTCTATGGAATAGGATGCACTATTTTTTTTAGGGCTACCAAGTTTTCACCCATTGTGCGCTGCTGGAAGAGATTTGGGAGATAATAATATGCAGTAGTCAGCAACACGGAAAGTTATTAACCTCACTTTTAGGGAGAATTTGTGGATAGCTCAGTATTTTCTGTATTGGTGATGGATTACGAGAAAGTCTATATTTTGGGTATGGTCATCAAAGCATGTAGATATGTTTTAAGGCGGTTTTTTATTTAGCATAGTGTGTTTCAGCAGGTTGACATCTAATACAGTTGATTTGCATACACTTTGTGTTAGATCCTAATGTAATATAGTACCACCTTCTTGGTGTGATTGTCAAATATAATTTTCATATCTCTTGATCCTAATAACAATAATAAAAACATCAAAAAAAAGAAAAAGAATGATGGCCATAGACGAAAGCAGTCAGGACATACCACTCATTATGGCTTGCTTCTTGGAGTTATAGGCAGCATTAAAAAGTCGCTCCCGCAGAACACCAGAACTTTTTACGGCATTTAAAATTCTGAAACCATGTTATGGATGATGAGTAGCGTGATCACACACGTGGGATTCAAATAAAGATCAAACCAGTAGTTACGAATAATTACCCAGAATAAATTCTGTTATAGAGACGAGGAACACTGGAAAATACTGTTGGCCTTAAAGTAGCTAGATCATCCATCAGTTTCATGTTGTCCTGAAAATAAAAGGACAATCCATACTTTAATGTAGCAGACAGAAAATACTTTTGATAAACTTAAAAGGGGAAATGAAAGGTAACAATAAATTGTTTTAATCAAGCAGCGATGCGAGAAAATGGAGGAGAAAAGAAAAGGGGCGACAGCGATGAGAATTACATGGATATTCGTAGAAACTGATGTATAAAACGGGATTTCTCCTACCAACTCTTTTCCCAGTGTTACATGTGCATAATTTATTAGTTCTATTGTTTACAATGTCTACCATACATTATAGATAAAAATCAACATAGCAGTCTAGACACAACTGAAACATGTAACTAGTGGATACACTGCACTACAACTGCTTTTAAACAGGGTAACAATGTCAAGCTGGCTGCAACAAGGGAATTAGAAATATACATCAAAGGTTACTACTTTTGAAACAAAACAATCTTTAAAGTAGTTTCAACCACAATCATTAGCAAGTTGAGATTTGATGTATCAGCGAGTCACATACCCCTTGGTAGAAACCAACAGCAGCTCCATAGTACATCGATAGAATCTGGTTGGTTCGTTCATAAATGTGTGCCAGTGGAAGATACGATATATAACTATCAAAAATATGATGTTTCATTAATTACACGAAAAATCAGTTTAGATTGTGAAGAAGAGAACTTTGTGCAGAGATTGAAAAGTACGGATGCATACTAAAAATTAAGTACGTGAATAACTCACATATCTGTCGGAAAGAACTTAAGTGATCGAGTCATGCCAGCAACACTTGCGACGAAGTTTCCATGTGTCAAAACAACCCCCTAACCATGGAGTGTGAATGAGTCACAGAAGGTTTTTATAATTCAAAATATATCTCACAGGATACCTTGTCCTTACAGGTAAAGCATATTAGTGGCAAAAAAGGGAACTGATTTTGAAAAGGAATGATGTTTTACCTTTGGCGTTCCAGTAGTTCCACTCGTATAACATATAGTTGCGACATCCTCAGGTCTAGGAGGGCAAAATGGTTGAAGATTACAACGACCCTAAAAGAAATCAATTGTCAGAAACCAGATAAAAACTTCTTTATACACTATTATTATGCTTAAATGAAATATATTGATTTAATCACGGTGATATGTTGCCATGACAGAATCCTAGGATTTACAATAAGATAATCCAATGCTTATCGAAACTAATCCATTTTTTCAAATATGCATACATATATTAGTTCAGAATAGTCCAAGACATTAAACTATCGAGTAAAAAGATATTTCTTCAGGTACATCACTGATACAATCCAGGAATGTGAAAGTAAATTAATGCAAACAATAAGATAATACTCACTTTGTCCCATCCATTTCTTTACACTTTCCTTTTTTGGATTTCCCTCTCAATTTTTTACATTTCAAAACTTTCCAAAAGTAAAGTTTTATAATATACATCCACTGGTTTCCTCCACTATACTCACTTTATACAATAAATATTCATTGGTCCCACCACTTTACTCGTTTTTCTTACTTTTCTCCACTATTTTACACATTTTCTTAACCTCCGTCCGTGCCCAACTCATAAGTAAAGAAATGATAGGGGCGGAGGGAGTAGTACTTACTAGACATACTTAGCATTCACTTGAGATTTTAACACAAATATTATGAGAACAAGAACAGGAGAGATAAGTGACATGAGAAACAGCTGCCTTTTACTGATTTTAAAACAAGATTTGATCCTTAGAGATCAGCTGGTAACATATTCAAACAGTTGCTCAGTTTTATTCCAGTTCTCAACAAGTGCTATGCCAAACTATTTTCACTTGGTTTGTCAATTAACATTCCCATTTAATTGCGGAGTTCTTCTGATTCTGATAATATGGTGGAGCAAAAAAAACATTCTAGATGTTTCACCAAGTCAACTAAATGTACTGACTAAAAATCGCTCTGATAAGGTTAGGTATATTTTGCTTAGTATAGCTTCCATTTAAACAAACCATGACCGATGATAAAATCTGACTAAACCGAAAGAGATGAAACAGAAAACAAAAACATAATGACAATTACTTTGGAACAAGATACATTAAATGGGCTAGAAGATGTATTTTCTTTAAAAATATATATCCAAATTATTGGGCCTGGCTACTAATTCTAATGGATACATCTGATTTAATTTGTTCTCATAGTATTAGGAGTTATGTAGTGTGTTCTTCTATCCATGCTATCGAGCACATGAAAGAGACAGTGAATTCGATACATACACTCATTTTTCTAATTTAGGGATAAACTTCGTACAAGAAAAAAATAATTTGTGTCTGATTTATTTTGTCCCTGGTTATACCATAGATGGGCAAATTTAATAATGAAATTAAAAATTCAGAAGATAACCTGACTTAGTAGCTTCGAGTACGATACAATCTTAACTCCAATTGCTGATGGTAGCGAGGGGAGGTTTTCATCTATACCACCCACCACCTGCGACATGAAGGATGGAAGGACGAATAGTTAAAAAACCATTTCTAATTTATTATTTGAACAAATTGGTTCAAAAGTTAAAGTTTATACATACCACAATCACGCGTACAGATGGAATATTGGATAAGAAGCTCAATAACTGCATTGTCAAGAATGAATTACTTAATAGCTCATACATGTAATGTATTTATCATTGATCAAATGATGGCAGAACCATAAGATTAGAAAATCAATAAATGTCACATGCAAGCGAATACAAATATAAATGAGGAAAAGAAATGCAACTTATAATATATAAAATGTAAGACAACATGTAACATCATTACATGAAATTTATCTTTTTATTTATATTTCTTCCTATAGGGAATTAAACTGGACAAGTCTACACAATGTTGTGGGAGACTAAAACTCACTGTGTTCAGTGTCTTTGGCTCACAAAAGACAGCTTGAAGATCAGCATGATTCACAATATACTTGACAGCATCAGGACCTGCAGAGCAGATATGATAAAGTAAGTTTATTTAACCCCTCCTTGATGGTAAGAGAATTTCAAGTATGACACATACCCACCAAGAGTATCATAAAGTGGGACTGAAATATATGAGTACGCTGAGCAACTGTGATCCACAATGAGCCACTCTGGTGTATTAATAAAATAAAGTCCTACGCAAGCTCCCTGTTCCGCAAAAGACCCAAGATAAAACGGTTATTAGTCTCTAATCTTATATTATTTATTCCGTGAGCTTTTGTCTGGGGTCTAATAAATGGAAATCAAAAAACAAAAACAAGTAGTAAAATACAAGGACCCTTACACATCACTAAGTGAGTTCTTGAAGGAGAACTAATTCATAGTCAATACAAAAAGAATTATACATGAGATAATAACGCTCAATCACTCACTTTTGGTAATCCATAGTCGCGAAGACCTGAACCTATTGCCGCACGAGCAGCGTCCGCCTCTCCATACGTCATCCATTTATACCTTAAGATTTGAAGATGCAATGTGAGAATGTTTTCTTATCATCTGGAATGTCCTTGAGCATGGTATTCTATAGAAATTTCCTTATTTGGAAAGTTAAAAGTCATTCTAAAATTCAGAAAAAAAAAATCAAGAAATAACTTTGACTTCTGGAAACACTACACAAGGAAAGCAGCAAGAGCTATTTATCTGCCAATACCCATCTCAAATACATTACGAGAGAAACGGAAAGGTTAGTTTTTATAACAGATCAAAACTTTGGGCCTCTTTTCACTCTCTTAGGCACACCGAAATCTTGTTAGACTTCCTCTTCACCCTCTAGGTTTTCCGAAATCTTGTTAGACTTCATCTTCACCCTCATAGGTTTCTTATATCACATGTTGCACAAACTATATTTTTTTTCATATTCTGTTTCGGAGTTGGGTCAAAATGACATTTATAGTGTTTTTATATTGTTTTTATATTTCTTATATTTAGTTTTGTTGGGCCTTTTCAGTCTAAGATAAGTAAAACGAAAGTGGAGCATTTAACTGTAGCATTTTAGGTCAGGTATAAGCAACAAAATTTTGGTCTTCGTGTTGATATGATATAATGGAAGCCTTTATGTTCACCGAACGGTGGATCTTTCAATTAATAATAAAAAGGATCACTTAAAAATCAATATAAATGGTCAAGATATATAAATAGTTTCAATCTAACATTCTAAGAAAACACAATGGTTTAGTGACTGTGTACTTACTCTCCAACAGTTCCATCTACTCGAACGCGAGTGCCCAGATACTTGTAATCTCTAAATGTTTCAACTGCATGTCTGAACATATATAACATCAAGCGTTAGAGTTTGTGCACTTCCAATATATATATATATAGGGTCACGCTCTATGGAGAACCACACTAAACTGAGAACCTGAGAACTCTAATAAGTTAAGTAGCAGAACGTTAGAATTCATGTGTCTGACTTCAAAATTCAAAATTCAGATGCATAACTTTTAAGTTCAGCAGCAGAATATTTGTTGAAAAAAGTAAGTTCAGTCATAGAACTTTGTAGAAAAAGCAAGTTCGGTTGTAGAACTTTTAATGTCATGTGCATAACTTTGAAGTTCAGTAGCAGAACACTATATTTTCAGTATGAAACAAAAAAGACTCTGCACTAAAACTCAATGGTAAGTTAGTTTAGTTGTAAAATTTTGTAGAAGAAGCAAGTTCATTTGTAGAAATCATAATTTCATGTGCATAACTTTAAATTCAGGTTTTAAAGATTAGCAACATAATGTTTGTTAAAAAAGTAAGTTCATTTGTAGAACTTTGTAGAAAAAGCAAGTTCAGTTGTAGAACTTTTAATTTTATGTGCATAACTTTGAAATTCAGTAGCAGAACACTATATTTTAATACGAATCAAAATAGAATTGCAGTAGAACTCAATGGTAAGTAAGTTCAATTGTAGACCTTTGTAGAAGAAGCAAGTTCAATTGTAGAAATTTTAATTCCATGTGCATAACTTTGAAATTCAATAGCAGGACACTATATTTTTATTACGAAACAAAATAGGTTCTGCAATAGGATCCAATGGTTCTCCGGTTCTCATTTAGATAATGGTTCGCATTTGAATCAACCATTATTATATATATATATATATATATATATATATATATATATATATATATCTTTAAAGTTCATAGAGAACAAACTAAGTAACATAGTTCTTACACAAAGACATCATGCAATGTACCAATGTCAGGATGTTCAGGGAATCTGGTAAGAAGTTTCAGCGGGGAGCGTGCAGATCTGCCATGAAAAAGTATATGTATTAGCGAATGTCACAGAAGTACAGAACCTAGAGCAAATCATTACAGAAATGTATATCCAGATTATCATTAAGATGTGGTGCCAACCTGTAAACGTTCCACTTTCCATCCTTTAATTTTTCAGGTAGAACTACACTGTATCCTTGACCTGCATCCAAGATACATGAATGTAACTTGTAAGGATAGTTCCAAAAAAAAAATTGTCACAGATAAACCACAATGACAGTCACTAAACTGATTAAAGGAATATTTGGTTCGACTTCTTGATCAAGCCTACTACCTACCACCTACCACAACAATCTACTATCGAAAATGTCTATAATGAAATAGTCCCTTGTCCGGTCAATACTCTAGCCTACAAACAATCACAAATTATACTTTTAAAAGCAGTTTCCTGCTTAGACACACACAATTGTCAACTAGGAGAACCAAAACTTCCGAATTCATGATTATTTTACATAGCCAAGTTGGCTAGTTTGATCATATAGCTGCAATATAAGAATCACTTTCTATAAATAGGACACCTTGATAATACTACTTTTTTCCTATACCAATTTTCTATAATAACTAGGAAGCCTCAAATAGGGCAGCACATTATCAATTAATCATGACCATCCTAAATTGCTTAGTAGTATAAAGGGCCATTATATTTTACATAGCCAAGTTGGCTAGTTTGATCATACAGTATAAGAATCACTTTCTATAAATAGGACACTTTGATAATACTACTTTTTTTCTATACCAATTTTCTATAATACTGTAACTAGGAAGCCTCAAATAGGGCAGCACATTATCAATTAATCATGACCATCCTAAATTGCTTAGTAGTATAAAGGGCCATTAAAATGAACATTCCTTTGTGCTTAGTAGTGTGGGAGAGAGATAGAGAGGGGGGAGAGAGGGGGGAGAGAGGGGGGAGATAGAGAGGGGAGAGAGAGAGAGAGAGAGAGAGAGAGAGAGAGAGAGAGAGAGAGAGAGAGAGAGAGAGAGAGAGAGAGAGAGAGAGAGAGAGAGAGAGAGAGAGAGAGGGGGGGGGAGGGAGGGAGCGAGAGACCTTGAACGAATAGGGCAGATGTCTGGTTTGGTTGAAGGAGAGATTCTTGATCAACCTCTACAACCGGAATAATATGTTTTTGGATCGAAGTAAGACGTTGTTCAGCAGTGGAACCCATTTTGTATATGTTTTCAAGAAAAGTTGAAATCAATAGATGTTGATCTCTTTGTTAATATAACTGAATATACAAGCGTATGCGTGTAGCTATATAGGAGTATGCGTGTGTATATAAAAATGTAAGAAAGTTGGGATAAAATTGAATGAGGCGAATGGGAAGGATAGACATGGAGATTTTGATAACGAGATAGGCACGCGAATCTAGGAGAGTAGCACTTGTTATACCTTTCTTTGTAGTAACACGGATATTCTGTACACCCCTTTTTCGGCGGAGACGTAACTAATAAATCGTTTTCTTCCCGCCCCACCTACTAGTAGACTTTATAAAATTGTATAAAATTCATTAACGTAAAATTTTAACAAAAGCTGATAGGGTTTTTTCATAAATATTCAAATTTAAAAAAAATTTACAAAAGTATTTTTATAAAAAAATTGTAAAAATATCAACTTACTTATAAAAATGTTGGGTTTGTGGAGTCTATCAGGTTTAAGAATCGGATTCTGACTTGAGTTAGGAATTCCAGAATTGGACTCTAATTAGAGTTAGGATTAGAGTTAGGAATTTCAGAATTAGACTCTGATTGGTTGACCCAGTTTCTTCTCTTATAAATACTCATGTAATTGTAACATAACACAACACAACACAATGTGAGAGATCAATACAAAATTAGTGCGGCTTGTGGAGTAGGAATTTCCGAACCACGTAAATCTTTGTCTTGTGTGATTGTCGGTTATTTTCTTGTTCTTGTTTATTCGTTTTGGATTTTGCTTTCGTTGTTGTATACTCAACAACTGGTATCAAGAGCCTAGGTTTTCAGGCGAGTGGGAGCGATGGCAGAAGAAGGGAAAGTAAAGATCGACAAATTTGATGGCAGAGATTTTGGGTTTTGGAAGATGCAAATTGAAGATTATTTGTATCAGAAAAAACTACAAGAACCTCTGGAGGAAAAGAAGCCAGAAAAGATGGAAGAAGAGATGAGTTCTCTTGAGAAGAATGAGACTTGGTCTTTAACAGAGTTACCAGCAGGAAAGAAGGCTTTACAGAATAAGTGGGTGTTCCGGATCAAAGAAGAACCTGATGGCAGCAAGAGATACAAGGCGAGGTTAGTAGTCAAGGGTTATCAACAGAAAAAGGGTATTGACTATACTGATATATTTTCTCCGGTTGTTAAGATGACTACTGTTAGAATTGTGCTAAGTATTGTGGCTGCAGAGGAGTTACATCTAGAGCAACTAGATGTTAAGACCGCGTTCTTACATGGTGATCTTGAGGAAGACATCTACATGGTACAGCCAGAAGGATTTCAGGTAGCTGGGAAAGAAAACCTTGTTTGCAAGCTTATAAAAAGCTTGTATGGTTTGAAGCAAGCACCAAGACAGTGGTACTTGAAGTTTGATAGCTTTATGATGAAGAATGGGTACACTAGGAGTGCTATGGATCATTGTTGTTATTTTAAACAATTTGATTCATCTTATATCATATTGTTGTTGTATGTTGATGACATGTTGATAGCAGGATCAAACATGAGGGAAATCAACAGGTTAAAGAGACAGATGTCTGAGGAGTTTGAGATGAAAGATATGGGTGCAGCAAAACAGATACTTGGTATGAGCATCATAAGGGATAGATCTGAAGGTACTTTGAAATTATCTCAAGAGAAGTATATTGAGAAATTGTTGCAGAAATTCAGTGTCCAGGATGCGAAGACCAGAAGTACACCGTTGGCGACTCACTTTAATCTCACGAAAAAGCAGTCACCTAAAACGGATGAAGGCAAGAAAGATATGGCTAAAGTTCCGTATGCATCTGCAGTTGGTAGTTTGATGTATGCTATGGTGTGTACAAGGCCAGATATTGCTCATGCAGTGGGAGTTGTTAGCAGGTTCATGTCTAATCCAGGAAGAGAGCATTGGGAAGCAGTCAAGTGGTTGTTGCGCTACTTGAAAGGCACATCCAAGGTTGCATTATGTTTCAGCAAGAAAGATGTTATCTTGGAAGGGTTTTCTGATGCAGATTTGGGTGGATGTTTGGATACAAGAAAAAGTACTACGGGATATATTTTCACGTTGGGTGGCACAGCAATTAGTTGGATGTCTCGACTTCAAAAGAGTGTTGCTCTTTCAACCACAGAAGCAGAATATATGGCTATCTCTGAAGCTAGCAAGGAGATGATTTGGTTGAAGAATTTTCTTGAGGAGTTGGGCAAGAAACAGGCGGACAGTGCTTTGTATAGTGACAGTCAGAGTGCTATTCATCTTGCGAAGAATCCTGTGTTTCATGCTAGGACGAAGCATATTCAGCTGAGATATCACTTTACAAGAGAGTTGATTAGCAATGGTACTTTGTCCTTGAAGAAAATCCTTGGTTCAAAGAATCCTGCAGATATGTTGACTAAGGTGGTTACTAATGAAAAGTTGAAGCTTTGCATAGTTTCAACTGGCCTTCAGAACTGATTGATGAGAAGGCGTTGCACTAGTTAGAGTTATTGATCGAGGGATTATTTGTTACTAGATTTACAAGAGTGAAGTGAAGATGTGGTCAGACTCCAAGTGGGAGATTGTTGGGTTTGTGGAGTCTATCAGGTTTAAGAATCGGATTCTGACTTGAGTTAGGAATTCCAGAATTGGACTCTAATTAGAGTTAGGATTAGAGTTAGGAATTTCAGAATTAGACTCTGATTGGTTGACCCAGTTTCTTCTCTTATAAATACTCATGTAATTGTAACATAACACAACACAACACAATGTGAGAGATCAATACAAAATTAGTGCGGCTTGTGGAGTAGGAATTTCCGAACCACGTAAATCTTTGTCTTGTGTGATTGTCGGTTATTTTCTTGTTCTTGTTTATTCGTTTTGGATTTTGCTTTCGTTGTTGTATACTCAACAACAAATACGGTCTGTAACTGTTAAGTATGAAATACATAATAAGAAAATACAGCGCGGGTGAATGTTTTTTTCAAACTTTTCTTGATTTTCTTCATTTGTGAACTTGTTTGAATCTATTGTGTGATTGTAGCTATGAGTGTGTAACACATAAACTCACTTTAAATTTAATATTTTATTAGAATCAAAATATGCTACAAACTATGAATACAAATAGAATATTCTCAGCTTAGTTTTTCTCTAAGAGATATTACAATGTATTGCAATGAAAAATTTGGTAACTAATGAAGTGATGTTGTGCATCAGTTTTTTATAAAACTAGTAACAGACAAACTATTTCTTCTAACTTGTCTATACTACTTTGGTTCAAATATGGGTATCATGTGATATGACTTTGTTTCATTCTAACTAGATCCACTTTCAGCTACTTTTCCTTAAATTTCTCTCTAATCTTCTTTGTAAACTTTCCAGGTGCACTCTACAACAATTGAACCACTATAGATGCCTTGGTTTGTGTAGATTTTCTGACTTAAGAATCTTCAGTAATTTGTTTTCTAAAAACACATTTGAGAAATGGCTAAGTACTTGATTCGAGAATTATTTTGAATGGCTAGACAACTCCGAGTTCTTTAACAAGTCTTTTTGAAATATCGAATTACTTGTCGAATGAGTCTTTACCTCTAGAATCCTTGAGATGTCGAATAACTTCTTGACTTATGGAATCCTCGAGATATCGAATAGCTCCTTGACTTATGGAATTCTTGAGATATCGAATATGAATTTGACTTGATTGACTCCTTGAAATCTCGAATGGAACTTTGACTTGTTGACTTCTTGAGTTCTCGAATAGAATTTTTGACATGTCGAAACCTTAAGAAGTCGAATTAAACTTTGATTTGTGGACTTCTTGAGTTCTCGAACAGTGTATTTGATATATCGAATCATGAGTTATCGAATCCTTAGACTTCTCTAATAGACCAAATTACTTCTCGAAGTTGTACTTAGACAAATTTTCACTCTTAAAACTCTAACTATATGTTTATTTCTTTAACCTTGTTTTTGATTCTTATTTCAATCATTATTATATGGCTTTTGTACAATACCCAAATAAAGTTGATGCCTATTACTAAGTACAATTTACAAGACAGAAACCTAACTAAAGATTCCCCAGTTAAGGGATCATGTAAGTAATACATGATATTACTACGATCAAATAGGCTTGTTATTATATGGTTACAGACATGACCAAATGCAATCGGTAGCAACTGCATGTTCGTTGATTTGGTTGCAGACCGCGTTTTTCAAGATAGTATTCTTGAAAAAAAAAAATTGAAAAATTTATTTTTGATAATATTTTGAAAAAGGTGATTTTTTTTTTGGTAAATATTCAAGTAGATAACCTATTTTCAATTTATAATTTAATATTTTCTTTTTTTTTATTATATACCGTGTGATGTATATATTATTTTTATTTGATATTTGTACTTTTAAATAATATTTGTATTTTATTATTTTATATGCATTTTATAATTAAACAATAAAGTGCAAATAATATTACGAAACTAATTGAATCAAGATCAATTTTTTTATCATTAGAATTAAAAAAAACAAATATTTAAGAATGTTGTTAATTGAATTCGAATTCGTGTCCATCGATACTATTTTACATGCTAAATAATATTTAGTGTGAAATTTAACGATTATTATTTATTATGATTATAATATAATGGTTGTAAATATTGGTTAATCAATATTACAAATTATAAAAAATTATAATAATGTAACATAAATTATTTTCTTACACTATTTACACGATAAAATCATCTTAGACTTAAATTGTATTCCTAAATTCTCCGATCCAAATGGCGGAGAACTTTCCATGAACTTTTTATATATACTAAAGTGGTGTTTAGACAAATAGATGTTTGGGAACTTATTTTCCAGAATAAGTAAACTTATTTTAAGATAAAGTTGGAGACTCTTAACTTTTTTTCGAAAAAGTTAACTTTTTTTGCAACTTATAGAATCTCAAACATACATTAAATACTTGTATAAATTTTTTTTATCAAAATATGAAATTTTTACCCAAAAATAAATCCATAAAAACTTAAAATAAGTTGACGCCAAACAGGCCCAAAGTTAGAGATTACTAAATTTTTTCTGAAAAAAGTTAATTTTTTTTTTTTGCAACTTATAAAATCTCAAACATACATTACATACTTGTATAAAAAAAATAAGAATATGAAATTTTTATCCGAAAATAAGTCCCTAAGGACTTAAAATAAGTCTAGCCAAACAGGGCCTAACTTAGAACCCTTGCATTTCACGAATTTTTTAATGTAATATATTTTTTTATTAATCGGTAGTGATAATTTTAAGATAGGAATTTTGTAGGTTCAAAATTTTTAAATGATAGAATTTAATTATAATAATTATATATATGATGCCCATGATATTTTCAGAAAAAGAGATATTTTAATGTAGAAAAAATAATTCATTTTATCTGAAAAAAGTAATTTAATAAGTTATTAGTAATTACAATATTTTATTAAATAGAATAGGTAAGTTTACCTGAAAAAGGAAATTGAATAGTTATTGAAAAAATATAAAAGCTCACATGCTCTGCATAAAAAAGGAAATTGATTAATTATTTATAATTATATTTTTTTTTCATATCTTTCAATATTTTGGCTTTAGTATAATAGTATAGATGTAGGTAAGGGTATTTAGATAAAAACATATTAACATATAAGTAAAGGTAATTTAGTGAAATAGGAAATACCAAAAAATAGGTATCCAAATTTTTAATATTTCGACTATTATAATGTAGCATAAAAATGAAAAATAGTTTTCCAAACTTTTACATTTCTGTATTAAACTATCACGAAAACAAGTTAAAATAATTAGAATTTTCTTTTCTTCATATCTATATATATTATAATGCTTGGAGATCGAAAAGTTACCAGAAACGTTCAAGGTATTTTTCTTGAATTTTTCTTTTTTTTTAATTTTTTTATTAAAATTATTTTCTTGCATTAAATAGCTTTCAATGACATATTAATTAGTAATTAATTATACCTAATAATATGTATTAAATTTATTTTATTTTATTTATTTAAAAAATTATAAAACTTTATTTGAGCATTATAATTATTACTTCAGTATTAAATATAAATTACATATATAATTAAGTTTACTTTTAGATAAAATAACGACTAAAAATTATTTACATTGCATCCTTTTTATTCCTTATCGAACATCATTCCAATTTCTTTTCGAACAATTGTCGTACAGACAACCTTTCACTTCTCAAGCAAGCTTTATCATTGGTGATTATGAAAACCGTAATAAATTATAGAAGTACGTAATGGATATAATAAAAATAGTTTTATATTTTTACACATAAAAAATTACACATGGATTATAATCAAATCGATTAAATTGAAAAAATCCAATTTTATCAGTAGATTAAATCGATAAAAAAATTTCGCACCCGTTGTTCATCATATTATGTCAAATTAAATTAATATTGTAATTAAATAAATTCTTAAACTACAATCGAGCATGTATGTTATGAGAGGGACGTCGGCTTTAAAAAATGTTATTATATATAATATTTATAACTTTTGATCGTAAAGACTATGTTTGTATTATAATTGCTACTTTTTATATTTATGATATTTTTGAGATTACGAAAATTTTTAGATATAAAAAGAGAATATTTTCAAACTTATAATTGATGTAAATTATTTTGAATCAGTTTTTTAAAAAAAATCTTAAAAGACCAATCAATTTTTAGAAATAATAAAAAATCATTCATCTATTTTCAATATTTTAAAATGAAAATTTATGAATCCCGCGAAGCGCGAATAAGTTTTCTAATTACAATTAAATAGCAAAGAATAGTTAACGTATATTATTGTTGAAATCTGATTGGATGAGTTAGATTGATAATGATGGGAGTTGAACAATGAGGACTATAGTTGCCTCCTTATATAATTTTTTATTAGTATATGGTAATTTTCCTCTAAAATTAATCTATCCCTTCCATCTTTTCCATGTCATTGATCTTTTCCCTCCCAGTTTATTATTTTTAGAAATAGATGCAGATAATTTTAGGGAGTTTTGTTGGATAAGATTTTACAATTACATCTTAAATGACTTAGCCTATATAATAATAGGCTCGCGATTAACAACAAATGTTTGTTATCGTTTGTTATTATTATTCACGTATCTTAGAAACTTTTCTGCGATATGTAAAGAGATGGAACCCCTCTGTTTTCATACCAAAAATCCTACTAGCGAAGAGTTTGAACTAATATTTTCCTGGGTTGCAGGCGGAGAAAAGCGGACGTGGGGAGGGTAATTTACCATTTCTAAATCGAATCTTTTTTGGCTCGATTTAGTAGGTAAATTAACTCCCCAAATGGTGAAAGAATCGTCGTATGCCTTGTTTCGTTAATGATGGCTTTTCTGATTCTATTCGTATAACTGTCCATCGTAGTAGAGGAATGGTTCCTGATTCCGGGGCGGAGCTGTATGACGCGAGAGCGTAACAGCCCCAGATCCGGGATCGGGGATCCGGTCGTTACAGACTCAATTTTCATCCACAAAACCAACATAAATTAAATTACAACCTTGTGACCCAAAACAACAACATAAAACACACCAGTTATAGTCCTAGAGATGAAATCAGAGTAACTATCAAATATTATTAATCACGAGTTTGAGTTATTACAACCCAAAAGAATTTAACTTACATACTCTTTGCCATCCATTTACATATGTTATATGGATAAATATATCCGATGCTTAAAAGCGAAAAACTAGCCTACCAATAGCTTCCTCCTCAGCAATGGTAGCTACATCAGCGGGTAACTCTCTAACGGCTCCACGCTCTTGCGCCAAGTATGCCTTGGACGGGCCATCTGCTCTAGCTGTTGTTGTGATATAATAAATAAAGCAAGGGTAAGCAATATCCCACCAACAATAATGTATACTGAACAATAATATATATATACAGTTCAAAAGTATTTTTGAAACCATATGCCGTGCATTAATGAACATAGTTCCAGTATAAGGTAAAGGATGAAGTTACAAGGTAACTCAAAACATATTTTCTGTAGAAATATCTTGTAAGAACCCTAATTTTTGGTAATATTTCCTTTTATTTAGTATCTTGTGACATTATCATTATAGAACCTTTCTAGTCATCCCTGTTGATTTATAGAATTGATTGTCTGAGAAACTGCGTTGTTGCATTTATGATGTAAGATATACAGAGAGATTGTGAAGGCAAGAGTCTTACTGTTAGTAATATTTATAAAGCTTGGGATTTGAGAATGGTTAGAATATTAAAGGATTTATTAAGAATTATGACGAGGAATTTTGGACATTCGAGGAATTCACACAATAAGTACTTAAGGAATTATAGGGGAAATCTCTGCGCGACGAAATATTATTACGAGAGAATAATTAAGTTACGATACGAAGTAAGGATTAAATAACAAGCATTGGTGGGAGAATAATATTACAAGGAAAGGAATTACATGCAAGAGCCATGTAACTAGCTAGTTAGAAAAAAGGAACTAGAAAACATAAAAGCAAAAGTGAATAGTGACTAGCATGGTGGATGATGTACTTAGGGGACAATAGGGCATGGATGCAACCTAGGCTAGCTTGGCAACATGTGACTACTCTTTACTAACCATAATAATACAAGTCATACTTAGCATTTCTTTTTTACCATTCCAAACAAAACAAAGCAAAAACACTCCCCCCCCCCCCTTGATAATAGCTCTCGGCCGAACCACCTTGGGAGAGAGGGAGAGATTTTCTCTCCAAGTTTTCTTCATCTACAACCTTCCTAGGGCTTCCTTGCATCATAGTAGAGGTATGGTATCAATTTCAAAGCCTTCCATCCATTGGTTCTTGAGTTATAATTGTTGGAAGTTTAGAGAAATGTTAACATAAGTTTATTATCTTTTAGATCTTGCATTGTGAGTGTTGTAGGAGGCCATCTAAGGTGTTTTTAAGTTGTGTAAAGATTGTTCAAGGTCTCTAGGAGCTCAAGAAGGTATAAAATCTCAAACCACCCTTGATTATGTGTTGTTCATATAGTGTGGTAGTAGATCCATGTATTTTAAGGCTTATCTTGAATGTATATGTATTGGATAGCATGGATCTTGGGTTTTGATGTTGAGATTGTGATTTTTATGGCTATGGTTAATATATGTATCTCCATGAGTGTTATGAGTCATGATCTAAGTGTTTTAAGTGGTGTTTATGTTATGGAAGTATGAAAAGTGGTTGATCTAAGTGAGTTGAGCTTGCTGAGTTTGTCCAGGAACTTTGATCTGTGTTGTAGCACGATTTTGAACACCCAAATGATGTCCCCTGATGTCCTACCTTATATTGTTGGAAAGATAATTGAATGTAGTTTCTGGATATGTAAGATTCATAGCTAGGTGATGTGTGGATTTTTAGTTATGGCCGGAGGAGTGAATTTTGTTTCTGGACTATGGACTGCATTAAGTGACCCCCTTGTGAACCTTGTTTAAACACCTTAAAATATATTTGGGATCATGGAAAAATTTGAGAATGTAGGTAATGCAGTGGTGAAGACCACCCAAAAGGAATTGGATTAAAATATGAATTTTTGGATTTTATAAAAATGCTAGAGTAAAATTTGCGTAATGGAAAAAGGTCGATTAGTGGAACATTATTCTAGGGTTAGTGGTTATGGTTCGAACGTGGTAACTAAATTAAGTCGAGTAAGTGACGAGCGTAAACGAGTGATGTCATGGACCTATAGTGGGGCTAGGGAGTCATAAGACGAAGTCGTTAAGTTAATTTCGTACCCCCTTAAAACCCCGTAATTAGAAAGAAATTGTTAAGGTACTAACGAACGATTATTGTTTATGTATAGATCGTTCGAATCCGCACGCTCGACCACCCCAACCAAACCAAGGCAAGTTTACTTTTCAAAACTTATCCATATACAAGGACTTTTACTGTTGTGTTTGTAGTTTTCAAATTATATCAAATGCTATGTTTATCGAAGTATTGATGCAATTGAGATTGAACAAGTACATGTATGCTTTTACCCCTTGAACTTAGATTGAAATGTTTTCTTCGGACAACGACTCTAGCAATAGAGGTCGTAGCGGTCCGTATATACTATTGACCGGGGAGCGGTATATCATTATATCGTATCTATATTGCGAAAACCCGAAGGGTCATTCGGGTGGTATCGTATATTCAAATAACTATTGTTATATCTTCGTAAATACTCGAAACCCTATCTTGGATTAAAAGTTTATTTTATCGAATAATTATTTTATTAATTATTATTATTAAATTTTAAAATATTATTTATTAATTACTGTTCATTATTTACAGACAAGTTAATCCAAGATACTTTTTAATTCTTTCAAACTCGAACTCTTTCGAACTCAAAACATTTTCGAAAACCCCCGGTCAGATTCTGCTTCTTGTATGATTTCAAGAATCATCGGTCGACTGATGTCGGACCTCAATTACTCTGTTTTCAATCAAAATCAAGTTTTAAAAGAAAAGAAAAAGGGACTCTGGCAGGTGTGGGAACCGTTGACGAACGATTCCCGGGATGTGTAAGCGGCCGTGAGCCAGGCGGTCCATCAATTATTATTCCGGCCCAGGTGTTGCCGAAGGATGATTACGGATGTAGTTTTCATCGAGGGTGATTACGGATGTAGTTTTCACCCAAGGGATAGTTACGGATGTAGTTTCTATCCTTCTACCGGTAGAGAAGACCCGCGGATTATTGGACTTGGATGTGGCGACTGATCATCGTCAATCCTTGTCAGGTTTTGTGTTTTCTTTAAGTCCCATTCCTCCATTTTGGAAAAAATGCTTTGACACTGCTTCTTAGGCTTTTGTGCCAAGTTGCTGATAGTGTTCTATTTTGATGAGAAAGATGTTGATTCAATGTAGTATCTAGAACTGCAAGTTTATTTTGAAAACAAGGGCACATATTGTTGCACCTTCGAGATTTATCAACTTTGACAAGTGATTTTGTAACTGATTGATACAAACAAATATATCAACTGCCAATCATATGAGATGTATATTGCTTATCTTATATACATATTTCTTGCTGAGCTATAGTTGCTCACTCTTGCTTGTTTTCAAACTTTACAAACACAACAGCTAAGCGAAATGGCAAGACCCAGGCAGACTGCTCGAAAGCAGGTGACTAGGCCCGAGCCTCCACTTGAGATTCCACCGGTAGGCCCCATTAGCCGGATTGGTTGGCAGCTTTTGTTAGTACGTTTTATTTATCAGCATGACCTGTGCAAGCACTGTATCGTAACAAACTTTCAAGCCGCCAGCTTCGCTTCATATCGGAGTGGTGCTGGTAGCATAAATACTATTTAATTCGGTCTGTAATAACTCTGATAACTTTATTACTGTTTAATCAATGTGTGACGTTTCTAAGGCTCTAACCTGTGTGTGTGAGTGTGGTGTGAGTTTATTGTGGGGTCGATGGCTGTGTTATATATATTGTGTGCAAGAACAGGTATGTTATTAATGGAAAATGGACCGTGAGCGCCTAGATCTCCGACCCCGGATCTGGGGGCGTCACAGAAATGGTATCAGAGCGAGGTTACAGTTCTCAGAAATGATAGTAATTTAAGAAAGCAATCCTAATAATAATAACAATAACGATAACCTTAATAACAACTTCAATAATACTTAGAACTCTCATCGAGTTGGTAGTCGGGTTATCGGATATAGCCCTGACTTTAAGGCCCGTGAGGGAACTACTCCTAAACCCTTCTTTTATGGTTAGTGACCCACTTTATTTCCCTTGTGTAGATGGATGAGATACCAGACCCTGAGGCTTTCGAGAGGGAGCATGATGAGGCCCTGATGCGAGAGACCGAGGACCCTGAGGAGGATATGGGTGCTGACTCCGAGCTTGGCCCCTGGATTACAGTGATAGATAGTACTGATGATGAGGATCCCGTTGAGGAGCCCTTTGAGCCCGAGCCAGAGCCTGTTACCCCATCTCCTGTAGCTACTGATGAGGAGAGTGTGAGATCCGGCGAGGGTCGTGTTGTGTCACCCCCACCTTCTCCGCAGACATCTAGCCCTGTTTCATCGGACGGTGACTCTGAGGATGACACTTCTGGCGAGGAGGAGCTTGACCCTACCCCTGCTCCTGCTCCTGCTACTGCTGCTGCACCTACTCCTGTTCCGGTCATACCACCTCCGGTTTTCCATGACTATCTCTATATTACAAAATACAGACTTCCGATCTTTATTAAAAGAATGAGATCATATGCCCTTCTCTAAGGGTCTTAGCAATATCTGTCTTATAATTAGTATATCTTGTATCTAACTTATAAGACAACATCAATCAGGGAACAAGTATTACAATGTAAATTTGAAAGTAGGCATGCATGCTATGGCATATGTATAACAACATTCAATTATATATATTATCACAATAACAGTTCCAAAGTATTGGAAACTTGCCTGGTACTCCTGCTATACTAGTGATATGACTCGGGGTGGTCCGGCGATCTATAAATAACCAGAACATCTGAGGTTAATCACTCAAAGCTGTGAAAAGCTAAGTAACTACTTTACTTAGGTTAAAACACGTTATCTCGTTATGCACACTCTAGTGTAACTCTTATTAATACCGTTATGATCTAACACTTGTTCGTTATTAAGGCGTGTCATTACACTTACACTTGGTAGGTCCTTAAGCCATATAAGTGTTGAGGTCAGTCGTTTACTAGGAAAGATTATACCTCGAGATTTAGACTAAATGACACTTTGTAACCCGTATGTATATACGTTTTGTCAAATTGGTCTCAATTTACGTTTTTTTTGCACTTTGTAACCCTTATCTTAAAAATTCGCTTCTAATTGCAACCCTTCGCTAACCTGCCGTTTGATTGGGCCGTTAACGTTAATAAACTGAGGGGCAAATTAGGAAAAAAAAATTTCAACGGCTTCTTTGTCATATATGTGCAACCCAGCTTCATATATATGTACATACAATTTGTATATAAATTTCCAATCCATATATTTGTTGACAAAGCTAAATCTTGATCATGACTTTAAGGTGTTATTGTGGGAATTGGGCTATACACCGAACGGCATGGACCTCCATGAACGCTGGACGTCGTTTTGCTGTGTGTTCATCTCGAAGTTGTAATTACTTTTTATGGTTGGATCCTCCATTGTGTTATCGGGGAAGACAAGCTGAAACAGTCCTTGGTGAGTCCAGTAATGGCAGATGCGTGCGAGATTGTGGGAGATGTGTGCGAGATTGTGGCAGATGTGTGCGAGACGTGGTGGTAGAGGAAAAGAAAGAAAGTGGCAAATGTGTGGGAATCAGGGTAGTAGAGGAGAAGAAACAAAGTTGCAGTCTGGCTTTGTTTTTGTTGATTTTAACTTGGATATGTATTGCATTTCTGTATCTTGTGGCAACCATAGATGAGTAGGTTAATGATGACATTATGTGACTTGGTTATGGATGACATTGTAATGGTCGAATTGTATTAGTAAATGTATGTTTTTTCTTGCACATTACAAGTACTTGCATTGTAGAACAAATTCATTAGAAACTTACAAATTCATTAGAACAAATTTGATTGCATAATAAGGTCATAAGAAGCCAGTGACATAACAATCCATTGTACCAAAAACAGTTAACAAAAGTTTGAATAGAAGTTAAAACCACAACGACCAACATAAATGGTCACCAACCAAAGCAAATATCCAACTACAAAACATAAATAATAGTAGTTCATTTATCTTCTTGGCCCTTGATCTGTTTCTTCTTCTTGTCTCTAGCCGCCTGTAAGTTGGTAAGTGTTGTGAATTTTTGACCTTTAACTGATTCCACACCAAGGACCATCTGTGATGGTGCTTTGAAAGGTTTAAGAACACCAGCATGTGTAGTAGTCTCAGTAGGAGTCTTTGCAGGCAATTGTTCCACTGTTGCTGGACTTGCATTTTGAACTTCTTGGCCCTTTTGTTGTTGATCTCCCCCCTTTTGTTGTTGATCCCCGACCTGTGAAACAAAAAAATAAAGGAGTTCATTGTAGAATAAAGGAGATATTGTAAAAAAATTGAGGTTCACCAAATTTTTTTTACCTTGGATTTGTAGGACCTGATATTATTCCCTTCCTGTCCACAACCTTTACATTTTCCTTTTGTTGATACTCTCTTGAGTCTTGTGGGATCTGAATCTCTTGGTTGCACACCATCATTTTTTCTTATCTCTCTTTTTTTAGGTCTACCAGGAGCAACCTTTACTGTAGGAGGTAGTATGGGAGTAACTTGTGGTTCCTCCCAAAACTCTTCTCCACTAATTGGTTCCAAGATGTGGCTGTAGACTCTTAAGTACCACTCTTTCTTGTAACACTAATGTAGATAATCTAGGGGATTTTTCTTTTGAAAATAGATGCAAGCAATGGCATGAAAACAGGGAATACCTGTTAGTTGCCATTTCCTACAGGCACAAGTATGTTTTTTCAAGTCACAAACAATTTCATGACCACCCTCTGTCATTGTCACCTGAAATTTGTCACCACCATTCCAAACTGGCCTAGCTTTGGAAGCAAGCAACATTGCCCTATTTTACAAGAAAAAATGAGTCTAAAAAAAAATCAAGTGAGGTAAATCAGTTAGAATACTATACATACTTATCAAGCTTTTTCAGTGCCCTGGTGCAGTAAGTTGTATTTATCCTTTCCATTTTACTTTTTCTTCTCTGGATTCTTTGCATACAACTTGTGTGAATGCTCTTGAACATTGTTACAATGCCCATGTCCCTATATTTGTTTGTGGCATTATTGAATATCTCGCAATGGTTGTTGACGAACATGTCAGATTTGCAAAGCTCTCTAAAACCAGATCGACTCCATTGTGAGCTTGGCTTTTCTGCAAGCCATTTGTGTGCTCTTGGGGCAACCTAAAGCATAGTTATACAAACAATGCATGAAAGATATTGATATAAAAGAATATATAGATTGGTTCTCTTAAAGTAGTAATCTATTGTGGCTTTAGCTGCACACCACAACAATCTCTGAATGCCAAGACCTTTGTGTAATATTTTCATATTGTTGTACAGATGTTGAACACAAAATCGATGCTCAGCTTCAGAAACTTGGGACTCTAGTGCATTTATTAATCCCTTTTGTCTATCAGAAATAAAAGTGTAAGTACCACTGTTATTAATGTTCAAATCATTCTTCAGGAGACCTATAAACCAGTTCCAGGAGTCAGTGTTCTCTTCTTCTACTTGGGCCCATGCGATGGGATACATCCCATCATTGGGATCACATCTACAGCTGTTAGTAAAATACCCCCCAGCGGACCCTTTAAATGACACCCATTTAAACCTATTATGGGCCTGCATCCATCAAGAAAGCCCTCCTTTAAGGGTCCAAGACAAACATAGAACCTCTTAAACCTTTGTGCATCTGTCTCATTCCCAGCTGGCTCAGACATAATCTTAACTGTAGAAGCAGGCATCTGTTTTTTGATCTCATTCCCATATGCATATATCTTGGCAAACTCAGCTTCATGTTTTCCAATGATGTTGTCTTTAGCTTTTTTCAGTGCCCTATATATCATTGACAGTGAAATATTACACTTCAAATCATTGAAAACTTTTGAGTGAAAAGCGTCTGTAGGCCAGGTGGGGTTCATTCTTAATTCATCCTCATATAGTTGAGCTATAAGTGTAGAATTGAACTGCTTTTGCATCCATGTGGGGTTGCATGTATGAACAGTCTTCAGTGTTTTAATTTGGAATGTATCACTCTTCTTCATCTTCAATCCATAACATTTCCATTCAAACCCCTCAGCACACACCCATTTTATCTTATCAATATGATTTTTTTCAGTCTAATGGCTCTTTGCTACACAATAGCATATCTTCTAACTGCTTCTCTGAACACTTGACCACTACTAAACAACATACCAAGTAGAAATTTAGGGTCCTTCATGTCAGTTACCTCATTAAATTCTGGAAATTTGCAGTCTTCTTCATCACATGAGGAGACAGCCATTCTTTCTTCTTCGCTGTTGTAGAAGATATCTGTGTTGTAAACATCATCATGTATGGCTTCTTCTCCATCTGAAACTCTTTCTTCATAATCATCATCATGTATGGCTTGTTAATCTTCTACTTCTTCTTCTTCATGGTTCTCATCATTGCTTTTCTCAGCCTCATTCAGTTCATAAATACTTTCAGCTGCCTCATTCACTTCATCCTTGCTTTTTTAAGCCTCATTCACTTCATCCTTGCTTTTTTCAGTCTCAATCACTTCATCATTAGCCCTCACTTCATCAGGTTGACTTACAGGAGGTCCCTCACTTTCCTCCAACACCACTGGAGTGTCTGCAGTGTTCTTGAATAAGCCCTGTATAAGTTTAGAAAAATATAAGACAAAATGACATAATTATGAAATGACAAAAAGAAGCAAGCTAGCAAAATAAACACTAACTTACCCTAAGCATGGAATACCTTCCCTTTCTTCTGGTTCTATAGGGAGGATTAAGAGGAGGATTCTCCTTTTCTTCTTTGGACTGATTGTCACTTCAGTGGGAGGATTAGGAGGGGGGATTGTCCTTACCCTCTCGAATCTTATTTGCACTTTAGTGGGCGGATTAGCAAGGGGGATTGTCCTTATCTTCTTTGGAATGATTTCTACTTCACTATCACTTGAATCTATATTAGAAAAATCACCATGAAAACTCTGTTTATCATCTTCATCTCCGGAACCTTCATAACCACCAAATTCCTCATTTAGATTAAGAGTATCAATTTCCTCCCTAATGTCACCTATTTTTTCCTCTCTTTCATCAAGTTCATATTGTGTGAAGGAAAAATCATCAAAACCAACATCCTTAGTTGTGATATACACATTGAAAAAGTCCTGGTAAACCAATAAATCCAACATTATCTTCACATGGTCATCAGTTTCAAGGGGCATCAAATCATTGTCCAAATTATCTCCAACGATACAAAACCACGTATCATAACAACCGTTCACTAGCCCTATTTCTTCGAGCTATGACTCCATTTCAACAATGTAAAAACGGTCATCTGAGCACATATCAAAATAATGAACCTGATCGCCAATATACTATTTCTTATCCTTAGAAAATTCACCGTCATGGTGGACTCTAAGTGTAAATTGTCCACTGGAAGCTGAAACATATTAAAAGCGCAACATATTTAACACACATACACAGAAAATAATATTGTAGTGACTAGTGGGTGTGTAAAAAACAATTGTCATAGTATAAAGAGAATTGAACAAGGGACCACAAGCAAAAAAGGGATTGTTTATCCAAACCCTACAACTCATGCATGCAACAACTATCAAATACCTTCTACTCATAATAATAAGACAATCACAATCGAGTTTTACCTTCATAGTCGGGTATTTCAGAATCGATTTTCAGAACAGGTGCAGTTGCAAGAGGTATATCGGCTCCTTTCTCAAGAAAACCTTCCCAGTAATACATGGGTATTTTAGCCCAAGTAGTTGTATCGCCATCTATTATCCTTAATCGCCTACGCATTCTGAGTCCTCGAAGTGATTATGATCTAGGGTTTTTTGCAAAGAGGATCTAACGTTTTGATTCTGAGTTCTCGATTTAGGGATTTTACATTTTAATTTAGGGATTTAGGGATTTTACGTTTAACAACGAGCTTTATTAACGTGGATGTGGGTAATGACTAATTTGCCCCTCAGCTTATTAACGTTAACGGCCCAATCAAACGGCAGGTTAGCGAAGGGTTGTAATTAGAAGCGAATTTTTAAGATAGGGGTTACAAAGTGCAAAAAAACGTAAATTGGGACCAATTTGACAAAACGTATATACATATGGGTTACAAAGTGTCATTTAGTCCGAGATTTATTGATCGTTTTCTAAGTGGTTTTCCAAAGTTATAACCAATTGTCCTTTTTAGGGGTTCATTCGCACTTAACCTTGATTCGCACTTAACCTTTTTAGGTGTTTGACATGAAGTCTTCTCTCACACCTTCCTTATGATCTCTAATATTTAATTACCAAGATTCGTCACTGAATTAATCGAGTTAAGGGTGTTCAATTTCAATTACGAATTTGCATTTATGGTTTCGAATCACTTTTAGTAAATCGGCCATAACTCCTAAACCGTAAGTATGTTTGCTTCGATTCTCGTGCGAAAACGATCTATAACTCGAGATCTACAAGGGTATGTCATTTATTTATCAAGGCCAGAAAATTATCTCAACTGTTATGACGAATTTTAAGGGTTTAACGAAATTTTGGCATTATAACGGCTATAAATCGAACGTTCAAAAATCGTTTCATCAAAACCAAGCCACACTGGGCATCCATACATCTTACATACATTATAATCAGTCCATAACATTTGATTTCACCATCATATGAATCATATTACTTAGATCAACTAAACCACTAACTAATCATGCTTACATGCTAATAATAACATCATAATCATTACTAATCTACAAACTACCAAGAACATCCATAAAACTTAAGATAGATCTAGGGTTTCAAGTGGTATACCTTCCTTGGAGTATGTAAAAGCCTTACTAAGCTTGATCTAGTCTTTGTATATGCTTAAGCTAGCTTAGATCATCCAAAGAAATCAAGAAATCAAAATTAGTTTCTAGAAATCACTATTCATTATCACTTTTGTAAAAATCATAGAAAATCGAAAAATAAGATTTTGGCTCTCAAATTTTTACCACATCTTGGCCTCTTCAAATTGGGGAGGAAATTTGACTAGGCTACACTCCTTTGTTACCTATGAAATTTTTAATGTGTGTTCTCCATACAATGAGGAGGCTATGGTTTAAATTTGGTGATTTTTGAAGCTCTAGATCTTGAGATATGAATTTTTCTTTGAGTTGTGTTCTTATTTTGCAGATTGGAGAGCTTTGTGGTTATCTTGCTTCTCTTGGTTGGTTATTGTGCTAAATGAATTATTGTAATGAGGTTTATATAATATCTTGGTCATAAAGTAGCTTTAATAAAGTGATCATGTCATGGATGATGCAAATCAAGGGACAAGTGTTCATGTTTAGTGGTGTTTAAGCTAAGTACTTGGATGGTTTTCTAAGTATGCTAGTTCTCTTAGTAACTACTTGGTTACTTGATCATATCCTCTTGCACATGCATGCACCTTGGCTCTCTGCTTGTTTTTTTATCCGGTTATTGCTCAATTCATTGATCGTTCGGAGGAATATCTCGAAGATTTCTAATTAGGGTTTTACCGGAAACCGTCTTAATATTTATACTACCATTCTCAATTCTCTTTAATAATTCTTGAATCTATATTCCTTAAATCTTTTCAATAATTCCTTAAGTCCTTCCGTATCCAGGAAAATCTCGGGGAAAATAAAATTTCTATTTTTCAGAATCCGATAACTTTTACATACACTCTTTTTCCCCTTGGATCATTAATACGAACTCAGAAATCCGTTCCGGGTACTTCTATATAGTGTCGTCTAATAATATTCCTATTTCCACCAAAAACACTATTCATCACTTATTCTCTCTTTAATTCTTATAATTAGAAAAAATGTCCTTGCGCTTTTCCGAGCGTTCCTTAACCCTTTTACGGAACCACTGGACTTATAACAGATATCAATTTGGATGACATGAGAATATTCTTCCTCTTTGGAATTACCATATCTTACTTTCCTAGGAGATAGATTATTCTAATCTAGGTTGTCAACCCATTGCACTATTCATGACATATAAATATTGGAATCCATTTTCATTCCATAATCATTTATTAGAACCACTGTTACACTTATACTCCATTACATAATAAAAGTTTTAATTCCTACCAAAAATCTGGGTTCTTATATAGAGTCTCCCGTACAGTTCAAAAAGTCTATTCCGAATTCCTATTTCCCCAATTCAGAAAGGTTACTGGGCCGACCCAAAGTTGTATTTCCGCCGCCTATCTCATGCCATGCTTCTTGAAAGGGGGTAGGATTCGGTAAATCGAAAACAATCAATTAAGAATAAAAAACTTGAAAGAAAGAGATTAAGAAATATATTCAGAAAGAATTTTTGTACTGCAGTTTTTTTTTGTGGTATGTGTTTCACCGTTTGCCCTAGCAATCATTTGCTAAAGACTGAACCCCATAATAATAATATATATTATTATATTAAATTCAAACTTTTTTAAATTTGTCGATTTGATTTTCGTTACAGTTATCCTAATTAATAAAATAAATAATAACATAATATAATTAATTTAATTAGCTGATTGCCTATTTCACAAATTGTATACTTTAAGTTGAAGATATTACATTTTATAATCACCTAAAAACATCAGTCGTACCATATCTTCCAATCATTAATATTTCATATCTAATTCAAGCATGTTACATTTTTTATTAAAACTAATCTTACAATAATTATTATATACCCAAAAATATCACAACACATTTTCCAATTATTAATAAAATATGTTAAAAAATCGATACACGTTGTTTATAATAAGGAAACACTAGTATAATATGTAAACATGAGTATATTAAATAAAAGTTAAAAAAATTATTAAAAATAATGACTATATAAAAATATAAATATAACATTAAATAAAATTTATAACATAATAAAAGAAACTCGTGCATCAAGTTTCGGCATGATCATCCTAATTGTTAAAAAAATAATATAATAATATAATTAATGATAATTATCTGATTTTCTTTTTTATTTAAAGACGTTTACTTTTAATTGACGAAATTATATTTATAAACACCTAAAATATTGTATCATCCAATCAATATTATTTCTTTTCTAAATAAAACACGTTAACTTTTAATTTAAAACATAATCTTGTAATAATTAATATCCCAAAAATATAGTACCATATCTTCAAATCACTAAAAATGTCTGTCAAAGAGGCATTCCTGTAACTATCTAATAACAAGTCTAATTGTTTGTAATGTTTTGCATTGCGTACATGACCCCTTAACTGGGAAACCCTTTTAGATAGATTTTCTACTTTAAAATGTACTTGTAACGGGGCAACAACTTCAGTTGTGTAAGTGTACAAATCAAAGTCATGAAATAATGTTTGGAAGAAGATCCAAAGATTTGCCCCATGCTTGAAGAACAAGGTTGAAGAAATAAACACATTTGGAGTTGAAAGTTGAAAATTTTCCTAAGTACAAATTCGAGAAATAATTTGGTTTATTCGGGAAGTCAAGGTTTCGAGAAGTCAAGAATTCGATATGTCAAAAATATTGTTCGATACCTCAAAAAGTCAACAAGTCAAAACTCAATTCGATAACTCAGAAATTCGACATGTCTAAGACTCTATTAGAGAACTCAGGAAGTCAACAAGTTAAAACATCATTCGAGTTCTCAAAGGTTCAACAAGTCAAAGTCACATTCGCTATCTCAAGGACTCAGAAGCTATTCGACATCTCAAGAATTTCATAAGTAAAGGCACTATTCGATAACTCGAGGTTTCCAGAAGAAAAAACATTCGAGAAGTGATTCGATATGTCGGAAAAAAATACTTCAAGAACTCAAACTTATCTAGCTGTTCAAGACAGTTCTCGAATCTAGTACTTAGCCATTTCTCGAATGGATTCTTGAAGACAAATTACTGAAGATATTCAAGTCAGAAAATTTACACAAACGAAGACACTTGCAGTGACATATCATTGTATTGTGTGCATGGAAAGTCTACAAAGAATTTTGGAGAAATATTCATGAGAACAAGCAGCTGAAGAAGTGGATCTGAGCAGGTTGAAAAGAAAGTTAAATCACATGATGTCCAGACTTGCACCAAAATGGAATAGACAAATTTGGGAAATGAATTTGTCTGTTATTAAGTTTGTAGCAAGTGCACTATGCACATGTTCTATAAATGCACCGCCTCACTTGTAATTTCAAAGCAAATATCTCTCTAATAAATGAATCTGAGAATACTAACATTTTTATTCCCAAATTGTAACAAATCTTCAATCTAATAAATATTATATTAAAGTGAAATTGTGTTCTTAATTCCATACATTATATTTGTTAAACACTCTTTCCAGCTACATACACAAACACTACAGATTCAACAGGTTGCTTAAGAAAGAAAATCAAGAAAGTGTTAAGAATACATCGCCTCTGTATTAGTACTGTGTATTCATACTCAATAAAAACAAAATATAATAGCATATAATAAATAATGACCATTAGATTTTTAGTAAAATATCTGAACCGTTAGATCTAATGGTTAGATATATTATATGATTAAAATGATTTACTAAAATTTTAAATTTTGAATTCCGTCAACTGACATATATATGTTAAAAATTTATAATATAAGTTTTGAACCATGGATATCATTAATTAAATTTATATTAAACTAAAATTAAAATTAAAATTAACTATTGATGATTATAAAAATTAAAATAATAACATAAAATAATTTTTTTTACAAATCAAAAAAGTTCGAGTATGGCATAAATTTTATAAAGTATTATTAAGGAACTTGACATGCAACTCTTGTAGTTGCTCTTATGTGTTCTTTGGAGCCATTTCTTACTTTTTCGAATAACGTTGGTTCCCTATATTAGTTTTTTTTTTTTTGATGCAAAAGGATTTATTTATTGCAAAAGCGAAGAATCATACAATAATGTTTCCAACACACTAGGTGGAGGAGACAGAAAAACATTAAAGCTATTAACCAAATAAGGTACCCTTGCTACAAGATGGGCAGCTTTGTTGACTTGCTTTTTACATAGGATACTGACAAATCAGGTCGGTCTCGAAGGATGGATATGCACTCCTTGAGGATAAAACCCACTTCAAGTCGATAGTCAATTCTTTTGTGCAATGCAGTCACCGTGAGCAAAGAGTCACACTCAATTTCCACATCCCTCACCTACACAACTTGTACCCACTGTAGTGCTTCAAGAACCCCTCAATCCTCAGCTTCAAACACTGTGCTCTCACCTGCTCGTCTCACATTTCTTGCCTGCATAAAACATCCCAAATGGTCTCTGAGAATCATTCCAACAGAACTAGAACCTGCCCCTGTGTAAACCGAAGCATCTACATTTACTTTGAGTGTACCTAAAACTGGCGCCTTCCATCGAGAAGTTTCGACTCTGCAATCTTTTGAGCTGGTGTTAATACGACTTAGTGTCCTCTTCCTTACCTCTTGCCACTTCGAAAATAGTTTTTTACTACATTCCATTGCAACCTGAGGCGTCATGTTTTTTCCTTCTCACACCTTAAAATTCCTAGCTGTCTATACTCCCCAAAGAACCATGGCAATTTTCTCCTTTACTTCAGTCGAATCACTCGCTAACCTTTGCAACAACCAACTCGGAGCATAGTCGACAAGACTCATATCTAAATCTAGCTCCATAGTCCTCCAGCAATGAGTTGCATATTCACAGTCGAAAAAAACATGGAGTAGATGTTCCACATCTCTCTCACACATAGGACACATAGTAGTCGTAGCCACTCCTCTATGCCTCCGTATGTTTCGAACTGGGATATTATTACGTCCAAAATGCCATAGAAATACCTTCACTTTCTGTGGTATTTCCAACTTCCAAAGTGTTGTGGATCAAAATCTAGGTTACGATTTGTAATTAATGCTAGGGTGGTTGAGCTTCGAGCTTTAATGGCTGTTTCTACGTTCGAGACTTTAATCGGTCCTCACAGAGTGCCTACGTATCTCGTATTGAGAATCAAGCCAACGTAGTTCTAGGTGACGGTGCCCTCGAGGCTATGGCGGCGAGAGCTCACCTAGGACGTAGTGGCTTGTATGTCTTTATTCGAGGATTAAGCCAAAACGTTGTTCAAGGGGTGAAGGAGCAGGTCCTTATATAAGCTGAGAAGCCTTAGAATTATGGTAGGAATAGGAGACTTGGTAGACAAGTCTTTGGGGAAGGTTCTAGATCTATTCCTTGTAGGAATCAGTTTCCATATTGAATTGGATGCCTTGGTGGCTAAGTCAGGCAAGAGGCACATTCTTGTTTGACTCTGATTTGCTGAGCTGTTTTATTACCCCTAATATTAATTACGAAATTAATATTATAATTAGGGTTTGGGCCCATCTGGTGGGCCCCACGTTTGGACCATTCTAGGCTTAATTAATGCCACATTAAATGTGTCTTTAAGGCTTACTTTTAGCCCATATCATTTTCCCCCCAACTTCTAGGAAAACTGATCAGGTTTTTCTTGAAGTTTTAACGGCCTTTTTCGAGACTTGGGTTAGGGTTCATCTTTGTACACTAGTGTTTCACGAGTATTGTCTTTATGTAAAGCGTGGAGCGACCGACGCGTTCACGACAATGTTAATTCGATGCTAATCGGCAATAATCAGCCTTAACGATGCTTAAACAATGTTTAAACGACGTTAAACGGCATAAAACGGCACTAAACGGTGCTAAACGGCCTTAAACAATGTTTAAACAGTGTTAAACAATGTTGAAAGGATAAAATGGCACTCACGGTGCTAAACGACACTACTCGGTGCTAATCGGCACTAAACGGTGCTTAAACGACACTAATCGGTGCTAATCGGCACTAAACGACACTAAACGGCGCTAAACAGCCTTAAACGACGTTTAAACAATGTTAAACGATGCTAAATAGCGATAAACGGTGCTAAACGGCACTAAACGACACTAAACGGTGCTAAACAACCTTAAACGACGTTTAAACAATGTTAAACGACGCTAAACGGCGATAAACGGTGCTAAACGGAGGTGATTCGGGACAATTGTAACCTCTTCCGGGCAGCAAGTCAGCCGACAAGGGTCCTGGTCAGCTTCCAGGTGCTCCTGGTCGGCTGCTAGGAGATCCTGGTCGGCTGCCAGGGGATCCTGGTCGGCTGCCAGGAGATCCTGGTCGGCTGCCAGGAGATCCTGATCGGCCAGACCCCCCTAGTGGCACCTGGTCGGCTGCCAGGAGATCCTGGTTGCCTGCCGGGTGCTTCTTGATCGCCTGACATGTGCTTCTTGATCGTCTGAAATGTGCTTCTTGATCGTCTGACATGTGCTTCTTGATCGTCTGACATGTGCTTCTTGATCGTCTGACATGTGCTTCTTGATCGCCGGCAGATTGACGGGAGATCCAGGTTGACTTTAATGATGTCACACGATGCTTAAACGACGTTTCAATGTTTGTGTAAACGACGTTAAATGGCATAAAACGGCACTATATGGTGCTAATTCGAAGGTCGATGTTTGTCGCGGAAAGTGAGAAACCTTCAACAAAACCATCAAACGATCCAATCAAACGATGGGGGGTGCCAAGATGGGTAAAGGGAAGTCAGTTGGAGCTTCTCCGTGGCTCCTGGTCGGCTGCCAGGTGCTCCTGGTCGGCTGCCAGGAGATCCTTGTCGGCCAGACCTTCTCTGTGGCACCTGGTCGGCTGCCAGGAGATCCTGGTTGCCTGCCAGGTGCTTCTGGTTGCCTGCCAGGTGCTTCTTGATCGCCCGACAGGTGCTCCAAGTTGCCTGGAAGTGTTTAAACGACGTTTCAATCTATGTTAAACGACATTGAATGGCATTTGACGGCATTACACGGTGCTAATCGATGCTTAAACGATGTCTAGTTGGAGGTCGATGTTCGTTTCAGAAAGTAAGAAATCTTCAACAGAGCCATCAAACGATTCGACCAACTGACGGGAGGTGCAAAGAGGTCGGCTGCCAGGTGATCCTGGTCGGCCAGACCCTCTCCATGGCAACTGGTCGGCTGCCAGGAGATCCTGGTCGGCCAGAGCCTCTTCATGGCACCTGGTCGGCTGCCAGGAGATCCTGGTTGCCTGACAGGTGCTCCATGGTTGCTTTGTCGTGCCTCTCGGAGCTTTTCGCAATGTCTGGAGTCTCGTTCTTGAATCACGTCCTTGACATTTAGATGTTGTATACCTCCTTTCAGAGCATAATCAGTCTCTTTATTAGCAAAGACTAATTGATAGTGTTTTATCTTCCTTAAAGGTAATTAGCTCCTTAAGCTTAGATGAGTGCATTGGCACAGCTTATTACTATATCTTTACGTAAATCCTTCTTTTCTTTCCCGGAATCATACATACCGGTATAATTATTGCCGGATATAGCAGATGAACTCCATTTTTTTTGTATATGAACGATAGATGACTTGCAAACACGAACCAGGCTGTGTTTCAACCTGATATAAGAGGTCATCCATCTTCTATAAAAGAGTGGGAGGAGCCTTCATTTTCATTCACTTCACTTCTTCTTACTTCTAAAATTCTCTCTAATGCTCTCAAGCTCTAAAACTCTCAAGTTCTAGCTTCAAGTTCGAGCTCAAGATGGCAGATGGCGACCGTGCTCCAGCTTCGTCATTCTCTATGTCCGAGGCGATGGCTAAGAGAACTTTGGCCAAAACATTGCGAGGTAATCTTCGACTGAATCCCCCTAAATATATTGATCGTCGATTTGATTCTTTAATTGACTTGTTGAGTACCATGAGGGATGCATTTCCCAACAACTCTGAATTAGCTGCGCATCATAGTCCGTGCAAGTTCGACAAGCAAGATGTCGAAAAGATTAAGGAGTTATATGGCTTCTCGGATGCGATCAAGGTTTGCCTTCCTGGCTTAGCTGATAGAACCTGTAATTGGCACCCAGAGAGGCTATGTGTCTACAAGGGTGCCCTTGAAGCAGGCCTGAGATTCCCGGTAGACCAGTTCATCATAAGGCTCCTAGCGGAGCTTCAGGTTCACCCCTGCCAATTGTATCCCAATGCATGGCGGGCGATCATCATCTTCATGCTGAGATGCCGGGATCTAGGTATCGAACCAACTACTACAATGTTCCGGAGTATATTCGCCACCAAGAATTCTTCTGAGATTCAGAAGGGATGGGTCACTATTCAGCATAGAACCAATGTTCCACATATTATGAATGCCTTTTCATTCCCAGATTCCCATCACTACTGGGACAGAGAGTTCGTGATTCTGGTATGGCGTGGTGGCGACTGGGGCCAATTCTTTATGTCTAAGTTTGGGGAAGTGCATGATGCTACGCACTTTGTATGTGATCTTGACGAGAAGGAGCTTCTTGATCGTGATAGATTACTTGCTGACGACAGCCGTACTCACTAAAAAGTTTTCTTAACCGAGAAGAGACTTGTAGAAGCTGGCCTTAGCTTACTTTCTGCTGATGGTAATTTTTTATCTACACATTATGAACTCTGTTTGTTCTTATTCCGATATCTTTTTTGTTGTCATTTCAGTTGCTGAGGAGATCGACAGTCGGCCCGAGAACCAGCCGAAAGTTACTAGAAGGATGATCAAGAAAGCCGAGGCGGCTTGCGTCCAACCTGGGCCGATGATCCCTCAGTTCCTATCGGGATGCTCTTCAAAGAGATCGCGGAATGCTGACGGGAGAGTCAAGACCCCCTTCATCCCTGGTTGGGGGATTTGTGAGCAAGATTCTGTCTTGGGATGCCCAGAGTCAGCCTTGGATTGGTCCAAGTTCAGCATCACTCCCCCCGACCTTTTGACAGTAACTGCCGGGGACAAATTTGATGAAGCGGAGAAACTCGGAGCTCAAGCCCTATATCTGGTTTCCAACCTTTCATCCTAGACGTAGTGTTTTCACGTAACTTATGATTATAATTGTCTCATTGATTCTTTGTTCCAGGCAAATTTCCAGTTCCAGGCTAGCACTCGGCTAGGTCATGCATACCGAGATGAGAATGTGGCCTTGAAGAAGGAGAAAGCAACTCTTGATGAGAAATACCAAGACTTGGAGTACAGGGCCATCCGGGATGAAGCTGATGCTCATTCTCTCCAGAGACAGTATGACTCCATGTATAACAAAAGGGCAGCAGACTGCAAGCTAGTGGTGAAGGCTTACCAGGAGTCTGAGGATTTCTTTCAGCTTATAGATAAGCATGACGATGAAGTACGCCCGGGTATCATGTCTATTGGCTGGGATCGAGCCATCAATGCTGTGAGTAAGAGGCACCGTACTGTGGTTTTCCCGAGGGACTTTCCAAGTCCTTACTGTCAAGTGGCTTCGGGCGTCGGGGCCAACCCAGTAGCTCAGGCTTCGGGCTCCGGCTCTAGGGGAAGTCATCGCCATTCCGGCTCCGGTTCGAGGGGTGTCCGAGCAACTATGGATGGCTCAGTTTCCTCGGATCCTCGAGGGAAATGGCCTATGACCGTGTAGAAGGGGAGAGTAGCTCGCCAAGCAGTCCCCTCAAATAGGGTAGTTGAAGATAGCTCATCTTCCGAGGAGGAAGAGGTTGAGGCGATGGAAGTGACAGCTCCACCAGTGGCGGTAGCCGAACCGGGTAAGGGCCATGCTGAGGAAAGCTCTGAGGAAGAGAGTGACGAGGAGGAGAGTAGCGAGGAAGAGACTGATGAGGAGGAGAACGGCGAGGAGTGTAATATCCCCTAACTTTAGCAATGCTACAGTGATCAAATGAATAGTAAATTTTGAGGATTTATGGAAATGGTATGTAGGTACTCTATAAGAGAAACAGAAAATGAGTAAACAGAAACCATATTAGTGTTATACAATGAAAATAAGTGACTCGAAATGACGATAGATTTCAGAAATTCCTGAATATGGATTTTGAGGATTTTGATTTCGAATAAGCTTCTATTGGATATTAAGGAGCATGGAGATATTTAAGGAAATTATATATTGAGGAATTAGTGAAATTAGATTAAACCAAAGAGTGATCAAGTCAAGGAAATGCCAAGGGAATTTAGGTTATTAAACGAGTTTGGGAATGCTTGAGAACCCGAGAGATAACCGGGAGAGCAACTTCTGAGAAAAAGAGAATATACCAAGGATATTGGATCTAATACCTACTTGAGGATTAGAATCACCCTAACACACTAATATATGATGTGGGAAAGGATATTATATATCCAAGGAATTTACAAAGGAGAAACCACTGAGATAATGAGGTGTATTCGAAACGAACCACAATTAGACGAGTATGGAGACCTCATACCCAAGATTAATAATGTAACAAGGATACATACCATATTATAATTACCAAGAGTGCTAGCATGATAATTAGAAAAGAAAACCAAGAAGAAGGAATTATTATGACATAATAATGACATCATTTTCCACTAACTTGTTTTTAAGGGTAGATTAGTCATTTAACTTGTAAAAATATCAAACCAAGCTTCTTAGATACTTCTTGCACAAGAACCAAGGATCCTACACAGCCATACATCTGATATTATCTTGTAAATATCATTAGATCAAAGTTGGATAAGTCAATATTGGATCAAAAGTGAAGATAAAGCAAGATAAACACAATCTCTTCAAAACTGCCAAGCAAGAACAACAATGAAAGAAAAATTCATATCTCCATTTCTATCCATGATAAAATCACCAAATTTTAACCACAATCTCTCCACTCCATGGTCCTTATTCGTTCCAAATTTCATGGCCAACAAAGTAGTATAGCCTAGTCAAATCCATGCTCAAAGTTGGACAACCCAATCTGTCCAGTTTCTATCCAGCGGAAAGATGGAGCTCAAAACCATAGCTAGGAAGCTTTGTTTTTGGTGATCTATAGCTCGAATCAAAGCTTATACAGATGCCAAGATGTGGTAAAAATTTGAGAGCCAAACTCTTATTTTTCGATTTGTTATGATTTTTACAAAAGTGATGATGAATAGTAACCCTTAGAAACTAACTTTGTTTTTATGGTTTCTTTAGTTGATTCAAGCTAGTACAAGGTTGTTTAAGGATTACCCAAGGCTTGTTAAGTGTTGTTAGAGCTTCAAAGAGGTATAACCACTCTTGCCTTTTTGTATTTATGGTGGAAATTGAGTTGATTCATAGTTAGGTAGTGTTAATGTTTAGTTTATGATGATTTTGTGTTATAAATGGTTAGTTTTGATATGGAAATTGTGTTGTGGACTTGGAAATCCATGGTTGGTATGATGACCACATGGTGTAGGGTAGATATATGTGCTTGGTGATGAATTGGGAGGTGGGAAAAATTTGGAAAGTACGAAATTATAGCCGTTATAATGCCCGATTTTCGTTAAACCGGAAAACTGCCCTGTTTTTAGCAACTGTGCACACACGGTAGGTTACTGTCCAGCACACTAAGTGACCATGAGATGATAGAGCTTAGTTCATAGATCGTTTCGATATAAGGTGCGTTAAAATCTGACGTACGGTTTAGGAGAAAAGTCAGTTTTAGTGAAAGACGTTCGAAAACCGAGAAAACGTAATTGTATCAACTTTGAGGCTAAAGTTACCATACTTAGACATTTTTATAAGTCACGAAATTTTGGGATAGTGTAGTAGGGTGATCAGAGGACCCTTGACAGTTGACCTTGCATTAAAATTCGAAATCTATATTTTCTGAGAATTTTTACAGTCGAGTGTGGTTATTAAGGGGAATGGTGGAATATGCTAAAACTTAGATCGAGTTTAAAAATGGTTAAGTGCATGTAAACTTTTGGTGCATAAAAACCATGTTAAACTTATAATATGAGTTAAGGGTGTTATGGTGTAGAGATTAAGTGATTAAGTGTGATATATACTAATGGTGATCCTTTCGTTCCTATAGAAACGGGAGACGAACTCAGGATTCCACCTACTCGCTTTAGAGATCCAGGCAAGATTCCTTCTATCCCTACTTTGAAATTTATTTATCTTTGGAATATAATTGATATCATGGAGTATATGTATATATATATGTGATGCTATTGTGCTATAGTGCAAAGAATATATTTTCCCTGATTTTAGGGAATTAAAGAGAGGTGAATGTGAGTTATGGAAAATAGAAATGATTATAAATGGAGCGAGCATGCTCTATAGTAAAAGAGATATGGAAGAGAATGGTATCAGTTGCTATTTAGGGTTATATGAGGTATATTATTATATTAAAAATATTCCTTTTTAGTGTTCGTGATTTAGTAAATATTATTTGATTTTTATTTACTACTTTTAAAATGGAAGGAATATTTTATGAATATAAAAGTATATTTGATTTCTTGAATATGAAAGAGATGTCTGGAGCATTATGTTATATATATTTTATAGAAGTAATGTGCGAGAATGGAAATGATATGAGTGATTGATAAAGGTGAAAAGAATTATGAGAAGAAATGTGAATAGAAAGGTGAATGTGAAATGATGTTTATGAATGGAAAATGATTTGATGAAAAGGGGGATTGCAACAAGATTTGCGTAAGTGGCTGTGTCATGGCTGTGTGCGACACAGTCCAGCATTCATTATTTTCATTACGGCACGAAGATGCCAAGGGAGGATGTAGCAGGTAGCCTTCCTCCAGGGATGATTATCATTCCTTCTACCGGTAGTAAAAAGAGAGCAGGTACGATTAAGCGACTGATCATCGCCCTAACGTATCAGGCGACAGCAGATATCCCCAAAGTTTTTGAAAAGAGAATTGATAATGGTTTTCAGATTTTTATACGCTGAAACCAAGAAAATGATGATATGAAATGACGGAATTATTGTTACAAATGAAGAGAAACTGATTTTATATTATTTTTATATTATTGCGGTATAAAAGGAAATGGAAGGATTATATTGAAAGTTTTTAATCAAATGTTATATTATCTTGAGATATTATACTGAGATGAAGTATTGATTATTGTATTGTTAAAGAAGAGAAACTGATACTATATTATCCTAGATTTCTTTTCTTATAATAGTAAGTGGATGATGTATTATTAAATAAAGATTCTATTCTTTCGTAAGGTTTATACTTGGTTTCCGGTTATGTATATAGTCATATATGTTCAAATTTGATTTCTAGTTTACAATATTATCTTGCTGAGCTATTATAGCTCACTCTTGCTACTTATATATATAACAGCTAGGGCCAATGCCGATTCTACGCACCACACCCCGCAAGAGGGTAGAGGGAAGACGACCTTTTGATCGAGTACTGGCGACGATCCCAGAGGTAGCCGATAAGCGAAAGGGTCTTACTAGACTTATGTATATTAAGTGTGTAAGTTATGTGATAAACTTTTGATTGTTGAAATGCTTCCTGTAGAAGTATTATTCAACAATGTACTTAGTAGGATTCTGGGTTTGTAATAACTACTCAACTTTAAACTTATTATGTCATGGATGTTGTTCCTTGAGCATATGACTGGTGTGTAATATTATTAAGTGTGGGGTCTATTATGTGTGAGTTTTATTGTGCATTTATATTTCCGCTGTCAAGTATAAAAAAAAAAGACCAAAGAAATATTGTTAATGATCGGAAATTGGACCTTGATGGCCCGGATCCTTGACCCCGGATCTGGGGCTGTCACAAGGAGGATTCCTCGAATGAGTAGCTGGGATCGCTTCGGGCCTTGCATGGCCTAGCTTAGCCGTATGTGGCTTTTATTTCTAGTCTTTCAATCACGGTCCTTCGTGATTAAACTTTTATTTGGCTTAAATGATGTAACCCTAACTGTTGGCCCTTCGGGGTCTTTATTTATGCACTTGTTTGTTTTATTCGTATGTTCATTTATTTTTGGTACTTGGTCTTCCTAGACTCACACTCAACAGGTGCTTGATACATAAACAAAACATAGAATCATAAAATGGAAAACAAGTTTGCATTAATAACTCAAAAAGGGTTCAACCCTTACACAGCTCATTATTGTCCTATTCGGGGCATCAAACCCTGGGATGGTTTCATCGAACCTTATTTCTACTTCTCCTACTAGATAAATAAAAAACTACAGCCTTGCAGAGGCAGCTTAAACATAATAAATCTTGAGGTTTAAGGCATGCCAAGTACGGGGCACCTCAACCCCGTCCAAGGTCTCCAACTTATATGATCCTCGTCCCAACGTCTTCCTAACTCGATACGGCCCTTCCCAGTTTGGGGCTAGTTTTCCTTTCTGGCCAACTCCAGAAGCCTCGATCTTCCTCAGAACCAAATCACCTTGCTGAAAGAACCTCTCCTTAACCCTGTGGTTGTAATAGAAGGATGCTTTCTTTTGATGCTCCGCATTTCTGGCGTTTGCCTCGTCCCTGACTTCATCAATCAGATCTAGGGCGAGCCTCATACCTTCTTCATTTGTCTCAGGTTCAAATGCCTCCACTCGAGGTGATGCATGCATGATCTCCAGTGGCACAACTGCCTCAGCTCCATAAGCTAGCAAAAACGGGGTTGCTCATGTGGTCACCTTGCAAGTAGTGCGATAAGCCCAGAGTATAGGCAGTAACTCGTCCACCCAAGTGCTCCTTGAGCGTTCAACCCTTTTCTTAAATCCATCGAGGATGATCCAGTTGGCCACCTCGGCCTGTCCATTTGCTTGCGGATGTGCTACTGAGGTAAAACGAAGCTCAATAGCATTCTCCTCACAGTACTTCTTAAATTCTTCATTATTGAACTGTGTCCCATTATCCGTCACAAGGATTCGTGGGATGCCATATCTGCAGATTATGTTCTTCCAAAAGAACTGGGAAACTTTCTTGGTGGTTATTTTGGCTAAAGGCTTAGCCTCAATCCACTTGGTGAAGTAGTCAATGGCGACAATCAAAAATTTCCTCTGTGCTGATGTCATAGGGAAAGGACCAAGAATGTCCATCCCCCACATTGCAAACGGAATGGGGGAACTGACTGATGTTAACATCTCAGGTGGCTGCCTGGCGATCGGAGCATGCTTCTGGCACCTATCACACCTCTTGACATAATCCTGTGCATCGGCCAGCATCTCTGGCCAATAGAATCCCAAACGAGATATTTTGTGAGCCAGGGCCCTGCCCCCCAGGTGCTGCCCACAGATCCCTTCATAAACTTCTTCCAAAGCTTCCCTTGCCTCTTGGGGCCTCAAGCACTTCAAGTACGGGATGACAAATGATCTCTTGTACAGAATGCCCTCAATCAAAGTGTATCTCAATGCTCTTACTGAAAGTTTTCGTGCCTCCAAGGCATTGTCTGGGAGCCACCCGGTCTCAAGGTGTGCCTTGATAGGATCTATCCAAGAGCTTCCCACATCAATTGGTGCCACTAATTTCGAGTCGATAGTCGGGGCCTTCAAGACCTGGAAGTAAACACTCCCTACATAGTTTTCTATCTCAGAAGAAGCGAACTTAGATAGGGCATCGGCCTTGACGTTCTCTTCTCTCAGGATGTGTTCTACATAACACTCATCAAACTGAGTCATGACATCTTTCACAACTCGAAGATACTTTGCCATAGTTTCATCCTTGGCCTCAAATTCACCATTTACTTGAGAGACTACTAATCTTGAATCTCCACAAACTTTGAGATTCTTGACTCTCATGATTCTGGCCAAGCCTAAACCAGCTATCAAGGCCTCATACTCAGCTTCATTGTTGGTTGTCTGAAAATCCAACTTCAAAGCATATTCGACTGTGAACCCATCGGGGCTTTGCAATACTAAGCCTGCGCCACTAGATTTTGTTTTTGATGCTCCATCAAAATAGAGCACCCAGTATTCCTTCTGATCAGGTTCAAGTTCTCCATCTTTATCTTGCTTCTCAGGGGTTGTTATCATCTCCTGCCCCCCGACTTCTTGCTAATGGTGCCTTCAACCACGAAGTCAGCCAATGCCTGAGCTTTAATGGCTGTTCGAGGCTTATACGTGATGTCAAATTCTCCAAGTTCAATCGCCCACTTGATTAGCCTTCCACTAGCCTTCGGGCTATGCAAAATGTTTCTCAACTGTTGGTCCGTCAGGACTTCAATCTTATGTGCCTGGAAGTACGGGCGTAACTTCCTCGAGGCTGTTATCAATGCCAAGGCGAACTTCTCAATGGGAGAGTAATTCAGCTCAGCCCCGTGTAACACCTTGCTCACATAGTAGATAGGTTTCTGGACCTTCTTCTCTTCTCGAATGAGAACGGTGCTCAACGCTTGCTCAGATACCGCTAGGTATAGATAAAGAGTCTCCCCGGGACTAGGTTTGGCCAGCAACGGGGCTTCAACCATGTACTTCTTCAGTTGTTCAAAGGCCTCTTGGCTCTCAAGGGTCCACTCAAAATTTTTCACCATCTTCAATGCTTGAAAGAAAGGCAAGCATTTGTCACCAGACTTGGAGATGAATCTTCCTAAAGCCGCTACCCGGCCTGTCAACTTCTGCACATCTCTTATAGAGCGTGGTGGCTCCATGTCTAAGATCGCCTTGATCTTGTCAGGGTTGGCCTCTATGCCTCTCTTTGAAACCATCAGACCCAAAAATTTGCCTGATCCAACGCCAAAGGCACACTTGGCTGGATTCAACATCATTTTGTGGTGCCTCAGCACTTCGAATGCCTCTCTGAGGTGCTTAATGTGGTCTGCCTTGAACAGGCTCTTGACTAGCATGTCATCAACATAGACCTCCATGGTTTTTCCAATCAGATGGGCGAATATCTTATTCACCAGTCGTTGGTAAGTAGCTCCTGCATTTTTTAGACCGAAAGCCATAACAAGATAGCAGAAAACACCGAAGTCAGTTATGAAAGATACCTTAGGGACGTCATACTTGTGCATCTTAATCTGATTGTAGCCGCTGAAACCATCCATGAAGCTCAGCATCTCATGTCCAGCTGTGGCATCTATTAACATGTCTATCCTTGGTAAAGGGAAGCAATCCTTAGGGCATGCGTCATTCAAGTCGGTGAAGTCTATACACATCCGCCACTTACCGTTGGCTTTCTTGACCATCACAGGGTTAGCCAACCGTTCTGGAAACTGAATCTCTTCAATAAACCCAGCTTCTAAGAGCTTTTCCACTTCTTGCTTTATAGCCTCTTGCCTTTCAGGTGCAAAGTTCCTCTTCTTCTGCTGTATTATCTTCCGATTAGGATCGACATTCAATCTGTGAGTTATGAGTTGGGGATCAATCCCTGGCATATCAGCTGCTGTCCAAGCAAACACATCGCTATTTTCTTGCAAGAATGCTATCAACTTGCCCCTCAGGGGTTCCTTCAAAGAGGCTCCTATATAAGTCACCTTTTCAGGGTCACCTAGCTCCAGAGGAATAGGTATTAAGTCCTCTGCTGGCTTTCCTCGGTGTTCATCATCACCACGGACATCCATGTCTTCGATCGGAAGTACCTGCCCCTCGATTCCATCAGCCCTTAACGCGGATACGTAACAACTTCTTGCCATCTTCTGATCACCCTTTTGTTCTCCAACACCATTCCTGGTTGGAAACTTAATCTTCATATGATATGTGGAGGCCACAGCCTTGAATGCATGAAGTCCAGTCCTTCCTAGGATTGCGTTATAAGTCGAGGATGCCTTGATCACAAGGAAATTCAGCATCTGAGTAGCTTCCTTAGGTTCCTGTCCAATAGTCATGGGCAATTGAATAGTACCTTCGACCTTGGACTCAACTCCATTAAATCCGTAGATTGGCATGTTGGTGGGGGTCAACTGAGAATCGGTGTACCCCATTTTCACAAACGCATCGTGAAACAAGATATCAACAGAAGCTCCATTGTCTATCAAGACTCGTTTCACCTCCGAGTTTCCAATCACAGGAGTTATGACCAACGGGTCGTCATGGGGGAACTTTACCCCTTCGAGATCTGAATCATCAAACCCAATAACTATTTCCGTCCTAGCACGTTTTGGGGCGTCTCCCACGATGTGCATTACTTCTCTGGCATACGCTTTTCGAGAGTTTCGAGTCGTGCCAGCCGCTGTCGGGCCTCCCCAAATCATATTAACAATTGGCCCTCGGGGCTATGGGTTACGATCACGATCACGATCGTTATCTCTTCTGTCATTGTCTCTCCTGTCATAGTCCCTTCTTTGGGTTCCACGATCATCATTCTTCGTGAACCTGATTAGCTTTCCTTTTCGGATCAAGAACTCAATCTCATCTTTCAACTGTCTACAATCATCTGTATCATGACCCACATCACGGTGGTACCTACAGTATTGATCCTTGTTTCTTTTCGTGGGATCACCCCTAAGTGGCTTCGGCCATCGGAAGTCTTTATCCTTCTCAATATCTAACAAGATCTGACTCCTAGGAGCGTTCAGCCTTGCATAATCAGAAAACCTCGGTCCCAAACCCTTCTTTGGTGGTGACTCGGAATCCTTGCTAGTCCGGGGATACTTGTCCCTAGCATCGTACTCTTGCTCTTGCTTTCGTTTCTTCGAATCATTAGAACCCCTGTCATTGCCTCTTGTGGTTTCCTTCTTCATGCTGTCCTCAGCCTTGATATATTTGTCGGCCCTCCGTTGGAGCTCGGCCATATTTTCAGGAGGATGTTTTGCCAAAGACCTTTTAAAGAAGAGATCAGTGGTTCCGTGTTCCAGGGCTACCATGGCCACCTTATTTTCCAGATCAGTGATATTCAGCGTCTCCTTGGTGAACCGCTTGAGGTAATCCCTCAGATTCTCGTTCTTCCCCTGCACCACATACATAAGGGATGCAGAACTTTTTTCATGAACTCTCCCACTAATGAACTGGCTGACAAAGGCGGCACTCAGCTCTTTGAATGAGCCAATTGAGTTTGCAGGTAAGCGGCTATACCACCTTTGAGCCATACCAGACAGGGTTTGAGGGAATGCCCTACACTTTAAGGCGTCGCTTGCAGGCTGCAACAGCAGTGCATTTGAGAATGTCCTAACATGGTTTGCGGGATCACCCGTTCCATCATAGGCCTTAATCACCGGCATCTTGAACTTCCTTGAGATGCGAGCATTCATTACCTCTTCAGTGAACGGAGGTGTAGGATCATCAGGATCCCCAAGGGGCATGAGATCCCTAGGGTTACTTTTGGGGGTCTCCACCCTTGTCGATTTTCCGGTTGGGGCTTCGGCCCTTCGTTGTCTCCTTGAGGGCCTCTCCAGATTTATGATGGGAATCCTCCCTGTAACTTTAGGAGGTTGAATCAAACTTCGCCTTGCTTGCTCTCTAGCAATATCATCCTTCAACCTTTGGATCTCAGCTTCATGAGCCTTAATCCTTTCCTCAGCCGTTTGCGGAGGTCCATCATGGATTCTTTGGGATCTCCTTCGAGGTTCTTTACTAGCACGTCGCCTCCTCGGGGCTTCATCACGATCATCGTTGTCATCCTCAGACGTTGAATCATCAGTGTAGGGACCAGAGTAATCATCGTACTCTCGATCTCGGATTTGTAAGGCATGACCGCTCGGTCCAGGTTCCCTGTGTTGAGGGGGATAATTAGGCAGCCCATACATCGGGTTGATATTCAAAGGGAGATCCGTGGTGTGGATCTGTACCCCCGGAGGTAGCATACGACCAGCGCTATCAAGAGGAGAAACCACCATCTGAAGGGGGTTAGTTTCTTGGCTTTGAGGGATAGTCGTAGGTAAAGTTCCCTCAACATGGGGAATCGTCCCTGAGGGTTGAGAGGTGAGAGGTTGAATGACAGCGGATCAGAGATGGCAGGTGGAGCAGAGCTAAGGGGTATGACCTCAGTCGATGTTGTTCTTCGTGTTTGAACCATGGTTGATGTTTTCTTCCCACAGACGGCGCCAAATGTTGTGGATCAAAAACTAGGTTACGATTTGTAATTAATGCTAGGGTGGTTGAGCTTCGAGCTTTAATGGTTGTTTCTGCGTTCGAGACTTTAATCGTTCCTCACAGAGTGCCTACGTATCTCGTATTGAGAATCAAGCCAACGTAGTTCTAGGTGACGGTGCCCTCGAGGCTATGGCGGCGAGAGCTCACCTAGGACGTAGTGGCTTGTATGTCCTTATTCGAGGATTAAGCCAAAACGTTGTTCTAGGGATGAAGGAGCAGGTCCTTATATAAGCTGAGAAGCCTTAGAATTATGGTAGGAATAGGAGACTTGGTAGACAAGTCTTTGGGGAAGGTTCTAGATCTATTCCTTGTAGGAATCAGTTTCCATATTGAATTGGATGTCTTGGTGGCTAAGTCGGGCAAGAGGCACATTCTTGTTTGACTCTGATTTGCTGAGCTGTTTTATTACCCCTAATATTAATTACGAAATTAATATTATAATTAGGGTTTGGGCCCATTTGGTGGGCCCCGCATTTGGACCATTCTAGGCTTAATTAATGTCACATTAAATATGTCTTTAGGACTTACTTTTAGCCCATGTCACAAAGCTTCTTCCAACCAGTGTCTTGAAACGTGGGGTGTGAACTATTATTATACCAAAACTGATATCCTGTCTTCACAGTGAACCTGCCATGTGTAGATTGATTCCAAACCATATGATCTTCAACCTGATTTTGGGGAACAGGTGTGGCTAAAATGGCTTTAGCATCACACCTCCAAATTTTTATATATCTTCTTTTTTTATAAATAAATTACTGAGTAACAAGTTAAAGAAATTAAAAAAAATTAAATTTTCTTTTAACAAAAAATTTATAGAGTACAATATTAGTATAAAAAAAAAAATTGAACATTGAAAGAAAGAAGGAAAAACAGTTGTCAAATTAGTGTTTATTACAGTTAATTTGATAAATTTATTCTTGCCTTGTAGCTATCACATCATTTGAAAAACAAATGGGGAAATATTCGTGAGTTATCTACATTAGAGCATCTCCAATGGTAATAGCTAAAATTATTAGCTATATAATGATTATCTAAAAATTTACTGAACTGTAAGATGTTTTACTCCAATGGTATTAGCTATAATGATTAGCTATATTTTAAAAATAGTATTTTATTATTATTTTAATAATATAAATATATGTATGTAAATAAGATCGATGATGTGTCACGATATAAGTGGAGATAATGAATTATAGATATTATCTATATATTATAGATGTCCTCCAAATATAGAGGATGTCAAGATGATTATCTAAAATTTTACCTAACAGGAAGTATGGTTGGAGAAGAAAAAATATAGATATCATCTAAAAATTGTGCCATGTCATCAAGTTTAGCTAACAGATGTGTAGCATTGCACATAACATAATTTCTACACATATTTATAAGAATCAGCAAAAAATATATATAAACACATCTTCAACTATTAAAGATAAAAAAGAAACACAAACGCAGCTAGAAAATCGTGACTACAAGTTGTTGGAATTTGATAAGATTGAGTTAGGTTGATGATGATGGAGTTGAATAATCAAGACAATTATTTTCCTCTCATGCCCATCATCCAACTCAAACCTTTTAGACACTGGAGATATTTTTAACAAAAGAACCTTTTGGATATTACAACTTTAAAATTATTTAAAATTATATATTTTTATAATATTTTAAATATTTGTTGGATAATTATTTAATATTATATATTCTTTATAATATAATTTTTTAAAAATTTATGTATTTAAAAAAAAATATTATGTACTACTTTAATATATCATACATTCATACTCTAGAATCTACACAATAAATATTATGTGCATGCTGGAACAAAACTAAAAAATTTATTAATATTTAAGATTGAGATTAGTCCTAAGTTCTAAGGAACCTAACCCCAACACTCACTCCAAAATGTTATTCTCCTCCATTTAAATTAATTTTCTTAAATATATCTATATTTTTATAATTTCAAAAAATGCAAATATGCATTTTAAAATAGATAAAAATATATTTTCTCATGACATAATTCTTAAAATTTTGTGAATTGTTATTTTAAGTTAAAATTTGGTCTTAACCATAGAAACAAACAATTGTTATGAACTGACCTGGTACATGTTTATGCACATTGACGGCCAAAAACACTTAAATTGTACTCCCTCCGTCCCAATTTTTTAGACCTTGTTTGATTTTCACGAAAATTAAGAAAATTTTGTTTGACTTGCTAGGTGGTAACATGTGGTTGGTTGGGTGTGAAAGTGGATGTATAAAATATGGGTAAAGTATAAAAGTAATGGGGTAATAGTATTTATTTAATAGAAAGGAGTTATAAAATAGAGAAGTTGTGGGTGTAATAGTGAAAAGTAGTATTTAAAAATAGTAAGTTTAATAGATTTATTCTTTTTGGAACGTCTTAAAAAAGAATTAGTGTCATACAAAATGGGACGGAGGAAATAGTATCTTTCATATATTGCACATTTCATATATCATATTTAAAACGACTGCCATTTGGCAAGAATTACGTATGCTACTAAACTAGTACTCACTTCGTGGGTCCCATTTTACATGTTCGTTTTCTAAAAAATACACATATTAAGATCAAAGTTAGTTGGATAATATTTTCCAACTAATAACTTTAATTAATACATTAAAAAATGAGAATAGTATTAAGTTTGAAAAAAGTCAAACTTTAGATAGGTAGGGATAGTTTTGAAAAATTACCTTAAATTTGTATTGAAAAAAGAAAAGGAGCATGTAAAATGTAAAATGGGATAAATCCATTTTTAAAAGGGACATGTATTTTGGGACATGTATTTTGGGACGGAGGGGAGGGAGTAAGTTTCCCAAAAACAAATTTAACAAAATCATAGGTTAATATAAACGAACAAAATAAACGGCCACATGCAGTTGAAAAAATTCTGAATTAATTAGTATCCTTGGCTGAAAACAAGATCCCATACAAACATGAAACTACAGAGTGTTTTGTTCTGAAGAAATAATCGATAATCATGCACCGAATTAATAATGTTGCCAGGAAATAGGAAAATGTGTTTGTTCATCTTCGTAGCAAGGCAATTCCATCTTTTGTACTGCTTATAACTTAATTTGTACATCTTCCTAACAAGTTGATACCATAAAACTCGACTCGCACTTAATATGCATTTCCATTTTATGGAAAGGATTTCTTAGAACGTAGTACAGATGTAGTTTATAGGCACAGACCTTTTATATTTGGTGTTCGAGCTTTCTATATATATAGGACTGAGGAGGTTACACATATGATTTTTGTCTCTACATTACCATCAGCTCAACTGCTGTACCACACAGAATATTTGGTTTGACCAAATATATGCACAACAACAAGGGGGTATGTTTTATAGAGTTAAATGCACTTTGCATCCCCAGCTTTACTTCAATTTCAATTATGTATATGTAGTTTAATAAATTGCACTTTGCATCCCCAACTTTAAATTATAGGTCAAATCACAATCCCTTATATGTTTTCTATCAAAAATAATATTTCTTTTAACGATTGTATTGACAAATGCGATATAAAATTGTGTAGTGATTATATAATTTATATTTTAAGATGGTATAAATATATTTTTGATTTTATACGTATCATATATCATAATAGTCACAACTTTATTTAATGAAAACATATTAGTTTAATTTTTTACAAATATAATATAATTGATTAATGGTCAAAAAATAATATTAAATTATAATTTAAAGAATTTTAGAGTGTAAAATTAGTTACATGTTTAAAATCTATAATTTATATCATCATTGCAATCATTTTATATCGCATTTGTTAATGCAATCGTTAAAAACAATATTATTTTTGATAGAAAATGTATAAGGGATTGTGATTTGACTTATGATTTAAAGTTTGGGGATGCAAAGTGCAATTTATGAAACTACATATATATATAATTGAAATTGGACTAAACCTGGGGGATGCAAAATGCAATTAACTCTGTTTTATACTTCACAAGTATCTTACTCGTTAAAGCTGAAAGTGCAGCTGTTACACATTTCCTTATAAATCACGGTGCTTGGATTCACACAAGTTTGACTTATAAATCCCCAACTGTGTGGTTTTGCTTAAAGTTTCTTCCTATGGTTCTTATCTTCCAAACCTGTTTTTGTGCTCACCAGTTAATACTAAACATTGTGTTACGCAAGAGTGGAGATGGTAAATGGCTATGGTGACTAATGCTATGTGAGTGGTTTTCAGCATGGGTTGGAGCCTTCAGGTGCGATGGTCAATATTATGTAGGGAGGATGCAGCACAAGATGAATCTCATGATAAGAAGGTATTTCAATTTCAGAGTCTTCCCTTAATTTTAAGAGTGAAAGAGCTTCTCGTCAAAGTCTGAAACCTTTTGTTCAGAGAGAAGAAAGAGAGACCTTTTTCTGAGAGTGACCCCTGTTTTCTTCAGAGTTTTTTCCCCTCTTTACAATCACATTCAGGGTTGACAAACTTACTTTTACAAATGCAATCTCAATCTTTCCACTTCTAGTACATAAAGAGTACTGACCATGGACATAACTCATAAGTATGTTCAGCATGGGTTAGGAAGGTTACGACATCCTTAGCAGCAAGCAAGGTGGTTTTAAAACTGATATTGTGTGTTGCAGCTGCAGAAAGAGTGGCCCTGGATATGAGTATATCCTGCTTGTTGACACCTTTTCCTCATATCTCTATCTTTTCTCCCTTCTTAGTCTTTAACCCATTAGTACATTGGTTATTCACTGAGTGTTCTCTAATTAATTAATATAGAGCAAAATACTGCTGTGTTAAGTTAATGGTTTCATATTTTGAGCAGAAGTATCAACCGAGACATAGTGCAGATTGAATTAACAGTCTTAATTCGATTGAATAAACTACTAGAAGTATTGCTGTAATTTCAAACTTGTTTTCTTCTGATCATCGCAGGAGTTCTAGAGATACCTTTAGAAATACTTCCATACAGTGGTTGATTGGTTATCTGCAGTAATGTCTATAATACTTTCAAAATTGTTTTACATGCAAATACCCTGTATTATGTGAAATAATCAATTATCAGAAGGCATTCCGACTCACCTACTATAAGAGTTCAATCTTGTTACAACTTACGATATCATTAAGACATAGTTGTTCAAGTTCATAACAATTTACAATTACGTGAACATACACATTGCACTCCATGTCTTAGTTCAGAAAGTTATTTCAATATTGGTTTTAAGATTGTACAGCATACATGCTGTTAGAAAATGGAAAGTTTGAGGCACATTTATAATATGTTCTAAATGAAATTTCCGGAAAGTAACAAGTGAAGGTTGTTCCTTATAATGAGGACTTAAACTTTCATGTTTGGATCTAAGACATTTTTTAGTGAAATCCATAAATAAATTGAGTTGAAAGAAGGATGTTTGAAATGGGTTATGTGTGTTGTTTAGTAGAAATAAATTGTATCTCACGTAGCATTGGTAATGAAAGGTTGGTGGCTTTATATAGCTCCATGTGCAAGTGTAGTGCACAACTACTAAGGCATGTGGGTGTGCATGGTTGTTGTGTGGGCCTTGCGCACACGCGCGCCGCCGCCGTCCGCCACAACACGACTCGGGTCGGGTCTGGTCGAAGGGCGATTTGGGCGAATGTTTCGGCGTCTCACTTACGCGAGGCGACCTGGGCGAGGAATTTTATTACGTGGAATATTGATTTATTTTAACTGATTTCATATTTGTTTGTTTACAGCGGGAAATACTGATTGGATCAGTATTTGGATAAATCCTGATGGACTGGATCAGTACTTGGATTAAATCCTGATGGACCTGGTCAAACATCAAATACTGATGGGCCAAATCCTGACGGACATCAGATCCTGATGAGTACCGAATCCCGATTCTGACGGTGGCAAATCCTGATGCTTCTGTAACTGAAATAAATCCTGATGCTGCAGTTAAATGAAATTAAATTAGAATATTTACTTTCCTTTTATGGAGTATCAATTACATTTATTTTTGGTATTATATACATAAAGAATAGAACGTTGAGATATACTTTTAAGGATAGGATTGAAAACCCTATCTACCTTATTCTTTTCGCTCCTGCTCTCACTTAATACATCCAGTCTATATACATAACTATCAGGCGAACTGAAGTGCTGGTCGCTGTTGATCACTGGTGTATTTGTGAACACTTTGATCTGTTGTTGTTTTATCCTAGAAGCGTTATTGCTGCAACCCAATCACAACTTAAGTGGGGCAATAATCTCTTCAAGAATAGCCAGTAGTCTTCTCGAAGGGCTTGGTGACTCAGCTGCTATTCTCTCTCTGATCAGTAGTTGCTAAAGCTTCTGTGGGAGATAAGTATTATTGTTTTCTCGTTAATTATAGTCTCTGATTATACTCTTGTTTATGCATTCGTGTTTTGTTTCGTTATTTGGTTAATTGTCTGTTCTTGTTTTATATATATATATATATATATATATATATATATATCACTGCCTCATTGTTGTTATAGTTTAAATTATACCCAACAATCTTGAAGAGATTACTTGTGTTATATATTGTTAATTAACAAGATGGTTAACGAAACTGAATCTCTTGTTGTTCAGACTAGCTCTGGGTCTGGTGTTACTGTACCTACCTTTGATTGGACCACGTACCATTTTCCACAACCTATTGATTTATCAGGAATGCCTGATAAATTCGGTGGGGGTGTTGGTTTTTCTCGTTGGCAGAAAAAGAGGAAACTGTGGCATACGGTAAAGGGTCCATGGCCGGTGGTACAGTATGAGAAACCAGTTGCGGTTAAGGAAAAGGCTGAAACTGTTAAGGCTTATGCCATGTGGGAGGAGAAGGATGGGGTGGCTAGGGCTGCAATTCTGGCAACTTTAGCGAACACTCTATTTGATGTTTATTCATCTGACTCCAACACTGCTAAGCTTTTATGGAAGAAGCTTGACCAGACACATAATACTGACTCCCAAGGGTTGGAAAATTAATCTGTGGCTAGGTTCCTTGACTTTAAATTGGTGGATACCAGATCCATGACTGAGCAGGTGCATGAGTTTGAGACGTTGGTGCATGCTTTGAAGGAGTCCGGTATGGACTGAGAAGTTTCAGGTTATGTCTGTGATTGAAAAGCTCCCTGAGTCTTGGGAAGATTTTGCTCTCTCCCTGAAAAGACAGAAAGGAGAGATCACTTGGACAAACCTGATGTTGGACATCTCTGTGCAGGAACAACACAAGTCCAAACAGGGACATGTGATGCCTGTTGAACATGCTGGGAGTTCGAAGGTGAATGTAGTGACTGTAGGACAGAAACGAAAGAATGTCACTAAGAAGAAAAACACTAAGCCTAATAAAGACAAGAACAAGGATAAGAAACCAAAGGCAAACAAACCATGTTGGTCTTATGGATAGGTTGGTCATTGGAGCAAGGACTGTCCTGTTAAGAAAGCTAAGAAATCTGTTGTGGGAGCACAAGCTAATACTGTGCTTGGAACCACTGGTGGGCCTGTGGTTAACATGGTTGTTGGTGAGGCTGTTGCTTCTGAAACTAACAACGGGTATGTAACCTACAACCCTGTACTACTTTCCACTTATTCGTCTCATGAATGGTTGATTGATACTGGAGATAATGTACATATTTGTACTGATATTACTCTATTTGTGTCATATCAACAGACTCATGGAATGACTGTGATGATGGGGAATGCGAGTGCAGCTCAAGTTCGTGGAATAGGAAACGTGGACCTGAAGTTTGCTTCTGGGCGTGTTCAATCCCTCACTAGAGTGCATCATGTTCCTCATATTCGTAGAAATATAATAAGTGGAAGTTGTTTAGTTAAAAATTGATTTGAACTTTCTTCGAAATGTAATAAAGTAGTTATTACACATACTGGTGTATTTGTTCGCAAAGGTTACTTGTTTGATGGATTGTTTTTAATAAATGTTGAGCCTATTTTGGGCAGTTTTATTAATGATAATGTTGCTCCTTCTGTTAATTGTGTTGAATCATCTGATTTGTGGCACGCACGTCTTGGTCACTTGAATTTTGGTGCTCTAAAGAATATGATGAACTTAGAGTTGATTCCAAAATATGCCATTGATAAGAAAACTGACAAGGCTGTCGCGTGCCTATCAAATAATAAAAATCTAACAAATCCTTCTAACTATGCAGTAGGGTAAGTCAGAGTCGTTCCCACAGAGACAAAAGTGCCAATCACCAGTCTTTTTCTGATTTAATTTAGCTAAGCAAGTAACACAATAAATTTTGAGGATTTAATTAAACTAATTTATACTAAGAAGAATTGTGTTTATACTAATCAGATCTAAAAACATCCAGAATTAAGTATCCCCACTAGCATGGTCAATGCAATCGTGAATTTTCCTCCCCAATTAATCGTATAATACTCAACAGGAAAAATGCGCCCTATAAATACCAATAATCCCTCTCGGGTATTAATGGCTTCTCTAAAATACAATCAAGCCTATTCTCATGGTATCATGCAATTCAGAGACATTAATAACAGCACCCTAACTTCCTAACAATCCGTTCTACCTATTCTCATGGAGAAGTTCATGTTCTTATTGGATAAATCACAACCATCTAAATCCAACTCTCGTTGATAAATAGATAATGGTTCAAACAATACACATAATCACGTCTGATCTGCAATTGCTAATTAAAACAACTCAATAAGCAAGAGCAATTAAACAATCAAATTGGGGAATTCACACATCGACCATAACTAGGGTTCAACTCAACCCTAGATTAATAAACTACTCACACATGATTAAATTAATAAAACAAGAATGAATATAAGAACACATAATTATAAGAATAGAGAAAAAGTGTTTACAAAAGTATACGTACCAATGCTTTTGATCTCTAAGATTGGATGATAAAACAATACCCCTAGATGTGTTTATATAGGCACCAGGAGCCTAAAAATTAGCTAACCAAAACTAAGTAGGAAACAGCTAATAAAATATTACAATTGTAATAGAAGTAGGAATAAAAAAAAGGAAATATCCTCCTTGAATTAGATAAGCCTCGTAGACTTCTGGTAATTTCCCTCTTTGTGTTGGATAAGAATTTGTTGTCCAAGATTTGCCGTAATTAGAATTGAAATAGGATTCCAGGAAGTGAAATTCGTCATCTGTCTTTCAGGCCTGTTTCTGGGCTTTTCCAGTTGGAATATTGATATTGGACCACCTTTGACTTGTAGAAAATTCTGTTATCTTCGCGTGGGCTGTAAGATCACCCAATTCTGATGTCTGAAACTCAAGTTATGGCCCAAACAGTGATGTACACGCAAGCTGCCCAATAGTTACGAATTTTCTAGTAATTTAAGTCCAAATAAACTCAATTCCTTCCAAGTTTGGGAATTATTTATTTCCTGCAATAAACTCCAATAAAACTTATTAAATCGACAGGATTATTCGCAAAAGCTCATTAAATGTGGGAATAAAATCCTCTAAAATATATGTAAATTATATTCTATCAAAAACTAAATGTAATGTATGTGTGACAGCTAAACAAACTAGGAAACCCTTTCATAATGTGGTTAGGGATTCAAATGTGTTAGATTTAGTGCACACAGACATATATGAATTTGGTGGGGTTTTGACCAAGGATCGTAATAGATATTTCATTACCTTTATAGATGATTGTAGTAGATATTGTTATGTTTATTTGCTTAAACATAAAGATGAAGCACTAGAAAAATTCATTATGTTCAAAACTGAAGCTGAAACAAAAACTGGTAAAATACTTAAACGTATCTGATAGAGGTGGTGAGTATACGAGTACCTCGTTTAATGAATTATGCAAGATCAGTGGTATAGTTCATGAGGTAACTCCACCATGCACACTTTAGTCTAATGGGGTGGCAGAACGAAAGAACAGAACTTTTAAAGATATGATCAATAGTATGTTGATTAATTCAGGGTTGCCTAAGTACATGTGGGGGGGAGGCTCTGAATATGGCTTGCCATATTCTGAACAGAGTTCCTCTGAAACATATGGACAAGACACCTTATGAGTTACGGACAGAGAAAATGACTAGTCTAAAGTATCTTCATGTGTGGGGGTGCCTTACAAAGGTACTTGTCCCTGAACACAAGAGAAAGAAACTAGGGCCAAAAACTGTTGATTGCATCTGTTTGGGCTATATTGAAACCACTACGGCTATGAGATTTTTAGTGTTAAAATCTGGCATAGACGGTATAGTGGCTAACACTATAGTTGAATTTCGTGATGCAACATTCTTTGAGGATGTGTTCCCTATGAAGACTGGTATACCTCAAGGTATTTCTGATGATGATCCCACTCACACATCGAGTTCCATTCCTGATCATGTGGAAAGGATGACAAATGTGGGGGCGGATCCTAGTAGTAGCTCTACTCCTGAAGAAGTAGAGGAACCTAGATGGAGTAAGCGTGCAAAGGTAGTCAAGGATTTTGGAAGTGATTTTATCACTTACAATATCGAGGATGAACCTTTAACTTTTCGACAGGCCATGGATTCTTCTGAATCAAGGTACTGGAAAGGTGTTGTAAAAAGTGAAATTGACTCTATTGTTTCTAACGGAACATGGGAGTTGGTTGATCTACCTCCTGGGTGTTCTACTATAGGATGTAAATGGGTATTCAAAAGGAAGATGAACCCGGATGGCTCAATAGATAAGTATAAGGCTAGGCTGGTAGCTAAGGGCTTTAAGCAGAAGGAAGGCATTCTTTGATACATACTCTCCAGTTGCTAGAATGACAACAATCCGAATGCTTGTTGAATTGGCTTCTGTACATGGTCTTATCATCCATCAAATGGATGTAAAGACAGCTTTTCTTCATGGTGAACTTGAAGAAGAGATTTATATGGAATAGCCTGAAGGATTTGTTGTCTCTAGTAATGAAAGGAAAGTATGTAAGTTAATCAACTCTATATATGGCTTAAAACAAGCTCCTATAGACTGGCATAAAAAGTTTGATGAAACTGTTTTAGAATCAGAATTTATAGTTAATGAAAGTGACAAGTGTGTCTATTACATGGTTAAAGGAAGTGAATGTATTATTGTGTGCCTATATGTGGATGACATTTTATTGTTTGGAACCAATATTGAGATTATTAACGAGACAAAAGTGTTCTTGAAAAGGCACTTTGATATGAAGGATATGGGAGAGGCTAGTGTGATTCTTGTTATCAAGTTGACTCAATCATTTGATGGAATAATCTTGTCACAATCTCATTATGTAGAGAAATCTATACTTGAGAAGTATGGTTATTCACATTGTAGAATCGCGAGTACTCCGTATGATCCTAAAGTTGCCCTTGTCAAGAATAGTTCAGGAATTCCTGTGTCTCAGTTAAGGTACTCTAAGATTATTGGGAGTTTGCAGTATCTTGCTAATGGTACTAGGCCGGATATTTCATATTCAGTGTCTAAGTTAGCAAGATATACAAGCTGTCCAAACAAGACTCATTGGGATGCTCTTGATAGAGTACTTAGATATCTAAAAGGCACCATCTATCTTGGCTTGCATTACAGGAGGTTTCCTGGAGTGCTAGAAGGATATAGTGATGCAAGTTGGATAGCTAAGAAGTCTGGTTCCAATGGAGTGACTGGATACTTGTTTACTCTTACGGGTGGAGCTCTGTCTTGGAAGTCTTCTAGACAGACTATTATAACTCGATCTACTTTTGAGGCTGAGATGTGTGCATTAGATGCCACAGGGTCAGAGGCTGAATGGTTACATGGACTTATGTCAGTATTACCTGTAGTAAGCCGACCACTTCCTGCTTTTGCTGTTCATTGTGATAGCCGTACAACTATCGACAAGATTAACAGCAGGAAGTATAATGTGAAAACAAAGAGACATATCCAAGTTAGACTAAAGTCTATAAGGGGTCTAATGTCTGATAGGATCATAGCTGTTGAGTTTATTTGAACTCAAGAAAACCTAGCTGATCCTTTGACTAAGGGACTTGAGCATGCTGTTGTCCTTAAGTCTAGGTTGGGGATGGGACTGATAGCCCATAATGATTCATCCACAACGGGAACCCAATACATGAGAGGAGATCCCTCGAAAATGTATTCAATGTGGTAATAACAAGTTGTAATTGTGAATTGGTTGTACCTTAACTACATAGATTGATACTCACGTATCTAGAGTCTATCCCTTGTAAACTTATAAGGTACTGTCACTGCCAGAATCGCAAGAGTTATTTGAACTCTGAATGGGGGCAAGTCATATGACGAGATGCTAGCAGTACATCTTTGGAGATGCCCAGCTAAGCGAATGTAATTGTGTGGTCGCAATTAGAGGAAAGGGTTATTCCTTGAAGCATTCGACGAACAGGAGCGAGACATGACCATCAACGTCTCAAAGCCGTAGATTAGCACCATAGCCTTTGACTTGTCGTTGTCTATGGAGTATGGTTACACCAAACGGATAAAGATTCAAGATGAAACATTCCATTTGTATCTGATAGCCATCGAAGTAGAGGACTTTGGAGGGTTCCAACCTGGAAGGGTACCTACTCTGAAAACCAAGTCATGATGAGGATAGATATACATTTCTGTATGGATTTGTGGGGGGATTGTTAGAAAATAGAAAGTTTGAGGCATATTTATAATATATTCTTAATGAAATTTTTCGAAACTAGCAAGTGAAGGTTGTTCCTTGTAATGAGGACTTAAACTTTCATGTTTGGATCTAAGACATTTTTTTAGTGAAATCCATAAATAAATTGAGTTGAAAGAAGGATGTTTGAAATGGGTTATGTGGGTTGTTTGGTTGAAATAACTTGTATTCCACATAGCATTGGTAATGAAAGGTTGGTGGCTTTATATAGCTCCATGTGCAAGTGTAGTGCACAACTACTAAGGCATGTGGGTGTGCATGGTTGTTGTGTGGGCCTCACGCACACGCGCATCGCCGCCGCCCGCCACGACACGACTCGGGTCGGGTCGGGTCGAAGGGCGATTTTGGCGAATGTTTCGGCATCTCACGTACACGAGGCGACCTGGGCGAGGAATTTTATTACCTGGAATATTGATTTATTTTAACTGATTTCAGATTTATTTGTTGACAGCAGGAAATACTGATTGGATCAGTATTTGGATAAATCCTAATGGACTGGATCAGTACTTGGATTAAATCCTGATGGACCTGGTCAGACATCAAATACTGATGGGCCAAATCCCGACGGACATCAGATCCTGATGAGTACAGAATCCTGATCCTGACGGTGGTCAAATCCTGATGCTTCTGTAACTGAAATAAATCCTGATGCTGCAGTTAAATGAAATTAAATCAGAATATTTACTTTCCTTTTATGGAGTATCAGTTATGTTTATTTTTGGTATTATATACATAAAGAATAGAATGTTGAGATATACTTCTAAGGATAGGATAGAAAACCCTATCTACCTTATTCTTTTCGCTGCTGCTCTCTCTCTCAATACATACAGTCTATATACATAACTATCAGGCGAACTGAGGTGCTGGTCGCTGTTGATCACTGGCGTATTTGTGAACACTTTGATCTGTTGTAGTTTTATCCTGGAAGCGATATTGCTGCAACCCAATCACAACGTAAGTGGGACAATAATCTCTTCAAGAATAGCAAGTAGTCTTTTCGAAGGGCTTGGTGACTCAGCTGTTATTCTCTCTCTGATCAGTAGTTGTTAAAGCTTTTGTGGGAGATAAGTATTATTGTTTTCTCGTTAATTACAGTCTTTGATTATACTCTTGTTTATGGCTTCGTGTTTTGTTTCGTTATTTGGTTAATTGCCTGTTCTTGTTTAATATATATATATATATATATCACTGCCTCATTGTTGTTATAGTTTAAATTATACCCAACAATCTTGAAGAGATTACTTGTGTTATATATTGTTAATTAACAAGATGGTTAACGAAACTGAATCTCTTATTGTTCAGACTAGCTCTGGGTCTGGTGTTACTGTACCTACCATTGATTGGACCACGTACCGTTTCCACAGCCTATTGATTTATCAGGAATGCCTGATAAATTTGGTGGGGGTGTTGGTTTTTCTCGTTGGCAGAAAAAGATGAAATTGTGGCTTACGGTAAAGGGTCTATGGTCGGTGGTACAGTATGAGAAGCCAGTTACGGTTAAGGAAAAGGCTGAAACTGTTAAGGCTTATGCCATGTGGGAGGAGAAGGATGGGGTGGCTAGGGCTGCAATTCTGGCAACTTTAGCGAACACTCTATTTGATGTTTATTCATCTGACTCCTACACTGCTAATCTCTTATGGGAGAAGCTTGACCAGACACATAATACTGACTCGCAAGGGTTGGAAAAGTATTCTGTGGCTAGGTTCCTTGACTTTAAATTGGTGGATACTAAATCCATGACTGAGCAGGTGCATGCTTTGAAGGAGTCCGGTATGGACCTTCCTGAGAAGTTTCAGGTTATGTCTGTGATTGAAAAGCTCCCTAAGTCTTGGGAAGATTTTGCTCTCTCCCTGAAAAGACAGAAAGGAGCGATCACTTGGACAAACCTGATGTTGGACATCTCTGTGCAGGAACAACAAAAGTCCAAACAGGGACATGTGATGCCTGTTGAACATGCTGGGAGTTCGAAGGTGAATGTAGTGACTGTAGGACAGAAAAGAAAGAATGTCACTAAGAAGGAAAACACTAAGTCTAATAAAGACAAGAACAAGGCTAAGAAACAAAAGGCAAACAAACCATGTTGGTCTTGTGGACAGGTTGGTCATTGGAGCAAGGACAGTCATGTTAAGAAAGCTAAGAAATCTGTTGTGGGAGCACAAGCTAATACTGTTCATGGAACCACTGGTGGGCCTGTGGTTAACATGGTTGTTGGTGATGCTGTTGCTTCTGAAACTGACAACGGGTATGTAACCTACAACCCTGTACTACTTTCCACTTATTCGTCTCATGAATGGTTGATTGATACTGGAGCTAATGTACATATTTGTACTGATATTACTCTATTTGTGTCTTATCAACAGACTCATGGAATGACTTTGATGATGGGGAATGCGAGTGCAGCTCAAGTTCGTGGAATAGGAAACGTGGACATGAAGTTTGCTTCTGGGCGTGTTCTATCCCTCACTAGAGTGCATCATATTCCTGATATTCGTAGAAATATAATAAGTTGAAGTTGTTTAGTTAAAAATGGATTTGAACTTTCTTTGAAATGTAATAAAGTAGTTATTACGCATACTGGTGTATTTTTTGGCAAAGGTTACTTGTCTGATGGATTGTTTTTAATAAATGTTGAGCCTCTTTTGGGCAGTTTTATTAATGATAATGTTGCTTCTTCTGTTAATTTTGTTGAATCATCTGATTTGTGGCACGCACGTCTTGGTCACTTGAATTTTGGTGCTCTAAAGAATATGATGAACTTAGAGTTGATTCCATAATATGCCATTGATAAGAAAACTAAATGTCAAGTATGTGTGATAACTAAACAAACTAGGAAACCCTTTCATAATGTGGTTAGGGATTCAAATGTGTTAGATTTAGTGCATACAGACATATGTGAATTTGGTGGTGTTTTGACCAAGGATCATAATAGATATTTCATTAGCTTTATAGATGATTGTAGTAGATATTGTTATGTTTATTTGCTTAAACATAAAGATGAAGCACTAGAAAAATTCATTATGTTCAAAACTGAAGCTGAAACACAAACTGGTAAAGTACTTAAACGTTTGAGATCTGATAGAGGTGGTGAGTATACGAGTACCTCGTTTAATGAATTTTGTAAGAGCAATGGTATAGTTCATGAGGTAACTCCACTATACACACCTGAGTCTAATGGGGTGGCAGAACGAAAGAACAGAACTTTTAAAGATATGATCAATAGTATGTTTATTAATTCAGGGTTGCCTAAGTACATGTGGGGGGAGGCTCTGAATATGGCTTGCCATATTCTGAACAGAGTTCCTCTGAAACATATGGACAAGACACCTTATGAATTATGGACAAGGAAAAGGACTAGTCTAAAGTATCTTCGTGTGTGGGGGTGCCTTGCAAAGGTACTTGTCCCTGAACACAAGAGAAAGAAACTAGGGCCGAAAACTGTTGATTGCATCTTTCTGGGCTATATTGAAACCACTACGGCTATGAGATTTTTAGTGTTAAAATCTGACATAGACAGTATAGTGGCTAACACTATAGTTGAATTTCGTGATGCAACATTCTTTGAGGATGTGTTCCCTATGAAGACTGGTATTCCTGAAGGTATTTCTGATGATGATCCAACTCACACATCGAGTTTCATTCCTGATCATGTGGAAAGGATGACAAATGTGGGGGCGGATCCTAGTTGTAGCTCTACTCCTGAAGAAGTAGAGGAACCTAGAAGGAGTAAGCGTGCAAAGGTAGTCAACGATTTTGGAAGTGATTTTATCACTTACAATATCGAGGATGAACCATTAACTTTTCGACAGGTCATGGATTCTTCTGAATCAAGGTACTGGAAAGGTGTTGTAAAAAGTGAAATTGACTCTATTGTTTCTAACGAAACACGGGAGTTGGTTGATCTACCTCTTAGGTGTTCTACTATAGGATGTAAATGGGTATTCAAAACTAAGATGAACCCGGATGGCTCAATAGATAAGTATAAGGCTAGGCTGGTAGCTAAGGGCTTTAAGCAGAAGGAAGGCATTGGTTACTTTGAAACATACTCTCCAGTTGCTAGAATGACAACAATCCGAATGTTTGTAGAATTGGCTTCTGTACATGGTCTTATCATCCATCAAATGGATGTAAAGACAGCTTTTCTTCATGGTGAACTTGAAGAAGAGATTTATATGGAACAGCCTGAAGGATTTGTTGCCTCTGGTAATGAAAGGAAAGTATGTAAGTTAATCAACTCTATATATGGCTTAAAACAAGCTCCTAGAGACTGGCATAAAAAGTTTGATGAAACTGTTTTAGAATCAGAATTTGTAGTTAATGAAAGTGACAAGTATGTCTATTACATGGTTAAAGGAAGTGAATGTATTATTGTGTGCCTATATGTGGATGACATTTTATTGTTTGGAACCAATATTGAGATTATTAACGAGACAAAAGTGTTCTTGAAAAGGCACTTTGATATGAAGGATATGGGAGAGGCTAGTGTGATTCTTGGTATCAAGTTGACTCAGTCAACTGATGGAATAACCTTGTCACAATCTCATTATATAGAGAAATCTATACTTGAGAAGTATGGTTATTCAAATTGTAGAATCGCGAGTACTCCGTATGATCCTAAAGTTGCCCTTGTCAAGAATAGTTCAGGAATTCCTGTGTCTCAGTTAAGGTACTCTAAGATTATTGGGAGTTTGCAGTATCTTGCTAATGGTACTAAGCCGGATATTTCATATTCAGTGTCTAAGTTAGCAAGATATACAAGCTGTCTAAACAAGACTCATTGGGATGCTCTTGATAGAGTACTTAGATATCTAAAAGGCACCATCTATCTTGGCTTGCATTAAAGGAGGTTTCCTGGAGTGCTAGAGGGATATAGTGATGCAAGTTGGATAGCTAAGAAGTCTGGTTCCAATGGAGTGACTGGATGCTTGTTTACTCTTGCGGGTGGAGCAGTGTCTTGGAAGTCTTCTAGACAAACTATTATAACTCGGTCTACTTTTGAGGCTGAGTTGTGTGCATTAGATGCCACGGGGTCAGAGGCTGAATGGTTACATGGACTTATGTCAGGTAATAGTAAGCCGACCACTTCCTGCTTTTGCTGTTCATTGTGATAGCCGTACAACTATCGACAAGATTAACAGCAGGAAGTATAATGTGAAAACAAAGAGACATATCCAAGTTAGACTAAAGTCTATAAGGGGTCTAATGTCTGATAGGATCATAGCTGTTGAGTTTATTGGAACTCAAGAAAACCTAGCTTATCCTTTGACTAAGGGACTTGAGCATGCTGTTGTCCTTAAGTCTAGGTTGGGGATGGGACTGATAGCCCGTAATGATTCATCTACAACGGGAACCCAATACACATGAGAGGAGATCCCTCAAAAATGTATTCAATGTGGTAATAACAAGTTGTAAGGGTGAATTGGTTGTACCTTAACTACATAGATTGATACTCACGTTCTGGAGTCTATCCCCTGTAAACCTATAAGGTACTGTCACTGCCAGAGTAGCAAGAGTTATTTGAACTCTGAATGGGGTCAAGTCATATGACGAGATGCTAGCAGTACATCTCTGGAGATGCCTAGCTAAGCGAATGTAATTGTGTGGTCGCAATTAGAGGAAAGGGTTATTCCTTGAAGCATTCGACAAACAAGATCGAGACATGACCATCAACGTCTCAAAGCCGTAGATTAGCACCATAGCCTTTGACTTGTCGTCGTCTATGGAGTATGGTTACACCAAACGTATAAAGATTCGAGATGAAACATTCCATCTGTATCTGGTAGCCATCGAAGTAGAGGACTTAGGAGGGTTCAAACCTGGAAGGGTACCTACTCTGAAAACCAAGTCATGATGAGGATAGATATGCATTTCTGTATGGATTTGTGGGGGATTGTTAGAAAATGGAAAGTTTGAGACATATTTATAATATGTTCTTAATGAAATTTCCGGAAACTAACAAGTGAAGGTTGTTTCTTGTAATGAGGACTTAAACTTTCATGTTTGGATCTAAGACATTTTCTTACTGAAATCCATAAGTAAATTGAGTTGAAAGAAGGATGTTTGAAATGGATTATGTGGGTTGTTTAGTTGAATTAACTTGTATCCTACATAGCATTGGTAATGAAAGATTGGTGGCTTTATATAGCTCCATGTGCAAGTGTAATGCATAACTATTAAGGCATGTGAGTGTGCATAGTTATTATGTGAGCCTCGCGCACACACACGCGATATATATTTTTCACGTCTAAAGGTACGTAGATGTAGACAAACAACAGAATAATATTGCCCCAAAAGACGTATACAACAATCGTGCAGAAATGTAGTCAGATTAATCTTCCAAGGAAACAGGGACGATGCTCTTATCGTCCTAGCAAAGCAACTCGGTCTTTCTGGACGGCCTGTGACAGATTGACATCAAAAAGCTCGCATCGAATGGGCATCTCCATTTCATAGAAAGGATTTTTTAGAACAAAATCTGTGTATTGTTCATATATATGCTTTAACAGACTCTCCATATTTTGTGTTCCAGGCTGCGCAACTACGAAAAACTTTGTCCCTGCATAGAACAAAGATGAAGTAATAATCTTATATGGAAACAGAATTTGAAATATTTATTTTCATACTCAATGTTCTAGAACATTACGTGCACAATAGTTCAGCAACTGAATAAAGTAATTGGAGACTGTAAAGAAAGACATTGGAGAAGACACGAGCAAGTTTTATCAAAACAGCATGTCAGCTGCCATACAAGTCAACCAAACATATGCAAAACAGCTAGAGAACATCATGTCAGTAAGGGACTGAGTATCATGACTTGAAAGCTGAAGGTACAACTGTTACATATTGTTGAACTTTTATTTGCAAGTATTTACGTTGTTCGATGAGGGTAAATAACTGTTTACAGGAAAAGGTATATCTGTCACACATTGACGAACTTTTGCTTAGGACCAGAGATCATCGGGATGGAGTCCTAACCGATTCTGGCAGTAACAAAGCCAGAATGTACCCTGGGTGTGTCAGGAATGAAGGGAGAGTAGTTCTAAGTCGTTGCCTAAAGTATTGGAACAAGCTCCCTTTAAATAGAGGGGATGCTGGGAACTTTTGACCAAATACATACAATTCTGACCGTTCTATGCACAAGTGCTGCACTAGGTGAGAACATATTTTACGACTTAACAAATAAGTTCCCTCTACTCGTGCTTAGGATGACGTAAAAAAGATAGATCAAAATGTGCATGTATGTGTATATTTGCCTACAAGCAGAAATTTGACTGATAAACTAATGACTTTACAAAAACTGTTTCTTATTAGACAAATATATATGATCAATTTCCTTTACACAGCTTTTTAACACAACATTTGTAAACCAGTAGTGGAAATCCTGAGGGAGCCGGGGTTAAAAAATTTTGTCACTAAATCACGAGTCCCAAATGCAATTGATTACAGCTTTTGGAAAAGGGGGCACAGAATATCTCTTCTTACATTAAATATGATGTGGATTCCACGAACAACTTTGTATAGTACTTAAATCCCAAATTCATTCTCATGATTATATTTCGATAACGTAAACAACAATGTCCAATAATCTTTTTAATATACTCAACATTCCATGCATAGAAACGGAAATAGGATTTTGCTGCAACCACCAAAACATTGTGAAAACAAGTCACCAGATCGCATTGTCACCAAAACCCAACTCCAAAGGAATTGACAAGATAGATTACAACATCTAACAATTCGAGTTCATTACTGGTAAAAAGAACTTCAAAAAAAAAGGTTAGAACAAAAGATTTACCAGTAAGAGACTGAAAGCAGTGAAGATCAAAAGTATCCGCCTCAAGAAGCTCGATCCCTAAACACCCCGCAACAGGCGATAACTGCTGAGAAATCGCATGCATCGAATGCCACAAACTGGCTAATCTCAAACTATCATTCGTATCCATTCGTCCCGCAGATCCATAATCCTAAAACCATTAATTTCCCATCACAAGAAAAAAAAATTCTCAACAAGCACAAAAAATCCAAAAAATCGTAACCAACATATCCATTCAAAACATGGTTCACAATGTACCTTGTTGTAGATAAGCCCACCAGATTTATTAATAATGTAAAGACTGTAAACTGCTGCCATTCCGTAATGTAATTGCAAATCGTACCCCGAAAAACTATATTTTCGATTACCCTGAAGTAAACGCACATAAGTAACAGAGTAAAAATCAATTGAAAAACGAAAAATGAAAAGCAACAATATTTACTAATCAACTCATTAATTGATCTCTGAAATTGAAATGAAGAATCAAGGGCAGTAATTAAATTAACAAAGATCATGAAACAAAGACACATAATCGAAAAAGATATAAACTTGATGTAGATTGTCCAATCAAGAATCTTGATTTGTTGGATATTTCAAAAGCATAAAGTGGGTTAATTAAGAAATGAATTGATAGTAAAGAACAGAGAGAGAGAGAGGAGAGAGAGAGAGAGAGAGAGAGAGAGAGAGAGAGAGAGAGAGAGAGAGAGTACGGGACCTGGTGAGAATCACTGAGGTGGGAATCCAGAATACTGGTGTGCTAACGAGGGACTCTGCTGAGCCAATTTACCTTCTTCTTTACAATTTTTGTTTGTAAAAGCTTTTAGGAATAACAGAATTTAAAGGGGTTAATTATCTTTGCCAGTCTGGATTATCAAGGTGGTCACCGAATTCAAAACGGTTTCAATCAGGTCACTTACTAGACATAAATATACGATCCGTTAAATAGTCTTCATTTTTTTGACGGAAACAGACTGCAGATTGACATAAACGCTTATAATTGCAGATTCACTTAACATTTAAAAAATCCGAGAACATATTTGTTTTACCCAGATTATTCTCTTCAAAATAGATACAATATTGATAAGTTTTATTTCAGTTTTTGAAGAAGAACAATTCTAGTTCTTGAATTTTCTTTTTCGATTCATATAAATCTAGAGCTCATAATGAAAATCTAAACTAGTTTTATGAGATCCATAGCATCTAGATTAACACACTTTAATTTTACAAAATTTGGTGGAGATTTTTCGGACAAAATTTTGCGGACAGTAATTTCCGTCAAAAAATGAACAACTTGATAATTCAGGCTAACTTCAGTGACCTGATTGAGACCGTTTTGAGTTCAGTGACCAACTTGATAATCCAGGCTGACTTCAGTGACCAATCAGATAATTAACCCGAATTTAAAGGGGGCTACATGAAACTGTTTTTATGGATGCCTTCTAAATTTTTATAAATATATAATAAACAATGTGTACAGTTGCATGTTAAAAAATATTTATAGATTGTATTAATAAAAAAATCTATAATGGTCTTCAAAAAAATCCATAATTTTTTTCTTTTTTTTTTGGTCAAAACCAAGCCCATTGTTTAGTTATTATTATCAGTATTGTTACTTTATTCTTTTATTATGTAAACGATTATAGGTGTTTATCTCAATTTTTTTAAGATTAATTTTTTTTTTAAAAATTAGTAACTACTTTTTGAAAATAAATTAGGATATAAGATTGTAATGAATTTAAATAGAAAATAAAGGAATAGAAGAAGTATGATTATTGGAATTAATACAACACAATTTATGATTTTACAAATAATCATAATTGATTATATTAAATTATAAATGATGTTAAGATTTTTTTGTTTGATAATCATATATTAAATTATAAATGATTTTCTTATAATTATTATTTTTTTATTATTATGAGCATTATTATTTTATCCTTTTATTATGTAAATGGCTATACCTTAATATGGTGGGTGTTTGTCTCAGCTTTTCTTAAAATTCATTCTTTCTAAGAAAATAAATACCTATTTTTTTTGAAATAAATTAGGGGATGATATTGGAATCAACAGAAAACAGAGATGAATATTGGAATTAAAAAGGAGAACAATACAACAAATGTAATGCTTTACGTAGAGACTTTACTTACAAAACCTCCCTTAGCGCCATTTTATAGTTGGAACTGCTTTCAACTTGGACTTTTTAGTGCCAGATCCAAGCTTGATACGTGGTTTCTTGGGCATCTTCATTCTTCGAGGACGACGACGTAACAATTGCCACCAGTGCACTTTTTTTGCAAGGTTCTTGCTGACATGTTGGTACTTTGCTTGATGTTCTAGGCCACCTTTTGATTTTTTTGAGTGTCCAACGTGCCTTACAAGCCCATTTACAATTTTACTGAAGTTGGTTCCTCGTTTCTCATTAGGTGAATAGTGCTCTATGGACTTGCTAAGCTTCTCTGTAGCTTTCTCTCCAGAACTATCCGCCTGGTTCCTTCTTTTAAGCATATATGCTGTGCGTTTTGATAAAGGTTTTCCATGGTATGCCTGTAACTGATCATTACTGTGTTTACTATCATCAGAATAATGGTGGTGATGGTGGTGGTGGTGGAATATGATTGCCACTTTATTTTTCAGTTTCTTCAATCTGCGTGTTGTCTGTTTCTTGGGCCTCCTCCTAATTATCGGTCTATGCCTCCTTGAATAATGTCCCTGTTGGTAAGAGGGATCACTGGAACGAAGGCTCGATGTCTGATTAGAATGTAAATGTCCTACAATTTCATCACTACTATCGGAGTCCTTTAGAGATTGAGTACTACTAGGCACAAAGGACAATTGGCTGTCGCTATATCTTGTGGAACCTGTGTGATGACCATGAGTACTGCTAGAAACGTAGCTTCCCTCGCTCTCACTGCTAGCACTGATAGCTGAATGATGGCTGCTTTGACTGTGATCCTTCACTAAATACTCTTCGCTATCATGGTAACTAGTACTACCCTGCTGAGTTGTCCAACTGGAGGATGAGCTTCCAGGTGAAGTTGTGCAATTTGATTCTTGCTGATCTGACAAAATCAGTCTCTGTTTGCCCTTTGGGTTGATCTTCTTATTTACTTTGCCTCTATCATTTTCCATCTGATCTCCATACATAACAGGATCTCGCAAAGTTTGGCTCATAGTTTTTGGACGAGGCAGAACTTTGCTTGTTGCAGTTGTCTTGCTTCGAGTCTGAATATGTTTATTCCAGGCACTAACTGCTGGAACTGATGGCTTTCTTTGTCCTACCTCGCTGAATTTGCTCATTTGGATATTTCCATTTAAAATTAATTTACTAGTCTTCGTAGGAAATTTATCCGGCAAACTTTTCTTTTTGTCCAAGTTTAGTGGGATTCTAAGAACCTGTACAGAATTTGTCCGATGTGGACTTTTCTTTTTCTCGACCTTCCCTACATTGGTCTTGACATTCGTGACATTAACCGAACTAGCTTTGTGCAATCCAAGTTTTTGTCTTCCGATAAGCTCCTCCACCTGACTCCATGTATTACCTCTCAAAGTAATCTCATTGTCTTTCCCAAAATTTTGACACAGTGAGTTTCTTGATTCGGCATTCCAAGGAGAAAGTGGAGCATAATTCCTCATTGACTGATTTGGCAAATTCAGTTCATTTAGTGGATTCACTACATACCTCGACAATTGGCGCCACCGTGTCAGGCCTTTACTCTGCCGAGCTCTTCTTCTAACCAAGTGACTATGCGAATCATTTCTACCTAACCTAAAGTGTTCAACCTGAGTTTGATCACCTTGTGACAATAAAGCAGCTGTATATCCCATATTTGGACTACTTGTTCCTATACCAGAAACAGAACCAGTAGAAAACTTAAAAACTCTTTGTCCAGGCTCATTCTGCTTCCCACGTGAATCCACTAGCTTGCTACCTACTTTTAAAGCTGATATGCATGATTCAATACTTTTAATTGCATCAGAAGCCTCCTTGGATATACAGTATATATCCTTGTGATTCTTCTCTGTGCCCATGAAAAGGTTTTCTAAAGCTCCTGACGTGACAATGCCAGATGCATTGCTGTTGTAAGAATGAACTGGAGCACCATTTCCTCTTGGGTTAGACTGGAATCCAAAAATCCTTTCCTGCATTTCTTTGTCTTTGCTTGAATCGGTGGAAATGGCTTTATTACAGGATTCTAATACCTTTTCATGTGCATCTACCTGATGCTTAGGCTGAAGATTTGTGGTTTCTTTGTCAATATCTTTATTTTCCAATGCTGAACTTGTCGCCCGTTCTAACTTCAGCTGCTTTGTGCTGCTTCTCCGACAAATCCGGCAACGTTTCTTTCTATTCCAAAGTTCAGCTGCATCTATGCTTGCTTTTGACTGCTCTGAATCAACTGATTGACCTTGTTTATCCTTGTCAGTTTGTTTATCAACAATTAAATTAGTATTCTGCAATCCAGTATAAAATGATGCTGTTTTCGGTGAATTTTGGGACTGCTGTTGTTCAGTCAAGCTGTGTTTATTGGATAGACCCAAGATAGACACTATAACCTGTGGAACAAATTAAGCAAGTTATAAGAAAGCAACCTATCACTAGTAAATACTATTTCTCTTAAAGGTTCAGAACCGCATTTTTCACCTGGTATAGGAATTTCACAGATTTATAGAAGACTTGCATTGCTTTGGATTTCAAATGGCTTATTGATTTCAAAGAATGATTTGCTTCCACATTCGCCCTCTCTATGTTCAAAGAGTTGACATCGTGTCCCTCTGATGCAGTTTTTAAAACATTTTCAGCAGCACCATCCAGCAGATCCTTCAACAGTAACCGAGCTTTCTCATCCAACTGCTTTAGATATATAAATAGTTACTGAATATGATAACTACACAAGGCACCTATAGTATTACCGGAGAAATAATTACATGCAACTATGTGATCATTTCCTCTCTTTCTACTAACTGCTTAACCATGTGTAAGATGAATATTTATAGAAATACTTGAAAAAGTCAGCATCTTCTCCTCTTTCGAAATTATTCAATATCAACTTGCTTGGTAAAATTGAATCATTAATCAGAAGTTATAATCTCTTAAATGCAGATAGAATCAGATGACCTTTACATTCAGTTTATAAACTTACCAACTTAACAGAACCAAAGGTATGTTTGTGTGGACACACATTAATAGACAAGTTATCAAAAAAGTAATGCTAGGTGCACATAATTGACTACATAATTTTTGCACAGAATGAGTTGAATTTCACTAATATGAATTTTTATTGATTGATATTAATGTAAATGGTTTATGCTAAAACAAGATTCCCAAGTTACTCATGATTACCAGAAAATACAAGTAAATACAGTTTGTTTCTTAATACTCAAAAGTTATATGACCGAAGTATCACTATAAAGTCCGATTACATTCGGATTTTGGTGCTTGTTCATCCTATTTTCGAGTGTGACATAATATATTTTGCTAATAGTGCGTACTAGAAACATAAATTTGTGAAGTAAAAATAAATTGCTCTAGTCTCAGTAAACAATAAGAAGAAATCATACCTACAAAGCCTGACTAAAACAAAATGCAAAACCATTAAAAAAATTCTGAAAAATGTATATGAAAATATGAATCAAATAAATAAAAAAAAAACCCTTACAATGATATCTCGAGATATGTGATTCTGAAGGGATTGTCGATCATTATTGATTATAAGAAGAGCGTACAATTTCTTCAAGGCATCAAAATATGATTCTATATCGTCTACATCCATGTCTTCATTTTCAAATTTTGGGTTAAGTAACGGTTTTAAACCTGTTTGGTTTTTTGTTCCTAGGAAAGGATTTTCGTTAATTTAGTTTTACCTACTTTTATGCCGATTCCTTTTTTTTTTTTCTTTCTTTATTGATTTTTTTTTTTTTTTTTTTGCATAGGGAGAGGGAGGGTGTCACCTCGTGTTGGGGGGAAAACTATTCCGGTCCCCGGTTTTTGAATCTGAAACCGAACGGGAAAACGGATACTCACAGAAAATCGATGGAATTCTTTTTTTTTTTTCTTGAGAAAAATGAAAATTATGAATAATGTTTTATGCTATGAACTAACATGATAAATCATACTTAATATTTATTATTTATTTTTATTTAAAAATATTACTTTAAGTCTAAATTTGAAATAAATTTTATTTACACTATTAACACTAGGCGAAAGTTATATCATAATATGTAAATTTTAAATTATTGTGTAAATAAAAAATTTGAAATTATAACATTGAATATATATATATATATATATATATATGTCATTGTTCCATACAGAACATCCTTATATAACAAACAATATTTAATAGATCCAATGGCCCCACTAGGGGCACCCAATACAAAAAATTGTTATTTTTTTACCCTCTATCCATCCAGCAAAAAATTAAAAAATTTACTGTTCATGATGACGTCATGCTGACGTCAGCAGTGACGCCATCATGAACAATAAATTTTTTTAAATTTTTTTTTTTTGCTGGATGGATAGAGTGTAAAAAAATAACAACTTTTTGTATTGGGTACCATGACGGAACTCTTATATTAGATTAAATATGAGGTTCTTTATTGTTTGTTATATAAGGTGTTCGTTATATATATATATATATATATATATATATATATATATATATATATATATTGCACTCCATGAAGAACACCTTATATAAAGAACAATAAAGAACATCTCATATTTAATTCAATATAAGAGTTCCGTCATGACACCCAATACAAAAAATTTTTATTTTTTTTTTATCTTCTATCCATTTAGCAAAAAAAAATGTAAAATTTTTTTTTTTGGAAAAACACTGTTCATGATGACATCAGCAGTGACGTCATCATGAACAGTGATTTTTTTCAAAAAAATTTTTTAAAATTTTTTTTGCTGAATGGATAGAAGATAAAAAAATAAGAATTTTTTGTACCGGGTGCCCCTGGCGGGGCCAATGGATCTATTGGAATAAATGATTTTATAGTGTTCTTTATTATTTGTTATATAAGAGTGTCCTGTATGGAGCAAAGGCCTATATATATATAGGGTCCTACTCTACTACAAACTAAAATTAACTACAAACTAAAAACTAATTCAATATTTCATGCTAATCTAATGATCAAACTAGGGGTACCCCAATACAAAAAGTGTTTAAAATAATTGGCTCTATTCAGCACCAAAAAAAAAAATCACTGTTCACGTGATGACGTGGCAGTGGATTTCACTGGTTAACGGTGCTTCGCGCCTTTATCATTCTAAAGTTGTAAGGAATAGCAATCAATGGTAAAGGCAATAAACGATTGACGGGTGTGTCGAGGGCCTGCGGCCCTCATGACTACCTAACTCATCCGTTTACTGTCTTAAATGCTTCGCATTTCCACGGCAAGTTTTTTTTTTTTTTTGGTGGATAGAGCCAATTATTTTAAGCATTTTTTGTGAAGGTACCCTTGGTGGGAACCTTAGAATAAATGAAATATAATTAATCTAGTGTTATTTTGTAGTTTGTATTTAAGGATTGGTTTGTATTTGAGCAAAAGCCTATATATATATATATATATATATATATATATATATATATATATATATATATTTGAAAAGTTATTTAATATGTTCTCTTACGAGAATGAAGTGTCTGAGGATGATCTTAGGTAGCATCCTGAGATTACATCAATTTCTCATATAAAACACAAGGATATTATTGTAATTACACATTTGAATTTATAAAAATATCCTTAATATATTACTAGCTTATAACCCGTGCGAAGCACGGGTTTCTTTTGATACGTTATAAAATTTATTTAACATGATAATTATGTTTTTATATAATCCTTATTTTTAATAATTTTTTAATTTTAATTTAATATAAATTTATATAATGAAATGCATGGTTTAAATTTTATTTTGTAAAATTCTAAATTAAAAATGTCGTTGATGGGTTCGAACTTTGAATTTTTAGTAAATTAATTTAATCATATAATATATCTTATTATTAGATCTAACAATTGTTATTTATTAATAAAAATAATGATCTGTATATATGGTGAGATATTTTTGGGTGTATATTATTGATCGCAAGATTAATTTTAAATTAAAAAGTACTCCATGTTTTAATTACAAAAATTAATACTAAAAATAATTACGGAAAGATATGGTGTGATATTTTGGATATATATTAATTATTGTTGTAATATTAATTTTAAATTAAAAAGTACTCCATGTTTTAATTACAAAAATTACTACTAAAAATAATTAAGGAAAGATATGGTGTGATATTTTGGATATATATTAATTATTGTAATATTAGTTTTAAATTAAATGGTAAAGTGTTTTAATTAGAAGTAAAATCTTTAGAAAAAATGAATAATTGAGTTGTTGGAACAGAAAAAAGAGTCCAAGTAGAAGTGGATGAAGGAATTTTAATCAGAATATAATTACATTAACATTAGTAATTAGCTTTTTGAGTTGTTTTTATAATTTAATTATTTATTTTAATAATTAGGATAACCAAACCGAAAACCAAAACTTAGGATAACCAAACCGAAAACCAAAACTTTCAATGTTTCGGCTTTAATATAATAGTATAGATTGTTGTAATATTAATTTTAAATTAAAAAGTACTCCATGTTTTAATTACAAAAATTACTACTAAAAATAATTACGGAAAGATATGGTGTAATATTTTGGATATATATTAATTATTGTAATATTAGTTTTAAATTAAATGGTAAAGTGTTTTAATTAGAAGTAAAATCTTTAGAAAAAAAATGAATAATTGAGTTGTTGGAGCAGAAAAAAGAGTCCAAGTAGAAGTGGATGAAGGATTTTTAATCAGAATATAATTACGTTAACATTAGTAATTAGCTTTTTGAGTTGTTTTTGTAATTTAATTATTTATTTGAATAATTAGGATAACCAAACCGAAAACCAAAACTTATGATAACCAAACCGAAAACAAAATTTTCAATGTTTCGGCTTTAATATAATAGTACTAGCACGGGTTTCTTTTGATACGTTATAAAATTTATTTAACATTATAATTATGTTTTTATATAACCTTATTTTTAATAATTTTTTAATTTTAATTTAATATAAATTTATATAATGAAATGCATGGTTTAAAATTTATTTTGTAAAATTCTAAATTAAAAATGTCGTTGACGGGTTCGAACTTTGAATTTTTAGTAAATTAATTTAATCATATAATATATCTTATTATTAGATCTAACGATTGTTATTTATTAATAAAAATAATGATTTGTATATATGGTGAGATATTTTTGGGTGTATATTAGTGATCGCAAGATTAATTTTAAATTAAAAAGTACTCCATGTTTTAATTACAAAAATTACTACTAAAAATAATTACGGAAAGATATGGTGTGATATTTTGGATATATATTAATTATTGTAATATTAGTTTTAAATTAAATGGTAAAGTGTTTTAATTAGAAGTAAAATCTTTAGAAAAAATGAATAATTGAGTTGTTGGAGCAGAAAAAAGAGTCCAAGTAGAAGTGGATGAAGGAATTTTAATCAGAATATAATTACGTTAACATTAGTAATTAGCTTTTTGAGTTGTTTATGTAATTTAATTATTTATTTTAATAATTAGGATAACCAAACCGAAAACCAAAACTTAGGATAACCAAACCGAAAACCAAAACTTTCAATGTTTCAGTTTTAATATAATAGTACTAGATTATAACCCGTGCGAAGCACGGGTTTCTTTTGGTAGGTTATAAAATTTATTTAACATTATAATTATGTTTTTATATAATCCTTATTTTTAATTTTTTTAATTTTAATTTAATATAAATTTATATAATGAAATGCATGGTTTAAATTTTATTTTGTAAAATTCTAAATTAAAAATGTCGTTGACGGGTTCGAACTTTGAATTTTTAGTAAATTAATTTAATCATATAATATATCTTATTATTAGATCTAACGATTGTTATTTATTAATAAAAATAATGATTTGTATATATATTTTTGGGTGTATATTAGTGATCGCAAGATTAATTTTAAATTAAAAAGTACTCCATGTTTTAATTACAAAAATTAGTACTAAAAATAATTACGGAAAGATATGGTGTGATATTTTGGATATATATTAATTATTGTAATATTAGTTTTAAATTAAATGGTAAAGTGTTTTAATTAGAAGTAAAATCTTTAGAAAAAATGAATAATTGAGTTGTTGGAGCAGAAAAAAGAGTCTAAGTAGAAGTGGATGAAAGAATTTTAATCAGAATATAATTACGTTAACATTAGTATTTAGTTTTTTGAGTTGTTTTTGTAATTTAATTATTTATTTTAATAATTAGAATAATAAAAAAACCAAAACTTAGGATAACCAAACCAAAAACCAAAACTTTCAATGTTTCGGATTTAATATAATAGTATAGTATAGATAGATATATAAAATTCTTATATTCTTAGGGTCAAGCCCATTATTCCCTTTTTGAGATAATTATATTCATTAGAAATTGGGTTCGGTAAACGGGAGAAATGGAGATCGAGGCAAAGATCCTAATTCCCGTCCAATTTCGCACCCAATATTGGCAAACAAATTTTCTTAAATATTGGCAAACAAATTGGTAAAAAAATTATTTTATTAAGAATAATGAAATTAGAATACAGAAGAAAATTTTGAAAAATGCATTTTACAAATATTTTGAGCAAATGATAAAATCGTAAAAAAAACTTAAAAAATGGTATTTTTGATAAATATCTAATTTGTAATTGGTACTTTAAAATTTTAAGTATTAATTATTTTATTAACCTCACCATTATATTCTTAAATTATATTCAAAAATTGTGAGATCAAATCACCATTTCTATAGTAATTTTTTTAAAAAGAAAATCATAAACTTTTACAAGGGTATATTCAATTTAAATTTTAGTAATCGGAAGAAATTTATAAATTTAAAAAATTGTTTTTTATTTTAATTTTAGATGTATTCTAATAGAACTGATATAAAATCTCGTAAAATGTTACTGATTTAAACGGTATTTTCCATATACTCTTTAATATTTCATGGATTTTAACCAAATTTCGAAAAAATATAAAATACGTTGACAAATTTATCAAAATTTATTATTTTATCAAATTTGAAAGAATGGATATTTGAATACCATCAAATTTTAATGTATTTTTAATATTTAAACTGAATATACCATATTTTAATAATTTTTTAAAAAATTTAAAACGAATATCCTAATTTAAAAAATATAATTAAAATCTACATTAAAGGTCATCAAATGATAAAAAGAAATTTAAGATTCAAATTAAATATACCAAAGTTTTAAAAATCTACTCCCTCCGTCTCAAAAAACTTTTCCCGTTTGAGTTGGACACGTTTGCCAACGTACACTTTTGATCGTTAATATCTTTTATTTCGTATTAGTATTAAATATAAAAACTTCACTGTATTAAAATATTCATAAATACGAATCAAACAAAATCACTCATGACTATATTTTATTTTATAAGCTATGCGTAAATTAGTAGTTAGCCGCTTATAATAAATAGTGTCAAAAATAAAAACGGGCAAAGTAATATGGCACAGAGGGAATAATAAATTTCTTCATATCAGAATTGAATACGCGTCCCTCAAACTTTTTTTTTTGAAATAAAAAAGAGATGATTCTATAATAAAAAACCATACGGCATCTACAAAAATGATCGAATCGAACAAACATATAATATTGATCGCCAGTCTTCATGAAGTGACAATTAAGCGATTTGAAGATGATATATTTACATGTACCTGCTTCGTCACATACCTTTTGACATATCGATCATAAATGAAATCTCATACAAACTTTCATTACTTAATCAAAATCAACATTGACAAAGGAGAGAACAAACACCCTCTAAGGAGAGAAAAACAAATTGAAATTCCAAATAAAAACTTTATATCTGAATAAACGAAACCACAAATACAAGCGGTCCATTCTCGAATCCAATACGCTCTGCTTGAATCGAAGAAGAAATAAAACTAGAAGTTCGGATAATTTAAATCTAAAATACAAAACAAACAAATCAAAAGGGTACAAATCATTCCCCTAAGAAAGGGATAATTGAAAGAAGCAAAAACAAATAAAATAAATAAAAAAATTTGAGGTTTTTCACAGGAAAAACCCAACTTAATATGCTTTCTGAATTTGTACATTTTAGCATTTGTGTGCGGTTTTTATTTCCGTCTAATTGGTAGTGCAAACGAGGAAGAAAAATCCAAAAATTTGAGAAGAGAAAATCTGAATGAAAGGGATAAACACGTTTTAGTTTTTTTTTTTTTTTTTAATAATTTTTGAAGGAAGAATAAAGACGTTTTATTTAAAGACAAGAGTAAAGATGAGAAGGCGGTGACATAAATGTATCCGTCACGGAACACAAAATGAAACAAACTGACAAGAAAGCAGTGGGGTAGATACAGGGACAGAACGGGGCTCACACACTTAAATAGATTGTCCCTCCTCTCCATCCCTTGTTCGTTCACTCTCATTCTCATCCACCTATACATACATTCATACATTACATACACACAGATCTAGAGCTTGGTAGCAGCAATGGTGGTGATAGGCAAGACAGTGTTGGATAAAGGGTGGTTAGCTGCTCGCTCTACGGAGGTTGACCTCACCGGAATTCAGCTCACCACCACTCATCCTCCCTCACCTAAACTTCCCTGGATGGATGCGCATCTTCCCGGAACGTAATTGCCTTCTCTCTTCGACTAGACTACTTGGTTTATAATATTCTGTCTTTTTATGTTCTCTCATTTGTATTTGATTATTTGTTTACTTATTATTTTGAGTGATTTCATTTACAGTGTTTTGGCGACTCTTTTAAAGAACAAACTCATACCAGATCCCTTTTACGGCTTGGAAAATGAGTCCATTATAGATATTGCTGATTCAGGAAGGGACTACTACACTTTCTGGTTTTTCACAAGCTTTCAGTGTAAGCCGGTATGCATCGTTCATGCTTTAAGTTAATCTATTGTGTTAGGTAATTGTATAACTTTCATTTAAATCAACTACATAATATTGGTTCATAATATATGCATAAAATTTACAAATTTATGGGATGCTGGTGTTCAAAGTACTCAAATGGTCACAACCTTTTTTTTTTTTTTTGGACAAAAGGAATTCATCGTACTTGTTCCTACTCATTCCTTGAAATCCCAAAGTTCAAGTTGAGGTTTTATATCCTTTAAAATTCAAAAGCTTATGGAATTGAGTTTTGCATTATTTAAAGGTCAAAACCAAATTCGAATTATAAGATTATGTAAATCAACAAGGAGAAATGAAAGTGATTCTTTCAAGGAACCAAATAGATATTGTTTTGTATGAATAGTAAAATGGTATAAAATTTCTACTGTTACTCTCACTGACCAACAGAGCCTGGTACCAGTTTCCTTCATTTAGGGAGCAAGTACACAGTTACATTTGACCTTTTCCTATACATTTACAGTTTTCTGTCAATTGTAGCGTTGTGAAAACATCATGTTCATATTTGTTGTTTGTTGGTAAACATTATTCAATACTATGCCTTGGAAATTAGGACATTTCGAAGTAACTTTTTGTTAACCAGAGATATTTGTTCAAAATATTTAATGGACAAACTTGTACACCTTGGAATTTTAGTGCATGAGAAAAGTTCAATTAATGTCACAATCCTTTTCTGTTTCACTACCACTACAATCAACTAAAATATGCCTAGGGAATTCATTACACACTCTAATCTACTTTAAATTTTCTCAGATGAGCAATCAGCACGTGGATCTGAATTTCCGGGCCATTAATTATTCCGGGGAAGTGTATTTGAATGGGCACAGAAGGGTCTTGCCAAAGGGAATGTTCCGAAGACATTGCCTTGATGTAACTGATATTCTGCATCCTGATGGTCAGAATTTACTTGCTGTTATTGTCTACCCTCCTGATCATCCCGGTAAGATTCCTCCAGAGGGAGGCCAAGGTGGTGATCATGAGGTATTTTTTACATCTAAATGGATCATTTCTCAAAATACCAATAATTTACTCTGCTTGTATAAGATCTATCTATTTATTTGAGTTAACATGGATATTTCATGCAGTCTATGATCTTTAAGATTTGAGTTAAAGATTTACTAAGAAAAAACTAAAAGTATAAGCATAGGAAGTTCCCAGTTCTACTGCCCCCACGATCATCAACCATCTACTGTGAAAATATTGATTACGATAACTTTTAAGTCTCAATAGTGGTGTGTACAGAAAAGAAGCAGTCCAGACCTTCTATACAACCATGTCCTTTACTTTAACAAAGATTCATATATAACTCAACTACGGTGGAAATATTGGAGGGTCTCTCCCCTTCATATAATTGCTTATTTTGTTTCATCTCTCCATACTTGGTTCAAGTTTTGTATATGATGAGTAATCGGGCTGCCCTGAAGGTTGAGACTTTTTTAGATATGCTCTTGACATCGAATATGAGATATGATGTTTAGAAGTAGACATACTGCATAATGTTCCTGAGTCTTGGGTGTAGTTATTTGAATGCATCTATTTTAATCTCAATTATGATCTCTGAATGTTCTTATCAAATTTATGTTTTTCCTTTCAGATTGGGAAAGATGTTGCTACACAATATGTTGAAGGCTGGGACTGGATGGCTCCTATAAGGTGACAAAGGAGTTATATCTTTTACTAATAGTGATTTAAACTCATTGCTAGATGTTGACTCTTTTTTTCTTCTTTTGTAACTTTTTTTATGAAGTCTCCAGAACACCATCATATAGTTGATATGCATTTATGTAGACCATGATCATATCGAAAATTCGAAGCTATTCAGTCACTCTAGTCTGCTGATAACTATGCTTAAGACTTTTGACATATGACGTAATATGAGAACTTATAACATGTAATATTAGAAACCAAATTGCAGCCTATTGTTTTTCAGAATGTATGGTTTATGACCTCACTGTTTTTTATTTCAGGGATAGGAACACTGGCATCTGGGATGAAGTATCTGTTTCTGTAACCGGGGTGAGTTTGATTAAATGTACTTACCACTTACGCTTAATTTCATCCTAATTAATAAACAAATGTAATGTCTTTAAAATCAAGTGGTTGTTAAATTGCAGATAAAGCATATTGTAATTTCAGTAATTCATACTTACTTTTAGGCTTCTTTCAACCTTTAATCATCAAACTTTTACATCTAAGCGTAAATTTTGAAGTAAAAGACCCCCGCACATTAAGACTGGAAGCTGACCCGTGATCTATTATGGGATGGAGATAGAACTTACCACTAGGCTGTTCCATAATACTTAAGATGCTCTCTCTTTCTATATATATATATATATCTTGAACTGTTCTGATGTTCTGATGATCACTTCCATGTTCTGATGATCATAAGCACTTTGCAGCCTGTAAAAATAGTGGATCCGCACTTGGTGTCATCATTCTTTGATGGCTGTAGGCGAGTTTATTTGCATGCAACCACTGAATTGGTAAACAAAAGTGCTTCAGTTGCTGAGTGTGACTTGAATATCCAAGTGACAACAGAACTTGAAGGTAACATTTGCTTGGTAGAACATCTTCAGAAAGAACACGTGTCAATCCTTCCTGGAGGTCATGTCCAATATACGTTTCCTGAGGTGAGATTGTTACATGTTTAGAATTGCTTTCTCAGATATACTTCTCGGAATGCGCTACTTTTTTAAGTCAATATTCAGCTAGCTGAATAGTAAAAGTGATTACACTATCAAAAATGGTGTTAAAGATGCTATGTGGATGGCCCATATTCAGTCTGTATATCTGTTGAAAAACTTTTACTTCGTACCAAACTCTTAAGGTGAAATTTGTTAAGTCTAGCTACCAACTGTACTTTCAGTTGGTCATGTCTGTTCTGTGACCATTAGTCATGCTATCAAAAATTTGTTGTAATTTTCTTACAACAGATCTCAGGAAGTGGGAATTTACTCATGAATCTAAAAAAGGAGATTGTGGACCCCTATTCCAACAAATTTTTTCCACTTAAATGTACATTGATTTTTGTGATTCTTTTTGTTGCAGCATTTATTAGTGCTGTACCCAGTATAATACAAGATGCAACCAATTTATGTGCAGTCTGGCAACTGAACTATCATCTAATATTTCATATGAAAAGTAATACTTCACAAGTAATTTACGTGTATTCAGGGTTTGCAATACAGCCAAGAACATATCTTGCCTTACGATTATCTTTTAAATTAGTACGTTTAATTAATACTTGCCAAAGGTTTCTCTATTAGATTTCTAACATTTGCTAATAAATAAGACACAGCACATGTATCACTATTTTCCATGTCGTACTTAACATTTAGAATCATTGGCATGGTTTTTCAGTGGTCTTCTACTAAGCAGTAAAAGTATGTTGATATGGAATTTTTTTTCTTGTCCTTGCTACTATCCGCTTTTATTCTTTAATTGCTTCTTTCTTCTTTCTTCTTACCATTAATTTCTTTTGTGTGTGCGAGTGCATTCAATTCCACTATATCTTTGCAAGAAACCTATGCCCATTAATACTTGTTCCTAGTTTCGTGGGGTATGACATGGAACTGACAATATGTAGCTGTAAGAAAGACACAAACCTTTATGGTAGTAAGAAGCAACTACATTTCGTGGATTAGAATATCTTGAAGTATGTTTCAATAGTCAATATGTGTTGATATTGCACCAGTTTACTCTTTCTTAGCCTCTAGTCAGGATGTTAATGGTTTTGTACAGGCTTTCTTTTACAAGCCTAATCTATGGTGGCCAAATGGTATGGGAAAGCAATCGTTGTACAATGTTGAAATTTCTGTCGAGGTGAAGGGTTTTGGGGAGTCTGATTCATGGAGCCATCCATTTGGATTTCGCAAAATCGAAAGCCACATTGATAGTGCAACTGGTGGAAGGTATAGTTCGCTCATATAATATCGATATTTGACTTCACCTTTGTTTATGCAAGTGGTACAAGTTACAGTTATTGCTTTTGCATGTTCAGGTTGTTTAAGGTGAATGATCAACCAATTTTTATCCGCGGAGGCAACTGGATATTGTCTGATGGACTATTACGATTGTCAGATAAACGTTACAAAACGGATATAAAATTTCATGCAGATATGAACTTCAACATGATACGCTGTTGGGGTGGTGGATTGGCTGAGAGACCTGAGTTTTACCATTACTGTGATATTTTTGGGCTGCTGGTAAGACCTCTATGTGGCCATGTGCTACGTTTTATGTGTATGCAGTATGCAGTTCTAACTACACAGCTAGTATATGAATAAAGCTCTCTACCTCCCTCTGTCTCCCTCCCTCCTTTCCTCTCTCATTCTCTCAGCTCCGAGAATAGAAGTGTTTCGTTTTGATTCTATACGCAATTTCTCTCTCTCTCTCTCTCTCTCTCTCTCTCTCTCTCTCTCTCTCTCTCTCTCTCTCTCTCTCTCTCTCTCTCTCTCCCTCCCCCCCCTCTCCCTCTCTCTCTGTGTGTTAAAAATATATTGAGGCATCAGTAGAAGTTATTTCCTGAAAGATGTGTTAAGATGTCATGTATGCTTTAATTTTCCGTGCTTCATGTAAATTTTGCGGGTGAAGTTTTCATATTAGAGTAGTCATTTGTTCTTGTTCCAGCACATATAGTATAGGTAAGTGAATATGTACGGTCTCTCACAATGAATGGTTAGGTATGGAATGGCATATATTATTATTCGATATTATGTTCTATCTTAATCTGTGACTCTTGTTTGATTACTTTAATTAATCTTCAAGTTTAACTTTTAATGAGTATGCATTTAGATGAGTACCACCAACCATGACTGCTTAATGTATTTATAGGTTTGGCAAGAGTTTTGGATAACCGGAGATGTCGACGGACGAGGTGACCCAATTTCAAACCCTGATGGTCCTTTAGATCATGACCTTTTCATGTTCTGTGCAAGAGACACTGTCAAACTTCTCAGAAACCATCCTAGTCTTGCTCTTTGGGTAGGGGGAAATGAACAAGTTCCACCGGATGATATCAACACCGCTTTAAAAAATGATCTGAAACTTCACCCATATTTTCAGAAACTCAATAAAATTGAAAACTCAATAGAAGAACTCTCCCCTGTTTTAAAGGATCCTAGTCAATATCTTGATGGTACACGCATTTATGTACAAGGATCTATGTGGGATGGCTTTGCAAATGGTAAGGGAGATTTCACAGATGGGCCATATGAAATTCAGAACCCTGAAAACTTTTTTAAGGATGACTTCTACATGTATGGCTTCAACCCTGAGGTTGGTTCTGTTGGAGTGCCTGTTGCAGCTACTATCAGGGCAACAATGCCTCCAGAGGGATGGCAAATTCCTTTGTTCACTAAGCTGTCTGATGGGTATGTAAAAGAGGTTCCGAATCCTATATGGGATTACCATAAATATATTCCTTATTCAAAGCCAAACTTAGTTCATGATCAAATATTACAATACGGCGCCACGAAGGATCTTGATGATTTTTGTCTCAAGGTATGCCAGAATGTTTTGGTGCTTATAGTTTCTTTGGTTCTTTAAGTTGACTTAAAGTGAAAAATCTCATTTCAGGCCCAACTAGTTAATTATATTCAGTACAGAGCTTTACTGGAAGGCTGGACTTCTCGAATGTGGAGTAAATACACAGGAGTTCTAATATGGAAAACACAAAATCCTTGGACAGGTCTAAGAGGCCAATTTTATGATCATCTGCATGATCAAACTGCAGGGTTTTATGGTTGTCGCTCTGCAGCTGAACCGATACATGTCCAGCTGAATCTGGCAACATATTTTATAGAGGTACAATTAACATTGGTAAACAATTTTAATTTTATTCGATACCATCTACATTTTCAGAAATTTCATAGATGCATATAATATTTATCTATTAAAATCTGTAAAATTAAGGGGAAAAAATAATAGAGTATCTATACTGCAAGTGCTCTTAACAGTTCTTATGAGACGTGAAAAAACTTTCGACAATCAAGATTATTTAATTATAAAAATCATAAGCACATGTAAATTTTCTGGTCATTATTTCTGTTTTAACTGTATAAACTCAATGGCATAGTCATATCTATTTGTATTGGAACTTATTGCATTTTTATTCCAAACAGGTGGTTAACACTACACCCAATAGATTGTTAGATGTGGCAGTAGAAGTATCTGTATGGGACTTGGATGGAGCTTGTCCATACTACAAAGTAACTGAAGTGCACTCTGTTCCATCTAAAAAAACTGTACCAATTATCGAGATGAAGTACCCAAAGTCTAAAAAACCAAAGCCCGTCTACTTTTTGCTTCTCAAATTCTATAATGTATCAGATGAGAGCATATTGTCGAGGAACTTTTATTGGTTGCATCCGCCTGGTGGTGATTACAAATCATTGGAACAATACAGGAAGAAAACAGTACCCCTCAAAATAACTTCGCTGACTATGATACATGGGTCCAGTTATGAAATGCGAATGCATGTACAAAACACTTCGAAGAAACCAGACTCCAAAACTCTGCTATACAAAAATAATTTTGTTGACAGCAACGGCAGCAACAATAATGATAGTTCCTCATTAGGACCTGCACATATCCACGAAGAGCAGCAAGTTAATATAGTTCAGAGGATTTACCGGAAATTCTCAGGGGAACCTAATGGTTTGAGGACTGTTGAAATCAATGGGTCTGAGACCGGTGTTGCTTTCTTTCTCCATTTCTCTGTGCATGCTTCAAAGAAGGATCAGAAAGAAGGAGAGGACACAAGAATTCTTCCAGTTCATTATTCTGACAATTATTTCTCTCTAGTTCCTGGTGAAGTCATGACTATCACTCTCACATTTGAGGTCCCTCCAGGTGCCACCCCAAGAGTTACTCTTCAAGGTTGGAATTACCATGGTGCTCACTCTGTCTATCATTAATCTGGGTAAGCAATTCCCTTATAACTTGTAAATTGCAATATGGTAGAATAGTTTAATAAGCATCAAAATTAGGTTTCCCTTATCACTTATAAATTGCATGGTAGTTAAAGTTATTTTTCCAATAACTTGCTCTAGTGAAATTAGAATAACCAAAAAATATTACAGGTCCAACTATAGAAAGATTTCTCACCCACTACATCTACTAGCTTTATTGCATCCTGCTGCTATGCTTTGACTCTTGGATAAAATACAACCATATCCTCATCGGCTCTTGCTCTTTCATAGCATTATAATAAAGGATCAAACTATTCATCATATAACCACTAATGTAAATCATTATGATTGACTTTCGTCTGAAGTTGTTACACGAACTTTGTAAAAGTAAACAAAGGAACAAGGTTGCATGTTCTTGTGACCACCTAAGATGAGCCCTGTATAACTTAAATCCATTTAGACTGCTGTGAAGGAGTTGGAAAAGGGTAACTGTAACATTTGGTAAAATTTATGTTCTAGCTGCAGCTGAAGGTAAAGCTCAATGAAGCATTCGGGTATATAATTATAAGTGATGCCCTCTGTTTCTAGATTTCCTTTAGTAAAAAGATTAAAGTTTACCATATCTCTTATTCTGTTGTATTCTGAAGCTGTTGAAATCTTGATCTTCATCAGTTATGCCTGTAACAACCAGGGTAAGAGTTAATATGAGCTTTATTCGGGGCGCTAGGAGTAGAGGCCAATTCTCAAACTTGTGCTCGATTATCTTTGTTTTGCAGGTCGTTGGAGTGTTGTTGTAGCCAGCTTTCTGTAATATGATTGCAAAGGTTTTGATAGTTCTATTTCTGACCTTAACATTTGAGGTAATGTAATATAAACGTATGATTGTCATACATGTTTATAAGAGTAATAACTTAATGCAATTTGTTGAAATTCTGGTTTATTTTATTTTTTTACCTCTGCAAAGTTAACCTCTTCTTCAGTCAGATCATTTTGCCCATTCATGATATCCTCCATTTTACATTTTACTGCCATTTTGTTGTGAAGGAATCAATGTGAATATTTCTGTGAAGTATGCTACCATGCATGACCCTGTACAGGAATCGCATTATGCTTGTCAATGGGTTAGATTTGAATAGAATTTGATTGAATCCATATTCATATTCATTTAGAATTATTAAATTCTGAAGAACATGATCCATATTCAACTAATTAGGGTTTCGAATTATCGGAAGTCTATACTATTATATTAAAACCAAAAGATTATATTAAAGCCAAAATATTAAAAGTTTTGTCGGTTTAGTTTTCGGTTTGGTTATCCTAATTAATTATTACTGACATAATATAATTAATGGTAATTAGTCATTGCTATTTTAACATTTACTTTTAGTTGAAGATATTAATTTTTATAAAAATATATCTTCAAATTATTAATATTTTCTTTCTAATTAAAATACGTTATCTTTTTTATTTAAAACTAATTCATTGTCATTTTCACATTTATTTTTAGTTGAAGATATTACCTTTTATAAAAACATATCTTCAAATCATTAATATTTTCTTTCTAATTAAAATACGGTACCTTTTTTTATTTAAAACTAATCATATAATCATTAATATATACCAAAAAATATCACACCATATTTTCAATTATTAATAAAATATATTAAAAATCCCTATACGTTGCTTATAATAAGGAAATTTTAGTATAATTCGTAATATAAGTATATTAAATTATATTAAATTAAAAATAAAAATCATTAAAATAATAATTACATAAAACATAATTTCAATATTAAATAAAATTTAATAAATACCTAAAATATCGTATCTTTCAATCAATTTAAAAGATATTTATTTTTAATTGAATATATTACCCTTTATACACACATAAAATGTCGTTTTCTTTTCTAATTAAAACACGTTACCTTTTAATTTAAAACTTAATTTTGCAATCATAATCTTCCAATCATTAATTTTTTTTAATTAAAACATATTACATTTTAATTTAAAACATAATCTTGCAGTTATTAATATATACACAAAAATATCATACCATATCTTTCAAACACTAATAAAAATATATAATAGAAATACGTATACAACGAATAATTACCGTTAGGTTTTTAGCAAAAAAATCAGAATCGTTAGATCTGATGATTGTATATTTTATATGATTAAGTTATTTTACAAAACATTCAAGATTCGAATTTCATCAATGATATATTTAATTTAAAATTTCATAATATAAGTTTTAAATCGTGCATATCATTAATTAAATTTTTATATATTATTTAAATGAAAATTAAAATAATTATTAAATATAATAATTATATAAAAATATAATTGTAACATAAAATAAATTTATTTCATATAAAAAACCCGTGCATCACACGGGTTATAAGCTAGTTTAAGTTTAAAAATTAAAATTATTATAACATACAGTGAGTATAGCAATCAAAGAAATAAATATATAAATATGAAGGATTTTTACATATCATGTTAAATATAATTGATGTGTTTTAATCAGTGTTTAAGTGTTACAGTGAATTATCAGAGTTTAGATGGAAGCAGTCAGAGTTTGGTGTAAACTCTGACAGATGGAAGCTCGACAGAGTTTGTCAAACTCTGTCTGGAGGAAGCGTCTACTGGTCAACAGTGATTGAAGACTTATTATGGAAGCGATATCTTTGAAGATTGGATAGCTATCAAAGGGATCGAGTTGACATAGGAGACGTGTGACAATCTGTAATTGATATCATTGTATAGTGATTATTAGGAATATCAATTAGAGATTGTATCGTAGCTGTATGTTATATAAATACAGTTAGGTTAACCCTAGAAGGGTATCGTACAACGAATTATCTTTATTGTAACCTAGCAGCTCTTTGTGATATTTTACATCACGAAGAGGGTTCGTAATACAAGAAGTTTTTAAGTGCATAAACGTTTTTACTTGTTAAACTCTCATACAAAGTTGATTATTAATTGTGTATTCGGCCTAACAAGTGGTACCAGAGCCAATCTGTTACTTTATTACAGGTTAAGATCCAAACACAACAATAATCATGGCAGCAATTCCTCCACCAACACCTACTGTTTCTGAAAAGGCTCCTACTACTGTGAGTCGTTATGAACCAATCAGGGTTCCTATTCTGAGGCCATTAGAGTATGCTATGTGGAAGGTCAAGATGACTATGTTTCTGGAGGCTACAGATCCAGAATATCTTGACAGGATTTATGAAGGCCCTCACAATCCTACAAAGCTATCTGTTGCAGTTGCTGGTGAAGAAGCAAAAATGGTTCCAAAGGAAAAGAAGGACATGACTCCTGAAGATCTATCATCAATTGCTAAGGATGCAAAAGTTAGGCATTTACTGCATAGTGCTTTAGACAACGTTATGTCTAACAAAGTCATTAACTGCACCACTGCAAAAGAGATATGGGATGCTCTTGAAGTCAGGTGTCAAGGAACTGCGGCTATTAAGAAGAATAGGAGAAACATACTCACACAAGAGTATGAGCATTTTGAAGCTAAACCTGAAGAGACCATGACAGAAACATTTGATAGATTCTGTAAACTAATCAATGATCTGTCATTGGTCAACAAAGAGTATGATCTAGAAGACTCAAATCTCAAGTTTCTTCTTTCTCTACCTGAAAAGTGGGATGTGAAAACAACCACTATTAGAGACAACTATGATCTTGCTGAAACAGAGATTGATGAAATCTATGGACTGCTCAAAACTCATGAATTAGAAATGGAGCAGAGAAACAGGAGATCAAGCAGGAAAGGAAAGTCTGTTGCTCTTAATGTTGAAGAGAAGCCTCAGAAGAAAGAGGCAACAAGAAGGAAAATGAAGGGAAAAGCTTTGGTCATACATTCAGAAAGTGAATCACCAAACTCTGATTATGATTCAAACTCTTCTGAATCATCTGACTCTGAGGATGATGAAGAAGAAATGAGGAAAATGGCTGTGTTGATGGTGAAGACTTTCAAGAAAATGGGCTTCAAGAATTTCAAGAAAGGAAAAAGGTTTTCTAGGGATTCAAATGAAGACAGAAAAAGCTACAGGAAGTCTAATAAGAGAGATTCTAAAGGGAAGAAGGATAAGTCTGGAATTCAATGCTACAAGTGTAAGGAGATGGGTCACTATGCTCCTGAGTGCAAGAAGGGTAAAATTGGAAAGGTACTCTACACTAAAGGCAGAGATTGGGCAGATACTTCAGATTCTGATGAAGAAGTGAACTATGCTCTCATGGCTACTATTGAATCAGAATCCTCTGAAAATCAGGTACCTCTAACTACCTATGCTTATAATATTGATGACATTGCTCAATTAAGAATTTATCTTAAGTCATTGCATATAAGTTATAGGGATCAGACTTTAGAAAATGAGAGGATAAAAGCTAAAAATTCTGAACTTAAGGTAAGAAATAAACTTGTTGAAGAAAAACTTGAAAACATGCAACAAGTTCAGAAAGAGAGAGATGATGCTGTTTGCAAAGAACAGAATTTGCTTCAGAAGTATAAACAACTAGAGTCAGAGTTGGAGGAAGCAAATAATAAAATTAGGACTTGGACTAATTCTGGAAAGGACACTCAACAGATTTTTCAAACAGACACTGTTGGTCTAGGTTATAATGAGGGAGATGAACTTAGATTTCAAAATCAAGTTAAAGTCAGAACTCATTTTGTTCATGGAACCAGTAAATTTTTGTCTGAAAATGAAAAGGAAGCTGTCAAAAGTAAACCAGTAAAAACTAGTGTTAAACAGGTTAATATTGGTTCAATGACAGATAAACAACTCAAACATAAACTGAAGGAGTTAAAATCTGTTGAGAAACAGAAAGTGTCAAACAAGAACAGAAATGGAAAAGTAGGCATCACTTCAGGAAATAAACCAATGCTTGCTAGTTATGCTCCAAGAAAGACATGTCATAACTGTGGTAGTACTAAGCATCTTGCAAATTTCTGCAAGAAAAATAAAAATAAAAATTCTTTACCTACAAAGTCTGAGGTAAAGAAGGATTTTGCTAGAACTAAGCCACAGACTTTATGCACACACTGTGGAAGCACCTGGCATTCCATTTATACTTGCAGAGAATATCATGCTATCTATCATAATTACTATGAACTGAAACCCAATCTGAAATGGGTTAAAGTTGATACTGCAAGTGTAAACACTGATACTGTTAGCTCAAACTCTGATAATGTTAATTCCGCTGCAAAAGCTAACAAAGTTAAGAATGCCAAAGGATCCAAGCAAGTATGGATCCTTAAAACTAATCCTCAGTAATTGTTTGTGATTGCAGGGTAACAGGGAGGCAACCCTAGTCGTGGATAGTGGATGTTCAGGACACATGACTGGAAATAAAGCCCTGCTATTAGAATATGAGGAGAAGGCTGCCCCAAAAGTTTCCTATGGTGATGGCAATGTAGGAGAACATTGGGATATGGCAATATTAATCTTGGAAATGTCATCATCAACAATGTAGCTCATGTCCCAGGACTCAAGCATGACTTGTTATCTGTGAGTCAAATCTGTGACAAGGGATATCATGTAGATTTTCAACCTGAATATTGTGAAGTTATCAGTAAATCTACAGGAAAGGTTGTTCTAGTTGGTCACAGGCAAAACAACATTTATGAAATCAAGCTTTTGATAGACTCTGTTGGAAAAGCTGTTTGCCTGTCAACAAGAATGTCTAGTGAAGAGAGTTGGAAGTGGCACAAGAAACTCTCACATTTGAACTTGAACAACATCAATGAATTAATCAGAAAGGATCTTGTAAGAGGACTCCCAAAGGCTCTGTTAAATGTTGATGGCCTGTGTGACTCATGTCAGAAGGCTAAACAAAGGAAGTCATCTTTCAAGAGCAAGACAGAATTTTCTATCACAGTTCCCTATCATCTTCTGCATGTTGATCTCTTTGGTCCAGTAAATGTTATGTCTATTGCAAGGAAGAAATATGCTTTAGTCATTGTTGATGAATACACTAGATTCACTTGGGTGTATTTTCTAGCAAAGAAGGATGAAACTGCATTAACTCTGATGGAGCATGTGAAGCTTCTGGACAAAGGATCAAGCAACAAAGTCAGAATCATCAGAAGTGATAATGGAACTGAGTTCAGAAATGCAACAATGGAAGAATTCTGCAAGGACAATGGAGTGAAACAAGAATTTTCAACACCTGGTACACCACAACAAAATGGTGTAGTTGAAAGGAAAAATAGAACCTTGATTGAAGCTACCAGAACTATGCTTGATGAAGCAAAATTGCCAACTTATTTCTAGGCAGAAGCTGTTCAAACTGCTTGTTTTACTCAAAATGCAACACTGATCAATAAGCATGGAAAGACACCATATGAGATGGTGAAGAAAAAGAAGCCTAACCTGAAATACTTTCATATTTTCTGGTGCAAATGTTTTGTTATGAAGACTCATCCAGAACAGTTGACCAAGTTTGAGCTAAAGGCAGATGAAGGAATTTTTGTTGGTTATCCACTGTCAACAAAGGCATTCAGAGTTTACAATCTGAGAACTAAAGTGATCATGGAATCTATACATGTTTCTTTTGATGATGAGAAGATAACTGGACTTGAAGACAAAGATGAATATGATCATCTGAACTTTGAAAATGAAGATTTAAACTCTGATGAAGGAAACTCTGATGAAACAATTCTGACAGACTCTGTTGAAACAAACTCTGAACCTCTACTGGTAAACACTGGAGAAACTTCTCAGTCACAACAAAGGGGAGAACCAGTTGAGGGGGAGCATGATCAAGATGAAGACTCAAACACTGATACTGAGTCAACTGAAAAATCTGGATCAAACTCTGATGCTTCAAACTCTGAAAATTCAAATTCTGACTCTGGGCAGTCAAGTTCAGGGGGAGTCTCAGAAAACGAAGATAGATCACAACAAAATCAGGAGAGCATGGATCAAGGGGGAGGATCACATGCTGATAGAAGTCATTTGCCTTCTGCTAGGAAATGGACTAAATCACATACACCTGATTTGATAATTGGTGATCCAGATGCAAAAGTAAAGACAAGAAGTGCTACTGCAAGTGAATGTCTGTTTCATGCATTCTTTTCTAAAAATGAACCAAAGAAAGTGGAAGAAGCTCTTCAAGATGCAGACTTGATAACAACAATGCAGGAAGAGTTGAATGAATTTGAAAGGAATAAAGTTTGGACCCTTGTACCATGGCCAAAGAACAGATCTATTGTTGGTACTAAATGGGTTTTCAGAAACAAGACTGACAGTGAAGGTGTTATCACAAGGAACAAGGCTAGACTGGTAGCAAAAGGCTATTCAAAGCAGGAAGGAATAGACTATGATGAAACATTTGCTCCAGTTGCAAGATTGGAGGCAATCAGAATTTTTCTAGCATATGCCTCTCACAAGAAATTCAAAGTGTTCCAGATGGATGTGAAAAGTGCTTTTCTGAATGGAAAGCTTGAAGAAGAAGTGTTTGTTGAACAACCACCAGGATTTGTGGACCCCAAATATCCAGATTATGTCTACAGGCAAGATAAGGCACTATATGAACTTAAGCAGGCACCAAGAGCATGGTATGAGACACTTGCTCAGTTTCTTCTAGAAAGTGGATTCAACAGAGGAACAATTGACAAAACTCTGTTTTATTTCAATCAAGGAAGTGACCTCCTTTTAGTTCAAATTTATGTTGATGACATCATCTTTGGGTCTACTAATGATAAACTCTGTAAGAAGTTTGCCAAGCTCATGCAGTCCAGATATCAAATGAGCATGATGGGAGAGCTTAGTTACTTTCTAGGCCTACAGGTGAAACAAACAGATGATGGAATTTTCATTAATCAAGAAAAATATACCAGAAATCTTCTCAAGAAATTTGGTATGCTTGACTGTTCATCTACATCAACTCCCATGGCAACAACAACTAAATTGGACAAAGACACAGGAGTTTCAGTGGATATGACAAACTACAGGGGCATGATAGGATCTCTTCTATACTTGACAGCTAGTAGGCCTGACATCATGTATGCAACCTATCTTTGTGCAAGGTTTCAGGCAGATCCTAGAGAGCCACATCTGACAGCTGTGAAAAGAATCTTCAAGTATCTCAAGGGCACCATATCATTAGGTCTGTGGTACCCCAGAGAATCAGATTTCAAGCTACTTGGGTATTCTGATGCAGACTTTGCAGGCTGCAAGGTAGACAGAAAGAGCACTAGTGGAAGTTGTCAATTTCTTGGTGACAGACTTGTTTCCTGGTACAGCAAGAAACAGAAATCAATCTCCACATCTACAGCAGAAGTAGAGTATATTGCAGCTGGTAGCTGTTGTGCACAGATCTTATGGATGAAGAATCAATTGCTGGATTATGGATTGAGGTACAGTAATATCCCTATTTACTGTGATAATCAAAGTGCTATTGCTATGACAGGTAATCCAGTACAGCATTCAATGACCAAGCACATCAGCATAAGGTACCACTTCATCAGAGAACATGTGGAAGAAGGAAATATTGAACTACATTTTGTATCTACAGAACAACAGCTTGCAGATATCTTCACTAAACCATTGAGTGAAGCTACATTTACAAGACTGGTCAATGAACTAGGAATGGTCTCTGGTTCTGACTAGGAATGTTGGTTAGATTCAAATTTTACTTATTTGGAGTATTACTCATATTTCCTGTTTAGTTAAATGCTAAGTGAACTCTGTTGACTAAACTCTGTTATGCATACTCTGTTAAACTCTGTCAGCATGCCTATATGTAATTCACTGTTAATAAGTTTGATAAACTCTGTGAACTCTGAGTTGATTTTTGTCTGAATGAAAACACCAATGAAGAAATATGTATGAAGCATGATTCTCAGCAATTAATCATGAATCTTTCTGAGTTATTGTGATCTAATCTTAGATTGTGCAGAAAGTTAACACAGCATGATACTGGCTCATATTTATAGCATCTCTTAGTTTATTTTGTCCTAAACTCTGAGTCTATAAATACTGTGTGCATTACCTTACAAGAAAAACTACTGATGTTGATGAACTCTAAACTCTGTTAGTTATACTCTGGTAGAATAAAAAGCTTACTGCAATACCCCAAAGAAAATGTATATAGGTTGTTATACTCCTTTGAGATTATATTGGATACTGGGATGACCCAGGAACCTATTGGTATATAATATGTGCTAAAATTCTCTGATTTTTGGTGACTAGTTAAATACTAGGATGACCCAGGAACTTATCAAAATGATAAGGGCAAAAATTTTTGAATTTTTGGTGACTGGTTCCAACCTCTGATTACTAGAATGAAAAAAATAAAAAAATAAAAAAATAAAAAAATAAAAAAAATGAAAATAAAAAAAAATGTATATAGAGGGGGTATAAAATAAAAGTTACTGTATATAGTTATGAGTACTTCAGAGTTTAGCTTTCATCATACAGTCAGTGTTTACTATGACAGTTTGTGCATCCAGTGTTTATTGATTTACTTTATGGATTTTATAAAAAATTAGATGCTCTAAAAATTGATTTAGTAAACTCTGCTTCACACACACATATTCACAACTGTGCAATTTATGAAAGGGTTTCGGTGATAAAGTTGGAGAATTGACAAACGCTGTTGATTTGTGATTTGTACTCTAAGGTAAATTTTCACTTGGACAATTTGAAAATCTTGGAGTAAATAGGGATTTTGACAACTGTTAATCAGTGGATTGTTGATGAATGTGTTCTTTATATGATTACTTTAATTAGTTTTCATATTCTCTTCTTGATTTATTTTCTTGAAGAACAGTTCATAAAACATAAATAAAAGTTGCAGAACACAATGAATAAGATTAGAGAAACATAATTTTTCATTGATAATAAGAAAGAGATTACAAGCAAATATTACATCTTTTTGTTCTCTCTATCTGCTAATCTATTCAACAGGAAAATAAAAGGTCAGTCCAAACCACTCCATTGTTAGCAAAAATTCCCAGATCCCATCTTTGCCACTTTATTTGGGTGGAAGTTGAAGGGATAAGGTTATTTTTGCTGACATATTCATTAACAATGGTTGGTGGTGTTGGATGAGGATGCCTTCGAGGAGAGCCATGCCAATGTTGCTTGGAGGGCAACATCGATGTCGATCACCCTTGCAGGTTTCTCTTTCTCGATCTCTTCCAGACCGGCATCCATTTGCAACCACAGCGTCTCAAGCTGCCTTTCCCACTCAAACGCTTCAAATTCTTCACGCGTATAGCTGAAGATGTCCCTGTTCTCGACAAGATGAAGGTTCTTTTCTTTGATGGTAAGGTTGGCCATTGTTATTCAGAGTGTTTTGTTTGAAGGGTTTGTGATTTTACAGGGGAGACTGAAAGGTTAAAGGTTTAATGAACTAATCTGAGCAAGTCTCTAGGCCTTAAATAGAGATGGGTAAGAACGAAGTTCTTAAACGCTTCGTATTCTGGTTATTAAAGGCAACAGGTAAACGCTTCAAATTCTGGTTTTACTTGGGTCCAGATATTTTAAGAGAGTATTATTTGATTTTTGTTTAAATCAAATATTTTAATGTTTTAATTTGCAAAATACTCTTCTTAAAAATAAGGGTGGACTAGGTTCACACAGAGACAAAAGGCAATATACTGGTCCTAGAGATCCTTCTTCACTGGCTGTTCCAGGTCGTGGTGTTCCTCAAGAGAGTTTGGACAGACTGGAATCAGTACAGTTAGTTCATCAGAAGAGTTTAAGCAAGGATTTTCTCTTGTACTTCATGGCTGATGGGACAGTATTTAAAGTTGGTGAGAATGATATTGGCTTGAAATGTTGGGAAGAACTAGAGTATGTTCTATATCTTCTCAAGGTGAATAGTCAAAGGACTCAATCAGTTGCTAATGTGCTCAGACAGAAAATGCTTCAGAATCTGGCAATCAGAGGAGAGAAATGTAATAGCAGATATGTTCCTAAGTACAGGGATTACAAAGGAAATCTCATTGAAATGAAGAAAGGTACTGCAAAGTTAAAGACGGATTTGGGAATCACAGTACTTGATTTCAATTCACAGTCAGAAAAAGTCAGATTTATCAGACTGGGAAATGAGATGAGAAGGAACAAAATCTATGATCTTAGGGCTGCTATCTACCAGACAGACGAAAGTGACCCTCAGCTCAGAGAAATTAAAGAAGCTATGAAGATTGAGCTTGAAAATGCAGAAAGAAGATTGCTGATAGATTATCTCAGAGCTATGCCAGATCTTGAAATGATAAGAGATTAAGGTCTGTAAGGATTTTCTTATTCTCTGTAGTTTTTATTAAGTAGAAGCTTAAACTCTGAATTTGTATAAACACTGTATTTGTCTATTTGTTTTGACATCATCAATTATTGTCATTAACTTGTGCATTTTTGCTAATGAACAAGTTGGGGGAGATTGTTGAATATAATTGATGTGTTTTAATCAGTGTTTAAGTGTTACAGTGAATTATCAGAGTTTAGATGGAAGCAGTCAGAGTTTGGTGTAAACTCTGACAGATGGAAGCTCGACAGAGTTTGTCAAACTCTGTCTGGAGGAAGCGTCTACTGGTCAACAGTGATTGAAGATTTATTATGGAAGCGATATCTTTGAAGATTGGATAGCTATCAAAGGGATCGAGTTGACATAGGAGACGTGTGACAATCTGTAATTGATATCATTGTATAGCTGATTATTAGGAATATCAATTAGAGATTGTATCGTAGCTGTATGTTATATAAATACAGTTAGGTTAACCCTAGAAGGGTATCGTACAACGAATTATCTTTATTGTAACCTAGCAGCTCTTTGTGATATTTTACATCACGAAGAGGGTTCGTAATACAAGAAGTTTTTAAGTGCATAAACGTTTTTACTTGTTAAACTCTCATGCAAAGTTGATTATTAATTGTGTATTCGGCCTAACATATCAAACTTGGAAAATTGAAAAACTTTCAAATTTCATAATTGGAAATAGAAATTTTATGAATTTGTGAGGAGAAATTCCTTAAATTATGTGTAATAATAACTTCGAACACATATATTTATTCGTTTAAATCTTATTAAACAATTATGCATATAGAAATATAAAATTTTAATGAAACAATGGTGTATAGTGTACATGAAAGATAAATGAAAAACATGCTTGAATTAGAAACAAATAGCTAAAATTATCATATTTATTATATTAAAATTATACATGCATAATTATAAATTGTCGGATCAAATTAATTCAAATCCATATCTGATCAATTATAGATCGCATCTTTATTAGATTAGATTTTTATCGAATCAGATTCTTTTGCTATACAATTCATATTTATTTATTAAGGTTCGAATCGTATATCAGATTTTCGATCCATTGACAAGCTTTAATTGCATATCTAAGATTTAATTGCATATGATCAACATGATTTAAAAACCTAACATATTTCTTTTATAAGATACAAAAGAATAATAATTTCTTTATGGTACAAAATTTCCCTAAGTTTTGGCAACATTCGGTCTAAAACCAACTATTGTCCATGCGTAATTTGATATGGTTGATTATGCAATAGAAAATGGTTGATCATATTGGTGAGAAATTTAAAGTGTTGACAGTTGTTAAGAGGCCTCGAGCAAACTAATATTTTTATTAAGCAATTTTAGCAGAGTAAAATTCTGTTTAGTTTTCTTTTTGTTTTTTTCTAAGTTAATTTGATGATTGGCGTATATAAAGACAAGTGATGTAGCATTATTCAATTTGAAATCTGACTTTTTTTTTAAATAGGTTTGTATTTTATGTTGCAACGGTTGTAGATATTTCTATAATGAAACTTAAAATTAACAGTATTTTAAGTACTTTTCTTCCACATCTCCAAACATATTCTGCAAAATTTTGAAAAGATAAATCAAAAGTAACCAAACATCCAGGTAAATCTAACATCAGCTATCTTTAAGAAAGTTGTAAGCATTTTATTGTAGCCATTCTTTTGCTTAGTTATGTTCCAATGCAAGAAGAAAATTAACCAAAAGGGCCTTGACTGCCCGATAAGACCATTCTGCTGCACTTTATTTTATTCTCTGGAATTTAACTTCCATGTAACACCTCTAACAACATAAATGAGGATCACTAAGATCAGGTAAATTTATAGTTACTGGAGGTAAGTCACTCCTTAAAAACAGCCAACCTCCACATCCTTTGAGTTAGGATGGCTTATGAACTCTTTTGCTAACTTTCCAAGATATACTAAAACACAATACGCTGGTTAAGAGTTAAAAAGCATCACAGAATTACTACAGCTCTTTTTACTGCGTGGATTTGAAAAATAAATGTATTCATTTTTGTAGCAGATCTTATACAAGATCAATTAGGATTGGCTCTGATTTGTTTAGAAAATGTGATTCAAGGAACTATATGTGGAGCACTTAGGCATAAACTGATACCGTCTCCTCAAAATTTGGTAATTTCAACTCCATTAACAACTACTTGAACTAACTTCTAGCTATAACTTTCATAAGCTGACAGACAATAAGAATGTAGAATAATCGGTTCAGTAATTACCTTGGAAAGCATCTGAAGACAGCACGATTTGACAGTGGCCTCATCAAGTAAACAAGAAGAGCTGCAGAGAGAAAAATGCATTTTTCAACATCTTTAGGCCAGTCATGTCAAAAAGTTCCGAATGACTGTCTCAACATAAAAGGTACAGAACACTACCGTTATAGAAGTTCAAAACTTACTTTAGAAAGTATATCTTTATGTTTCCAGTATTCACTATAATTCCAACTTCTTCAATGACTAAACGTGGATTCCACAAGATGAGAGACGTCGGCTGGATATGTGGCTTCTTGATATTTAAGTCATCAAAGAGCAACTTTGATATCATATCTTATTATTCCTTGTCTTGAAATAGATGAAATGATAGAAGTCATCAACTCACCATAGAAATATATAGCAATGATTAGTTAATGATTCATTACGACAGTTCTAAGTAATAAACATATGTTACGTACTAGAAATTACAGGAATTCCAGAAAATACCATGCCTCTTATTTGTGATATACATGCCTCTGTTATTCCATGTACTGGACCACTCTTATTCCAACCTGTTCCTGGAAAGTAATAAAATTAAATGGCAAACCAATAAAAGACAACAGTAATTTCTTACAAGAACTAGAAGTTTCAAACTAAACATTAATACTGAAGAAATGCCTTATCCAACCTGACTTCCTGTTTCCTGCATAAGGGTGTCCACGAAGATCCTCGACAGTTGCCAGAGTTCAGCTTGAGCACCTTCATCATCAAGAAACTGCAACTGGAGAATTAAGAGTCCAACCTGTTCACATTTTCAATATTTAGGAATAACCTCTAAAGATTCATAAAACATCCATTCACACAAACATTCAGAACCAAGAAAACAAAGTATTTACATTGCAGAGAGAGAGTTTACATCGCAGAGCGAAAAGAAGGGAGATAGAGAGAAGAAGAAGTAATGTTAAAGATGCTAAAAAACAAACTATATACAAAACGGTTATGATAAGTTTGTTGAGATAAGAGGTGATGCTGATCAAGTGATAAGTAAGTCTAATATATGTGATAAGCAACACTATATATCTGCAATAGTCCCCCTTCAGATTGAATGCGGTTGTCGAACATTCAATCTGGACAACAAATGCCAATGAGCTTGACGACCTAATCCTTTAGTAAAAATGTCTGCAAGTTGAGAAGAGCTTGGAAGGAATTGTGGCTTGATAAGCTGAGACTGTACTTGCTCTCTGACAAAGTGACAATCTAAAACAAAATGCTTTGTTTTAGGATGAAAGACTGGATCAGCTGCAATGTCTAGTGTAGCCTGATTATCATTGTGAACAATTACTGGAAGAGTCTAAGGAATTTGTAGTTCAGAAAGTAACAAATTGAACCAAGAAATTGCACAAGCTGTGTCTGCAATAGCACGTAGTTCTGCCTCTGCAGTAGAATGAGAGATAGCCTTTTGCTTAGTAGAATGCCAGACCACAAGGGAACTACCAAGAGTAAGACACATGCCTGTAATGCTCTTGAGCATACCAGAAGAATCAAATGTAGAACCCCAATCGCTATCACAATAAGCTTCGAGTTGCAAAGTAGATTGAGCTAAATAAAACAAAACTCAAAAAGGTGTAGACTTAAGATAACGGAGAACACGTTGAACAACAAGCATATGTGGAACACGAGGAGTCTATAAAAATTGGCTTAAATGATGAACCACATAGGTGATATCTGGCCTGGAGACAGTCAAATAAAGCAATTTGCCCACAAACTTTCGATAAACAGAAGGATCATCTAATAAGTCTCCATCATGAGGAGTAAGATTAACATTAACATCAACTACTTTCCTCACACAGCAAATCTTGGGTGCTGGAGTGGCATAGTTACTCCTCGTTCATCCTTCTTCCCTTGAGGCCGTTTCTGATCTTTTCTAAAAATTTATTTCATATAAATCTCAATCGACTTCTCGGTACAGTCTCCGGGCACCTCTCCTTTATTTTTATCTTTTCAACTTCTCTTAACAATCCCACGTACTACACAAGCTTACACTTTTGGTATAATATAACCTTTTCATTTAAGTCAATCCCGGAACTCCTCAATCCGTTTTGGTCCTTAAGTACATTTCCCTTTTACCGTCCAATCTCAACTTCATCATTTTATTTCTACAATCAATCGCAATAATCGGGGTCTGTCCACCAACCCATATAGTGGCTACCTTACCCAATCCATGGGGTTTGCCTCAGTTTCCACTCTCTTCAGTGACGTCTTCTGATAATCAGAAAGACAAGGTTTGCCAAAGTTCGTTGAAGTTCTTTTCCGGATCAGGGAAATTTCGGTCAATCTATCCACCCACTGGTAACACTAAGAAGATTCATTTTGGAACCTGAAGAATAGCTCTAGGAACATCCAAGTAGGTAGAATCGTAAGCAGTTATAATACGGAAGGTTTAACACCAAGTTGGAAGTTTATCCACTGGAAAGGAATGAAATATATACATCCCATAGAAGGGAAATCAGAAGTTTCAAACTGAAACATGCCACACCCTCCTGATACATATACGTCCTAATAGTCAATACTATCAAATGTCAGTCTACCTAACCATTAGTCTCAGAAGGACCACTATCGTCGGAGTTTGTCGTTCCACAAAATTAGCACTACCAAGGCTATCCGAACCGGATGAATCGTGTTGTCCGAATGCATCTGCAATTACTCTATCATGCTACATATGCATACCACCTAAACTTATATGAGGTGTGTAATAATATATCACAAGGTCTTCCTTCTTCCATTAGGCAACGCCAATGCTGGGTCGTCACCAATTTCGATTTTAGTTCCAGGAAGATTTTCTCACATTTTCCTGATGAATCTTATGAAATTTCTCACCTTAGTTGGTGTGGTCGGCCTTTCTCAATTGAAACTTCATTTAACCCGGTTGGGTCTATCAACACTACTCACTATTGATCGCATGTCCTAATAGCTGAACTTTATTTTATCAAAACTCATACTTCGAGAATTTGGCATGCACTTACTCTTTCCGGTTTCATCTCAAAACGCTCTCCATTACCTCTTAACCACTGATCGTATTACTCGACCCATTTATGATTCAGCGTCGGCGTAAACTTAATGTAAATACTATCATCCATTCAAGGAAAAGAAAGAATTTAATATTCCTCAAAATCACACACATCTAATGTTTCTGGTTCATCACTTCACTGAGTTGAAATAACCCTATACTTAATCCCTGACAGTAGTCTTATTACGAGTTTATCATAGACTCACTGGTCTTTTCCACTTGTGGGTTATGTGATCATCGTCTTGCTTATTACTTCTATCACATTGTCCAATCATGCCATTGTTTCACACTGTCTTAACTTTCTAAGCTGATCCATTCAACAAAATGGGAACATTTCCTGGATAAAATCACCTCCTCCATCTTAATTTGACTTCATAATTATAACCTATGGAATCTGCCTTCTCATGGCAATTACCATTGACAATATTCACACTAATTCATTTATCCAATGATATGGCACTTGCTGCCTCTATCTTAACTACTCCTGGAGACTCCGCTCCCCGTCCTATATCGGTGTCTTGCATCATTCTAACTCTTTTCTCATTAACCTGGAAATCTCTAAGGATTCCTATCTATCCCCATATAAGATCTCAAGTTATTTGTCCAATCCGTCTTACTTGCTGGTACTACATCTGGTAGTCCGGCTACGAATCCAATACGCATCTTCGGATCTCTTAATAATGTCTCTGTTCTTTATACTCACTTCTCTGAGCACTATACTTTAACTCTTATAGTCTCTCTGGCTGCAGCCCTCATTTCCTCAAGGGTAAACTCTTTATCCTTAACAGGATTCTCCTTCTTAGCTGGAACCTCCTTCGGGTCCTCAGTAGGGTACTCTATCGAGTCTTCAAGCCTATCGTCAACATATAATAAAGCATCTTCGTGATGCTGCTCGTAAGCCTCAAGGTCTATCGCCTTGCTCGTCGATACGATATCGAGCTAAGTTACTATTATGATACTTAAGGGTTCCCATAAGGGTTTTATATGTCAGTACTACATTAAGTAGTCCGACTATGAACTTGGCAAGAGTTCCTATTATCTTAGTGAATTTATCATTTTAATGTCGCGTCATCTCTAGGGTTTATAACGTAACGCTCTGATACCATCTCTGTTACACCCCTAGATCCGGGGTCAGGGATCGGGTCGTTACGGTCTCAATTTCCATAAATAACACTTGACTTGAGTCCTCATAAATAAACAACATGAAGTGACCCCAAAATAATATCCAATAACACACACACAACAGTTATAGTCCCAGAGATGAAATTGAAATAAGTCTCACATTAAAGGATTTACGAATAAAAGTTATTACAATCCAAAAGGAGTAACAACATAAGTTTAAAGTTTGCCGTTGCTTAGGATTAATTATACATATAATTAAACTAGTAAACCAAAAGCTGTCTATCTATGCTACCTCAGCAATGGCAGCGATGATATCAGCGGGTAGACCTCTGGCTGGGGTAACCTGCTTGCGCCGAGTACGCCTTACGCGGGCCATTCTGCCTAGCTGTTGTTGTGACATAATAAATAAGCAAAGGTGAGCAATAGCCCACCAACAATAATATAACTGAACAGTGAAAATATATGTAACAGTTCAAATATCTTTGAAGCCATATGCCATGCATTAACGAAGATAGTGCTAGTATAATGTAAAGGATGAAGTTATAAGGTAACTCAAAGAGTATATTTCTGTGGAAATATCTGCTATGTCAAGGATAAGCAAGATATCATTATTTATCATAAAAGAGGAATTTGCAGGAAGTATTGCAATTCCAAACTCATCCACTTTTTCACCTGCCAACACCGATAGTGTTGCAGAAAATTTCCAACATTTGAAAGGTGAACTAATACTGGAGCATTGACGCGCCAGGAGACATAACATTCACGATGATCAGTCGCAGGTTATGCTCCCCACCTCTTGTTCTCTACATGTAGAAGGAAGCACCGACGGATTTACTTGTGTACCGCCCTCTGGAACCCCCCGGCCAACGGTTTGGCCATTGCTGGACCAGCGCCACTCGACCACTTACACGGCTCCTAGTTCGTATAACATCCATAACTCTGAAACATAAAGTTCGTCCCCCTTTCCCCAAGTATAATACTTGTTGATAAGACTCCACAAAGTAGTCGTATCTAGTTGGAAAGGAAAATTCACCAATATTTCCCAAGCTGCTGCTTGTTAATGGATACCAACTTGTTCCAACACTCTTACCCCTCGAATGATGAGTGGGTACACATGATTCAATGAATAATAGCAATCAAGTTGCGAGTGAAAAGAATAGTTTCAAAGAATTTATGACCGGGAAGTCAACAAGATAAATAACATTTCTCAAGTAAGGTTCCCTTATAATTTGGAAGATGGATTTGAATGAAGTATATAATTTTGAGAACCTTTCTTGATTTAATAATATTAAATAGGCTCAGAATAATTTACATAATACTCGAAGGTCGAAGATAATATTTGAACGAAATAAATCATTTTTAAACGAGTCAGAAGAATTAAATAAATATTCCAAAGAACATTTATTAAATCGAAATATCGAAGGAATAATCCTGATATAAAATATTACCCAGAATACTCTTCGAATAAATATTCACAAATAATATCCATTAAATAATTAATGAATATTTAAATAAATAGTACTTATCAAATAAATATAGCTCGAATGAATATTTGAAATAATATTCACTGAACAAATAGTGAATATTCACATTAATAATACTTATCGAATAAATAACACTCGAACGAATATTCGAAATAATATTCACCGGATAAATAGTGCATATTCTAATTAATATTACTGATTGCAGGAATAATTACTAAATGAATATTCGAAACAATATTCGATAATTGAATCGACTTTCAACGAATATTGAAAAATAATATTCGTTGAATAAATGAAGTTCAAATGAATATTCAAGATAATATTTATTAAATGAATGAGGATTAAAAAGGAATTCAGAAATAATATTTAATAGGCAATTAATCTCGAATGAATACTCAAATTAATATTCATTAAATAAATAATGGGAAAATATTTACTTAGATATTTTCCTTCGAAAATAATCGCAATATATCAAGAAATACTGACTCCCGGTCTATAATCAAATAATGAGATTCATATGCCCTTCTCTAAGGGTCTTAGCAATATCCAGCTTATAACTGATTATTCACTATCTAGCTTATAAGCCAACCATAATTCAGGGAACAAGCATATCAATATAACTTGAAAGTAGGCATGCATGTTATGGCATATGTATAACAGAAAGCATATATATATATATATTCATAACAACAGCCTTTAAAAGGATTTGAAACTTGCCTGGTAGTCGGGTGTGGGTAGAGGTAGTGTGCCCTGGGTCTGCTCGGTGATCTATAAACAATCAGAACATCCGAGATTAATTACTTAACACTTTTTAAAAGGCTAAGTATAAACTTTACTTAAGTCGAAACACGTTTTCGAATTATCTCGTTATGCACCCTTTCGTGTACTATTATTAACCTCGTTTCGACCCGACATTTGTTCGTTATTACGGCTCGTCATTACACTTACACTTGGTATATACTTAAGTCATATAAGTGCTAAGGTAGGTCGTTTACGAACCAAGATTATACCTCGAGTTTTATCGCTCGTTCTCTAAGTGTTCTACCAAAGTTATAACCTAGTGCGCTTTTAGGGGTTCATTCGCGTTTAACCTTGATTCAAACATTTTTATAAAATTGAAAAACGATCCGTTTGACACAAGGTTTTCTCCTACACCTTCCTTATGATCCCTAATATTTAATTACCATGATTTGTCACTGACTTACGTATTTTACAGGGGTTCAATTTTAATAACGAACTTGTACTTATGGTTTCGAACAACTTTTAGTAAATCGGCCATAAGTCCTAAACCGTAAGTCCGTTTCACATGATCTTTATATCAAAACGATCTATGACTCGATATCTACAAGGACATGTCATAATATTACCAAGCTCAGGGATTTATATCAACTGTTATTCTCGGTTTCTAAGTGTTAACAAAAATTCGGCATTACGACGACTATAAATCGGACGTTCTGAAAATCGTAACAACAATCCCAAGCCACACCGGGCACCAATACAACTTATAAACATGATTCTCATTTTATTAATTCCAAGAACATATCTCTTCATCATAATAATCATCATGTTATAAAATCAACTATAAGATCATGCTAACATGCTTATAATCATACTAACATCATAACTAAGCTTAGATCCATCAAGAACATGCATATACTTAAAGTAAGGCCTAGGGTTTCAAGAGTGTTATACCTTCCTTGGTGTGTATATGAGCCTAACAAGCCTTGATCTAATCCTTAGAACACCTTAGGATGGCTTAGATCAACCAAAGGAACAAGAAAAACCAAGATTAGTTCATGAAAACACTATTCATCCTCCTCTTTAATGATTTTTTTGAAAATGGAAACAAAGGAGTTTGAAGCTAAAATTTCTTGGAGATTACTTTTATGAATTATAGGACTTACCATAAAAGTTTCAAGATCAAGTAATGGTGGAAGGATGATTTTGGTTCTTGAATTTCTTGATGTGCGGAATGGAACAAAATGGGTGGGGGGAGAGTTCTTGCTTGGGTGTTTTGATGATAATGCATAAAGTGACTTGTTTTTAGGATAATATCTCATCCAAAGTTGCTTTAATATAGTGATGATGCAAGGGATGATGTTTTATGCATGGACAAGTGTTGATCTTTGGTTGATTTTATGCTAACTAATGGTTTGATTCGCTAAGTACTTAGTTTGTTGCTAATTGTTCTAGTTAGTAATGTAACTAGCTTGGTTACTAGATATTTTCTAATAGCACATGCATGCATCTTGCTCTCTGCTTGCTCCTTTGTCCGGTTATTACTCAATTTCATTGATCGTTCGGAAGAATATCTCAAGGGTTTGTAGTTAGGATTTTTACCAGAAACCTTCTTAATATTTATATTACTATTCTCCATTCTCTTTAATAATTCTTGAATCCATATTCCTTAAATCTTTTCAATAATCCCTTAAGTCCTTCAGTGTCCAGGAAAATCTCGGGGAAAATAAGAGTGCTATTTTTCAGAATCCGATAACTTTTACATACACTCTTTTTCCTCTTGGATCATTAATACGAACTCAGAAATCCGTTCTAGGTACTTCTATATAGTGTCGTCTAATAATATTCCTATTTCCACCAAAAACACTATTCATCACTTATTCTCTCTTTATTCCTTATAATTAGAAAATTTTCCTTGCGCTTTCCCGAGCGTTCCTTAACCCTTTTTACGGAACCACTGGACTTATACTAGATATCGATTTGGATGACAGGAGACTACTTCCTTTGTTTGTATGCCATATCCTACTTTCCTGACGATAGATTATTCTTACCTAAGTTGTCAACCCATTGCATTCTTCATGACATATAAATATTGGAATCCATATCCATTCCATAATAAAAGTTTTAATTCCTACCAAAAATCGGAGTTCTTACATCTAATCTATGAAATTCTATTTAAGAATCAAGTTAGTCCATGGTCATAGCTTCCAGCAATGACATAACATAAATTGGTGATCACAGCTTCCAGAAAGGACTGCACATGATTAGAATTTGAAACATGTGCGTACCGAAAAGTATGTAGTTCCGCAATCTAATCTTACATCTCTAGTATAATTTCGTCTCTACCCTTCGACAGTTATCTAAGCTTTTGTATCACTTCTTGCCGGTCAAAGATGTCAGAACACAAAGCCGAGACACATTAGAAGATCAAAACCTGACTTTGAACTATGGAATGAATTTTACTTTAGCTATGGACAGTCATAAGAAGATACAAACACACAAAAGCAGTATATAAAAAGATAATTACCCTACAGTTCTACACACCATTGGGAAGGAGGAATAAGATCGTTAGGATTATGATTAGTATCTGTCACTCTTAAAAATATAAATTTCAAAGATAGTTAAATCGAAGTGAAAGACTGGACTCCTCGAAGTGATTGTCAATGTAGGTGCTAACACTGTCTTAAAAATAAGAAATACTGAATAATTAACTCAAAACTTTATTATTTCCATTTATTTTTCTTCTTGAAAGATTAAATAGAATAAATGTTCTCTCTAAGGCTAATCAAATCAAATTATTAAATAGCAATGTCCTTTAAAGACATATATATATATATATATATATATATATATATATATATAACTATTCAAAATGTAGAACAGTGTAGCCGGTTACGTGCAAAAAGGTCAGAGCACCTCTAAAAAATTAGAAATATTTATGTAATGATACAAAGAGTTGAGTTGCTTACGGAACCATCCAGTGACAGATAAATCTCAAAGTCAGGCTAGCAAGTAACGGAGGCATCCAGTGACAGATAAATCTCAAAGTCAGGCTAGCAAGTACATGGCTCGAAGTTAGGCTAGCAAGTTCATGACTCTTCACACGGACACCGGAGCAATCTGTAAAAGTTAGAGACAAACACACACACAAACATGTGTATTATACATGCATACACAAACATATATATTACGGTATGAGACATAATAATCATGAGGAGAATTTTGTCGTATATGCCATGAATGAACAAATAAAAACAATCACATTTTCTTTTACACATGTTATATAAATTACAGTTAGCTCTGTGCCATTGCAAACAATAGAGAAACATTCCAAATTTTGTAAAAAAATATATAGTTGTATCATGAGAATGTGAGAAATATTTGTGAATGATGATAGTTGTACCTAAGCATTAACCAAAATATATGATACTCCACATAGTTCTTTTTATTCTCTGAAGCTTCACATTCACATTCCACCTCCACATTCTACCAATGAAACCAATCATTTTACAACAATTTGAAGGTCTCTTAGGCACACTAAATTGCCAGTAAATAATGTAAACCTAACCTATAAATCATTGTTATCACTAAAATCATTATTTAAAAGTTTGAATTCTTGAAAAAATTCGGGCTGGACTTGATCCCCATTTCACAATAACTGGTGAAATCAAAGCAACTCAATCAAAAGAGATGCAATACCATATCTAATTTTAAAATATTAACAACAAAAAGGGATGCCACTAAAATGTATCTAGCACGCCTTTAATGATAACCCAAAGCCTCAAGAAAAAAATTCAACACTACCAATTGGAATTCATACATACCTTATATAAATGAAGGCCTAACTGAAATTATATCCATGCTTAAAATAAGAGTGAAAGACAATATAGAATATTATGCATACCTCGCAGTATGCGAGGCAAATTTGAGAACATGACCGGTGATTTTCTCCTGCTTATATATTGGTATACGTGTAATGCTACACGAATTATAAAAGTTAAGAGTTATCGACAAAATAACATCAAACACAAAGGAGCTTCTGTTATCCTTCAAGTTATTGGAGCTCATAAACAAATATCATTAAATTTAGTTTGTAATATATCATTAAATAAAACACAGAACAACTGGATTGGAACTAAAATAATCGTTACAACATTGCTAGATAACAATAAAAATAATCTAAACATCATATTGCAAATCACTAACTCCACTAACAAACTTTCTACTAAATAATACATGCTAACATTAGCATGATTCTCATATAGGCATTACAACAAACACTTTGTAGCGTAACTTTATTAGAGTGTGATACACAGTACCTCATCGATTTAATTGTGCACTCGTCTCCTTTTATAATTAACCTGTCTATATCTTGAAAATTTCTGGACACAAACAACCTGCAAAAAAATAAAATTTAATATGATCAAAAGGTTGGTAATTTAGGATAACATTCTAAAACACTGCAACGTAAAAGAAGAAGAGAGCGGAAGATGGAAGACTAATAACTAAATAAGAGTTAAAAATATAATTTTAAGTTCAAATTCCGCAATTACCGTGGGTGATTTGAACTTTCAAATTTCAAACGATGAAGCTACAATTTGGAGTGGACCATGAGTTGCTGCAGAAACTTTCCATATTTGAATTGAGGTCACCGATTCAAAACTTAAATGATGTTAAAAATAGGAAATGATATAGAAATAGGAGGAAAAAGTGGAAGAATCAAGAGACACGCCATAATCCCAGCGCCAGGTAATCTTTGATTGCTTTCGGGTATAACCCGATAGATATTGGTTGATTCAATGATTTGTTCAGGATGCAGATTAGACCCGAAGAAAAAAAGATGACCCAAATGCTACTGAAAGCACTAATATCTACCAAGATTTGAATCAACCAATATAATCTCAATCAAGATTTAATTTTGAAAAAAACAATGATAGCAATTAAGGATTGATTTGTAACACATCTGATGTATCAAATAATGGGTGGGATAATGGGTAAAATGAGTTAAATGGGTAGAAGATATGGATATATCCATGGGTCATGACAAAATATACGGGAGTGTAGTACAAAAAGTGGAAGTTGGATAAATTTTTTTATCCATTGGGTAAATTGCTAAACGGGCAATAGCATGCATTAAGAATATGTTGTGAATTACAACATTAATGGATTACAACATAAAATAGGTAAGTAAAATTCTTATATACTGTATAATTATTTCTTTACAAATTTGAAACACGAATTATTCTAAATATTTTATGTTTTTTATATTTTTAACAAAATTATATTATACTTACTTTTATAATTCTAACTATTTTGTTTTTAAAAATTGCATTATGTGAAAGAGTTGTTAAATTTTTAATTTTGGATCAATTCTTTGAAACCAGTGAGGAATCAAGTACCACATTTATGTGTTTTATATATATATTTCTTTAAGTGAAATTTAAAATCAATGCTAAGTGTAAAAATTAATAATAATAATAATAATTGATATGGGTGAAAAATAAACCCTAAAGACATAATTAATGCTACATTTATTGGCCCATTATTAAGGCCTGAAACCTAAGTTGGGCATTAAATCCGTAATTAATGATTGAGCCCAAAGAACAGCCCGAACTGGGGACGCCCGGTATGAGCTTGTTTATAACATGGGCCTGATTCGTGAATAAGGAACGTTCTAGAATCAAGGAACGTCCTAGAATATCCCGAGGATATTGTGTAACCTCCAAGGCACCTAATTCGACATGGAAACTAATTCCTAAAAGAAAGGAGTCAGAACCTTCCTCAAATACGGTGACTTATTCATCAAGTCTCCAAAACCTACTATAATTCTAAGGCTCCTACAGCCTATATAAAGGGCCAGACCCCTCATCTCAGAACTACGTTTTGGACACAGCTCCATACGTTACCCACCACGTTTTGGCTTAATCCTCGAATAAGGACATACAAGCCACTGCGTCCTAGGTGAGCTCTCGCCGCCATAGCCTCGAGGGCACCGTCACCTAGAACTACGTCTTGGCTTGATTCTCAACTCTGAGATACGTAGGCATCTTGTGAGGACCCGAATTAGGTCACAATAACGCAAGCGCAACCATTAAAACACGAAGCTCACGAACCCTAGCCGCAATTTGATAACCCTACTTTTTATTCCACAATAATAATAATAATAATAATAATAATAATAATAATAATAATAATAATAATAATAATAATAATAATAATAATAATAATAATAATAATAATAATAATAATAATAGTAATAACAACAACAACAACAACAACAAGAATAATATAATAATAATAATTATTATTATTATTATATTATTATTCATTAAATAGCCGTCCCCCGCTCTCAGTAGTTCGGATCTTCACCACTACACTCCCCGTGAGGACCGATCCGTTATATGGGTTGCCTAACTATCCCCCAAATTGAAGGGATCTCGGACCAAGTGGTTACGCTTTGCAGATACCTGAGTCGTATCAACCACCTTATGTTAGGGGTTTAGTCCCCCCTGAGCAAGGATATTATGATTACTCTGGACCTTGCACCGATGATTCATCGTCTGAGGATGACGATCGAGATCAAGCCCCGAGGAGGCGACATCCAAGCAAGGAGCCTATAAGGCGTACTCAAAGGATCCATGATGGACCCACTCAAACAGCTGCTGAAAGAATCAAGGCTTTTGAAGATGAGATCCAAAAGCTGAAGGATGATATAGCCAGAGAGCAGGCAAGGCAAAATCAGAATAGGCCTCCTCCAATCTCAAGGGAGATTCCCTTCATTGATTTGGAAGGGTCTTCAAGGAGACGGAAAAGGGCTGCTACCCCAACCAGAGGAGCTACGAGGGTAGAAACCCTCAGGGGTGATCCCAAAGACCTGATACCACTTGGAGACCCTGACGATCCCACACCCCCATTCACTGAGGAGGTGATGAATGCTCATGTATCCAGGAAGTTTAAGATGCCTACGATAAAGGCATACGATGGAACGGGCAATCCCTCAAACCATGTGAGGTTGTTTTCAAATACGTTACTATTACAACCCGCTAGCGACGCTCTCAAGTGTAGGGCATTCTCTCAAACCCTTGCAGGCATGGCTCAACGATGGTATAGCCAGTTGCCCGCAAACTCGATTGGTTCTTTCAAGGAATTGAGCACAGCTTTCATTAACCAATTTGTTAGTGGAAAAGTCCACGAGAAAAGCTCTGCATCTCTCATGCAAGTAAAATAAGGAAAGAATGAGAACCTGAGGGATTATCTCAAGCGCTTCACCAAGGAGACGTTGAATGTCCCAGATTTGGAAAATAAAGTAGCTATGATAGCCTTGGAGAATGGAACAATGAACATCTTCTTTCAGATGTCGTTGGCAAAACATCCCCCTGAGAGCATGACTGAGCTCCAAAAAAGGGCAAGCAAATACATAAAGGCTGAGGAAAGCATGAGGAAAACAGAGGTCTCTACCGAAAGTGGTGGAAACGGGAACTCTAGGAAGTGAAAGATAGAGCAGGAGTATGATGCTAGGGACAAGTATCCCCGAACTAGCAAGGACTCTGACTCCGCTCTAGGACCGAGGTTTGCTGAGTATGCAAGATTGAACACTCCGAGGAGTCAAATCTTGTTGGATATTAAGAAGGATAAGGATTTTTGATGGCCGAAGCCACTTAGGGGTGATCCCTCAAAGAGAAACAAGAATCGGTATTGCAGATTCCACAAGGATGTGGGGCATGACACTGCTGATTGTAAGCAACTCAAAGATGAGATCGAGTTCTTGATCCGTAGAGGGAAACTAAGTCACTTCACCAAAGGGTGAAGGTCATGGAAGCCAAAGGAGAGATTATGATAGAAGGGATAATGATAGAAGGGACAACGACCGTGATCGTAACCCACAACCACGAGGGCTAGTCATCAATATGATTTGGGGAGGTCTGACTGCGGCCGACACAATAAGGAACTCTCGAAAGGTTTATTCCACAACATTTGCCTCAACTTATCACATGAAGATCAAGTTTCCAACCAGGAATGGTGTAGGAGAACAAAAAGGTGACCAGAAAATGGCTAAGAGCTGTTATGTAGCTGCGTTAAGGCCTGATGGAGTCGGGGGCAGGTCCTTCTGATTGAAGACGTGGATGTCCACAGTGATAATGAAGACCGAGAAAGGCCAGCAGAGGACACCACACATAAGCCTCGGACAGCCATTAAGGCTCAGGCTTTAGCTTACTTCGTGGTTGAATGTACCATCAACCAAGAAGTTGGGGGGTAGGAGGTAGTGTTAAGCCAGGAAGGTGAAGATAAAGCTGAGGAACTCTTACCTAATCAGAGGGAATATTGGGTGTTCTATTTTGATGGAGCATCAAAAACAAAGTCTAGTGGTGCAGGCTTAGTCTTGCAAAGCCCCGATGGGTTCTTAGTGGAATATGCTTTGAAGTTGGACTTTCCTACGACCAACAATGAAGCTGAATATGAAGCCTTAATAGTCGGATTAGGCTTGGCCAGAATATTGAGAGTCAACAACCTTAAAGTCTATGGGGATTCAAGGCTCGTAGTATCGCAAGTGAATGGAGAATTTGAAGCAAAGGATGAAACTATGGCAAAATACCTAAGGGTTGTGAAAGCTGTTATGACTCAGTTTGATGAATGCTATATAGAGCATATTCCGAGGGAGGAGAACGTCAAGGCCGATGCCCTGTCAAAGTTCGCCTCTTCTGAGATAGAGAATTATGCAGGGAACGTTTATTACCAGGTCCTGAAGGCCCCTACCATCAACTCAAAATTGGTGGCACCTATTGAAGTAAGAAGTTGTTGGATTGACCCTATCAAGGCTCATTTGGAAACTGGTTGGCTCCCCGAAGATGCCTCGGAGGCACGGAAACTATCGGTGAGAGCATTGAGATATGCCTTGATTGAATGCATCCTTTTTAAGAGGTCTTTTGTTGTCCCGTACTTGAAGTGTTTAAGGCCCCAAGAGGCAGAAGAGGCATTAAGGGAAGCTCATGAAGGGATCTGTGGGCAGCACCCGGGGGGCAGAGCCCTAGCTCATAAGATCACTCGTCTGGGATTCTATTGGCCAGGGATGTTGGCTAACGCCCAAAGTTATGTCAAGAAGTGTGACAGATGCCAGAAACACGCTCCGATTGTTAGGCAGCCACCAGAGATGTTAACGTCAATTAACTCTCCTATTCCGTTTGCCATGTGGGGGATGGACATACTTGGTCCTTTCCCTGTGGCCTCAGCACAAAGGAAGTTCTTAATAGTGGATATCGATTATTTTACCAAGTGGATCGAAGCTAAGCCGCTAGCAAAGATAACCACCCAACAAGTTTCCCAATTCTTCTAGGAGAACATAATTTGCAGATACGGGATCCCACGAATCCTGGTGACGGATAATGGATGCCAATTCAACAATGAGGAGTTCAAGAAATAATGTGAGGAGAATGCCATTGAACTTCATTTTACTTCAGTAGCTCACCCCCAGGCTAATGGCCAAGCTGAGGTAGCAAATCGAATTATCCTTGATGGACTTAAGAAAAGGGTCGAATGATCACGAAACTCGTGGGTGGACGAATTGCTGCCTATACTGTAGGCATATCGTACCACCTGCAAAGTAACGACAGAAGCTACCCCATTTTTGCTAGCCTATGGAGTAGAGGCGGTTGTCCTTTTGGAAATTTCTCATGTGTCTCCATGGGTGGAAGCATATGAGCAAGAAACTAATGAGGAAGGCATGAGACTTGCCCTTGATCTAATTGATGAGGATACAAGGATGAAGCAAATAAAGAACCTTGAATTATAGTCCTAAGGTCAAGGGATATAAGAATATCCCTGAATAAGGATTAAGAAGTTCAAGCAAGTTTTCGTCTCAGAAGTTTAAAAGGCAAGAAGCCCAAGGAATTGAATTTCTCGAAATATAAATCGAGGATCGACCTTAAATCCTTGACCTAGAATCAAGAAAAAGGAGAAGCAAAGATAGGTTTGAAAACCTTAAATAAAAGGTTTGAGACAAGACATGAAAGACATGAAGTCAAGTAAGGGATCCTAGAGAACTTTAGTTTGACATCAATCCAAAAGAAAGGTCGTGAATACTTGGTAGTCGACATATGAACAATAATGTTGAACACATCAACCTCGAATCCTAGGTTGACAAACAAGAGATATTAGCCATGAAGGCCAAGGTTAGCTATAAGGGCCAAACTTGAGGGGGTCATGAACCTCCAATCAAGATCCAAAGGTTGAAACTTCAAGTCAAAACTTGAAAACCAATGTAAAGTTCTGGATTCTCGATCCAGAATGCCAACATTGAACATATGAAGACCAGCGTTGAACACTTAAATGTCAACCCTGAAATGGAGATTGAAAACTTCCTAGGGAAGGTTCAAGACCTCACGAGGCCGACCAGAAGCCAAGAAGGCCTTCAGCCGACCTTAAGGAGCCGACCAGAGGCTCTAGAGGGGCTTCAGCCAACCAGAAACCATGTGATGGTAGTCCAATATGCTCTCTTTCATTAGAATCCAAACTTCAAGGTTAGAGTTTAAAGAACTTCCTTGAGGTTGAAAACCCTTAATTTCGAACATCAACATTCAATATTCGAACATCGACATTCGAGCATCGACGTTCAACACTTGAATAGCCCTAAGGCCGAGCACATGCTAGCCGAGAGGCCGCTAGAGAAGCCCCAGGAACCAAGACAAACATTGAAGCCATGATGGCCAATCGAGCTAAGAAAGGTTGTTTTAAAAACTCTAGGTTGATGTCAACCCAAGATGAAGAGTCTGCAGGAGCCACTTACCATAGGCTAATAAATAAGCAAGATTTTTGCACCCTTGACCGGGAAGACAAAGGAGGTCTACGGGGATGACATGTTAGCCAAGAGCCTATTCAAGGCATGCCATATTGAGAACCTCAAAGAGGCATTTGAAGTGCTGAGGCACCACAAGATGATGTTGAATCCAGCCAAGTGTGCCTTTGGCGTGAGATCTGGAAAATTTTTGGGTCTGATGGTTTCAAAGCGAGGCACAGAAGCCAACCCTAATAAGATCAAGGCAATCCGAGATATGGTACAGAAATTGACTGGAAGAATTACAACCTTAGGTAGATTCATCTCCAAGTCTGGAAACAAGTGCTTGCCTTTCTTTCAGGCTTTGATGAAGGTGAAAATTTTTGAATGGACTTCATAAAGCCAAGAGGCCTTTGAACAGTTGCAAAAGTACATGGCTAAAGCCCCGTTGTTGGCCAAACCTAGTCCCGGAGAGACCCTATATTTATATCTAGCGATATCCGAACAAGCACTGAATGTCATTCTCATTCGAGAGGAAAACAAGGTTCAAAAGCCTATCTACTACATGAGCAAGATGTTGCACGGAGATGAGTTGAATTACTCTACCATTGAAAATTTTGCTTTGGCACTGGTAACAGCCCCAATGAAGCTACACCATACTTCCAAGCACACAAAATTGAAGACCTGACGGACCAATAGTTAAGAAGCATATTGCAAAGCCCGAAGGCCAAGGGAAGGTTAATTAATTTGGCGATCGAACTTGGGGAGTTTGATATTACGTACAAGCTTCGAATGGACATCAAGGCATAGGCACTCGCTGACTTCGTGGTTGAATGTACAACTGACAAACAAGAAGTCAGGGGGGCGGGAAGGCACAACACCCCAGCAAGGGCAAGATGAGACACCCCAAGAGGGAGAGAAGGATGAAGTTTAGAAGGAATATTGGGTGCCCTATTTTGATGGGTTATCAAAAACAAAAATAAGTGGAACTCACGATTGAATATGCCTTGAGCTTGAAGTTTTCAATGACTAATAACGAAGCAGGGTATAAAGACTTGATAGCCGGACTATGCTCGACTATAGCCATGAGGGCCAAAAATCTTAAAGTCTGTGGAGACTCAAGGCTGGTGATAGCCCAAGTGAATGGAGATAAGTGAATGAAGATTTTGAAGCCAAAGATAAAACGATGGTGAAATACCTGAGGATTGTAAAATCACAGTTGGTATGATTCGAGGAATGCTTCCTGGTATAACGGCCGATGCCTTATCTAAGTTCGCCTCGTCTAAAATCGAGAATTGCGCTAGGAGTGTTTACTATCAGGTCTTGGAGACCCCCACTATAGAGCACAAGTTGTTGGTACCCATCGACATTGGAAGTTGCTAGATAGATCCCCATCAAATCTCATCCTGAGACTGGTTGGCTCCCTGATAATGCCTTGGAGGCACGAAAACTGTTAGTGAGAGCATTGAGATATGCATTGATCGAAGGTCTCGCTATACGAGGTCCTTTGTATTTCAATACTTAAAGTTTTGAATTTCAAATCCTAATACAAAATTTAAGCCTTGATGGCCAACAAGGTTGTCCACCTCAAATCAAGCTTGTTGTTTGAATTCAACACCTTGAATCAGGAACCATTGGTTAAATTCAAACCAAAGCAAGGTCCTACAAACAAGGTAGGAGATTTAAGGTCCTTGAGTCAAAATCAGGGATCAAAACCCAACCAAAATATCCTAGACTTGAAGTCGGGTGTTGAAAACAAGGGAATTCCTTGAATATGCAACTAAAAAACAAGACCTCCTTATTTAAGGATTAGGGGGGCAATGCCAAAAATACTTCATTACAAATTATACATCCTAGACTCTGATAGATGTTTTAGTGGTTTAAAACACCCAAAACTTGGCTTGAAACCATGTGATGGTAGTCCAATATGCTGTCTTTCATTAGAATCCAAACTTCAAAGTTAGAGTTTAAAGAACTTCCTTGAGGTTGAAAACGCTTAATTTCGAACATCAACATTCAATATTCGAACATCGACATTCGAGCATCGACGTTCAACACTTGAATAGCCCTAAGGCCGAGCACATGCTAGCCGAGAGGCCGCTAGAGAAGCCCCAGGAACCAAGACAAGCATTGAAGCCATGATGGCCAATCAAGCCAAGAAAGGTTGTTTTAAAAACTCTAGGTTGATGTCAACCCAAGATGAAGAGTCTGCAGGAGCCACTTACCATAGGCTAATAAATAAGAAAGATTTTTGCACCCTTGACCGGGAAGACCAAGGAGGTCTACGGGGATGACATGTTAGTCAAGAGCCTATTCAAGGCATGCCATATTGAGAACCTCAGAGAGGCATTTGAAGTGCTGAGGCACCACAAGATGATGTTGAATCCAGCCAAGTGTGCCTTTGGCGTGAGATCTGGAAAATTTTTTGGTCTGATGGTTTCAAAGCGAGGCACAGAAGCCAACCCTAATAAGATTAAGGCAATCCGAGATATGGTACAGAAATTGACTGGAAGAATTACAGCCTTAGGTAGATTCATCTCCAAGTCTGGAAACAAGTGCTTGCCTTTCTTTCAGGCTTTGATGAAGGTGAAAATTTTTGAATGGACTTCATAAAGCCAAGAGGCCTTTGAACAGTTGAAAAAGTACATGGCTAAAGCCCCGTTGTTGGCCAAACCTAGTCCCGGAGAGACCCTATATTTATATCTAGCGATATCCGAACAAGCACTGAATGTCATTCTCATTCGAGAGGAAAAAAAGGTTCAAAAGCCTATCTACTACGTGAGCAAGATGTTGCACGGAGATGAGTTGAATTACTCTACCATTGAAAATTTTGCTTTGGCACTGGTAACAGCCCCAAGGAAGCTACACCATACTTCCAAGCACACAAAATTGAAGTCCTGACGGACCAGTAGTTAAGAAGCATATTGCAAAGCCCGAAGGCCAAGGGATGGTTAATTAATTTGGCGATCGAACTTGGGGAGTTTGATATTACGTACAAGCTTCGAATGGACATCAAGGCATAGGCACTCGCTGACTTCGTGGTTGAATGCACAATTGTCAACCAAGAAGTCAGGGGGCTGGAAGGCACAACACCCCAGCAAGGGCAAGATGAGACACCCCAAGAGGGAGAGAAGGATGAAGTTTAGAAGGAATATTGGGTGCCCTATTTTGATGGGTTATCAAAAACAAAAATAAGTGGAACTCACGATTGAATATGCCTTGAGGTTGAAGTTTTCAACGACTAATAACGAAGCAGGGTATAAAGACTTGATAGCCGGACTACGCTCGACTATAGCCATGAGGGCCAAAAATCTTAAAGTCTGTGGAGACTCAAGGTTGGTGATAGCCCAAGTGAATGGAGATAAGTGAATGAAGATTTTGAAGCCAAAGATAAAACGATGGTGAAATACCTGAGGATTGTAAAATCACAGTTGGTATGATTCGAGGAATGCTTCCTGGTATAACTGCCGATGCCTTATCTAAGTTCTCCTCGTCTAAAATCGAGAATTGCGCTAGGAGTGTTTACTATCAGGTCTTGGAGACCCCCACTATAGAGCACAAGTTATTGGTACCCATCGACATTGGAAGTTGCTAGATAGATCCCTATCAAATCTCATCCTGAGACTGGTTGGCTCCCTGATAATGCCTTGGAGGCACGAAAACTGTTAGTGAGAGCATTGAGATATGCATTGATCGAAGGTCTTTCTATACGAGGTCCTTTGTATTTCCATATTTAAAGTTTTGAATTTCAAATCCTAATACAAAATTTAAGCCTTGATGGCCAACAAGGCTGTCCGCCTCAAATCAAGCTTGTTGTGTGAATTCAACACCTTGAATCAGGAACCATTGGTAAAATTCAAACCAACGCAAGGTCCTACAAACAAGGTAGGAGATTTAAGGTCCTTGAGTCAAAATCAGGGATCAAAACCCAACCAAAATATCCTAGACTTGAAGTCGGGTGTTAAAAACAAGGGAATTCCTTGAATATGCAACTAAAAAGCAAGACCTCCTTATTTAAGGATTAGGGGGGCAAGGCCAAAAATACTTCATTACAAATTCTACATCCTTTTAAGAGGATGGAAGGGTGTTTGGAAACCAAAGGCCATAGTATAACCCAAGGTTATTTTAAACCAAGAGTTCAAGAACAAGTTAAGACCCAAAAGGTCCTGAAAACTAAGAAGAAGGTTGTTTGTGATCAAGGATCACAAAATCAACCATGGTGTTGTAAGCTCACTCTAGAAACAAGGAGGGGAGTTCAAAACAAGATTTGGTTTTGGTCAAAGTCAATGGTCAAGGTAAACTAGTCAAAATTTGGCCAAAAAAAAAATTGGGGTGGGACCCAGCCGACCATGGGTGGCCGACCAGGTGCCCTTGGCCTAATGGCCGACCAGAGGTGGCCGACTAGAGTGAAGAGGGGAAAAAATGGTCCAGGTGTTCTAAACACCTGTACCCCTGAACGACTTCGTTTAGCCCCCGAACGCTAAAAAATGCTCCGTTTGCACCCAAATTTGAGATTTGGAAACCTTGTAAGGTCCTCTACAAGCCTAGGTAGGTCTCTTAGTGATTTCAAGAAGTTGAAAAAAGAAGGTGTTTGAAACAAGGTCTGGTTTGAAAACCAGCTTAAAATGAGGCATTTCGCCTCTAAAACGTTCAAAAATACATATTTTCATGTGATTCTTGTTCATACCAGGAGATTATTAGAATCTCTATCATATGAACTTAACTTCAAATTTGGGTTTAGATATGTCAGGGGTGTTCAGAAACCGTGAGGGTGTTGAAAGACCCTGAAGGTGTTTGAAACATTCAAAATATATATATATATATATATATATATATTGATGGGGCCCAGCCGACCAGGGGTTGCCGACCAGGCACTCTTGGCCAAATGGCCGACCAGGGTAGGCCGACCAGGCCACCTTGCTCAGGTGTTTCAAACACCTGTGCTCCTAGGTGTTTTCATGACCTTCCAGAAAGCTCAAAAATGCTCCGTTTGAGTTCAAATTTGAGATTCAAGAACCTTGCAAGGTCCTCTACAAGCCTATGTAGGTGGCCAAGTGTTTCCTTGAATTTGAAAAAATGACCTTGTTACGAACAGGCCTGGTTTGAAAACCAGCTTAGAATGAGGTATTTCGCCTCCAAAACGTTCAAAAATGCATATTTTCATGTGATTCTTCTTCATACCAGGAGATTATAAGAATCCCCATCATATAAGCTCAACTTCAAATTTGAGTTTAGAAATTCCAAGGGTGTTTAGAAACCGTGAGGGTGTTGAAAGACCCTGAAGGTGTTTTAAACACCTTCCAAGGGACCGTATTTCTTGCCTAGACAACTCAAAAATGGATATATTCACTTGATTCTTTCTCCAACCAGGAGATTATAAGAATCCCTATCATATAAGATCAACTTCAAAATTTGAGGTTAGAAGTGTTAGGGGTGTTGAAAAATCAGGTCTGGTTTGAAAACCAGAAACCCTTGGCGTGTTCGAAACACCCCTCAGCCAACCAATATCAGCTACGAATCCATGATTCAAACATGATTGAAAGATTGAGGGTTTAAGAACATGAAGTTTCAAGCAATCAAGGTGATTTGTTTGAGAACAAGTTACTACAAAACTCTTAAGGAGGGTTTGAAAACACCTCCGGGTTGTCCACGCTATTTGGGCCATATCTCGAGCTCCGGATATCGGATTTGGACGATCTTACTGTCCACGCGAAGCTCATTAAATTCTCTATAGTCTTGGGTGGGTTCCAGCCACCCTTGGCCAAATGGACGACCAGGGTTGGCCGACCAGGCCACCTTGGGGGAAAAATGGGTCCAGGTGTTTCGAACACCTGGACCCCTAGCTGATTTCGTTTGGCTCTAGAACTCTCAAAAATGGGTATTTTTACGTGATTCTTTTTCCGTCAAGGAGATTATAAAAATCTCTACAATATGAGCTTGGCTTCAAAATTTGAGGTTAGGGTTTCGCTAATCGCAATTAGGGGGTGATTAGCCTCGATTATCAACGTTTAAGGACTTCCACTCAAAAATTAACCTATCCCAAGGTTAAGGGTGGATATCCTAGTAGTAATTACATTAAGTATAAACTAGTTAGCCTCGTTCAAGGCCTTTATAACCCCGTTTAGGGTTGTTTAGCCCCAATTAGGGCCAAATTAGCGTCTTTTGCTCAAAAATTAGCCCTTATTAAGGCTTATGAGCAACGACCGCCTGATACAAACCCCAATTTAGATAAGTTGAGGGAAATAAATCATTAATGAATTTATGATAAAGGATCCTATGCACGAATTGCACTTGGATTAGTGTCTATGAGCTCAAAACGGCACAAATCCTATTCCCGAAAGGCCTAGAAATCTTATGAGAAAGATTCGAGAGGCCAAGGAACGTTTAACTTTCTTAAGTATTAACTTGGGAAAGAATTTTAGTCTTTGTGAATGTGTAGGTCGCTCCACACTTCACTATGAGACGATACCCAGGCAGGGCTAGTGTGACCTTAAACTTCTACGAAAACAAGTTTTCCCAGAAGTTGGGGGGCAAATGATATGGGTGAAAAATAAACCCTAAAGACATAATTAATGCTACATTTATTGGCCCATTATTAAGGCCCGAAACCTAAGTTGGGCATTAAATTCGTAATTAATGATTGAGCCCAAAGAACAGCCCGAACCGAGGACGCCCGGTATGAGCTTGTTTCTAACATGGGCCTGATCTGTGAATAAGGAACGTTCTAGAATCAAGGAACGTCCTAGAATATCCCGAGGATATTGTGTAACCTCCAAGGCACCTAATTTGACATGGAAACTAATTCCTAAAAGAAAGGAGTCAGAACCTTCCTCAAATACTGTGACTCATTCATCAAGTCTCCAAAACCTACTATAATTCTAAGGCTCCTACAGCCTATATAAAGGGCCAGACCCCTCATCTCAGAACTACGTTTTGGACACAGCTCCATACGTTACCCACAACGTTTTGGCTTAATCCTCGAATAAGGACATACAAGCCACTGCGTCCTAGGTGAGCTCTCGCCGCCATAGCCTCGAGGGCACCGTCACCTAGAACTACGTCTTGGCTTGATTCTCAATTCTGAGATACGTAGGCATCTTGTGAGGACCCGAATTAGGTCACGATAACGCAAGCGCAGGCATTAAAGCACGAAGCTCACGAACCCTAGCCGCAATTTGATAACCCTACTTTTTATTCCATAACAACAACAACAACAACAACAATAATAATAATAATAATAATAATAATAATAATAATAATAATAATAATAATAATAATAATAACAACAACAACAACAAGAATAATAATATAATAATAATTATTATTATAAGAGAGTACGAATGCAATATAAGATATATATACTTTTTATGCGTACTATTTAATTCCAACTCACGTAATTAGTACCATAATTTTTTGTTGCAATTATTTAATGTAAATTTGTTTAACCAATTATATTATTCATTCTCAATAATCTAGGTAGGAAAATACATATAAAAACTTGGATTGGTAAAAGATATCTTTACTATAATATCTTTTAAATATCTTTTAATATATAATAGTAAATATATTAAGGGTAAAAGATATTTAACCCAAAATTTTACAAAAGTTTGGATTGATTCATGACATCTACACCAACAAAAGTAGAGAAATTATAGATTTTCCAAAATTCTTCTCTAAAAATTTGTCGAAAAATGAAATGTCATTTATTTATTAGTTAATTTTTTATAAATGTAATTATCCTTGATTATGTTAATATAAATTTCACTAATAAAAATACGATATCATTTGAAATTTTTTTGAAAATCATTTTAATACCTTAACATTCATATCAACTTTTTAACTCTCACAATTTGAATTCACACTTACAAAAGTTAACGCAAGTACCAAAAATTAAGAGTTGGATTTCACCTAGTTATATAAAGTTTAGCTCTATAGTTAGGTTAAAATACACATAAGGATCACATTATTACAAACTTGCTAGACCAGTTTACAACTATTTAATAGAATTCACAGTACAGTTAGATTTTATCGACGAACTTTTACTTCGAAATAAATCTCATAAACCTATTCATTGATGATAATATATTTGCTGCTTGACTCATCAATGAAGGTCCTTCCTCTGATTTCTCTTCAACATCTCCAAATATTATCTGCAGATTTTCGAAAAGATTAGTCACAAATAACCAAGAACTCTGGTAAACCTAACATTAGCTATCATGTCCTTTAGATTCTTAGAAGTATTTTGTTGCAGCCATTTTTTTTTTTCTTAATCATGTTCAAAATGCAAGAAAGAAAACCATTCTGTTTTACTTCATTTCATTCTCTGTAATTTAATTTGTAACACCTTTAAAAAGATAAATGAGGATTACTTCCTTACGAAAACAATAAAGGCACAGATTTCTGTGTACTAAGATCAGGTCAATAGCTACTGGAGATATTTGTCTCCTTAGAAACAACTAACCTCCAAGTCCTCCTTCAAAACGATCCTTATCATCATAAAACACTTTCCAGGATCTGAAAAGCACTAGAAAATAGTGGTTAGGAGCCCAGTAACATCACAAGAATATGGCACACAAACAAGGGAAAGCCAGAGACTGTGTCTCCCAAAAGATTAGCCAAAAGCATAATTTAGTGAATAAACGGATCTTGGTTACTGACTGGATCAGTCATTCACTGTTTCATTCCCCCAACATATCTCTGCCACTAGTGAGGTTTATATTAGCTTCATCATCCTAATTAAATAATATGACTTACAAGTTACAAGTGTGATCCTCTATACTAGCGGGCTATCATGATGTAGGAAGCCAGAAAGAAATTTCTTATAGCTCTAACTTCCACAAGTTGATAGACTAAAAGAATGTATGATAAATTGATCAGTTCTGTAGTTACCCTGGAAAACATCTGAAGACAGCACCATTTGGCAGTGGCCTCATCGAGTAAACAGTCGTAAAAGAGCTGAATAGCAAAAAATGCATTATCAGTCAAAGACAACTTAAGGAAACAATTTGTCATGTTCGTTCATAAAATCAATCATCCTAATTTACATGAAAGGAAAGTGATAAGTCTCATTCTTAAAGCTGCCATGTCCAACAGAAGTTTCATTCTTAAAGCTGCCATGTCCAACAGCTTCAAAGGACTTTCTCATTATAGATGGTAAAGAACACTACTCCTATGTTGTGTTTGGTTGGGATGAATGGAATGGAATGGGTGGAATTAAAGGAAATTAGTGAAGATTAGATAGAAGATTTGGAAAAAATTGAGATAGGAAAAATTTGTTATGATAAGAATTGTGAAGAAAATGGGGGTGGTAAGAAATGGAGCATTCCTTCTCAAAATGAGATGCTTGAATTATAATATCAATTGTTAGGAATGGAATGGAGGAAAGAATGAAAATTTTGAATTTTTACTCATTTTATACTTGAAATCTCATTCCATTCCTTCCAATTTCATTCATCCCAACCAAACACAACACTAGAGAAGTTTAAAACTTACTTTAGAAAGTATCGCTTAACGTTTCTAGCATTGACTCCGATTCCAACTTCTTCACTGACTAGACGTGGATTCCACATGATTAGAGGCCTCGGCTGAAAATACGGTTCATGATATTGTTAGTCTTCATAGAGCAATTATATTACTCCGTATATCATATATCTTATTACTCCTTGTCTTGAAAGCAATAAATTAATGGAAGTCACCCTCTCACCATAGAAATATACAGCACTGATTAATTTTTTGACTCGTTGCAACAGATGTGACAAATATGTGTCATACTAGATATTCCACAAATTCCAAAAAATAACGTGCCTCTTATTTGTGATATAGTCATGTAACTTTATATAACAAATGTATATGCATTTCTAAAAAAATTACAAAATTCTTATCCTATTCAAGAAAAATAAAAAAAGCCACAAAAAAAGATGAATCTTCAAGAAAAATTAGGTAGTTACCGAATCATCTGAGAGATCAGATGCAATTTTTTGTACATATTCTAACATCTGATAATCAGGAATAAGCATTACTATAACTTCATCTTCACTCTCCACAGGCTTCCGATCACTTAAGCTGGAAAAACATGTTACAGATAAGCGGATAATACTTGTTTAAACCTTCGTTAGTAATTGATAAAGATGAAGCAGGTAAAGCCAAATATATATATATATGTATATATGATCCGTCTTCCGTTTCTCTTTACCTGGCAAATCTGAAAGCTGCATCTTTCCACTGATACTTTAACAGAGCTGCAGCACCCGCATCTGGAAATATAGCTTTCACTCTCTAAGAATTTAAAGTTGTAGTATGTCTTAGAAGTTCAAATATATAAACATCAAAGTCTCAATTGTCTATCCACAAAAAGTACAATGCTAGATGACCATTTTGTAATTGGTGCATATAAATAAAAGAACAAATTAACTCGTTGGAATGATGATATCAAGACAAGGATATATGTTAAATTGTTAATAGTACTAGTTCGGGATTAGCTTCTTTAAAATTGGGTGGATTTGAATAGTGTTTTGTACACAAATCATAGAATTGCCTTAATTAAAAATAAAGAATAAAAATGTAAAGAAACAGTCAGAGTATTTGTACTCTGTTATTCCATGTACTGGACCACTCTTATTCCAACTTGTTCCTAGAAAGTAATAAAATTAAGTGTCAAACCAATAAAAGACAACAGTAATTTCTTACAAGAACTAGAAGTTTCAAACTAAATATTAAGACTGAAGAAATGCCTTATCCAACCTGACTTCCTATTTCCTGCATAAGGGTGTCCACGAAGATCCTCGACAGTTGCCAGAGTTCAGCTTGAGCACCTTCATCATCAAGAAACTGCAACTGGGGAATTAAAAGTTCAACCTGTTCACATTTTCAATATTTAGGAATAACCCAATTCAAGAAACATGTTTTAACTAAATCAAGTTAACTTTCTTCAAATGACTCATAATTCAATACTACAGTAGATGGGAAAAAATGAAAATAAAAAGAAACTAACTAAAGAGTGCACAAGTACAGTGTGTAACCATGCCATGTTGATGCCTACACTAGTAGTTACTTTCCACAAAGTCTATAAGAACATACAGTAGCTCTCATTCCTCCAGCGGTGACAAAACTTGCAGCTGCTTCACTTGACTGGCGGACTGCACCTTCTAAATCTGATGGCAAGCAACTGAGAAAGAGTGAATTTAAATTAATATTCTGATAACTTTTATAAGTTGAATAATCAAAGATAAGTAATTGAATGTTGGAATGTCTTGACTACTGTTACTCCGGCGGCCTTGACTACTGTTCCTCCGGCGGCTACTATTCCTCCGGCGGCCACCAACCACACCTACCACCACCTACCCCTTAGATTTTGTCTATAAATAAGAAATGCATGTAAGCATTTGAAATTATCTGAGGCATCTGAAAATCTTTGTAAATCTGTTTATCCTCAAGATCAATAAACTATTTCTCTTCTGCATATAATCTTTCTTGCTTCCGTTATAACAAACTGGTATCAGAGCTTTGGTTGAAGCTGCTGCAAAATTCTCGTCGGAATTTTTTTAAGCTCGCCTGATTTTTTCGCCGGAGTTACTGTTCATCACCGGAGAAGACGACACTGTTCAGCCGGAGTTACTGTTCATACGGCACTGTTCATACGGCACTGTTCACGGGTACTGTTCACGGGACTGTTCATAGGTACTGTTCACGGGTACTGTTCACAGGCAATGTTCACGGGTACTGTTCACAGGCACTATTCACGGGCACTGTTCACATATACGGTTCTGGGAGAAAGATGTCTGGTGGTATTAACGTTAAGGTCGACAAATTTACTGGGAGGAATAGTTTCAGTCTGTGGCAAATCAAGATGCGTGCCTTGTTAAAGCAACAGGGGCTCTGGGCGCCGTTGAACACAAAAACGGCTGCTTCTGGAAGCGCTGAGATGGCCAGTCTAGAAGAAAAGGCACACTCAACAATTTTGTTGTGCCTTGCAGATGATATTATTACTGAAATCCCGGAGGAGGATACCGCGTCTGGTCTGTGGTTGAAGCTTGAAAGTCTCTACATGACGAAGTCTTTAACAAACAAGTTGTTGCTGAAGCAACGTCTGTTTAGTCTGCGAATGCAGGAAGGTATGCCTCTTCGAGATCACTTAGATCAATTAAACACAATTTTATTAGAATTGCGTAATATTGATGTTAAAGTTGAAGATGAGGATGCTGCTTTGATTCTGTTAGTTTCTTTACCATTATCGTACGAGAACTTTGTGCAATCGTTTATTGTTGGTAAAGATACTATTTCTCTAGAGGAGGTTAGATCTGCTCTTCATTCTAGAGAGCTGCGCCATAAGGCGGCTGGTACAGGTACAGATAATCATGCTACTGGGTTGGTAGCTAGCTGGAGTAATGGACATGGAAAGTCGGGGAAGAAATCAGTTCCTAAGGGTCCAAAACCTAATGATATATGTAATTACTGTAAAGAGAAGGGACACTGGAAATCTGATTGTCCCAAGAAAAAGAAGCAACAGGATAATTTGACAGATACTGCTGCTGTAGCTGATGCTACTTCTGAAGAAGATTTTGCTCTAGTTGCTGTTAAGGACACGCATCACTCTGATGTGTGGATTCTTGATTCTGGAGCGTCTTATCATATATGTCCGCGCAGGGAGTGGTTTACAACCTACGAGCAAGTAGACGGTGGCAAGATTTCTATGGCTAACAGTTTTACTTGTGAGACGGTTGGAATAGGCTCGATTAAAATTCGGACACATGATGGTAAATTCTGCACATTGAATGATGTTAGGCATGTTCCACTTATGACAAAGAATCTGATATCTTTGAGTATGTTAGACATCAAGGGTTTCAGTTTTCAAGGTGAAGGTGGAGTTTTACATGTCCACAAGGGTTCTAATGTGGTTCTGAAAGGTGTTAAACGTGGTACCTTGTATCTTCTTCAAGGTTCTACGTTAACAGGTTCTGTTGCTGTCGCGTCCTCGAAAAAGATTAAGAGGTTGCGAGCTGATACATTATCAGGTTCTGTTGCTGTCGCGTCCTCGGAGAAGATTAAGAGGCTGCGAACTGATAATGGTCTGGAATTTTGCTCATCTGAGTTTGATGAGTTCTGTAAGCATGTAGGGATTTCTAGGCATCATACAGTCAGGGATACACCACAGCAGAATGGTGTAGCAGAGCGTATGAATCAGACACTTCTGGAGAGAGCTAGTTGCATGCTCTCTAATGCTGGACTAACTAGAAGATTCTTGGCGGAAGCAGTTAGTACATCAGGTTATCTGATAAATCGTGGATCTACGATTGTTTCAGAAAGTGGTGGTGTTGAGAAACAGGTGGAGCAGGAAGTCACTCAAGATGAGAGTGAACCACAACAAGAAGTTCAACAACCACAGTCAGAATCAGAATCATCAGTACCAGTAGTAAATCGGCACAGTTTGGTCAGACACACTTCCATCAGGGTGCTACTAGCGATAGTTGCACATCAGAATCTGGAGTGTGAACAACTCGATGTGAAGACAGCTTTTCTGCATTGGCAAGCTGTGAAGAGGATTTTTCGGTACTTAAAAGGTACGTCTGATGTTGGTCTCATTTATGGAGGTGATACTGAGTGTTTGGTGATAGGGTTTTCAGACTTTGATTATGCTGGAGATGTTGACAGTAGAAGATCTATGACTGGTCATGCTTTCACTCTGGGTGGTTCGATTGTCAATTGGAAAGCTACTCTGCAACCTACAGTGACTTTGTCTACTACAGAAGCAGAGTACATGGCATTGACAGAAGCCGCAAAAGAAGGAATCTGGTTGAAAGGATTGGTCAGCGATCTTGGTCTACATCATGATCAAGCTACGGTATTTTGTGACAGTCTCAGTGCAATCTGTTTAGCAAAGGATCAAGTCAATCATGAGCGGACTAAGCACATAAATGTGAGATATCATTTTCTAAGAAGTGAGACGAGAATTAAGGTGAGAAAAGTGGGTACTGCTGATAACCCAGCTGATATGCTCACCAAGTCGGTTCCACATAGCAAGTTTCAACATTGTTTGGACTTGTTAAATGTACGGAGTTGTTGATTGCCCTTTTAGGGCAAAATCTGAGGCAGAAGAGTTTTATCTGGTACATCTGGCATTATTATAATGCATCTGGTACATCTGTTATCTGTTTTTGTGAGAGGATTCAATTCAAGGTGGAGATCTGTTATCTGGTACATCTGGCATTATTATGATGCATCTGGTACATCTGTTATCTGTTTTTGTGAGAGGATTCAAGTCAAGGTGGAGATCTGTTATCTGGTACATCTGGCATTATTATGATGCGTTTGGTACATCTGTTATCTGTTATTTGTGAGTATTCAAGTCAAGGTGGAGATTTGTTGGAATGTCTTGACTACTGTTACTCCGGCGGCCTTGACTACTGTTCCTCCGGCGGCTACTATTCCTCCGGCGGCCACCAACCACACCTACCACCACCTACCCCTTAGATTTTGTCTATAAATAAGAAATGCATGTAAGCATTTGAAATTATCTGAGGCATCTGAAAATCTTTGTAAATCTGTTTATCCTCAAGATCAATAAACTATTTCTCTTCTGCATATAATCTTTCTTGCTTCCGTTATAACATTGAATAAGGAAGATAAAATATGTATAAACAGTATAGATAAAGGGTGAATATATTAATGAACTACATTGTGTTATCTTAGCTAGAAATGAGAGTAAGGGGGCTTTATATATAGCCCAATTCTATTTAACTACAATATTACTAAACTATCCCTTATATCTATTTTATTTCTCCAATACTTCCCCTCAAGCCAATGAGTGAGAACAAAGTGAAACTCTTGGCTTGAAGTTAAAAATCCTGTAATGAAAAGGACTAAGGTATGCAGGAAGATTGTGGATGGATTATTAGGCAAAGCCAGCAAAAGAATAGCTGCTAGATGTATTGCTGATGCTGAACTTATTTGTCACATAATAATTCTCCCTGAGTTGGGCAGAAGCTTTGATAGAATGTCTCCCATCTTACCTCCAAAAAAAGTCCTCCCAGTGGAGTGCCAACCACAAACATAGCTATGATAAAACCAGTAACCTTATGAGAGAATCCAGCAAGTTCTAACCACATTGCTGAAAATGAAAGAGCTGACCAGGGAAAAGAACCAGTGACACCCTGAGCCACAATAATCTGGAATGACTGAATCTTCATAACTGATTTTGCTTCCTGGGTAAGGTCTTTTACTTCAGACCACAAAGTTTTATTTGAAATGTCAGTTGTACTTCTGCTACCATCATTAAAATAGTGTGGATCATTGGCAAAGAAGAGAACCAGTATACCAACGAAGACACTGATTATTCCAACCAAATGAAAAGATATTCTCCACCCAGGAATGCCCATAAATGTAGTTGGGGCTAGCATTACTGAAAATACAGAGGTCTCACCGAAGACAGTCTCACTGATGGTCTCACTGAAGACAAAGTTGTAGAAAACAACAGAAAAAACAATCTCAAATGATAGCGACTTGACAAAATCAAGACAAGCTCATCGTAGAATTTTAGGAATGATAGCGACTTGACAAAGCAAGACAAGCTTATCACCTTTTAAAAAATCTCCATCGATCTCTTCTTTCTTGTCATCCAATAACATCTGTTTTCAAAAGGCTACTTCAAGGCTAATGACCTACTTCAAGGGTCATGGCCGCCTCAACAGAATTTAGCGCCGGAATTTAAAAAAAAAAAAAGGAGAATTGAGGCACAATTGTAGCAACTTGGTTATGCAAGCGCTATTTAGTTCAGCTTCATTTAAGTCCTGGCTTTGTTTGCCATTTGACAAGAAACTCATAATTCTTTGCAGTCACAAAACCACACTTCTAAGACTGTTTTCCTTGAACAATTGGAGCACATCAATTCCTGACAGGGACTCCAAATCTGGCCAGTAGGAGCACATCAATGTCCTGACAGGGGACTCCAATTCCCTGCCATTCGAGGACTAGTTTAAACTTGTCATTCAAGGAATCCTGGCTTTGTTTGCCATTCAAGGACCCTGACTTTGCTGTAAACTATATGTTCACATGTCCTGGCTCTTTGGCCATTTGAGGATTGTGCTTTCATTTTGCTCTTAAACTCTCTTCTTCTTCGTCCCCATTAATTTCTGCCTTCAAAGGTTTTTCTGTCTTCACAGAAATGGTAAACTTCAAAAGTAGAGTCGAGGCTTTTCATTTCACAGCAATTTGGTGGTAGAATATCAATTCAATACCAAACCAGATGCCAGCCACTTGGTTATGCAAGTGCTTATTTCTCATCAGCAAACTTAATATCAAGCTCAACTGGTCACATTGTTGACATGTTTCTGTCAACATTGTTGACAGGTTCACGTTTTAAGGTAACTTCGCCATGAACTTGCAGCGTCAAATTGTGGAACTTTTCCGAAGTTTGCTTTCTGTTTTCTTGGATACACTCTCCTCTTCCACACTACCATTATTGACAGGTAAGCAATGTACATAACTCTTAACATGTCCACTCTTAACATTTTTTCACATTCTTCTGCAGCAGAAGCCGCAGTTTCGGCCGATACCATACCTCCAGAAGAAATCCACTCTTTGAGCTTTACACAAAATTTTCTTCCCAAACATGTTAGTTAAAAAGTTCTGCACAGACCAATCAAGTGAGACCTTACGAGAACGTGCAGCATCTCTACTTGCTCGACCTGTCCAAGGGGAAATGTAGCTAGATGCAATGCCAACTCCCAAAGCAACAACACCTACACCAACTGCATCAAGAAAAACACTCCCATTGCAGCCATATGTTCCCCTGACTGCAAGTGCTGAAATCCAACAAACCGAATCTGTATCGCCAGCAGCATCCCCTCATATATATAAATAAATAATCGCAATCAATGCAGCCGCAACCAAATTCGTATCGATGCGAAAAACGGGGCAGTCAACACACAAACCTCAAGAATATGAACAGCAAAACTCAAGAACCTCAAAACCCAATAAATTAAAGCAGTAGTAACCATAAGACTATGATAAAGGGTACCACCAATAATTCTACCAAGTGGATACCAACCCTCAGAATCAAACCAATTCCAAACTCATAAAACACTTTTTCAGTCAAATAAAGAGTAGTTCTATAATTAAAATACGGGTGTTTTGTCAAGTCCCAAACCCTTTCCACAAAAGTTACTCCACGAAATGCTGTCTGGGTTCTTGATTTTTGTTTTCGAAGAAATGATAGATGATAAATGGTGTATTAATCGTTAGGCCTCAAGAATCGCAGGCTCTGATACCATGATAACTTTTCTAAGTTGAATAATCAAAGATAAGTAATTGAATAAGGAAGATAAAATATGTACAAACAGTATAGGTAAAGGGTGAATATATTAATGAACGACATTGTGTTGATCTTAGCTAGAAATGAGAGTAAGGGGGCTTTATATATAGCCCAATTCTATTTAACTACAATATTACTAAATTAGAGAAAAAGGACCCTTGAGATATATCTTAGGGAATTTTTCCTAAGATACATACAAAATAGTCTTTAAAATTTGCTGGGCCCGCAGGGCTAATTAAAAATCTTTGAATTTACTAAAATGCCCACCCCATTTTTATATATAAAAATTAGGTATCTCAGGAAACTTATCTCAGGCTCCCTACTCTCACTAAACTATCCCTTATATCTATTTTATTTCTCCAATATATTCATATTGTAAATCTGAATCGCGTAATCATCTCTGCATTCAACTGCTCAATTTATCCCAATGAATAACATAAGTTGCAATTCTTTGTCACATAATATATCAAGTGTGCGTAAGTCTAATAATCTTACTTGATTGGTTGTGTGTGAGAATTAGAGAAAAGCTTGTAAACATAAAGCATAACTTCACAAGATTAATGAAATGGTAAGCAATCATAGTATAAACTGCAGGACACAGTCTAGTTTAAACAAGATTAAGAATATAATGTAGTTTACAATCTCCCTAAAAAAATCTTATGCAAGTAATTAGCGGTGCTTGTGTAAAGTGCAGGACCACATACATGAACAATTCGAAACAAAAAATAGGATGCTCTTATTTACAATGATTACATAAAGCAAAGAAAGAAATAATAATTACAAGGTTATAAACTACTCTTATTTTCCGTACAAAAAAAATCATAGCTGAAAAATTCGAAACATAAAACAGGAAGCTCTTATTTTTCGTACAAGAAATCATAGCCGTACTCTCAATGTTGAAATAAACTCAGGCTCGTTTCACAAATTAAATTCACTTGTCATCTTCTTCTTCTTTTTCAACTTGAACTTGTGGGACTGTTTGCTACACAGAATCTAATGGAGCTTGTTCAAGATTATCTAATGGAGCTTCCCCTTGAAACTTATCAAACTTTGCACATGTTCTTGAGCTAAACTTACTGGACCCACATGAATCAAGAAAATGAATAGAAGATGGAGTGTTAGTGATGGAGGGTATTTTGGGAATTGTAAAATTATGGATATTTAGACAGGATGCAGAAGCCATTGAGGTTTCAAAGATGTTCTAAACTAGATGAGAAGTAACCAGTCATGAGTTATGACACAGGAGGAGATAAAGCTGTTATGAGTCTGTGTAAATGTGAGCTTAGAATCTGTTACACTAAAGTAACCAGTTAAGAGTTGCCACGTGTATAAACTATACTGACCATCTAGAGTCATCTGCTGACGTGGAGACTTTCGTACCAACAACAGTTGCAACAATTTTACTGTACCATGTAGAGTTGGAACTTTGAACACATGATTCCGGTGTGATCATTTGAATGTAAAATACTAATCTACTTACTTTTCTAAAAATAATTAATTCTTAAACCATTTTTTCTTCTTTTCATTTTAAATAATAGGAGAGTCTATAAGTAGTTAGTGTTGTGCCCAAAATTTGTAAGGGGTTTAGTTTTGGGCCATGGATGTTGAAGGCCTGGTAGGGTGTTTAAAAGGTAGGAACAAGGTAGCTGGAAGAAAAGAGGTATACCTCTAGAGGGAAGCTCTGGAGGTGGAGGTTCACTTTTTATGGAAGCTTTGTAGGTGCAGGTGGGCTCACAGGTTCCACCTCTGCTGGCCGAACGGATAAGGATTGACTCCTAATTTGTAGGAGGTACGAATTGAGTCCTGTTAATAGTCTATTTTAATGAGGGATACGTTTCCAATATGATAAATATTAGAAATTTGTGATATATGTCTATACATACATGGAGTTCTCATATGAGTAGGATTTGTGAGTTCTACTTCGAATAGAACTCTACTAAGGAGTTAGCTGATTTAGGGAAAAGTCATATTTCTACACAAATACTTCGAGATTAACATGGATGGAGGGATTAAATCTTATCAATTTCGTGGCTTAATGGACAAGGAAAGGATTCCTAACCTAAAAGAACTACATTAGGGCTTGATTCCTATAAATAGGATATGTAGGCAATTAGCAAGGGGTTCGGTTTTTTACTTTCTGAATACACAAGGCACGTGTACCCTAAGTAATACATTCCTGGACGTACTTGGCCGGATTTTTGCCATTATTGTCCGGTGAACTTGCTAACTCAGCCCAAAAAACACTAAACACTATTATTAGGTTCAGCTACCCTGTTTTGATACAGCTGTTCGGTTTGTTATTTATCCGAAAACCAAGGATAATTCCGGTTATTCCGGCGAGGCTTTCTCGGGGTGTTGTGTGAACTTTTTGCATAACATTTTTGGCGCTAGAAGGAGGGGCTTTCTCTCTTGAATCAATGTCGGAAAATTCTGAACCTGTTCGAACGCCGAGCGACGAGGATGGTAGGCATAAGGCCAATCCTGATGGTGAAGTAACTGCTAAGGATATCCTCAACCATCTTCAAGCTATGGATGGTAGGATCGACCAGTTGGAAAGGAAATCGTCGCGGAAAAAGAAAGGACAAAGAAAGCATAGGTCCTCGGAAAGGCGTTTTAGACGTCGTGAAGTGACACCAAGAAATTTGGATTTTGGGAGTGAAGAAGAGCCTGAACAAGAGGCTCGAAAAATTAATTTTTCTGATGTGGAAACAGATCGGGAAAATGTGGATCGGAAGGAAGGTCCTGTGGACTCCCCAACTAGGAGTGTGAGCGTATTTGATCGTGTAGGGAAGAAGCTCAATAGTAAAGATTTACGGCATGTGTTGGATGGAACGAAAGAAAAGGTGGATGGAAATGACCACCTTGACAAGTCTCAGTCGAGGGGTTCTAAGAGCTATAGGGAGGAAAAATCTAGAGAGGAGGAGCGGGCTCATGACAGGAGGTCTAGGTCGACCAAGCTCCAATCAGCTGTCGGGAGTGAAGGCAGCTCCAGCTCCCGAGACAGTTCAGCTCACAAACAGAATGGAGACTGGAGACTCGAATGAAGACACAGATGAGAGTGAGGAATACCTCTCAGACGGAGAAGATGCAAATTATAAGGTGGCTGATTTGAGGAAAGCTCTGGAAAAAATTAAAGCTGAGAAGAGGTCGACATCAAGGCTAGCTGTAGCTTCACCTTTCACTAAAAAGGTTCGGGATTCACCCCTTCCACCTAGGTACAAGGGGGTAGGAGATTTGAAGTTTGATGGCACTACAGATCCAGTGGAATATCTCAGCCGTTTTAGTACTGAGATGGAGGTGTACCAAGTCAGGGATCGCACAAAATGCCGGCTATTGGCAGCTACGCTAAGGGATAATGCTCATCAGTGGTTCAAGAGGCTGCCATCTAATTCAATTCGCTCCTGGAGGCAAATGAGTGAACTTTTTGTGACCCAATTTCGGGCTACTGTGGCATTTGCACCTCCTGCTAACACTTTGGCAAATATCAAGCAAAGGGAGAAGGAAACTCTCAGAGAGTATTTTAAGCGTTTTAACGCAGAGGTGCCCAAAGTGAGGAAGGCTACCGATGAAACCTATAAGAATTTTCTGATAGCTGGGATATGGCCTGGGAGTGATTTCTGGAAAGAGCTTCAAAAGGAGGAGCCTGTCACGCTGGCTGATTTTTATGCACGGGCTGAAGCTCATAAAGTAGTTGAGGAATCTATGGCTAAATTGAGGAAAGATAACAACCCAACTGATTGGAATGGGAGAAAAAGGAGCAAGTCCTACAGTCCCAGGAGAAGAAATGTGGATAGGCGTGCTTCCTATCATGGAGCTTCAGCTTCCACGGAAAGGGAAGCTGGTCGCAAGGAAAGGACAACACCTCTAACTATGAATGCAACTGGTTCAAGGAGGTCTGTGGAATACAAGCCCCCACCCTTGAAGAATTATAATAGATATTCAGAGTATACCCCATTGGCGGCACCTCTTGAACACGTGTTTGAGGTTGGGGACAAAGCTGGAGTGTTCAGGAAGCCGACCCGCATCGGCCCACCTGGGAGGAGGGACCTAGGAAAATACTGTGCATTTCATGATGCAAACGGACATGAGACAGCTGACTGTCGTCACTTGAAGGATCATGTTGAGGATTTAATCAGGAAGGGATACCTTACAGAGTTTGTGGCGCAAGAGGTTAAAAAGTATAAAGATGAGAAAGAGAGAAAGGAGGAAGAAAAAATGGTACCTGATCGTACAGCAAGGGCGAATAGTATCCGTACCATAATAGGAGGTCCATACATTGGAGGCACAAGCAGGAACTCTATGAAAAATTTTGCTCGGGAGGCTAAAGGAGCTCCCCTTACTAATGTCTTCCATCTGGCTGAAAGGCCCCCAAAGCTGTTTAAGGGGGAAGCTGCAGACATCACTTTTACTGAAGAAGATGCAAAGCATGTGCATCACCCACATAATGATGCTCTGGTGGTCATGTTCTCCATTGGGGGAATGAATGTGCATCGAATTTTGGTGGACAATGGAAGCTCTTGTAACATAATAGCTTACGATACCTACCAAAAAATGGGTCTCCTGGATAAAGAAATGTTTCCTTCTTACAACGATTTATATGGATTTACTGGAGGTCCAGTTCAGATTGTGGGACGTGTGAAACTCCCAATCAGGATGGGGAGTGAACCTTATGTGGCAACCCAGGTTGCAGAGTTTATGGTTATGAATGAAGACATATCCTATAATGCTATCATGGGCAGGCCTTTCTTGAAGGAGATGCGTGTGGTGACTTCTATTTACCATCTCTCAATGAAATTTCCAACTCCTAATGGGGTTGGGTGCCTACGATGATGCCAGTCAGACTCACGGGAATGTTACGGTAAGGCCCTGCGTACTGCTGAGCAAGCTTCAAAACACTTGCTGTTGGTAGATGGCGAAACAACTGACAACTGTTACCGCTATCTTGGACTTCCAAATACTTCGGCTGAAGAGTCCTCTCAAAGGAAAGGAGGGGTATGTGAGAGAGAATCATGCAATACAATTATGATTGTGCAACATCCAGATGAAGACCCTTACGTGGATGTAGCTTCGTTTTTGGGGGAAGGTACTGGAAGGGAGGTGCTTATGCTGGAGGCACCTCGACAGAAAAATGGAAACGGTAATGATGATTTTGTTGAAGGCATCTTGGAAGAAGTCAATGACAGTGACTTCGATGAGGTGGAAATTTTAGAGCAATCGCAGAAAGAGGTACCTGAATCTGCTCAGGTGGATGATAAAGGGAACCTGGTGGAAATCGATTTGGATCCTAGGATGCCCGAATCCAAAGAAAAGGCTGGTGCTGCAGGAGACACTATATCTTTTATGGTAGATGACACTGATTCTAGTAAGGAGCTGAAAGTTGGAAAACAGCTGGATCTGAATATGAGGGAAGCTCTGGTGAGCTTCCTTAGAAAGAATGTGGACGTGTTTGCTTGGGATCATTCAGACATGATTGGGATAGACCCAAAGGTAATGTGTCATCGTCTTAATATTGATCCAGAAGTGAAAACAGTAAGGCAGAAAAGAAGGGCTATAGGTGGTGAAAGATCTTCCGCTTTGAGAGAAGAGGTGGACAGATTATTGGCAGCTGGTTTGGTGAGGGAGTCTTTTTACCCCATGTGGTTGGCAAATCCAGTGCTGGTCAAAAAGCCCAATGGAAAATGGCGTACCTGTGTGGATTTTACAGACTTGAATAAAGCGTGCCCAAAGGATAGCTTCCCGCTTCTTCGTATTGACCAGCTGGTGGATGCAACTGCTGGGCATGCCCTGCTGAGCTTTATGGACGCATATTCAGGATATAATCAGATTCCTATGTATGGCCCAGACCAAGAACATACTTCCTTTATAACAGATAGGGGGTTATATTGCTACATTGGAATGCCTTTTGGTCTAATCAACGCGGGAGCTACGTATCAGCGTCTGGTAAACATGATGTTGAAGGATCAAATTGGGAAAACAATGGAGGTATATGTTGACGATATGTTGGTAAAGTCAAGAGAGGCAGCTGATCATGTTTCGCACTTGGCAGAAATGTTTGACATATTGAGGAAATATAGAATGAAGCTCAATCCTCAGAAATGTGTATTCGGGGTAAAATCTAGGAAGTTTCTCGGGTTCATGGTTAATCACCGGGGTATTGAAGCTAACCCTGCAAAGATTAAAGCTTTGTTGGAAATGAGGTCACCTAGGAGCGTGAAGGAGGTTCAGTCATTAAAGGAGGGTTTCAGGCTTGAGGCCCTCGTACTGATTTGTACATGAGGTATGCACAGGAATTGATGAAGAGATTCAGGGAGGTGAATCTAGAACAGATTCCTAGGTCGGAGAATGCGAATGCAGATGCGCTGGCTAAGCTAGGCTCTCAAAGGGAAGCTACATTGTTAGGAGTCATTCCCCTTGAGGTTCAGCGTCAACTGAGTATTTCAAAAATTGAGATTTTGAATATGGAAACTACAGTGGAGGATCACTGGATGGTTCCCATAGTGGAGTACATCACTAAGGGAGTTTTGCCATAAGATAAGGATGAAGCTCGGAAATTAAAATATAAAGCGGCAAGGTATGTGATCTATGAAGGAATTTTGTATAAGAGAGGTTTTAATAAGCCTTTGCTAAGGTGTATTTCTGGAGACGAATGTGAGTATATCATGAGGGAGATCCATGAGGGGATTTGTGGTAACCACTCTGGGGGAACCTCATTGGCACACAGAATACTTCGTCAAGGATATTATTGGTCGACTTTGCAAAGAGATGCTCACAAGTACACTCGAGCATGTGATCGCTGTCAGAGGTTCGCGAAATTGGGTGTCAACCCAGCTGTACCCCTTAAACCCCTCACCAGTCCTTGGCCTTTTGCGGTTTGGGGTATAGATCTAATTGGGGAGCTTCCCAAGGGTAAAGGCGGAGTAAAATACGCAGTCGTTGCAGTGGATTACTTTACAAACTGGGTTGAAGCGGAACCTTTTGCTACAATAACTGCTGCAAAATTGAAGGAATTTGTGTTTCGAGCTATAGTTTGTAGGTATGGAGTACCTTATAAGCTCATCTCAGACAATGGGAAGCAGTTTGACAGCAAGGAGATGCGAGGCTTGTGTGAGGACCTTGGAATTCAAAAGGGGTTCTCAGCTGTTTGCCACCCCCAAAGCAATGGTCAAACGGAGGCTGTGAACAAGATAATAAAACACACTCTAAAAACCAAGCTGGAGGAGCGAAAGGGAAGCTGGCTGGAGGAGCTTCCAATGGTATTATGGTCTTATAATACCACTCCAAGAACTACAACAGGTGAATCTCCATTCACTTTGGCATATGGTTGTGAGGCAATGGTGCCTGTTGAGATAGGAGCTGGTTCATTCAGGAGGGAAAATTATAATCCGGAGGATAATGAGATGAATCATCGCTTGTACCTGGATCTTGTTGAAGAGGTGCGCATGAATTCACAGCTGAAGCTGGCTGCATACCAGCAGCGTACACGGAAATATTTTGATAAGAAGGTACGAGCTCGCCCATTGAAGGTGGGTGATTTGGTTTTAAGGAGGGTGCTACCCAACATGAGGGTACCTGGTCATGGTGCATTTGGTGCCAATTGGGAAGGACCTTACCTTATAAAGATGGTTCTTTGGGAAGGTACTTATTATTTGACTGATTTGGATGGGAAGCTGATCCCTAGGGCATGGAATGCCGAACATTTAAGGAAATATTACCAGTAGGTGCTTTTTTCAGGTAACGCTTTTAAGTAGACCTCTTTCAGGTATAGGATTAATAAAGGTAGTTTATTAGTTATAGCTGCCATCTCTAGGACAAGTAGATGATTTGATTTTGTCTTGCTATGCTCGGGGGGTATTGCATGTACACCTCACCGATAGGAAATGTCGTGAATTTTTGCTTCCATGAGGCCAATAAATTTGTTGCTTTCTTTTATATATAACATGTTTTGCTTATGAATTATGTTGTGTTCCTTATATACTTTATGGAATCAGTATGGAAACATATGCGTAAATAGGTGGTTTTAAGTTCTTCATCATAGTTGGTAACATGATTAAAGAACTTGGGGGGTAGTAGGTTATACCACCTCCCTTTCGAAAAAATTCCTGAATATAGGAAGCCAAAAAATTGGAGTATAACAAAAATCGGAATAAAAATACATATATATGGATTTTGGAATGGACTTTGGAATGGATTTTGGAATGGACTTTGGAATGGATTATGGTAATGGATTTTGGAATGGATTATGGTACATGAGGAACCTCATGGAAAGAGGTTCGCAAAACTGGTCCACCTATGAGGAGGTTCCAGTATGGACGCTGCTCTGGAAATATACTATCAGGTTCATGCGAATCCCAGGGAATCTGGGCGCATGAAGAGCCAAAAAGAAAAAAAAATGTATCATGTAGGAGCCAGAATTCAGGCTACATGAAATGGAATAACTTACATAAAAGTCGGCAATAAGCTTCAACTGGTTAAAAAAGCGAAGCTCACATATGAGGCGCATGGTGTTCATATTTTTGGAAAAAGGTTTTATGGATTCTTTTTACAAAATAAAACAAAGTCATATGGGAACCGAGGCATTGGCCATATGATCACTCTTTACGCGGAAAGGCAAGGTGCGAGCAAATGGGACGCTCTACCTTACTTTGGTATCTTACACATCAATATGTATGATTGTTTAAGGATAATTATTCATAAGGATTTTATGATGAATTGGATGGGATATCTTTAACATGGAAAAAGGATTGGTTGGGTGTCAAACTGGTATGACCACCAAACATATTAAATCATGTTAAGAGAAGCTTTATGATATATGTATTGGAAGGATGTTATCGGTATTCGGAAAACAAGAATTATCTTATGTGGTTTTAGGTAATTCGATACGATTGGATTATTGGCATTAATCATAAATGGACAATATTTACTTAACAGGAAGTGTTAAGATATAGAATTCATGACGAGCTAGACATTGTTTATGAAGCTGATCTAATTAATCTAGCTACGAGTGAACAATTCACATCCGGGTTAAAGTATTTGCTTTGTTACTGGCATATGTGTACTCAACATGGTAAATTCAGAACAATACGAGGATATATGGAAATCAAAGATGCATAATTCAAAAGAAACCAAGGTTATGGATTACATCTTGTGAGGCAATACGAGGAGCCCACGACCTCATAAAATTCAAAGTTAATGGCTACCAAAGCCATTCAAAATGATTTAAAAGTTTAAACCCACGCAGGGGTAAGAAAAGTTTCTGATTTCAAGGAGTTAAGGAGTAGGGGTGTCAGGAGATACCTCAGCCCTTGGAGTAGGAGGAACAGGGGTAGCTGTGTTAGAGGCGTCTGCTTTAGCTTCAGCTGGATCTTCCGAGGGAACCTCCACCTCTTTCTCTATATCAGTTGGATCAACGGAGTCCACCTTAGCTGCAGCAGCTTCCCTCTTCTTGATGTCCTCCACAGCTTTCACAGCATCTTCGCCTAGCTGAGACCAGTCTAGATCGGGGAATCGGAGGTAGGTGGATTCGATATAGTCATTGATGGCCGCATTATAGCATATACCATAGGCTTCCTTCCTCTTCTCCTTTTGAACGGACCTTTCCTCAGCTAGCTTGACATTCATAGCTTCCATTTTTAGCTCTAGCTCATGAATTTCCTTAGCGTGGGAAGAAACCAACTCCTCTTTCTCTGCATCAAGAGCAGCAACTGAATTGGCCAGCTGGTCACGTTCCTTTATCAACTTGGTTTCGGCAGACTTGAGCTTCCTATTGGCATCCATATACTTCTTCTTCTCATCATCCTTGGTTTTGATAGATTGCTTAAGTTGTTTCACCTCCTCAGCGAGCCTTTGGTCACCTCGAGCTGTCTCCACAATCTTCTCCCCATGCTTAAGATAATGAAACAAACTCTGGGCATTGGCATGAAGAGCAGCTCGTGCACCCTCAGCTAGTGACAGTTTGTCCCCAGCAGCTATGGCCTCCTCAGGAATCTGGTTTCCTGCCATCTCGAAGAAATACTGCATATGGGGACCAGAATTTCCGAGGTCCAGGGAAGGAGATGTCTTAGCCCTTTTAGCAGAGCGAGAAGCAGAGGCAGAAGCTCGAGGTGCTTCAGGGAGAGGAGGTGGTAACTTTCTCTTTGAAGAGGTGGATGATTTTTCTACATTAGGAGACAGAACTTTAATCTTCGAGATAGGAGTAGCTGCAATAGGGGTGACCTTGTCATCTTCGTCATCTGTAAACATTTCTTCATATTTGGTGGTTTTCTTGATAAAAGATGGAATTCCTGAAGCCATTTCTGTAAAGATTAAACAATATAGAAATTGGTGAGCAAGTTATCAATCAAAAATACTTAAAATTATCGTAAGTATATGCCTATATTATTGATGAGCATGGTGTGAGGAAGGAAAATAATTTTAGCTGGTCGGAATAGGGGTACCTCTCCCAGGAATGAAATTACAACTCATGAGGTTGTCACGGGTTAGCAAACTAAGGCCATTCCCTAGCCCAGCTGACAGACTTAGCGCCTCAACAGCACGCTCTAGGGTTCGACCTCTTAAGGAGGATTTTGCAGGTATTTTCACAGACAGGTTAAAATCAATTCTTAATTGAGGGCAGTCATAACAGTAAAGGAACTGTTTGAGCCAACCACTCATCCCTCTCTTGCAACTTCTGAAACATTGGCCCTCATGGACGCTCCAGGCGGATAGATAAAAGAAACCTGAGTCCTTGCCAGTCTGTTTTAGCTGGTAAAAATAACCTAGCTCTTGAGAAGAAAGAGTCTTGTTGAATCTGGTATGGTAAAGGATATACATACACATCGCCATGCGATATGAGTTGATGGTGAGTTGGATAGGAGCTAAATCAAAGAATTCGAGAACCTCTTGGATAAAGGGGTGTAAAGGCAGGGATAATCCCAATCTAAAAAATGGGGCTGACAAAACAGCTTTAGGTAGAAGCTGGCCTGGTTCAAACATATCGAATTTGTGACATCTCTCTTCAGGAGAGGGGATGACTAAAGAACAGCCTATGTGGTGCGATTGTGTCAGTTTCTTTAATAAGGGGGCAGTCATGGAGCTACTCAAATTTTCACAAGATAGGGTGGCAGGAGGTTTTTCAAGGGTATTGTTTTCTAATTCACCTGTTACAGAATCAGTTCTAGGAGGAGCTGTTGAGGTAGTATGTGAAGGGGTAGCTTTTACAGAGGAAGCTTCATCAGCAGTAAGAAGAAGGTTTGGCGTTGTGGATTCTAGTGACATTTGTTCATCTGAGGAGGATACAAGGATAGCTGGTCGAGTGTCCTTGATATTGTGAGTAAAAAGGTTGGTGTTTGATAAACGAGTTTTTGAATGATCTATTAGTTTGACCTTGGAACGAGTCCTGGCACTTACGGTGGAAGATGGGTTAGTTCTGGAAATTGGGTCAAGGGGAAGCTGGACTGTGTTAGGAAGTTCTGGGGAGGGGGCCATATCCTCAGAGGTAGAATGCTGGGAGCTAGCTGCATCTGATCCACCAGACATCTGCACAAAGTGAAGCAAGATGAGTAGATGATCAGCGAGTTTCCCAAGTGAGGTGTTTTAACAGGTGTGTGCGAATAAGCACATACAAACGGCCAGGAGCGAATGAAAGACCAGGTTCGCCTAAACAGCTAGCTAGGCACAGGTACGCCTATCAAGGAATCTATACTATTCTTCTTAAATTGGGTATTCGTATATAATGCACACATTACTTATGCAAATTTAATTAAAAACAAGGATTGGTACATGCATTATAACAACAAACAATCATTGGTTTTTGGGAAAAAGAGAATTACACATGGATTTTTGCAAAAACATGTAACACTAATGGGTTTTCGAATGAAGATCAGTACGAATTGGGTTTTAAGGTTTTGAATTCTAGAGGATACCATGGTCCAGAAAGGGGGATACTTGTTTTGATGATGAATTAACCATTAATAAACATGGTATAATGACATGCGTATGTGGAGATTAGTGTGTGTATCTAGGTGTGCATGCATAAATACAAATTGGAGACAAATTGCAATATATAACTAATAGAATAGCGTTGGATATGAAAGACAGGGAGCATAAGAAAAAGGATCATACCTTGATGATAGTTGGAAGGATTAGAGTGGCTGGAGTTGGAGAGTATCGCCGGGATGGTTCGCCGGAGTAGAGCTTCTCTTTGGAAGATGAACCGGTGGGAGAGGAAAAGAGTATGTGTTTGTGGTAAAAGAAAAAAGAAAAAGGGGATGGACTGGTGTTGATATATGTATAGAAAATATGTAAAGGGAGAGAGATTGTGGCGTGTGGGAGTTGGCATTGAATGGAGTTATTGTTGTCTTGGGAAACGAAACGGTGGAAGCTGAATTGGTTTGTGACACGGCTATTAACAAAGGAAATGGAATTTATTTTTTGTTTTTTTGGTGAAATTCTAATTTATGAGTTGCTTTTTACAAAATAAATTTTTGGGGATTGACTCGTGGTATCAGAAAGGTTATTTTGGAGAGAATTATTGAGAAGAAAGTATTTCTTGGAAGGAGTTAAATTAGAGGAACCCGGGTTTGAAAAAATTTTGTTTTGATTTTCTAAATTCTTTAATAATGGGAGTAGCTTAGATTTTAACTTAAAAGGAAATCATGGAATCTTTGGAAAGGTTTTACTGGCTTAATTATGGCAAGGCTATTGCGAAATACATGAGATGTTAAGATGATATGCTGGAGCTGGACATAAAAAGTGAAGCTGAAGCTAAAGAGAAATGGCAAGGTTCCTTGTGTATTTTATAGCTACAAGGAACCTAGGGGGTAGTTGTTGTGCCCAAAATTTGTAATGGGTTTAGTTTTAGGCCCATGGATGTTGGAGGCCTGGTAGGGTGTTTAAAAGGTAGGAACAAGGTAGCCGGAAGAAAAGAGGTGTACCTCTAGAGGGAAGCTCTGGAGGTGGAGGTTCACTTTTTATGGAAGCTTTGTAGGTGCAGGTAGGCTCACAGGTTCCACCTCTGCTGGCCGAACGGATAAGGATTGACTCCTAATTTGTAGGAGGTACGAATTGAGTCCTATTAATAGTCTATTTTAATGAGGGATACGTTTCTAATATGATAAATATTAGAAATTTGTGATATATGTCTATACATACATGGAGTTCTCATATGAGTAGGATTTGTGAGTTCTACTTCGAATAGGACTCTACTAAGGAGCTAGCTGATTTAAGGAAAAGTCATATTTCTACACAAATACTTCGAGATTAACATGGATGGAGGGATTAAATCTTATCAATTTCGTGGCTTAATGGACAAGGAAAGGATTCCTAACCTAAAAGAACTACATTAGGGCTTGATTCCTATAAATAGGATATGTAGGCAATTAGCAAGGGGTTCGGTTTTTTACTTTCTGAATACACAAGGCACGTGTACCCTAAGTAATACATTCCTGGACATACTGGGCCGGATTTTTGCCATTATTGTCTGGTGAACTTGCTAACTCAGCCCAAAAAACACTAAACACTATTATTAGGTTCAGCTACCCTGTTTTGGTACAGCTGTTCGGTTTGTTATTTATCCGAAAACCAAGGATAATTCCGGTTATTCCGGCGAGGCTTTCTCGGGGTGTTGTGTGAATTTTTTGCATAACAGTTAGTATCATAAAAAACGAAATTCGAAATAAAACAGTGAAGATACCGAATTTCTGTTCGAAGAGATACCGAAAAAGATTAATCTCGATTAATCGCCGTTTTTAGAATATTATAGGTAGTAAACTATTATTTTATTCATGAACTCTAATATTTGAGTCCAACAATAAAATTCTAAATTTTATATTTAATTGCCTTCCATTTTAAAATTTGACTCTTATTTTTGTCAACCAATATATAGAAAGTATTTATAAAAACATGTTCCGAATTTATTAAGATAAAAGAAATAATAAAAAAAACAATATAACTCGCATATTTTATATCAGCAGACTCATTTGACCTATACCTGGCTAAGGATTGTTGTTGCGAAGACATTAATCTGGTATTGAATTGGAAAAAATAACTACTAATATGATATGAAGGAATGATCTTGGGACATGAGGTGTTAAAGAAAATATGAAATAAGTTAAAGAATTGATTATATTAAATTATAAACTTGTATTTTACATTAAATTATTCTTTTGCTAATATTGTTTTACTGACATCGATGAAATGTTGCAAATTTAATCAAATATCTATGGTGTTCTCAAAAGCACTCTTAGCTGAAATGTTTAGCTGGCATTTGAATAATATCAATTTTGCATATCTTTTAAAATTACTCTAAGTTACGTCCTTTTTAATTATAATTTTAGATTCCGAATTTATTCTTTTATATTGTTATACATCCCTTATTCATCCACATTATTCCCTGTCAAAATATGGAGACTTGTTCCAAAGAAATTAAATAAAATAATTTAAAATATATTATTTTTTATAATATAGTTAACTATTATAATTAACAAGTACAACAAATTTACGCTAATCATTATTTAATAATTTTATTTAAACATTTTAAGTATTCAATTGAAGGATGAAGACCAACTTTAACTTATAATTTTTATATAAAATAAACAAAAATAATAATTTTAAAATTTTTGATCAATTTTAGTCCATTAATACCCAACTATACTGGAGTATCTACTTTAATATGAGATACCTAACCCGAATGTCAAATCTCTAGAATATCTTAATATAAATTGGGATAACAAATTATTAGTATGTATTCAAAAAGCTAAAATTGATCACTATTTCTAAAATGATCATTTTTATTAATTTTATCAAAAAAAATTATTTTTATAATTTTTTCTCGCGTAAAGATGTTCTCCTATGTGAGCTTTTAGGAAATTTCACCTATCTAATGTGTGCAACGCCATAAAGGATAGGTATAAATTATACTATTTATTCAATGTTAATAAATAATTTTGAGTCGGTACGAAGATGTTTAGGGCCAGATGATTAATAAGGCGAAGTCGACTGTTACTTTCTCTTCCAATACAAGTGAGGAAGATAAAATGGATGTTTATGAACAACTGGGGGTCAATGGGGTTAAAAACCTGGTAATTATCTTGGCATGCCTATGTGTATAGGGCGGAGAAGAGTTGCAATTCTTTCTGAGAGTTCAGCAAAAGCTTCAAGGTTGGCAACGATGGGAAAAAGTGACCACAACGCTAACAATTAAGTACGGAATTAAACTTTATTGGACAATAATTAACCATACTCGTATGAACTTTTGATGAAACAAACAAGTAAAGTAATAATAAACGAAAAACAAGACACCAAAGTTATACGTGGAAAACCCCCTCAAAGGTAAGGAGTAAAAACCACGGGACCATAGTCCACCCAAACAATTCACTATCACAAATTATATGGGAATACACCAAGTCTTCTCTAGATAAAACTAGAGGAATACAATCACCTTCACACTCTTGGAATGAGTCGTCAAGAAGTATGGAATCAAATAAGACAACAATGAGAAACTAACCGCGGGGAGACTAACCCTCACCGTGGTGCAAAAACTGCTGTTCAGCCCCTTAATAACTGACCTTCTGAACCTCCGAATCCGATCTCCACCGTTCAGAATTTAGATATCGGTGTAAGGAAGATGTTGTCCAAAATTCAGGACGATCCGATCGATAAAACTCCGGGAATCGCAAAAACAATGCATCTTATACAACAAGAAAAATTCCTACCACTACTGGAAATAAGTCAATAGACATCAGTTCTGGGCTGATGTAAAAAGTTTCAAAAACCGATGTCTAGGTGGGTGTTGTTAAAAGTCCATGTGTTTTACATCGGTTCTGGGCCGATGTTAAAAATGACTTATTACATCAATTCTTAACCGATGTAAAATAGTGGTCAACAACATCAGTTTATAGAAAAGAACCAATGTCTAAACTCCTATACTACATCGGTTTTAGATAGACAACCACTGTTGTAAATGGTATACCACATCGGTTTTAAATAGAAAACTGATGTTGTAAATTTTATACCACATCGGTTCTTAACTGATGTCAAATAGCTCCATAAATTTGCCAAATAAGACATCAGTTTTTAGGTGATGTGTTAAAGGCTCAAATTGATGTCTGTTTTTCGTTTTAACATCATTTTTGCAATAACAATGTGATGTGTTATATTTGCATAATTATGTGCCCAAAAAATTACCAAAAATTACCAAAATAAATATTGCATTCAAATAGACTTATATACCACCAAAATTAGCAATACAAAACATTCACAACTACATAAACTGCCCCAACTACTAGTGTATTCTCAAGTTCACAATAACAAACTCCATCCACATTCACCATATAAACATCCTAGAACTAGTCAAGATAGAGGAGAACAATATGCTTAATTAAAGCGATCGTTCACAGTACTAGAAATCTTAACAAAATAGAAGCAGCAGACTTTAAGGCTTGAAATTGTGTACGTCTCACTCTCACCCATTCCGCTTTCAAATTGAAGTTTGTATTTCTTTTCTAGAATTGCCTTGGATTCAACTAAAAGATGATGCAAAATAGAAGAACATGCTTGTAGTAGCACTTGAGAAACAATTGCTGGAGGAAGACAGACTGGAGTCGCTACACAGCTTCAACACATAAGTATGATGATGAGTCACCGTCATTAGAAAAGAAGAAAGAAGTAATAATAAACCCGCTAATACAAGCCATACAGATGGGCATACCTGAGTTAGTCGAGGTTATCCTCAAGTATTTTCTTGATGCTGCAAACTCTTTTGATAAAGATCAAAAGAACGTATTTCACATTGCAGCTGAGCATAGAAGTGGTGATATTTATGAGAAGCTGAAAGACTCTGCCATTAACAAGGACAGAATGTTGTTAGATGTTGATAATGATGGAAACACAATATTGCATCATGCAACAAAAACAAAGATTGTTACTAAGTTTTCTCTTGGAGTAGCAAACCTGATGGCCTGGGATGTCTTTTGGTTTCAGGTATGTACTCTGTACTTCAGTATTACTACAAATTCTACGATAATTATAAATTTGTTACCATATACAAAACCAGTACTTTGGAGCAAGGGAGAACTATTCAGAAAGGAAAAGGCACACAACTTGTTGCTCACTTGACTTACATTTCTGTGTACTTTAAGGCTTGACAAGTATGCATTTTGATAATGGAAGTCATTATCTGTACAATTAACAATTTCGATTTCAAGACAATGCATTAGTGGAGCTGTCAACTAATTTAGATTCATGGAATATGAATAAGAATAATATATGAGCAAGTGACTAGTACCATGTATTTAGGACCCCAGATACCTTCCTCAGTGGCAGGAACAGCAGTGATCTTCTTGGATTCTCGTAACTTCTCAATTCTCCATTCTCAGTTAAGAAGAAACACCCTGTACATTTCCATTCCAATCTCATTTTATTACATAAATTAAGAATTAACCAACAAGTAAAAAAAAATAGAATTACATAAGTTGCAATAAGATGCTCTGGACAGCGCAGCTTGTGGGAAAGAAGCAAGTGACTTGCCACAGGTACCTTTAAGCAAATCAGAATATTTCATCCTCAATCACAAACAACCTCATTTGCAGACTACCAAGTCCATATTGTTGTTTCAGGCAGAATATTTCATCCTTAACCGCAAATGATCGCAAATATTATTTATGACATTGTAGGACATGATTTGCCAGCTATTATTTGTTGACAGCAACTTATTTAGCTTGTAACTTCTCTACACCTCGTTAAAACTTAGTTCTGAATAGCTCTTGGCCTTAGTAATCTCCTCACTTAAACAATAAATATTAAATACAGGTACACTGGAATACATATCAGTAGTATCCTGAAAGCTGTAAAAAAGCAAATGGAAGAGTTGCATACTTAATCAAGTAAATTAGTTCATCAAACTTCTAAGGAAGTTTCTTCGAAACTTCATCAAGTAAATTAGTTCAAACTCTATAAAAAGAAGGCAAGTAACATGAATATACCTCAGTACATACACCAACCACTTCATTAAGTGAATCTCCAAACATATCTTTCTTTGAAAGTTTCTTCACAAGATGGCTCTTAAACTTTTCTGTTTTCTGCAAACAGAATACATATACACACAAAATTAATACATATAAACCCAAACATAATTACTCAGCCTCCCTCCCTCCCTCTCTCAATCTCTCTCTCTCTCTCTCCCCCCCCCTCTCTCTCTCTCCTTCTCTCACCATGAGCCAACCTGTTGGAAAATGGTGCAATCCGAACAGCCCTGCAACATAATTATGGTCCTTATTAATTGTCGGATGAAAAGTATTGCAACCATGATACAGCAAACAACAATCATCTTAAGAAACACTAGCTACAAGAAATGTAGACATAAAATACAGAGAATATAGAATGATTTTAAACAGTCACAAGTACTAGGAAGTACTATGCTCCTATAGCTAATCCATAAAACTCAAACTCCAAGGCAACTGAGTCGACTTAACCCTTAACTACTCATCAAAAGAAAAACAACAGCAATGAAAGAAGAAAAGCAATCAGAATACATTACAAACTCAGACTACAAACCCAATTCATTAAACCAACAAAACTATAAACTTAAATGGAAACACTCGATGAACACAACTAGACTCGAAAATATACTCGGAAACTCGAACACTAACCGCGAACAAACAACAATCGCCCAAACGAAGGAAATGACATTGAAATTTTAGATGTTTACCTTAATCGTATATACTTCTCTCTGTTTTCAATAGGAGTATATCATTCCACAATCTCTGTTCTCGGATGTCTTCAGGGAAACCATATTTGACGAGCCCTTTTTCCCTAAATAAACTTGTCCTAGGGTTTCCAATTGCTCTTCGATTGTGTACATGTCATCGATTGTATTATGTGTGTGTGAAAACATTGACTCAATTGAGTGTTATATACATATAAGTATAACATACCTCATCACAGAAAATCAAAAATAAATCGACCCTGACTTGATCAAAATCAATTGGGGTTCAATTTTGAGAGATTTAAAATCTGAGTTTGTGTTTTGTTTGGCTGGGTTTCGATGGTAGGCTGATGGAAGAGATGGCGGCGCGAGGCTGTCGTTGATGGCGACTCCGGCGGGTTGGTTCAGGCGAGTCGGGTCGTAGCGTTCGCGAGATAGTGGTGAAGGAGAAGGGAGGCGGATATGTGCGTGTTCTTCTTCTTTCAGTATCCAGCCCTATTGTATCTACCTATGAGAAATTATCACATAGGTGATAATATTTTAGGAGGTTTTGGATGAGTTTTTAGTTTAATATTTTTATGTTTTAATGTTTTTGTTTTGAGTTGGTTGGTGGGATATTTTATTTTGATAAGGGGGAAATTTTGGAGATAAAAATTTTAAGAGGCAAAAATTTGGTTAAGGGAGGGAGATAAAATTTTTAAGAGGAAAAAACGGGTTAATTTTTTTTAGGGGTACCTTTAACATCGGTTGGACAAGCAACCGATGTCCCAAACACTAAACGACATTGGTTATCATAAAACTGATGTAAAAGAGAACTTTAACATCGGTTAAAAACGCAAACGATGTTAAAGGGGTGATGTCTATTAACTATTTTGGCGTAGTGTACGAATTTTCTCTCTATATCTCTCTTGTGTCTATTTTTCTTCTCTCTTATTTTAATTATAATCCTCCTATATTTATATATATAGGGCTCCTTTATTTTTATCTCCTTGTGGGCAAAAACAAGGGTAATCCAATTGGACTTTTAATCTCATAGATAGAAATTAAAACCGAAAAAATCTCCCCCTTTCTAACTATGAGAAAGAGTTCGTCATCGGGCGATTGAACAACATACCTTCAACTTCCTTTTAGCTAAAGACTTTGTCAACATATCGGAACCATTATCATCGGTGTGTACCTTTTCCACTTCAAACAACCCTTCTTCAAGAGTGCCTCTAAGCCAATGATATCTCATATCGATATGCTTCGTTCTTGCATGAAAAGTAGGATGTTTAGCTATGACAATAGCTGCTTGATTATCACAAAGAACTAAATACCGTTGTTGCAAGAAGCCAAGCTCCTGCATCAACCGCTTTAACCACAACAACCCCTTACAAGTTCAGTTGTTGCTACATACTCTGCCTCCCCCGTAGAAAGTGAAACACCATTTTGTAACCTAGATTGCCATGAGACCGCTCCCACTGCAAAAGTCATTAAATATCCAAAAGTAGATTTCAATGAATCCTTATCTCCTGCCAAGTCAGAATCTGTATATCCAACAAGCTATATAGTTAAAAATTACATGAAACCTAGAAAACACTTACAATTTAGAAAAAATTGTATAAAAATCGAAAAAAGGTCTATATGATTAGATAAATTTCACTCTTTATACTAAATAAAAGTTTTAAAAAGCTGATTTTACGTAATATTTTTAAATACAGGTATGCATTTTAAAGTAACAATTAAAATAAATAATTACGATAATACCCAATTTGGAAGTACCTCTAAGATATTTCATAATCCACTTAACTGCTTCTCAATGCTTCTTAACTGGATTTGTTAGATAGCGACTGACAACACCAACTGCAAAGGCTATATCAGGTCTCGTAGATACCATAGCATACATCAAACTTCATACTGCCGAGGCATATGGAACACCATTCATCTCTGTAATTTCTTCCTTTGTAGAAGGAGAAATCCTTTTCAGTTAACTTAAAGTTCGTAGTAAGAGGAGAACTAACAACTTTAGATTTATCCATGTTGAACCTACAAAGCACCTTCTCAATATACTGCTCCTGTGATATATGCAACTTCTTGGCCGCTCTATCTCGATGAATACGAATGCCAAGAATCTGTTTCGATGGCCCCAAGTCCTTCATAGCAAAGGACTTACTCAATTGTTGCTTCAACTGGGAAATTCTTCCAGCATTTTTGCCAACAATAAGCATGTCATCCACATAAAGCAATAATATGATAAAATCATCATCTGAAAATTTCTGAATAAAAACACAATGGTCAGAAATAGTCTTACGGTAGCCTTGCTCCTTCCATAAATGACTCAAACTTTTTATACCATTGCCGAGGTGCCTACTTCAAACCATATAGACTCTTAAGAAGTCTGCAAACATGATCCTCTTTACCTTTTACCTGAAAACCTTCATGTTGCTCCATGTAAATTTCTTTGTCCAAGTCACCATGTAGAAAAGCCGTCTTGACATCCATTTATTGAACCTCCAAATCAAGACTAGCTGCTAAACCAAGCACCACACGAATTGATGTCATCTTAACAACTGGAGAAAAGATCTCATCAAATCAATACCTTTTCTCTGACTGAATCCCTTGACGACCAACGTAGCTTTGTACACGTGGTTGTGAAGTATGCTCATCTTGCTTCACTCTATAAACCCACCTGTTTTTCAAAGCTCGTTTTCTCTTAGGTAGCTTCACCAACTCAAAAGTATTATTCTAATACAAGGATTTCATCTTGTTGGTCCCGGAGTATATTGCAGAAGGGGGGGTTGAATGCAATATAGATAATTCCAAATATTTACCTCAACAACAATGATAAAGATTGTAAACTATCTATACAAGAAATGCAAACACAAGTAGTAACACAAGATATTCTCACAAAATAAATGTTTTATTTATTTTGCGAAGTGTTGCTACAACCTCGAGAAAAAGTATTTTCTCAAGCTTCGACTTCTTGAATCGATTACAGAAAGAATGAGAGATGTTTCTCTATAAAGACTAATCTTCTCTAACATCTCTGTCACATGGGTTGTGGAGCCGCTGTCATTTTCAAGTGGCAGCTCCTTATAAATTGCACACCCATGTGACTTTCCCAAAATGCTATACAAACAGATTATCATTAAGCATAAAGCAATCTGGGTTCTTTATAAAATTAGCTAAAACAATTCTAGTAGATGCAGACTTGTCATACTCTTGAATTGTCGAGCTTCGTCTTTTGATCTCTCAAGCTTCTGTCATAGTCTTGCAGGTCTGCTACAATCTTTGACAAGGTGCTTGAACATCTAAACTGTCACGGGTTTGATTGAGATAAATCCCCAATTCAAAAATTCCATTGAGACAGTTACCTTTGACGCCAAGTTTGCTTTCATGAGAATGTTCCTTGGATAACAGTATGAGTCCCCGCCAATGATGCTGTCAGGACTTTCAAACTTGCTGTCAAAGTGTGAGAATGTTGTTGTCTTCATGCTTCCGCCAATGTTGTTGTCTGATGAAACTTGCTGTCGTGACTTTGCAACATGTTGTCTTCTTGTAACCTTACTGTCAATGTTGTGACAGTAACATTTATTCTTTCTGTCTTCCTTATGTATAACTTGAGGCTTGAACAAATATATGAACTTCTTCCAAGAGATACAATTATTACATGACAGTGGTTTATTCGATTACAAGGACAGACTATGGCTGTGACAGTATGTTCTACTTAGTCTATACAAACAATACTAAGTACTAGTTAAGTTGTCTCTAAGCTATCACCCATAAATCCTAACAATCTCCCCCAATTTGTTTTTATGGATAATAACAACAAATTTACAATTAAAGTATGCTGACAACTTAACTAACATAGATTAGAATAGTTAAAACACCATGTCTGATGAATGTTAAAGAATCTAGAATACAACATTTATGTTCTAACTGCAAATCAATTACTCCTTTATGTTAAGTAAATAAGAAATTTTACTTAGCTTGATTTGAGCAATCCTCAGCTGGCTAGATTCTTCCCTCTCTTTTGAGAGCTTCTTGTTTTGCCTTCTTGAGGTCTTCTACTAAAGCCTTTTCTTCAGGAGTTTTAGCATCATCTTCAATGTCTTCAATGTACCATTGAATCACTCGAGAAGGAAACACTTTAGCATCTTTCAGGTCAAACCAAGTTTCGAAGTCATAGGTATATGTTCTGAACTTTAAGATGCCTTCGATGACCTTGAATCTCCTTCCAGGGAAAGCATTGAGGGATACTCTCCTTTTTCTATCTAGTTTTGGATCTTCATCACTCCTTTGGTCAAAGATAACTTCAAGTTCCCAAGCACATAACATTTCAAGCTTGTGAGATGATCCAACAACTTTCCAGTAGAGATTCTTCAAGATACTGGTCCTCAGTTTGTGAAAACTATCTACATAGATTTTTTCTTTTCCATCTATAATTCTGAGAGGATCTCCAGTACACATGGATGATAAATTGCTTTCTTACTGTTCATTTTGTTGACATTCTTGCAACTTTCTTTCATTTAATCTTCTAGATCTTTAGTAGTTTGTTTGGCAGACTTGGGTGGTTTATCAGCATTTTTGAATTCTTCTTTAGTAGCCCTGAATTTTTCTGCTGCTTACATTCACTTCTGCAGGTGTATACGATGACGTTCTTTCTGCCCAGTCATACTTACACGCAACCTCTAATTCATTTGAACTTATTGTCAAGTTGGCATCATCAATATCCATCCAGTCACCATGTTTCTCATAGAATTCAGCATATCTTTCAGCATAGTATTTCTGGACGTGTTTCATAGCTGGTTTAGGGACATTGCCATGACCCACCATAAGATCCACCATCCTTGCCAACAAAAAGAAATCAATTCTGTGTGTTATTACTTCAAATGTCATTTTGAGGCTGTACCTGTCTACCACTGTTGACCCTATGATCATATTGAAATCCTTGTCAACATACATCATTCTACTTCCATCTTTATGCCAGATGGTGTATTTGGTTGCATGTTGCTTACTTTTATCCAAATCCAAAGAGACGGATTTCATGTCTCTTTCAACATTTGCTTTATGACATTCGAAGTTGTTCATCATTTCTCTTTTCTGAATAACACTCTTATCAACCACTACTCCATGCTTCTTTGTCTTAGCTGCAGCCTTTGTCTTCCCCTTTTTAGGAGTTGAGCTCCAGGCTCTTGCTTTTCTTTTTGTCCTTTTAGGTTTGAATGCCTTGGCATCCTTGTCCTTGACAGCATCTTCATTCAAGCTCTTGACAGTGTCTTTTTCAACTCTGTCCTTCATGACAGTATCTTTATTTGAGCTCTTGACAGTGTCTTTGTTAACAGCTTCCTTTTCAGCATTAAGGCAATCAACAACAAACCTTAAAATATTTGCTTCCAAGGCTTCAAGAATGTCTATCTCCCCTTCATCTTTAGCATCAGCATCTTTCTTGTCAGTTTTGGGAGTTTCTCCTTTTGTTTTCTCCTGAGTTTGACTTCCAGCAACCTCAACAGTTGCTTTGGCACCATTTCCAGGTGCACCAAATCCTCCACTACCATCAGGTTCGTCTTTAATATCATCAAGGGTGTCATCAAATGTGCAGCTTCCACCTCTTTCACTTCTTTTGGCATTTGCTTCAGAAATTAACTTCTTTATCTGAGAGCTAAGATTCTTATCTCACTTTACCAAAAGTTTGTGAATGTCCTTGACAGCCTTGACTTTTTCTTTGGTAATTCTGGATTTGAGAATGTGTCTCAGTACTATCATTAACTGAGTCAGTTTTCAACTTTGTTTCTCCATCCAAATGTAGAAAACCAATTTTCTTTACTCCTGCACTTGTGGTCATCCTGTGAATTGAGTGTAGTGTGTGTATTTCTTTTCAAACATTGCACTCCATTGTAAGAGATGCATTTTCATCAATTCCATATAATGAATTTATGCACATCATAAGAAAGCGAGGATAGATATGTACCTTTTTGCCTAGGGCAGATTTGAACTGTCCCATGAGCAGCTTTCCAACATCCACTTTGTACCCATGAACAAGAGAGTGACTGAGTTTCTTGATGTAGGTAGGGATACCATTCCACCCAGAGGTCTTTGTTGAGAAAACCTTCACCATTGCATCAATAATCATGCTCCACTCTTTTCTTAGATATTTCCTGTCCATTTCTCCAGTTGGGTACCAGCTTGAAGTTCTTTCTTCAAGGACAGGGCCAGATTAATACCCAATTTTCAAGAAGAACTTCTTTAGGATTTCATCATTTGCAAGCTTCTGGTATGATTCATTTTCTTGCAGTCCAATTCCTAGGGCTTCATCGATGCCCTTCATAGTGAGGATGCAGGTAATGTCTTTGATTTTGAAATGAATGGCTTCATTACCTGCACCTCCTTGAACAATAGCAGTTTGCCAAAATTGTTCAAGTCTGTCTAGGTCCAAAGATAGGGTAAAGGTTATAGCACGACCTAGATAGGACTTGTTCATGAAGGATACAAGTCCTTTGAAACCTTCACCAGCATCTCCAGTAGAGAGAATACTAGCAAAGTTTGTTCGAGAAGGGGATTGTTTGGGTGTCATTTTTGCTTTGAGATTTGGGGGAGAGAGATTTAAGCTTTTGAAAGAGAGAGGTTCTGTTGAGAGTTATGTGTTTGTGTTTGACAATTGCTTATATGAGAGTAGCAAATGTTTTACTGAAAAAGGGGAAAGTAACTTGGTCTTAACCCAATTACTTTTTAGTGGCTGTAAATCGTGAAGGTAAGAATCCCAATTTCAAAGGTCCACTAACTCTTGACAGTAACCTATGCACTGGAACAAATCATTAGTAATCTTGAGGTGGTGACAGTATGTTTCGCTTGACATTAACATTGGCGCGAGAACATGTTGTCACCATTAAGTAATTTATAGACAAATATCCCTTTTTTTTAAGAAAAAAAATCTCATGACAGCACCTTTCCTTGTTGACAGCAAGTTGTGCAGAAATTCCAAACGTCATGGGTTTTAAATGAATTTTGTCTATTACTTAATTAAAATTACCAATTACCATTTTAATCGATTAAAGCGCATACTCGTTTCAGGCACACGTACACACATTCACATATACACACATGCATACATGCATTTACTCAACAAATAACCAAGGTAGGAGAATAAAGTAAAGAAACAGGCAAGAACACTGGAAGAGACGATGAACTTTTCATTAAAAAAAAATACATAAAAAGTTCTTAAAAACTAAACATTAATTCTTATTAAGCTCCGCAAGAGCTTCCTCCAGCAGGTCCTTGACGACCTTCTCTACATCCTCCTCCTTGGTGATCCCCTACATGTCCAGATAAGCCTGAAGCTTATCCAGCCATGGATCCCAAGGGTTCTCAGCAGTAATAGCAGCTTCCTCTGTTTTCTCTGGCATCTCCTTTTTGGGCACCTCTTCGCCTTTGTCTGACATGAGGCTCTCGGAAGTGGAGATCTCTGAAGCTTTCCTCTTACTCATTCTCTAGTGTCTCTTAAGTATGTAATGAGAAAATAGGGGTTTGGCCTCGGTCTTAATTATAGCACATTAAGTGATGCTATAGTTTCCCACACGCTTCCTTTTAATAAAGTATTAAACTTTAAAAGAAAAAGGACTGACAATTACCCAGGTCATTACAAATGACACGACTAATTATCACTGGCACGCATGTGATTTACGTTAATATAACGTGACTACTCATTACATAAGTTAAAATACGCATGTAATTTCAATTTAGCATAGTTATAGCAGACATGCTGTCAATAACAAGTAGCACATAAGACAGTAACTTCTCATGACAGCAACATTGAAGGCTACTGTCACGAGCTGCAATTTAACACATTGAAAATGTAAAAACTAGTAAGTTAACATACCAGATTTAGCATTCCCAATTCACTTACCAACCTGTTGAAGGTTGCTTCGTCCAATGGCTTGGTGAAAATGTCTGCAAGTTGCTTTTCCGTAGGAATGTAGAACAGCTTCACAGTTCCCTTTTCAACATGTTCCCTTATGAAATGATGTCTTATATCAATGTGCTTTAACCTGGAATGTTGAATTGGATTGTCTGAGATGGCTATAGCACTAGTGTTATCATAGTAGATAGGAATGTTTGATAACTCTAAACCATAATCCAAAAGCTGATTCTTCATCCAAAGAATTTGAGCACAGCAACTTCCAACTGCAATGTATTCAGCTTCTACAATTGAGGTAGATACAGAATGCTGCTTCTTGCTAAACCATGACACTAATCTTCCACCAAGAATTGGACAGCTGCCTGTTGTGTTTTTCTTTTTCTTCCAAGTATCCTTGATTCTCAAATCTCAGAGGCTGCATCTGACCATCTTCTAGTAGTCCTGGTGTAAGAACCCAAATTTTTGGTAGAATTAAAACTTTTTATTAAGTATTGATAAAATGAGGAACAATGATTCCGATAACAAGGTCACCAGCTCTAATGAATGAATGGAATGAATATGGATTCAAATACTTATATGTCATGAAAAATGCTAATGGTTGACAACTTAGGTAAGAATAATCTATCTCCTAGGGGAATAAGATATGGTAATTCCAAACAGGAGAATATTCTCATGTCATCCAGATCGATAACGATTAGTCCAGTGGTTCCGTGAAAGGGTTAAGGAATGCCGGAGAAGGAACAAGGACATTGTCATAAATAGAGGGAATGAAGGAAGAATAAAGTATGAATAGTGTTTTTGGTGAAAATGAGAATATTATGAGATGACACTATATAGAAGTATTCGGAACGGATTTCCGAGTTCGTATTAGTGATCCAGGGGGAAAAAGAGTGTATGTAAAAGCTGTCGGATTCTGAAAAATAGCACTTTTATTTTCTCCGAGATTTCCCTGGACACTGAAAGACTTAAGGAATTACTGAAGGGATTTAAGGAATATAGGTTCAAGAATTATTAAAGAGAATGGAGGATGATAGTATAAATATTAAGACGGTTTCCGATAAAACCCTAACTAGAAACGAATGAGTTATTCCTCCGAACGATCAATGAATTGAGCAATAAACGGACAAAGAAACAAGTAGAGATCCAAGAGGTATGATGAGCTAGTGGAAGGTGACATAATCACTTTATGCAAGATAAGATCAAAGAAACCAAGCTAGTTACAAAGCTAACTAGTAATCTTAGCAATCCAACCAAGTCCTTAGCATTCTTTCTCATTCTACCACACCAAAACCAACACTTGTCCACCAAGATGATGTATTCCATGACCTAGTACCTTTAATAAAGTAACTTTATGGTAGATATTTTCATAATAATGCAAGAGAGCAAGAAACCAAGCCAAGCAACACAAACTCTCTCCAAGGAACCTTGCATTCGGCTTTCATGGAATTCAAAAACAAAAATCCACCTTCCACTCTTTGTTTGATCTTGTAATTTTTAAGGTGAGTCCTATATTTCAAGAAAGTAATATCCTCAAAATTTTAGCTTCAAACTCCATGTTTTCCATTTTCAAATAAATCATCCAAGCCTAGGGTGAATAGTGATTTCAAGAGACTAACTTTGATTTCTTGTTTTGTTTGGATGATCCAAGCTTTGTTAATATAATCTAAGGACTATACAAGGCTTACTAAGTGCATACACACTCCAAGGAAGGTATAAACTTCAAGAACCCAAGTTTTTGTTTTGAGTTTTAATGGAGTTTTAGATGAGATTTGGTGATGATGTTAGTATAAGCATGTTTACATGATCATGTAGTTGTTCTTAGTAGTTATTTAATCATGATTCAAGTCCTTGATTATTTTGAGGTTAAGATAAGTGGTTCTAGGACTTGTGGATGTAAGAATCATGTTTATAAATTGTGTTGATGCCCGGTGTGGCTTGGTTGTGTTGTTACGATTTTTAAAACGTCCGATTTATAGCTGTCGTAATGCCAAATTTTTGTTAACACCTAAAAACCAAGAATGGCAGTTAATGTAGGTTCCTGACCTTGATAATATTATGACTGGTCCTTATAGATCTCGAGCCATAGATCGTTTTGGCGCAAGAATCGAGACATTCCGACTTAAGGTTTAGGAGTTATGGTCAAATTACTAAAATTGGTTCGAACCCGTAAGTAAAAGTTCGTAACTTCAATTAACCCTTGTAAAGCATGTTACTCAGTGGCGAATCTTGGTAAATAAATACTAGGGGTCATAAGGAAGGTATGAAAGAAAACCACATATCAAACGGATCGTTTTCCGATTTTATAAAAATGTTTGAATCGAAGTTAAACGCAAACGAACCCCAAAAAACCAGCTTGGTTATAACTTTGGTAAAACACTTAGAAAACGAACGATAAAACTCGAGGTATAATCGCGGTTCGTAATCGATCGACTTTAGAGCTTATACGACTTAAGTATATACCGAGCGTGGGTATGATGACATGTCGTAATAACGAACAAATGTCGGATCGTATTGGTAATAAAAAGAGTCACACTAAAAGGTGTATAACGAGATAATTCGAAAACGTGTTTCGACTTAAGTGGAGTTTATACTTAGACTTTTAAAAGGTGTTAAGTGGTTAATCTCGAATGTTCTGATTGTTTATAGATCATCGAGCAGACCCAGGACACGCTATCTCTACTCACACCCGATTACCAGGCAAGTGTTCAAAACTTTGAACCTGTTGTTGTGATAATATATATATATATATATATATATATATGTGTGTGTGTGTGATTGCCATCTTACATATGCCATAGCATGCATGCCTATTGTCAAATTATATTATGATACCTGTTCCCTGAATTAATATTGGCTTATAGACTAGATACGAATTATCAGTTATAAGCCGGATTGTTTTGGTAAGACCCTTATCGAAGGGCATATGATATTCATTCTTAAATATAGACCGGGAGTCGGTATTTTGAGATATAGATAGTCGTGGAAACCCGGAGGGATTCTAACGGCAGATTATTATTTACCTTGAGGAATGTTATTATTAAACATTATTTATATTTCCATAAAGTATCAATTACTTGGAAATATTTCGAGGAATGTTATTCGAGTATTATCTCAGTCGAGAGATATTAAATGAATGTTAGTTTCGAATATTAGAGTTGATTATTTAATGAATATTATTTTGATATTCATTAGAATGTTATTTATTAAATGAATATTACTTTCGAATATTCATTTAAGGTCTTATGTACTTGATGAATATTATTTTAAATATTCATTGGAAATTCTATTTACTTAAGGAATATTATTTCGAATATTCCTTTAAAAGTTTTGATTACTAAATGAATATTATTTGGATATTCATTTAGAAGATTATTTATTAAATAAATATTATTCTCAAATATTCATTTAAGGTTTGACTTATTTATTGAATATTATTTTAAATACTTATTGGAGTTTAATTATTTAATGAATATTATTTTGAATATTCATTTAAGGAGGGATTTATTTAGTAAATAATTCTATATATTCATTCGAGGATTACTTACGAGCAATACTATGACTTAATAATATCCCGTAATTATTATTGAGTTAATAAATATTCTTGGAATATTTATTTAATTCTTTTAAATTCTTTTTAAAATGATTTATATTATCTGGAGATTACCTTTCACCTCCAGATATTATGTAAAATATTTCGGAGTCTTTTTACGACTATTTTTTCAAGGAAAGGTTCCCAACTCTTTATTTTTCATTTAAATCTATCTTAAAAGGATTTAAATGTTCGCTCAAACTTCCAAATTATAGGGGAACCTACTTGAGCAATGTTATTTATCTTGTTGACTTCCCGGTCATAAATCTTGTAAAACTATTCGTTTCACTCGCAACTTGGTTGCTGTTTATCAATTGAATCTGTGAGTAACCTTCTCATCATTCGAGGGGTAAGATTATTGGAACAAGATGGTATCCTCTAACAAGCAGCAGCTTGAGAGATATGATGTTGTATTTTCCTTTCCAACTAGATACGACTACTATGTGGAGTCTTATCAACAAGTATTATACTTGGGGAAAGGGGGACGAACTTTGCATTCAGAGTCATGAATTTCTTTTCGAACTTGGAGTCGTGTAAGAGGCCGAGTAGCGCCGGTCCATCCTCTTTGGCCCAACCGTTGGCCGGGGAGAGCTAGTAGGGCGGTAGACAAGTAAAGCTGTCAGTTCTTCCTTCTACCGGTAGTAAATCTAAATTGAGCTGTACAATCAGCGACTGATCATCGTAAGATTGGCAGTGGGCGCGGTGAATACTCCAGCATAAGTTCATTACTCAAATTCATTTATTTTCTACAACATTATCATTGTTGGCAGTATTGGAAAAGTATTCATAATTGGAATTGCAATATTTTCCTGCAAGTTCCTCCTTTATGATAAATGGTAATATCTAGCTTATTTTCGACATAGCAAATATTCCCACATATATTTACATTTTGAGTTACCTTGTAACTTCATCGTTCATATTATACTGGCATCATTTCCGTAAATGCATGGCATATGGTTTGAAAGATACTTTTGAACTGTTATATATTATCATTCAGTTATATATTATTGTTGGTGGGCTATTGCTCACCCTTGCTTTATTATTATATCACAATAACAGCTAGACCAGACGACTCGCACAAGGCGCACTCGACGCTGGCGAGGACGATGAGACTACCAGAGCCGAAGAGAAAGCTATTGGTAGGATAGATTTATTCTTTCAGTACCAAGTATATGGTCTAGTATGACTTATGCAAATGGATGGCAAAGAGTATGTATTCATATTGAAATTCTATATGTAACAAGCTGTGTTGATAGCTTCTGCCCAGAAATATGTTGATAATTTTGCATCATTCAACATAGTTCTTGCAGCTTCAATGAGAGTCATGTTCTTTCTTTCTACTACACCATTTTGCTGTGGTGTCCTGGCAGCAGAGAATTGTTGAACAATTCCTTCATCTTTGCAGAAGTTTCCAAGAGTAGCATTTCTGAACTCAGTTCCATTGTCACTCCTTAGAATTTGAACTTTTGCATTAGGAGTTCTATCAAGAACCCTGATGTGATCAGTGATCTCCTGAGCAGCTTCATCCTTTGATTCTAGGAACTTTACCCAGGTGTACCTAGAATAGTCATCCACCATGACTAAGGCATATCTCTTTTTTGCTAATGATTGCACATTAACTGGTCCAAAGAGATCCATATGAATCAGTTTGAGTGATTCAGTGTTGGTGTTTAGTTGCTTTGACTTGTGCACAGATCTTCTCAATTTTCCCATTTGACAGTCCTCACGCAATCCTTCTTGATAGAATTCTTGTTGAGGTAGTCCTCTCACCAGCTCCTTCTTCATTAGTATATTCATGGTCTTGAAATTTAGGTGGGAGAGCTTCTTGTGCCAAAGCATGCTATCACCAACTGTTGCCTTACTGTAGAAACAGTAAACCTTGTCTTTCTTAGCAGAGTTCAAGTCTGCCACAAACAAGCTTCCTTTTCTGACTCCTTTCAGAGAAAGGCTTCAATCCTTCTTGTGATGGATATTGCAGACAATTATATCAAAATCAACCTTAAATCCTCTGTCACTGAATTGGCTGACACTGAGCAGGTTGTGCTTCAATCCATCCACAAGAGCAATATCTTCAATGACAACATTTCCTATTTCCAAACAGTCATATCCCACAGTGTAACCATTGCTATTGTCTCCAAAAGTTATGATTGGGCCAGCTTTCTCAACCTAACGTGATAGCAGTGCTTTATCACCTGTCATGTGTCTAGAGCATCCACTATCGATGATCCACATGACTTGTTCTTTTTCTTGCCCTGCATCTGGTACCCAATCCTTGTTGGGTCCTGCAGTTACAGCATCACATTTATATCATCGTTAATCACATTTGAATCAACACTTGAATCATCATGTTTGACTTCTTTTGCTACCCACTCAGTTTTAGAATAAGACTTGGTCTTTTTCTCAGTGGAAGCTGCCTTTTTACCAACAATGGTAGGCTTAGAAGCCTCAACAGTTTGCATATAGGAGCATGTTTCAGTAGACAGAATAGGCAGATTAAAATATGTACTCATGGCAGTGATTTTGCATGGCATACAGTCAATGTTACTACAAACATTCATTGTTCATTGCATAATGGGAGTTCTGTGTAAGTTACCTTTAACCTTGGTTGCATTAACCTTGTTCTTATTTGGTTTTTTACAAACATGTGTTAAGTGTTGGGAGGATCCACAATTATTGTAAAGCTTCCTAGGGGCATTCTTGACATAAGCATAGCCTTTTTTCTTATCAATTCCTAACTTTCCATTCCTATTCTTAGGCTTGTAAGCACCTGTGTTGACAGTATGTCCTGAAATTGATGTCGAGTTACCCTTGACACTACCTTTCACACCTGCTGTCTTGAAAGTAGATTTGGAAGTTGATGTCCTAGGTACACTCTTGACAGTATCTTTGAAAGTTTCTGCCTTATCCTTGTCGACAGCTTCTTTAGAACATTCTTTTTGATTACTTGGTAAAGTTTCTGTTATGGGGATTTTGACAGTTTCTTTCTTTTCAGTAGATGTGCTGTCAATGCACTCATCTTCATCACGAAGCTCTTGTTTGATGAGCAAGGAATTCTCATCAAAATTAGCTTGAACAGTTTTTAAAATGGGTTTACAAACTCTCTTGAGAATATGAGGTTTGACAGCATCACCATCTGGACAATCATCAATCATAGTTGCCTTACCAGGCCTCCTACCATAGACGAAACCTATTCCGACCTTTTGGTTCTCAGTGTGATTCTCATGATATTCCTGAACTAACTTAGAAGAATTTCTAAAGGCCTTAAGCTTAAATTCATTTTCAGAAATTTGATTTCTTAGGAATTCTTCTAGCTCCTTAACACAGACAATATCATTCTTTAGTCTATCATTTTCTTGATCTAGTGAATCTAATGGACCGGTTTTAAGCAAGAGCATTTCATTCTCAGATTTGAGTATTTCATTCTCTTCAGTTAACTTAACAATTTCTTCACTAGCAGCAGATAAACTAACATGAATGTTAAACATCTCAGGAATTAATTCTTTAATAGTTTGCTTATACTCAGTTTTAGACATATCAAGTAAAATGAGAGATGGTACCTGATTTGAGGAGCTTGATGCTTCATCATCATATCTAGCCATGAGAGCTAGATTTACAAATTCTTCTTCTTCCTCATCATCAGAGTCATCCCAACATTTTCCTTCAGCGACATAGTCTCTTCCTTGATTTCTTTTAAACTGACTTCCAGATCCTTTCTCCATTCTTTGATTCTGTTTTGGCCTTCTGCACTCTGTGGCAAAATGGCCTAGCTCATTGCAGTTGTAACATCTGAACTTTGACCTATCCACTATTCCTGTCTTGTATCCTCCTCTTGTGGCACCACCACCAGCTTTTGAAGAGTTTCCCTTGTTGAACTTAGATGCCTGACCCTGTGGCTTATATGGCTTATCTCTTCTGAACTTTATATTTTTAAATCTTTTAGCCATATATGTCATGGTTGGATTATCCATGCTTTCAATCTCTTCTAATGAATAGAAGTCTTCATCTTCACCATCTTTGAGCAGTAGAACCACTTTCTTCTCATAATCCAACACCTCCCCAATCTTCAAAGATAGCACTTGTGTTGGTTGTGAACTTTTTGAGGGTTCACTTGGAAGAGAAACAAGTGGCTCTTGAGCTACAAGGGCACCAGACATGTTTGCCAACTTTCCTTTGGCTCCAGTTTGAATAGCTCTCTTCTAAAAGAGTTCAAGTTCATATGACTTAAGTACACCATAAAGTGTCTCAAGAGAAACATCATTCAAGTTTCTCCCTTCTCTTATGGCAGTGATTTTGTGCTCAAGGTGCTTAGGAAGAGTGAGCAAAAACTTGACATTAATCTCCTTTTTGTTATAGAACTTTCCATGAATTTGTAACTCAGCTATTAGCTTACGAAATCTTTCAAACATGTGAGTGAGCTCTTCACCTGGCTTGGCCATAAAAGCTTCATATTGTGATACAAGAATTTGTCTTTGGTTTTCTCTGACCTCTTCACTTCCTTCACATATCAACTCTAACTTGTTCCACATCTCTTTCGCAGATGAGCATCCCATAACATTTCAACACATGGCTTTGTCCAGTGTGAGAGAGTCAAGCAAGATGAGTTGTAAGTAATCATCCAAGGCTACCTTTTCTTTCTCAGACTCTGTGTATTCTAAGGGTCTCTTAGCAACCCAGTGAGCTAGAATTACTTCACCATTCACAGTGGCAGCAGCTACTTCTTTCTTCGGAATGAAGGGGCCATTCTCGAGAATTCCCAAATACAGTGGATGTGCAGCTTTGATAAATAACAAGATTTTTCTTTTCCAAAAATTGTAGTTCTCTTTAACAAATACTGGAATCTTGATACCACCTGACTTCTGTATACTCATCATGATCTCAGATTAGTATATCAGTCTGTGTGCTCTAATACCAGTTGTTGGTCCCGGAGTATATTTCAGAAGGGGGGTTGAATGCAATATAGATAATTCCAAATCTTTACCTCAACAACAATGATAAAGATTGTAAACTATCTATACAAGAAATGCAAACACGAGTAGTAACTCAAGATATTCACATAAAATAATTTTTTTATTTATTTTGCGAAGTGTTGCTGATAAGTGCATATTTTTGCATATTTTTATTACCTATTTATTGCTTGAACTCGTATTTTAATAATTTATTTTGTTGCATTTCAGGAAATTCGTGAATAAATAAAGAAATGGCAAAATAAAGAAATAAAGAGCAAGGAAGGGAAAAAGAGGAAGAAAAAGGACTTAAATGAAAAAAGGAAAAAGAATTAGGAGCTTGGTAGAAAAGGAATCTTTGAAGACATGTGGAAGGTGGAGATCATCCCAACACATTAAATAAGTGTATGGCCAAGATCCACTCTACAAAACTTAAGGGGGAAGGAAACATTTAGATGGCTAGGGTTTCTCCACCACACTAAAAGGTGTATGGTGGAGATTAACCCAACACACCCCTTAAACCTAATTCTTATCATATAAATACCCCCTCACCCCCTTGTAATTATCAACTTAGATTTTAGGGTAGCTTTAATTTCTTGTTTTTTTTAGTTTCAAATCTTGTAAACACTTTTTTATTTTAATGCAAAAATTCTATTTCCTTTAATTTCTCGTCTTTTTCTTTCGTTATTGTTGCCTTGTTTCGTTATTTTCGTAAATCCATTTAGTGGACAAAGTAGCGAAACGTTAACCACTAGGGGTTGAAACTAATGAAATTTAATTTTTTGTTCATAGTTATAATTTTTAATTTGAGCCACTTTAAATCTCCATTTTATTGTGGGCCATTTTAATTCCAAATCATCGTTTTAGTAGTGTAACTTTAAATTCGTAGTTAAATTTCTTTATTTTGGTTTTTAGCTTTAAAAAAACACAACAAAAATATTAGTTTTAATTTTCATATCTTATTTTCTTTCCCTCTTATTTAGTTAATTCGAAGCTTTAGTTTTCTAACCTCCCCTGTTTTTCTTCCTCTTTCAATATCTTTTGCTGCAATCATAAACTCTCCCCTTTCTTTCCTTTCCGATTAGAACATAAGTCCCCTGTTCTTCTTCTTCCTCCCTTCGATACACAACTCCCTCTCCATTTTCTTTCGCACAAACGCCACAACCCCCATTTCCCCATTTCTTTTTCTTTATTTTAGTTTTTAAATTGGTGTTTATTTTGTTTGTTGTTTTCGATTTTGTTGTTGTCATTGAGTTCTTGGCCGATTTTAACAACCGAGTTAGTGTCGTTGAAATGATTCCACGAACCTGCGTTTTTTTACTGGTTCTTTGTTGCTTTGTTCGAGAGTTTTGCTTCAAGTTTTGAGTGCCATTTTGTTTTTATGAATTCGTTGTTTGATGTTGAGTTTGCTGTTTGTTAACTTTGGTCTGCAGGTTGTCAAGCGTTGTTTTGGCTTTTATGTTTGTTGTTGTTATGCTGCGTTTGAATTATGGCTGAGTACTGAGTTGACTGGTCGCTATTTTTTTTAGCTAAAATTCTGAGTTCGATTGGTGTTGTGTTGTTTGTCTTTACCGAGTTTTCACTGAGTTTCTGTGTTGCTGATTGCGTTTGTTTGTTTGAGTTCGTGTTATATCAGTTTGTTGAATTGGGTTTGTAGTTCTAAGTTTGCAACTGAGTCTATAATTGGTAACTTCCGAGTTGTGTGGCCAGTGTTTCCTTTATGCATTTTTTTTCGTTTTCATTGCTGTACTGAGTCATGGTTTTTGTTGTTCTATTTTTGGTTAGGTTCGAATGAGTTGCTGTAATTTGTAGGCTGAGTTCTGTGATTCTAGTTTTTGTTGTGGGTTGAATGTTGGTTTGCTGATTATTATGAGTATCGTTTGTTGTGCTGGTTTTGTTCATTTTTTGCCGATTGCACAACTGAATTACGAGTCATTGTTGAGTTTTGGTTTTTAATTTTGTCTATATTGTAGTAGTCGATTACTGAACTTTGTAGTCGAGACTGTTTGTTGCTTTGTTCCTGAGTGTTTTCATTTGATATTTGCTATAAATTAATTTTTATATTGTTGACTGGTTTCTTGAGGCTAGTCAATTTATGAATAATACATGTCGATTTTTCGTTAAAACATTCTGTAAATAATTTTTAAATTTTGAAAAAAAAATGTTTTAGAATAAAATCTAGTTTTAATTCGAATTTATTTTCTTAGAATAACTTAGTTTTTATTTTGCCACAGAATAAAATTTCATTAATACTTCAAATCATTCGACAATACATCAATGAACTCCGAATGGATATTATCCATTCTCCAAATACGATCAGGAAATTACACAAGTGTGTCTCCTTTTCATGTAATGCATCACTTCATAAGAAATGATGATATTATCTGTGATCAAACGCCCTGGAATGAAAGCACTTTGAGATTCTGAGATAGCCATATCCATCACCCCCTTGAGTCTATTAGCCAACACTTTTGAAACGATTTTGTACACCACATTGCCCAATGATATAGGCCTAAGATCAGTCATATATGTTGGATTTTTCTTTTTTGGAATAAGCACAATATTAGTCTCAGTTAATTGCTCATCAAAAGTACAATTTAAGAAAAAATTCCTCACTAGATGAATGATGTCTTTCCCCACAATATTCCAAAATTTCTGATAAAACGCTGGACTCATACCGTCTGGTCCAGGCGACTTGTCTGGATGCATATGAAACAGGGCATGTTTTAACTCTTCGTCATCTATTGGGAGAAGCATTTCCACATTTTGATCTTCTGTGATCTTCGAAGACATACAATCAATCACTTCAGTCCAAGCCGTATCTGAAGACTTGAACAATTCTTTAAAATAATCCACCATAGTATCCTGAAGCCCCGATTCCCACTCCACTACTTGCCTCTCACTGTTATGCAGCCTACTAATTTGTTTAACTTTTCTTCTATTCTTGGCTGTTGCATAGAAATATTTACTATTACTATCACCTTCTCTAAGCCACAATTGCTTCGACATTTGCTTCCAGAAAACTTCCTGTTGTATATAAACCTCTAACAAATTCTTTAATTCTTCCTGATACTTGCTAACAGACTCTGAATCTCTACGACCCTTCACTGTTTTCAATATTTTTTTGCTATGACTAATACGCCACTTAAAACTACCAGTAATAGTCTTACCCCACTCCTGAAGCACACCTGAGCATTTTGCTATTTTAACCTGGAAAGATTGCCCCTGATATAAGTTCCATGACTCCTCCACCAACTGCTTGCACATAGGTTCTCAAATCCAGGCATTTTCAAATCTAAACCTTTTAACCGAAACCATTTGAACCAGAACAAAAGGCTCAAACAAAATAGGGCAGTGATCTAAGGTTGTGACTTCCAGATTTGTTAATCTCGCATCTTTGAAGTGATTCATGAAACTTCTTGAGATCAAAGCTCTATCCAGTCTAAGTTCAACCCAATTAGCAGTCCCATGCCCCCTCTCCCAAGTAAATGGATATCCTCCCATATTCATGTCAGTTAACTCACACTCTTCAATCACCTCTTAGAAACCCTGCAATAACCAATTTGGATAAGGACGTCCCCCTTTTATTTCTTCCTGACTTAGCACATTGTTCATGTCCCCTATTAAACACCAAGGGAGAATAGAATTGCTAGCTAATGAACGGATCAAGTTCTACGTCTCCTTCCTTTTAGCTCTATCTGGCTCCCCATATATACCTGTAACTCTGAAGCTTTGCCACCCCTGCATTGAAATATCAACATCAATAAGATTTTTGCTGAATGAATTTAAAGACACGTCCTCCTTATGACGCCAAAGAAAGGCAAGTCCACCACTATGACCTTGAGCTTTAACTATAATAGCACCATCAAAACCTATCGACTTCTTAACCTTCTCCACACTATCTTTCCTGCATAAAATCTCACACAAGAACACAAAGTTAGGTTTCTTTTGGAAAATCATTTCCTTAAGGAATTGAACCTTCCGCAGGGTCCCAATCCCACGGCAATTCTAACTTAATAGACTCATAATTCTAGGCGAACTCCACCTTGGGAGCCCGCCTCTTTCCCGTTTTTTGAAATGGTCTCTTCTGAGATTATGTTTTCATTATTCTCCGTATACATTTGTTCATCCTCATCTGTTTCTATTCTCATTTCTGTATTAGAGCCCAATATATCGTCCTGGCCCAATCCATTATCCTTTCTCCTTTTTTTATTTTCCAAAACAGTTATTCCCCTCGTGTTGGGCTTTGACTTATCTGTATCCACACTTTGATTCAAATTACCATACATCGCGCCAACAACCTGATTTTGAAAACTCCCTTCCCCCCCCCCATGATTATCTCTTCCCTTATTTCTCTCCTGTGATAACAGATCGCAATTAGTGTGTCCTTGTTTCATGCCACCTGTAACAACTCCTTTCTGCAACCTATCACTTCCATCAAACAAATTCCGTTGATCTTCTTCTATTCCATTACGTAACCACCTTTCACCGATTAGTTTAGTTTGCCTCCTTAGTGGTGCTTTCATCCATATCCTATATGGTTTAATGATTTCATTTTCAGGGGTATCAAATAAACGACCACAATGACGATCAGAATGCCCCAAAAGACCACAAATAAAACAAAACGTTAGGAAATTTTCATACTTAAAATTTATCCAGAACCACTCATCCCCAACTTTCCGAACTTTCATACGACGTTTTAGAGGCTTTGACAGATCAATCGTGACTCTCACCCTCGCATATTCCTTCCACATCCCAACAAAGTTCTTCTGGCACGATTCCACGTACGTACCAATATAATTTCCAGCTTGCTTAAAAACTCTATCCAACATAAAACCAGGCTGAAAGTCATATATCTGAACCCACAAATCCAGTGTATTTAGCTTTCACATCGTGGATTTTCTCCCCTTTGTATACGACTTATAATTAAGTTTTTCCTGTTAAACGTCCATGGACTTCCAACAAGTACCCTTTTATTATCTATCTCATGATAAAACTGAAACAAGAACAGATTAGCATCCAACTCTCTGATGAAAACTCCCTTACCAGGCTTCCACAATGCTGCCAGTGTTTGCTGCATAGCAGGGAAATCTATTGGACCTTCAGCAATGAAACGACCCACCAAGCAAAATTTTGCATCAAATCCTTGAGATTGATTTAACTGCTCCTGTCCTCCAATATCCTCTAAGGCTATTCCTCCTTCCTCCTCGTCTTCAAGAATGATATTATTCATGTCTTGCGTTATATTGCTTATCGACGCCATTGAAATATATGAAACAAAATGACAATGAGACTAAAAGATAAACTGTGGACACCAGACGTAGAAACGAGAGAGACTTATTTTACCATGTTAATAGACGAGACATCATTTCTTAGAATAACTTAGTTTATTAGTTTAAAATTAAATTCAATTCAATTTTTTTAAAATAAATTAAATTTCCATTTAGTAATTAATTAGTATATCAAAATCATCCAAAAACCCAAAATGTCCTAATTCGATTAAATTGAAAATTAAGTTTGCGAAAATATTAGTCTCCTTGGATCAATACCTAAAGTATTTTAACGATTGAATCGTTCGCTTGCGGTTTAAATTGTAATTATTTTAGCACATCAAGTTTTTGGCGCCACTGCCTGGGACTAATTATTTTCGCACCTTAGTTTTTAATTTTTCGGATTAGCTCTTTTCTCACCCTTTTTCTTGTTTGCATTTTTTCGAAGAATTTGGAGGAAAATTCGGGAAACTTGGATTAAAGCGGAAGAATTTTCTCGGAATTTTGGAAGCTTTGCTTGGGTAACCCGTATCTCTCTACTCTTTCATTTTTTCCCTTATTTAGAAAATCACAAAAAAAATCAAAACAATTAAAAATCACAAAAAAAACTGAAAATTGAAAGAATCCAAAAAAAATTAGGTAGTAAATACATACTTGTTGCATCATGCATTTAATCACTTAGGGCACATCATCTAGATTTTTATTTTCTTGTTTTTAATTTTTCGTACCTTATAATTGTGGTGATCACTGGAGGACCGAGGTACGTTAAATTTTCTTCTTTTCTTTAATTTAGGATACGTAGTATAAGCATCCATAATTGTTTTTTGCTTTTAAATAATCTCATTGTTTGTTGCATTCATCTAAATAAATTTTAAGGGCAAGTCCACCAACAAGATGAGGGAAGGGATTTCATTACTCTTTCCTTAGCCCACAACTATTAATTCCATCATTTTGCATTTTCCCTATCCTTTAATAAAATTGAATTAGACATTGACCCTAGGAATCTCGCGCTCATTTAGGAAGGTGCTTAAGAAACAAAGTAATCTTTAATTATTCCGACTTTTTGGTGTCTAGTAAAGCGAAAGCTTACCTGCCAATTAAGATTTTGGTGTCTAGGCTGGTGTTTAGCCTCTTGGCAATGCTTGCACCTACCTGACCAAGCCGGTTCGAATAATTATTGATTTATCTAGTTTTTGGTAGCCCTTAAAGTTAGGAGCAAGGTCTAGTTCAATTTTTTAGGAAATCCTAGGGTTAGAATTTTTTCTTTTAATTTTTCACCCTTTCTTATTGTGTGTTTATTTTATCGCACTTATTTGCTACGTGTTCCCTTTCATGGTTTATGCGAACTATTTGGATTAGGGATAATTCTTCTAGACTAGTGAGATCATTTGAGATTTCTTCCTCTTCTGATTCCGAGTCTTTAGATAATTCCGAACCAATAGTAAACATGGCCATGTCTCTTAAGGACCGTTGCTATCCCACCCGTTCTGCCCAACCCTCGTGTATCACTCTTCCTCCCGTAAATGGTAATAATTTCGAAATCAAAGCTCAACACATTAGCATGCTACCCAAATTTACCGGGAGTGAAGGCGAGGACCCGTATCTTTTCATCCATGAATTCGAGGAGGTTTGTGCCTTACAAAAACTCCAACAATTAATCGAGGACTCGATTAGGCTTAGACTCATTAATTTTGCGCTTAAAGAAAATGCTAAAAAAATGGTTGTATAGCCTACCGGTTAATTCTATTTCCACGTGGGAGGGATTTGTGGTAATTTTTCTTAAAAAATATTTTCCAAACCATATGACTACGAGAATCACAAATGAGATAAAACAATTTCACCAAAAGGAAAATGAGTCTTTTTGGAAATATTTTGATCGTTTTAAAAATCTTTTATCACAATGCCCCCACCACAGAATAGAAAAATGGAGACATTGTAAGATTGTTTACGAGGCCTTAGATAGTCCAACAACCTCTTTGTTAGAGTCTATGTGCCAAGGTAAATTCATGGAGAAAGATGAGGACGAAGGGTGGGAATTTTTCGAAGAATTAGCCGAGAAGACCATGTTGTGGGAGTCTACTAGGGAACCGAATAAGTCTAACAAATTGTCTAGTTCATCTAGGGGTTTGCATTCAATTGGAAATTCGATTGCAACCGATGCCAAATTAGCTACTCTAACTAGAAGACTCGAAGCCCTAGAAACTAGTAACGCCCCCTCACAAGTGTCTATGTGCTATAATTATAATCAAGGTTTTCCAAACTTTGCCGGTTTTGATCAAGTCAACGCGGTATTTCAACCAACCCCTAGGAATGATCCTTTTGGTCCTACCAACAATCCCGGGTGGAAGAATCACCCAAATTTCTCATGGAACCAAGGCCAAAGTTACCAATCTCCGCCACCTTCTTTTCAAAATACGAACTATCCAAACCAAGGTCCTTATCCAAACACGACTAAAAATCACATTCCTTATCCAACTCAAGCACCCGCCCACCCTCTCGGCTTTCATGAGTCGGATAAGAGAATTAATTCTTTGGAAAAGACTCTTGATGCGCTTTTGAAATCAACGACTAATTTGGCTCAATCTAAACAAACTTTCATGCAAACCATGACTCAAGATAGGCAAATTCTGAATGCTAATACTCAAGCCATATCTAATTTAGAGGTTCAAGTGAGTCAATTAGCCAACGCCATGTGTGAGCGAGAGAAGAATAAGTTCTCGAGTCAACCCTAAATTTCCTCTCAACCAAAGACCTCCCGAAAATGTTAATGCGATCATTTCTCTAAGGTCGGGAAACAAAGTTGATAATCAAGTTGGAGTCGAGTCCCCCAACGAAGAAGACGAGTCAAATGTTGAACCAAACCCTAAACTAGATCCTTCAAACCATCTTCCAAATCCCGAGCCTCTCGAGTCATCTAGTCACACACCTTCACCACTTGAACCTTCATCTTCAAAATCTACTCCTGAGTCATCAGAATCTTCTCTCAAATCATCATCACCGAGTGAGCCTCGGTTTTCTTGCAAACCACATTCACCTAGCATATCTTCGTTTGTCGTTCCACTTTCAAAATCCATTCCCGAAGAACCTAGTGAACGTGTCTTTAAGCCTAAAGCTCCTTATCCTCAAAGACTCCTTTCAAACAAACAATCACCTCAAATAAAAAATATTTTGGAAGTTTTCAAACAAGTCGAGATCAACATTCCTCTTTTAGATGCCATTCAACAAATTCCCTCTTATGCCAATTGTCTAAAAGATTTATGTTCTCACAAACGTTCCACCCACGTCCCTAAGAAAGCCTTTTTGACTTCTCATGTTAGTTCAATTCTTTCGAACCAAATTCTTGTGAAATATAAGGACCCCGATTGTCCTACATTCATGTGTCATAGGCAATACTTTTGTGGACAAGGCGTTACTTGACTTAGGCGCTAGGTGAACTTGCTTCCATTTTTGGTCTATCAAGACCTAGGTTTAGGCAAACTTCAAAAGACGAACATGACAATTCAATTAGCCGATCGTTCCGTCAAAATGCCTAAGGGAATAATTGAAGATGTGCTAATTAAGGTTGGCAAATTAATCTTTCCGGTTGATTTTGTTGTCCTCGAGACTCAACCCGTCACGAATCCTAAGAACCAAATCCCGATCATTTTAGGAAAACCTTTTCTTGCTACATCTAATGCCTTGATTAATTGTAGGGATGGTTCGATGAAACTTACTTTTGGTAATATGACAATTAACCTTAACATCTTTAATGTTGGAAAAGAACTCAATGAGCTTTATGAACAAACAATATGGGTTAGTCTTGTTGATGACATTGTTAATTGGTCAAACCTTGAGGATAGTGAGATTGAGTCTCTTCTTGTTGAGGATTTTCAAATAAGTCACAAAACTAATCAAGAGTATATTGAGTCCTTAACGGACATGACCTCGGAAGAGATGTTGAGAGAGTTGGATGATATTTGTTCTAAGTGGGAAACCAAACCTGTGGAGGTCTCTTGTGAACCAAGTCTTATTGTTAAAACTCCCTTTGGTGAACCACCTAAATTTGATAAGTTAGGAGATTTGAATGAAATTTGTTCTAAGTGGGAGACCCACCCATGATTGTTAATGTTGAGCCCTTTCTTAAGAGTCCCGTGGGAACACCTCCCACATTTGACTCAACTTTCTATCATCCCGAGTTTGATCAACAGACTTTAGGGAAAGATGAACCATTATCTTTTGTTATTCCTAGTGATTCAACCCCTAACCAAACTTTCATTATCTCTAATTTGCTTAAACAAAATAAGGAAGCCTTAAGTTGGTTTAGGGAAAACATTATTGACACTTGTTCTATAAGGTTGAATGATTCCATGTTACTTGAGAAAATATTTTCTAATCAAAATTTTCAACAATGTCTTGATATTTTCTCAAAGCTTGACCCCAATTTTCCTACCGGCATCGGTTAATTCGATTTTATTCCTTTGCCTCCCCTCGTGAAATTCAGGTATGGGGGAGTATAAGTGTGCGTGAGTAGTGTTAATTAGTTGTTTTTCATTTTCGTTCCTCTCTGTCATCCCTTGTCAGGTATTATCTCCTCATTCTCCTTTACTCATTTCTCTTGCATTTGCATACATTGAGGACAATGCATGATTAGGTATGGGGGAGGGTTTTTAGTGTAAATATAAAAATCAGAAAATCCAAAAAAAATTAAAAAAATGAAAAAAATCACAAAAAGAGTTGTAGAATTGTAAATAGTAGAGTTCTAATCTTATTCTAGCCTTGTTAAATGATTGCTAGTTGCTTGTTGCACCCTTACATGCTATGATAATCTTGTGTTCCTTTAGATTTTGATTGAGAAGTGATTTGCTAAGTTCTTGTCCACACACTTACACTAGCAAGGTGAAACTGGTAGACTTATTTGATTTGTGCAAGAAATTAGAAGGTCATGATTAGGTGTAATATGATTTGGTTTTCATGCTTTGAGTGCAAGTAGGTGCATTGAGGATACCTTTACTTGAGATTTATTATGTTCTACCATACCAAGTGAGTTTTGAGCCTATATGCACGTCTTTTGCATTTATATTCTTTTGCTTGAGTGTCCACTTGTCATTTGCATTGCTAGCACTTGTTTGAGTTCTTTCTTGAAACACATGACATTGATCGATGATAAGATGATAAAGGCATTTAGGAATAACCCATATTTCCAAAATATACGCACCATTCTTATTTGATCAATTAGTTACCCCTTTGAGCTTAATCAAATTCTTTCGATGCCACACCACATTAGTCGCCTAAGACCTATTTCTTGTACAGCCTTACATATATTTGATCCCAATTTGTCAAAGGCTAGAAGGAACTCGAGGGAGTAATAAGGTGTGTGAAATGGGTTTACTTTTATTCATAACTTTTGAGGAAATATATGTTTTGTTGGTTACCTTGTTAGTCGATTTTCTAGATAAATCTAAAGGAGGATTATGGTTTCTTATAGCTCTCATAAGAGAAAAATAATAATAATAATAATAATAATAATAATAATAAAAAGAAAAAAAAAGAAAAAAAAGAAAAAAAAAATTATTTATATATATATATATGAGAGCATACTTATGTTTTTGTAATTCTCCTTCATTCGACTAGTCAAGTCTTTTTGTTGAAAGTAGAAAATAATTGTGTGGGGAGGAAGTTTGGTGTTGTGCATGATTTCGATGGTGACTACTAGCTTTTGACACTTCACCTTGTTTTGGCCTTACTTGACATACCCTGTCCCTAGCCCCATTACAACCCAAATAAAGACTTTTGATTGTCATCATTGATGTATGTGTTTAAGTTAGAATGATACCAAATGTCAAGCATGCTTTTCATTTTGTTGGAATTGAGTGATACACTTAGCCTTGTTCTTGAGTGAATGTTCTTTTGTGAGTGAAATGTGAGGTATTGCTTGTTTCTTTTGCATATGAGATCTCAAGTTTTGACTCTAAGGTGTGCTCTTGTAGACTTAGCATGATTTCCAATAATTTTTGCATTTGACATGAACTTGTAATCATTCTTGCATGCTTATTTAAGTAGACTATGTGAATCCTTGCAATTTCCACACCAAGACTTTGCAAATTCATTTTGATTCTTAAGTTGATGTATCATGGGAGGACATGTATGTGTGGTGTTGCATTTCCATGTAATCTTTTATACAAACTAGATGGATTTTGTGGGTACATTCACTATAGGCCCTCACGATACCTTACTCGTCCACTAGGGCTGCCTAGGGGTTTAAAGGGCTTGTTGCATATGCCAAATGCAACCGTCACACCTACGAAAAGGAGTATAGGATTTTTTATCTAGATTTTCTTTTTGTTTTTGATTTACTCGAGGACGAGCAAAAGATAGGTATAGGGGCATTTGATAAGTGCATATTTTTACATATTTTTATTACCTATCTATTGCTTGAACTCGTATTTTAATAATTTATTTTGTTGCATTTCAGGAAATTCGTGAATAAATAAAAAAATGGCAAAATAAAGAAATAAAGAGGAAGAAAAAGGACTTAAATGAAGAAAGGAAAAAGAATTAGGAGCTTGGTGGAAAAGGAATCTTTGAAGACATGTGGAAGGTGGAGATCATCCCAATACACTAAATAAGTGTTTGACCAAGATCCACTCTACAAAGCTTAAGGGGGAAGGAAACATTTAGATGTCTAGGATTTCTCTACCACACTAAAAGGTGTATGGTGGAGATTAACCCAACACACCCCTTAACCCTAATTCTTATCCTATAAATACCCCCTCACCCCCCTTTTAATTATCAACTTAGATTTTAGGGTAGCTTTAATTTCTTGTTTTTTTTTTTAGTTTCAAATCTTGTAAACACTTTTTTATTTTAATGCAAAAATTTTGTTTCCTTTAATTTCTCGTCTTTTTCTTTCGTTATTGTTGCCTTGTTTCGTTATTTTCGTAAATCCGTTTAGTGGACAAAGTAACGAAATGCTAACCACCAGGGGTTGAAAGTAATGAAATTTAATTTTTTGTTCGTAGTTATAATTTTTAATTTGAGCCCCTTTAAATCTCCATTTTATTGTGGGCCATTTTAATTCCAAATCATCGTTTTAGTAGTGTAACTTTAAATTCGTAGTTAAATTTCTTTATTTTCATTTTTAACTTTAAAAAAAACAGAACAAAAATATTAGTTTTAATTTTCAGATCTTATTTTCTTTCCCTTTTATTTAGTTAATTCGAAGCTTTAGTTTTCTAACCTCCCCTGTTTTTCTTCCTCTTTCAATATCTTTTGCTGCAATCATAAAATCTTCCCTTTCTTTCCTTTTCGATTATAACATAATTCCCCTGTTCTTCTTCTTCCTCCCTTCGATACACAGCTCCCTCTCCATTTTCTTTCGCACAAACGCCACAACCCCCCTTACCCCATTTCTTTTTCTTTATTTTAGTTTTTAAATTGGTGTTTATTTTGTTTGTTGTTTTCGATTTTGTTGTTGTCATTGAGTTCTTGGCCGAGTTTAACAGCCGAGTTAGTATCGTTGAATTGATTCTGCGAATTTGCTGAGTGCCTGCGTTTTTTTACTGGTCCTTTGTTGCCGTGTTCAAGAGTTTTGCTTCGAGTTTTGAGTGCCATTTTGTTTTTCTGAGTTCGCTGTTTGATGTCGAGTTTGCTGTTTGTTAACTTTGGTCTGCAGGTTGTCAAGCGTTGTTTTGGCTTTTATGGTTGTTGTTGTTATGCTGTGTTTGAATTATGGCTGAGTATTGAGTTGACTGGTCGCTTTTTTTTAGCTGAAATTCTGAGTTCGATTGGTGTTGTGTTGTTTGTCTTTACCGAGTTTTCGCTGAGTTTCTGTGTTGCTGATTGTGTTTGTTTATTTGAGTCCGTGTTATATTAGTTTGTTGAATTGGGTTTGTAGTTCTAAGTTTGCAACTGAGTCTATAATTGCTAACTTCCGAATTGTGTGGCCAGTGTTTCCTTTATGCATTTTTTTTCATTTTCATTGCTGTACTGAGTCATGGTTTTTGTTGTTCTATTTTTGGTTAGGTTCGAATGAGTTGCTGTAATATATAGGCTGAGTTCTGTGATTCTGGTTTTTGTTGTGGGTTGAATGTTGGTTTGCTGACTATTATGAGTATCGTTTGCTGTGCTGGTTTTGTTCATTTTTTGTCGATTGCACAACTGAATTACGAGTCATTGTTGAGTTTTGGTTTTTAATTTTATCTATATTGTAGTAGTCGAGTACTGAACTTTGTAGTCGAGATTGTTTGTTGCTTTGTTCCTCAGTGTTTTCATTTGATATTTGCTATAAATTAATTTTTATATTGTTGACTGGTTTCTTGAGGCTAGTCAATTTATGAATAATACATGTCAATTTTTTGTTAAAACCTTCTGTAAATAATTTTTAAATTTTGAAAAAAAAATGTTTTAGAATAAAATCTAGTTTTAATTCGAATTTATTTTCTTAGAATAACTTAGTTTTTATTGCCACAGAATAAAATTTCATTAATACTTCAAATCATTCGACAATACATCAATGAACTCCGAATGGATTTTATCCATTCTCCAAATACGATTAGAAATAACACAAGTGTGTCTCGCCAAGTAGTGAGCCACCTTGTTTGCAGGCCGTTTGACAAACCTTAAAGACACATTACTATCTTTTAACTCTTCTGATGATCGCTTGCATTCAGCAATCACCCTTCCAAAGTATGACATAAAAAAAGTACTACTTCGAATAGCCTGGACAACCACAATGCAATCTATCTCGAGCACCACTCCTTCCCAGCCTTTCTTCTTTACCCAGCTTAAAGCTTCTCTGACACCTAATGCTTCCACCACTTCTGGATTGAGCTGGCCTTTCTCACACCTGGATATTGCCTCTACTAACCTGCCTTCATGCTCGAGCCACAGCTGAAAAACTAAAGCATTGAGAGCTTTCAAAAATAGCAGCGTCCGTATTGACCTTAATCTTATTATAATTTGGAACACCAGTGCTCATCACCATCAATATCAGTCATAAACTCAAGAGATGGTTCAAAGGACCTGTCTTGAGCACTTTGCCATTGATTAAAGATTGACTTCGTTGTCTCGATGAATACGAATGCCAAGAATCTGTTTCGATGGCCCCAAGTCCTTCATAGCAAAGGACTTACTTAACTGTTGCTTCAACTGGGAAATTCTTCCAGCATTTTTGCCAACAATAAGCATGTCATCCACATAAAGCAATAATATGATAAAATCATCATCTGAAAATTTCTGAATAAAAACACAATGGTCAGAAATAGTCTTACGGTAGCCTTGCTCCTTCATAAATGACTCGAACTTTTTATACCATTACCGAGGTGCCTGCTTCAAACCATATAGACTCTTAAGAAGTCTACAAACATAATCCTCTTTACCTTTTACCTAAAAACCTTCATGTTGCTCCATGTAAATTTCTTTGTCCAAGTCACCATGCAGAAAAGCCGTCTTGACATCCATTTGTTCAACCTCCAAATGAAGACTAGCTGCTAAACCAAGCACCACACGAATTGATGTCATCTTAACAACTGGAGAAAAGATCTCATCAAATCAATACCTTTTCTCTGACTGAATCCCTTGACGACCAACCTAGCTTTGTACACGTGGTTATGAAGTATGCTCATCTTGCTTCACTCTATAAACCCACCTGTTTTTCAAAGCTCGTTTTCCCTTATGTAGCTTCACCAACTCAAAAGTATTATCTAATACAAGGATTTCATCTTGTTGGTCCCGGAGTATATTGCAGAAGGGGGGGTTGAATGCAATATATAATTCCAAATCTTTACCTCAACAACAATGATAAAGATTGCAAACTATTTATTTTTTGAAGTGTTGCTACAACCTCGAGAAAAAGTATTTTCTCAAGCTTCGACTTCTTGAATCGATTACAGAAAGAATGAGAGATGTTTCTCTATAAAGACTAATCTTCTCTAACATCTCTGTCACATGGGTTGTGGATCCGCTATCATTTTCAAGTGGCAGCTCCTGTAAGAACCCAGATTTTTGGTAGGAATTAAAACTTTTATTATGTATTAATGTAGAAATGAATAGTGGTTACGACTACGATATAGCAACGATTCTAATGAACGAATATGGAATGGATATGGATTCCAATGTTTATATGTCTTGAAGAATGCTATTGGTTGACAACTTAGATTAGAATAATCTATCTCCTAGGAAAGTAAGATATGGTAATTCCAAAGAGCAAGGTTATTCTCATGTCATCCAAATCGATGTCTGTTATAAGTCCAGTGGTTCCGTGAAAGAGATAAGGAACGCTCGAAAGAGAACAAGGACTTTTTTCTAAATATAAGGAATAAAGAGAGAATAAAGAATGAATAGTGTTTTTTGGTGAAAATGGGAATATTATTAGACGACGCTATATAGAAGTACCCGGAACGGATTTCTGAGTTCGTATTAATGATCCAAGGGGAAAAATAGTGTATGTAAAGGTTATCGGATTCTGAAAAATAGCACTTTTATTTTCCCCGAGATTTCCCTGGACACTGAGAGACATAAGGATTTATTGAAAAAATTTAAGGAATTTAGATTCGAGAATTATTAAAGAGAATTGAGAATGATAGTATAAATATTAAGACGGTTTCTGGTAAAAACCATAATTAGAAATCTTCGAGATATTCCTCCGAACGATCAATGAATTGAGCAATAACCGGACAAAGAAACAAGCAGGGGATCAAGATACATGCATGTGCTAGTGGATAACATCAAGTAACTAAGTAGTTACATGAGTAACTAATATACTTAGAGATCAACCAAGTACTTAGCATCACTTTCTCATCCTAGCACTAAAACAACAACTCTTTTCCATCCAAATACATCATGCATGACTTACTAGCTTTAATAAAACTACTTTATGAGATAATATCTCAATAATGCAAGATGAGAACAAAAGATTAGCCAAGCAAAACACAAAACAACATCACCACCTCCTTGTTCTTCCATTCGGCCCATCCTTAATTTCAAGAATCAAAGTCCAAGCTCCCACCATCATTTGATCTCCAAATTTTTATGGTAAGTCTTACATTTCTCAACAATGATCTCCTAGAAATCCTAGATTCAAACTCCATTGTTTCCATTTTCAAATAAATCCTCAAAGTGGAGGTTGAATATTAACTGAACTAACGTTGTTTTTCTTGATTTTTTTGATGATCTAAGCTCTCTTAAGGTGTTCTAAGGACTAGATCAAGCTTAGTAAGGCTTCTACCTACTCCAAGAAAGGTATATCTCACTTGAAACCCTAGGCCTTATTTTAAGTTTATGGATGTTCTTGATAGTTTTTGGAGTAGTCATGATTATGGTGTTATAACAAGCATGTAAGCATGATTATGTAGTTAGTTTGTTTGATCTAAGAGATGTGATGAATATGATGATATAGCATGATGTTATTGAACTTATGGGATGGGTATTATGCGTGTAAGATTGATGGTATGCCCGGTGTGGCTTGGTTGTGATGTAATAAATTTGGAAAGGTCCGATTTATAGCTGTCGTAATGCCCAAATTTCGTTAGGCCTTAAGGATTCGTGCATGACAGTAGGTATAAAATCTGAACGTAATGATTTTATGACATATCCTTATATATCTCGAGTCATAGATCATTTTGGCGCAAGAATCGAAGCAAACGGACTTACGGTTTAGGAATTATGGCCGATTTACTAAAAGTGGTTCGAAACCATAAATGTAAATTCGTAACTGAAATGGAACCCCCTTAACTCGAGTAATTCAGTGATGAATCTTAGCAATTAAATATTAGAGTTCATAAGGAAGGTGTGAGAGAAGACCTCACGTTAAAAAGATCATTTTTCGATTTTATAAAAATATTCGAATCAGGGTTAAGTACGAATGAACCCCTAAAAAGAACAAGTGGTTATAACTTTGGAAAATCACTTAGACAACGATCGATAAATCTCGAGGTATAATCTTTCGACCTTGGAACTTATATGGCTTAAGTAAAGTACCTACCAAGTGTAAGTGTAATGACATGCCTTAATAGCGAACCAATGTCGGGTCATAACGGTGTTAATAAGAGTTACACTAGAGAGTGTATAATGAGATAACTTGAAAACGTGTTTCGACTTAAGTTAAGTATATAATTAGACTTTTAAAAAGTGTTAAGTGATTAATCTCGAATACTTTGATTGTTCATAGATCACCGAGCAGACCCAGGACACGCTACCCCTACTCGACTACCAGGCAAGTTTCCAATACTTTGGAACTGTTGTTGTGATAATATATATATATATATATATATATATATATATATATATATATATATGCCATAGCATGCATGCCTACTTTCAAGTCTATTGCAATACTTGTTCCCTGATTGATGTTGGCTTATAAGTTAGATACAAGATATACTAATTATAAGCCGGATATTGCTAAGACCCTTAGTGAAGGGCATATGATCTCATTCTTTTAATAAAGGCCGAGAGTCTGTATTTTGTAATATAGAGATAGTCATGGAAACCCGGAGGGATTCTAGTGACAGATTAATTGAGGGATGTTATTTATGAACGTTATTTATATTTCCATAAGTATTAGGTACTTGGAAATTATTCGAGAAATGTTATTCGAATACTCATCCGAGAAGTATTATGTGAATATTATTTTAAATATTCATTCGAGTTTATTTATTTAATGAATAATATTTTTAATATTCATTTGAGCTTTATTTATTTAATGAATATTATTTCGAATATTAATTTGAGTTTAATTGTTTATTTTATATTATTTTCGAATATTCAATTGAGCTTATTTACTTAATGAATATTATCTTGGATATTCATTTAAGGTTTTAATTATTTTATTGGATATTATTTTGAATATTTATTCGAGGAATTATTTATTCAATGAATATTTTATATATACTTATTCGAGGGTTAATCATGAGCAATATTTATATTAAGAATATTCTTGAACTATTTCTAGTTTAATAAATATTCTTTGAATATTTATTTAATTCTTTCAACTAGTTCTAAAATGAGATATTTTATTCAAAAATTTCCTTGATATTCAAATACTATGTAAATTATCTCTGAGTCGTATTATTATTATTATTATTATTATTATTATTATTATTATTATTATTATTATTATTATTATTATTATTATTATTATTATTATTATTATTATTTTATCAAGGAAGGTTCTCAAAATTCTATTCTTCATTCGATTTAATCTTCTAAAATATAAGGGAACCTTGCTTGAGAGATGTAATTTCTTTGACTGCCTGGTCATATACTTGTTAAACTACCTTTTCACTCACATCTTAATTTTTTTCTAACATCGATATGAGTCTTTTGATTACCTCCTCAACAGTCGAGGGGTAAGATTGATGGAACAAGTTTATATCCATTAACATGCATCAGCTTGGGAAATATTGGTGAATTTTCCTTTCCAATTAGATACGACTACTTTGTGGAGTCCTATCAACAAGTAGTACACTTGGGGAAAGGAGGACGAACTTTACATTTCAGAGTCATGGATTTATTCGAACTAGGAGTCATGTGTAAGAGGCCGAGTCGCGCGGTCCATCACAAGGCCCAACCATTGGCCAGAGAGTTACTATTAAGGGTAGTAGACAAGTAAATCCGTCAGTTCTTCCTTCTACCGGTAGTAAACTATATTGGGTTGTACCATCTTTGACTAATCATCGGAGAGTGGAACAGCTGGTGCGTGATAACTCCAATATTACTTCATCTCCCAAATTGAGAATTTCCTGCAACACCTATCGAAGAGACTTCTTTCAGGTTGACGGGCATCCCCCGCAACACATATCGAAGAGACTTCTTTCAGGTTGGCAGGAGTTTGAAAAATGTTCAAAATTGGGATTGCAATATTTTCCTGCAATTCCCTTCTTTTATGACATATGATGATGTCTTGCTTTTACCTTGCACAACAGATATTTCTACAGAATATATGTTTTGAGTTACCTTGTAACTTCATCCTTTACCTTATACTGGCACTATGTTCGATAATGCATGGCATATGGTTTCAAATATATTTCAGAACTGTTATATATTATTATTCAGTTACATATTATTTTTGGTGGGCTATTGCTCACCCTTGCTTTATTTATTATATCACAACAACAACTAGATCTGAAGGCCAGCACAAGTCGCACTCAGTGCAAGCAGGGACAACAGTCGTAGGGTTGCCCACTGATGTCATGATTCGCATTGCTGAGGTAGGAGCAACCAGTAGGCTAGGCTGTCAGCTTTTGATTCATCAGACTTATTATATGTATGACCTATGTAAATGGATAGCAAAGAGTATGTAACAGTTAAATTGTAATTCCTTTGGGTTGTAAGAACTCAAAACTTGTGATTAATAATATTTGTTGGTTACTCTGATTTCATCTCTGGGACTATAACGGGTGTGTTTTATGTTATTGTTTTAGGTCACAAGGTTGTAAGTTAATTTATGTTGATGTTGTGGATGAAAATTGAGACCGTGACGACCGGATCCCCGATCCTGGATCTGGGGCTATTACAGCTCCTTACAAATTGCACACCCATGTGACTTTCCCAAAATGCTATACAAACAGATTATCATTAAGCATAAAGCAATCTGGGTTCTTTATAAAATTAGCTAAAATAGTTCTAGTAGATGCATGCTTGTCATACTCTTGAATTGTCGAGCTTCGTCTTGTGATCTCTCAAGCTTCTGTCATAGTCTTGCAGGTCTGCTATAATCTTTGACAAGATGCAGCAAATCTGTTTCTTGAACATCTAAACTGTCACGGGTTTGACTGAGATAAATCCCCAATTCAAATATTCCATTGAGACAGTAACCTTTGACGCCAAGTTTGCTGTCATGATAATGTTCCTTGGATGACAGTATGAGTCCCCGCCAATGATGCTGTCAGGACTTTCAAACTTGCTGTCAAGTGTGAGAATGTTGTTGTCTTCATGCTTCCGCCAATGTTGCTGTCTGATGAAACTTGTTGTCGTGACTTTGCAACATGTTGTCTTCTTGTAACCTTACTGTCAATGTTGTGACAGTAACATTTATTCTTTCTTTCTTCCTTATGTATAACTTGAGGCTTGAACAAATGTATAAACTTCTTCCAAGAATACAATTATTATATGACAGTGGTTTATTCGATTACAAGGACACGCTATGGATGTGACAGTATGTTCTACTTAGTCTATAAAAACAAAACTAAGTACTAGTTAAGTTGTCTCTAAGCTATCACCCATAAATCCTAACACATCTCATCTTGCATGGCATAGACCCACTCCTTTTTGTGCTCATCTTTCATAGCTTTTGCATAAGATTCAGGTTCACCACTATCAGTTAATAGAACATACTCATCAGCTGAATACCTGTTGAAAGGATGAAAATCTCTGGTAGACCGCCTGAGTGGAACGAATGGTGGAGTATTGTGTACTGGTGACTCCTTATGGGCATCATCATTCATGTCACTATTTTCTGGAGTATCAGTATTAATAATACAAAATCATTAGTTACAAGGCTGATGAGGAGTTTTAATATAGCCATGCTGGCGAAATAGGCTTGAAGGCTTGTTAATAATACAAATTCATTAGTTACAAGGCTGATGCGTGCATGATACTTCTCGAGATCAGATTTTCTAAATGCTCACATTGCAATAAATCCGAGTTACGTGTGGAGAAGTATCTTTGAAGCTCAAAACGTAGTTCGATAGGGTTGTAGGCGTCGTATTGGGGATATCCAGAGTACTAGAGTGTGGCAGGTACCATGGTTACCTTGTGTAGAGAATTGGTATCTTACAACCGAGATGCCAGAACAGTTGCAACATATGAATATAAGTGGTTTATTTGCTGAAAACCAGACTGAATGGGACGAGGAAATTCTTTTTGATCTATGTAATGAGAGAGACAGAGAACTTATAAGACAGGTGCCTATACCACGAAGACATAGGGAAGATTCGTGGTTTTGGACGTTCGATGATAAATGTGATTTCATAGTAAGGAACTGTTTCTTTTATGGCGTTCGTGTCGTAAGTGTTTGCCTACAACTGCAGCTCTGGTAAAGAAAAATGTTAATATCAGTGTGTTTTGTTATTGGTGCAAAACTTGTGTGGAAGATGATAAGCATGTTTATTCAAATGTAATTTTGCAGTAGAGCTATGGGAATCTGTGGGCCTAAGAAATCTGGTTACAACAGGTACACAGGACTATGTGATGCAAATATTGCAATGAACTTTTCAGTTAGGAAGCTCTGATCAAATAGCAATGATGGGGTTGTTATGCTGGAATCTGTGGAATAGGAGAAACTCCTGGGTATGGGATCGAGTAAACCTGTCTGTTTTTTGTGTAAGAGCCAAAACGGTTAGTATGCTTACAGATTGGAAAAGAGTTGGGGAAGAGAAAAACAAAGCTATAGGGCATCACCAAAGTGGAAATAGGATATGGGAGAAGCCTCCGGTAGGTTGGATTAAAATAAATACAGATGCGGTATGTATGTCAGGTGTGTTTCAGGTGGGGGTGGAAATACGGATGCGGTATGTATGTCGATTTCTTCAAGCTAGGAGCGCTACAACGCAAGGACAACTGCAACTAAGGGAGGCAGTGGCAATTGGGCTACGAGAAGCATTGTCCTGGAAAAAGCTTAGAGAAGGAGTAAATGCATTTTTTAATGTGATTCAAAGCTGGTAGTGGATGCCATGCAGGGAGTTAGTGGTAACTTATATTTTGGCATGATTATTGATGATTGTAAGGATATTATTAAACACTTTGATGAAGTGTTAGTGGTTTTCACTCATAGGTCTGCGAATAGTGTAGTTCATTGCTTAGCTCTACTTCAGGTTTTCGGGAGTGGTTGGATACTGCTCCGGATTTCATTATGTGTAATCTTGCTTCTGAGGAAGTTAATTAATGCAAGTACGTTTATTTAAAAAAAAAGGGCTTTTTTCATAAATATATATAAAAAGTAAATTTTTGCAATTTTACTTTTGTTAATAAAAGATATTTGCAATTTTACTAACCTAAGTTTCAAAATTGCAAAAATACTACCTTTTAGGGCAACCCTCCTTCCCCTGCCCAGCAGCCTGCCCGCCTAATTCAACCACATTCAACACTTTTTTTTAAGGAGGGATTATATTTTGGTTTGTGTTGCATGGCCCCGCAGGGGCAACCACATTCAACCGAATGCAACCACGTGCAACTAAATTTCTGATTTCAAGTTCCATTTTTCAGTTGTCATTTTCGACCTCATTTTTGAACTATATATATATATATATATATATATATATATATATATATATATATATATATATATATATATATATATATACAGAGAGAGTTGCACTCCATAACAAACATTTTATATAACAAACAATAAAGAACACCTCATATCTAATCGAATCTAAGAGTTCCGTCATAGCACCCAATACAAAAAGTTGTTATTTTTTTACCCTCTATCAAGGAATTTTTTTTTTTGAAAATTTACTGTTCACTGATGACATCATGATGACTTCATCAGTGAACAGTAATTTTTCAATTTTTTTTTGTTTTGCTGGCTTGATAGAGGGTAAAAAAATAACAACTTTTTGTATTGGGTGCCCCTGGCGGGGCCAATGGATCTAATAGATCTAAGGTGTTCTTTATTGTTTGTTATATAAGAGTGTTCTGTATGGTGCAAAGGCCTATATATATATATATATATATATATATATATATATATATATAAGAGTTCAAAAATGACAACTGAAAAATGGAACTTGAAATCAGCAACTAAATGCAACCACATGCAACTAAATTTCTGATTTCAAGTTCCATTTTTCAGTTGTCATTTTCGACCTCTTTTTTAGACTATATATATATATATATATATATATATATATAGTCTAAAAAAGAGGTCGAAAATGACAATTAAAAAATGGAACTTGAAATCAGTAATTGAATGCAACCACATTCAACTGAATGCAACCACATGTAACTTTTTTTTAAGGTGGGTTGATTTTGGGTTCCAAGGCCCCGCAGGGGCATATTCAACTGAATGCAACCACATTCAACTAAATTTCTGATTTCAAGTTCCATTTTTCAATTGTCATTATATATATATATATAGTCCAAAAAAGAGGTCGAAAATGAAAATTGAAAAATGGAACTTGAAATCAGAAATTTAGTTGAATGTTGCCCCTGGCGGCGCACTGCAACCAAAATCCACCAAAATCTTCCCACCTTAAAAAAAAGTTGCCCCTGGCGGGGCCATGCAACCCAAATCCACCAAAATCTCCCCACCTTAAAAAAAAGTTGGATGTGGTTGCATTCAGTTGCAACCAAAATATCACTCCACCTTAAAAAAAAATAAAAAATCAATGAAAAGTGCCACGTGGCAGGTACTGTTCAGCGACGGTTACTGTTCATCCGAATTATTTTTTTAAAAAAAAAAAAGAAAAAAGGGTTGGAAAAGGAAAGATAGTATCTTTGCAATTAAGAAACTTAAGATAGTAAATATGCAATGAATTAAAGAAGATGGTATTTTTGCAAAAAGAAACTTGAAACATAATATTTTTGGTAAATACCCAAAAAAAATATTATATTAAAACGAGAATGAGGATTTTAAGGTCGATCTTACATAAGTTACCCAAGGTTATGCTAAAATTTCATAAAAAAACACAAGGATGTTATTATAATTTCACAATATTATGTATAATTACAAAATTAGTATTAAAAAAGTTATACTCAAAAACCCTATTATCTCGTGAAACTTCAAGTTCTTTTTTTTCTATTAAAAAATATATAATATTTATTTATTTATTATTTATTTTTACTAGTTTAAAACCATTTGATGCATAAATTATCTTATTATTATATGAATTTTTTTAAATTAAATTAAGGTGTTTAAGACATGAATTTTATAGGTTTAAAAATAAAAATTATATTATTTAATAATAATTACATATATATTACCCGTGATATTTCTAAAAAATGAGAGATTTTAGTAGAAAATATAAAAAAAATGATGCGTTATAACTTAAAAAAAGTATTCAGTTAATTATTAGTAAATAAATATAAAGATAAAATTTATTAGTTATTAAAGGTAACATGTTTTATATGAAAAAGAAAATTAATTAGTTATTAGTAAATATCAAGAAAAGATGATGCGTTTTAGCTAAAAAATATACTCGATTAATTATTAGTAATTCAATATAAGAAGCAAAATGATTAGTTATTAAAGGTAACATGTTTTACATGAAAAAAGAAATTAATTATTTATTAGTAAATATAAATAATTAAGTAAAAATAAATAAATAATACTATAAATTATTAAGTAAGGTTAATTAAGTAGTAGTCATAAAAAATTGCATAAGAAAAATTAGGTAAAAATATAAAATATAAATTTTTTAATATTTTAATTATGAGAGTAGGGAGCCTGAGATATATCTCAGATAAGTTTCCTAAGATATTATAATTTTACTAGCTTATAACCCGTGCGATGCACGGGTTTTTTTTATATGAAATAAATTTATTTTATGTTACAATTATATTTTTATATAATTGTTTATTTTAATAATTAATTTAATTTTCATTTAAATAATATATATAAATTTTATTAATGATATGCACGATTTAAAACTTATATTATGAAATTTTACATTAAATATATCATTGACGAAACTCGAATCTTGAATGTTTTGTAAAATAACTTAATCATATAAAATATTCAATCATCAGATCTTACGATTCTGATTTTTTTACAAAAAATCTAACTGTAATTATTTATTGTATACGTATTTCTATAATTCTATTATATATTTTTATTAGTGTTTGAAAGATATGGTGTGATATTTTTGTGTATATATTAATAATTGCAAAATTATGTTTTAAATTAAAAGGTAACATGTTTTAATTTAATAAAATTAATGATTGGAAAATTATGATTGAAAAATTAATTTTTAAATTAAAAGGTAACGTGTTTTAATTAGAAAAGAAAATGACATTTTATGTGTGTATAAAGGGTAATATATTCTATTAAAAATAAATGTCTTTTAAATTGATTGAAAGATACGATATTTTAGGTATTTATTAAATTTTATTTAATATTGCAATTATGTTTTATGTAATAATTATTTTAATGATTTTTTAATTTTAATTTAATATAATTTAATATACTTATAGTACGGATTATACTAAAGTTTCCTTATTATAAACAACGTATAGGAATTTTTAATATATTTTATTAATAATTGAAAATACGGTGTGATATTTTTTGGTACATATTAATGATTGTATGATTAGTTTTAAATAAAAAAAGGTACCGTATTTTAATTAGAAAGAAAATATTAATGATTTGAAGATATATTTTTATAAAAGATAATATCTTCAACTAAAAATAAATGTGAAAATGGCAATGAATTAGTTTTAAATAAAAAAGATAACGTATTTTAATTAGAAAGAAAATATTAATGATTTGAAGATATATTTTTATAAAATGCAATATCTTCAACTAAAAGTAAATGTGAAAATGGCAGTGACTAATTACCATTAATTATATTATGTCATTATTTATTGTAATAATTAGGATAACCAAACCGAAAATCAAATCGACAAAACTTTCAATCTTTTGGCTTTAATATAATAGTACTAGCTTATAGCCCGTGCAAAGCACGGGTTACTTTTAATTTTTAAAATTTGTTTATAGTATAATATAATATTATAAATATTAATTTTAATATGTTATTGAAAAAATTCGAACATTACATCTTTGTATATAATAATTTTTATTATTAAATATAAATTAGTATGTAGGTGGCACGAATATCTTTATATGTAACAACTTTTAGTATTGTTATATCTAACGGTCATGAACTATTTGAGTTGAAGATATAACGGTTGTGAATGAGTGGATAACGAAAAATGAGGGGATAACGAAACTACAAATTATACCCCCTTTCAATTATTATAGTATAGATAGTATAGATATAGATTTTTATATAAACATTATTTTCAATAATTGTTTAATTTTATTTTAACGTAATTTGATATATTCATGTTTAAGGATTATACTTATGTTTTCTTATTATAAACAATGTATATTGATTTTTAATATATTTTATTAATAATTGAAAGATATGGTGTGATATTTTTGGATATATATTAATGGTTACAAGATTAGTTTTAAATTAAAAGGTAACGTGTTTAATTAGAAAAAAAATATTAATGATTGAAAGACATGTATGATTCATGTTTTTAGGTGTTTATTAATGGTTAAAAGATATGGTGCAATATTTTTGGATATATATATATTAATAATTGTAAAATGGTAACATGTTTTAATTAAATAGAAGGTAATGTGTTTTAATTAGATAGAAATATTAATGATTAAAAATATGGTATGATTTATGCATTTAGTTGTATATATTATTGATTGCAAGATTATTTTTAAAGTAAAAGGTAACGTGTTTTAACTAGATAGAATGTAAATGTTTTAATTAGATAGAAATATTAATGATTAAAAGATAAAGATATGGTATGATTTATGTTTTTAGTTGTTTATAAAGGGTAATATTTTAAACTAAAAGTTAACAAAGAAAAGCCAATCACCTTTTTACCATTAATTATATTATGTTATTTGATAAGTGGATTTTATATCCACTTGGAACTTTCCATATCGGCTTAAATTGATTGTCTTGGACTCAAGTTGGTTGTAGTTTTGATGTGTTTTTGTTAGTTGTGCAGGTTCATGAAATATCGATTAGGGTTGATGTTTTCGTCAATTTTGGAATTGAATTCGAGCATAGGAATGAGGAATGAAGTCTTTCCCTAGGCTACCGTGAAGGTTCATGAGTTAAAGGAATGAAGAACAGGAAGTGGTAAAAGAATCGGAAGAGAAAACGGATGAGAAATAAACAAATTGTGGAAAAGTCGGATTTCCCGGGTAGGTTGCGCAGTCTCCACTGTTTTGGTCATATCTGGAGTTCTATAAGTCCGTTTGAGGCTCGTAAGTAGTCCACGCGAAGCTTGGGAAATTTTCTAGAAGTTTAAAGCAAAATCAAAGTTTAGGCAGAATTCGAGTGCGCAGACTGCGCCCTAACAGCGCAGACTACTCCCTAAATCATCAAAAAGTGGGCATACTGCGCCCTAGGTGCGCAGACTGCGCCCTTGGACAGAATGTTACTGCGCAGGCTGCGCCCTAGCTGCGCAGACTGTGCCCCTGTGCGGCCAGATTTGTTGAATTTTGACAATTTTGCCCTAATTCGAGTTGTAAACGTATTTTTTGGTAGTATCCTGTACCAAGTCAAATTCTATTAGTTTTGTAAGGTAGTTTCTTGCGGGGCAAGACTTCTAGAGCCTATTTAAACACATCCTACGATTGTAATTTGGATGATCATTACATATCAATTACTTAGGTTTATTTGTATCTTTTCATACTTTATTTTTATCATGGTTTCATCAAATCCCATGATGACGAGAGGTTCGATTATGAACTAATCGCTGTCATGGGATTCTAATGGATTTATTTATGGAGCTTAGTATCTTGATGCTTTAAAGATCTATGTGTGATGTATATCTGATATCCTTGTATGGTTATGCTTAATTGATAGATGCGTCGCAAACATCTAATTTTTTAATCTCTTGTGAAGTGAAAGTGGATCCTGAGATTTAGAACTTGCCATGCTAGTATAGGTTCATGATTGTTTATCAACATGATTCGTAGTATGAGATGAAAATACTTATATTGCCCTGTGTGATCTTATTGGATAACTTGTTCTTCAACCGTTATGTTTTCAAATTCTATAGACATATAGGGTCTAAGCATAATTGGTGTCTATTCATCTTCTATCTCTTTTATGGATGTATGGGTAGTTTGGTATACGTATGCTGACAGGTAGCGTGTACTTGTTTCGTGTTATCCGATCAGATATCATAACTATTGCATATAGTGATTAAAAGCGTCAGATCTAAGCAAAGTATTTAATGAAGTTAGGATCCCATGTTTTCTCTGGCATAAATAATTCGATTCCAATTCTCGTTAGTTAGTTTATTCTTAGTTTTGTTAATTTGTTTCTTAGTTAATTATAGTTAATCTAAACCCAATCTTGTTAATTGTCTTAGCAGTGAATAAAAACCATACATTGTTGCATAGGTGCATGAACTGAATTGAAACCTAACCAGATCTCTGTGGGAACGAACTTGACTTATTCATATATTAGTTGTGACCGCGTACGCTTGCGTGATTTTGTGTTAACAAGTTTTTGGCGCCGCTGCCGGGGATCATCGGTGTTTTATTTTATTTTTTGTGCTTGTCATCAGTGGTCGTTAAAGTTCACTGACTCGGATTAGTTACTTACCTATCTTGTTTAGTTCGGTGTGTTTCAGGTACTTGAGTGTTTGAAAATGGCAGGCGAGGAGTTGCCATGGTGGGCATATTCGAGGACATCCATGCCTCAGCAATGTGAGCAATGTTTTGGCGTTCATGTGACCTCACAGTATTGTTACTACGAAGGAGTTGATCCATATGTCACTTATGAGGAACAACCATATTTTCAATACCATCCTCAACAGTACCAGCAAGATGTTCCAAATATGTCATATTTCTTTTGTAGTGAAGAGTTTCAACATCAACAACCTACTCCTACTTTTCAGTCAGATGAGGTTGATGTTATGGAGGAGATTAGGATGCTTGCAAAGAGTAATGAGGAGTCTATCAAATCTTTGGAGACACTAGTTGCTCAAGTTTTGAGTGCTTTGGAACAAGAGAAACAACAATTCATACTAGAGGCAATTCCAGAAAATAACGGTGACTTGGAGCAAGGTACTTCATGCATAATTGAGGAAGACAAATTCCAAGGTGAGGTGAACGTTCACAAGCCATGTGAGAAATTTGATCATATTAGTATGGTGGATGATTTGGAAAGGGCACTATTTGGGATAGATACTGGTGAGCTACACAAATTTCGAGAATTGGTATGTGCGTACCAAGAGGTTGATGACCATGGGAAAGATGCAGGTCTTCAACTTGTCTCAGAGTATAAAGATGGAGGTAGCGCATTAGAGCCAATGGAGGAAGTTCTCTTTGAGGAACCAAAGGCTTCAGCAACTTACATTTACCCTCCTCCATTATATTCAAGCGAAGCTCGCGAATGTGTGTTGTTCTACAAATTGACAGATTTTGGGTCAACCGATGAAGGCATTGGAATAGGACATAGTTATTATACGAATAGGCCAAGCGAGGAGAAGGGGCAGAAAGTGTGCCGTCGTGATGACGATGAAGTGTCACGAAGAGATGACCAGGCCAACTATTATCATCCTTAATGGAGACTTGGACGTAGTCAAGCTAATTGACTCTAAACAAACGCTTCGTGGGAGGCAACCCACGTGTTTTAACAAGTAGGTATGTTTTCTACTATCCCTCGTATTTACTTCCATTCAATGCGGACATTGAATATTCCAAGTTTGGGGGTGGTTTGGGGGATAAGTAGTGTATTTGTGTATGTGTAGTTATTTGTGTTTATGTGTCATTGTGTTTATATAGATATCATGCTTTGCACGTAGTGGTAATTCATGCATTTATGTTCGTGTTATCTACGTTTGTTTCATATAGGACATTCTGTTTTTATTTTCGTATACCATGTGAGTTCATTTTAGTTGCATTTTCATGGCATGCATTTTTCATGATCCCTTAGAATGAGCTAATTCTGATTGGTAGGTAGATTTCTTATTGAGTGTGGTAATGATGAGTAGAGTGTTGATTTATAGTTTCTTATGAAATTGACTTGCATGCTTCAGAAACAAATTCTTTTCACAGTCTCATCGTTTGCTTTTGGGCTAGGTTGAGGTCATGTTTGTTTGGTTGTTTGAGATTTAATCACTTGTTTATATGTAGAATTTTCGTTATTCCCTTGATAGCGTAGGAGCACTAAAATATAAGTTTGGGGAAAACCAGGGATTTCATGCTAGTTGTCAATAATGGCTAGGTGTCAAATGGCTAGTAGCCGGCTCATATTCATATGAGTAGTCTAGGGTTGGAGATGAGAATTCTCACTCCAGATTGCATTTTGAAAAAAAGAAGAAAAGAAAAAGAAATATAAAAAAAAATAGAAAGAAAAAAAAAGTCATGTAAATAGAATAAATGCAAATTAACCAGGGTGAGCTCTTTAATACTCGAACTATTAAGTTCTAGGGGACTTTGTGCCTAGTGACCTAAGGCTTTTATAGTCTGGGATCCACTAACCCAACGCTCGCTATAAATGCAAATTAACCAGGGTGAGCTCTTTAATACTCGAACTATTAAGTTCTAGGGGACTTTGTGCCTAGTGACCTAAGGCTTTTATAGTCTGGGATCCACTAACCCAACGCTCGCTACATGGGTATTATTGTATAAGCCTTTAGGGGTCTCATCCATTGCACGGTTAAATAAGCATGCGTTATTGTGTATAGTATTATGTGTTGTAGTTGTTAGTAATAAAGCATGAATTCCTGGCTAACTCAGATAAGGATTGAGGTATTCCTAGGTTATGAAGTGTTTACCGTCTATTCTATTTATAAACCTGTGATTGTCTTGACGAAGAGCATGTATGATTTTTAATCTAGTTTTAGGAGTATATCTGATGAGCACCGCACACATGCACGTTTCTGTTCATGTATTGTTAGTATACGGGGACTTAGTCGAGCTCTATTTGGATGTACTGCATTCTTTGAGATATTTTCTTGTTGGTTGGTTTTGGTGAATCTAAAGGGGATCGTTGCATTTTCATATTAGTTGCATTCATGCATTGCATTGCATTGTTTAGTTAGATGGATTTTGTGGGTACATTCGCTATAGGCCCTCACGAGACCTTACTCGTCCACTAGGGCTGCCTAGGGGTTTAAAGGGCTTGTTGCATATGACAAATACAACCGTGTTCACCTACGAAAGTGGTACTAGTTAGTTAGTTAGTGTTTAGTTGTTTATGCTTGAGGACAAGCATCAATTTAAGTTTGGGGGTGCGATAAGTGGATTTTATATCCACTTGGAACGTTCCATATCGTCTTAAATTGATTGTCCTGGACTCAAGTTTTTTGTAGTTTTGATATGTTTTTGTTAGTTGTGTAGGTTCATGAAATATCGATTAGGGTTGATGTTTTCGTCAATTTTGGAGTTGAATTCGAGCATAGGAATGAGGAATGAAGTCTTTCTCTAGGCTACCGTGAAGGTTCATGAGTCAAAGGAATGAAGAACGGGAAGTGGCAAAAGAATCGGAAGAGAAAACGGATGAGAAATAAACAAATTGTGGAAAAGTCGGATTTCCCGGGTAGGTTGCGCAGTCTCCACTGTTTTGGTCATATCTGGAGTTCTATAAGTCCGTTTGAGGCCCGCAAGTAGTCCACACGAAGTTTGGGAAATTTTCTAGAAGTTTGAAGCAAAATCAAAGTTTAGGCAGAATTCGAGTGCGCAGACTGCGCTGGGCAGACTGCGCCCAGCGCAGATTGCGCCCTAAATCATCAAAAAGTGGGCAGACTGCGCCCTAGGTGCGCAGACTGCGTCCTAGGTGCGCAGACTGCGTCCTAGGTGCGTAGACTATGCCCTTGGACAGAATGTTACTGCGCAGGCTGCGCCCTAGCTGCGCAGACTGCGCCCCTGTGCGGCCAGATTTGCTGAATTTTGACAGTTTTGCCCTAATTCGAGTTGTAAAGGTATTTTTTGGTAGAATCCTGTACCAAGTCAAATTCTATTAGTTTTGTAAGGTAGTTTCTTGCTGGGCAAGACTTCTAGAGCCTATTTAAACATATCCTACCATTGTAATTTGGATGATCATTACATATCAATTACTTAGGTTTATTTGTATCTTTTTATACTTTGTTTTTATCATGGTTTCATCAGATCCCATGATGACGAGAGGTTCGATTATGAACTAATCGTTGTCATGGGATTCTAACGGATTTATTTATGGAGCTTAGTATCTTGATGCTTTAAAGATCTGTGTGTGATGTATATCTGATATCCTTGTATGGTTATGCTTAATTGATAGATGCGTCGCGAACATCTAATTTGTTAATCTCTTGTGAAGTGAAAGTGGATCTTGAGATTTAGAACTTGCCATGCTAGCATAGGTTCATGATTGTTTATCAACATGATTCGTAGTATGAGATGAAAATACTTATATTGCCCTGTGTGATCTTATTGGATAACTTGTTCTTCAACCGTTATGTTTTCAAATTCTATAAACATATAGGGTCTAAGCATAATTAGTGTCTATTCATCTTCTATATCTTTTGTGGATGTATGGGTAGTTTGGTATACGTATGCTGACAGGTAGCGTGTACTTGTTTCGTGTTATCCGATCAGATATCATAACTATTGCATATAGTGATTAAAAGCGTCAGATCTAAGCAAAGTATTTAATGAAGTTAGGATCCCATGTTTTCTCTTGCATAAGTAATTCGATTCCAATTCTCGTTAGTTAGTTAGTTAATTCTTAGTTTTGTTAATTTGTTTATTAGTTTATTATAGTTAATCTAAACCCAATCTTGTTAATTGTCTTAGCAGTGAATAAAAACCATACATTGTTGCATAGGTGCATGGACTGAATTGAAACCTAACCGGATCTCTATGGGAACGAACTTGACTTATTCATATATTACTTGTGACCGCGTACGCTTGCGTGATTTTGTGTTAACATTATTATTTATTTAATAAATAGGATAACCAAATCGAAAAACAAAACTTTTAAAATTTTCAATGTTTCGACTTTAATATAATAGTATAGATAGATATATAAATATGGATGAGTATTTTTATAAATTCAAGATTTATTTAAAATTTTATTAATTAACCCTGCAATCTTTTTCCTCTTTAATTATTATAATATAGTATAGATGGGAAATAGTTAAATACTAAATAAAAAATATATTTAGTATTTTTTATTTCATACCATATTTTTAATCAAAGGAGAAGGGGGGAGGAGTCAAAAGACTTGGGAGGACATTAATACGTGAAACTGAGAGATCTGTAAACAGGTCTCTCTCTCAACACCTAAACCACTGCAACTACAAATCCATACAAAACATACACATACACACACAATTTGGATAGCCAAGATGATGTCCGGCAATTACACTAGCATTGATAACCAGAATGTATCCGGATCTGTACCTGTATGTATATATCCCTCCCCTTTCTAAATCCTGTCGTGTTCCGGTTATTAAATTGATTGTTTAGATTCACTTAATTGTTTCGTTTTGCAGGCAGTGTCTGATTCACCTGCTCAAATCTCGGTTAAATTTAGTGGTACTCTTTTTTTTATTTGCTGTTTGATGATTTTGAGTTGAATTGTATAAGAAATTTGGATGGAATTGGGTTGTTTCAGATTCGGATCTTCAGAATTTTCCGCCTTCCGGAGCTCAGGGGAAGATCTCCAAGGCTTCCGGTCCTCCTCGTGATGCTGATGGTACATTTGTGCATACGCTTACTTGTTTCTAACTAATACAATTTTGTTTGTGTGTGTTTAAATGTGTGTTTGTGTGTGTGAGAGAGAGGGGGGGAGAGAGAGAGAGAGAGAGAGAGAGAGAGAGAGAGAGAGAGAGAGAGAGAGAGAGAGAGAGAGAGAGAGAGATTTTGAAATTAGAAAAAAGAATTCTGGATTTAAATGTGCTAAGACGCTGCGAGTGTTCCTGATTTGATTTTATTTGCTGTTTATGTTGAACGTTCAAGTATGTATGTGGTACTAGATTATTTGTAGCCTAGTTATACTTTAGGAGCTGGTAGTCGGTACTTCAGTTAAGCACTACTTATACAAGGGATGGGAAAGCCGAGAAGGTGAGGACAGAAATGAGATATTGTAAACATTATTAAGGCGGCGGAAGATGACGATGTTAGAGTGGAGTGATAAAAGGAATTATTGTAAATTTTGTATGATAAGGTTTCTAAAGAAAATGGCTAGAAAGGAGAATTGAGGCTACAATTTCAAAGTGGTGTCAGGTGTGTTTGAGCTCTAGTTTAAATTGGTTAGAATATAATGGAGTCAGGAATGTGGGTTAAAAATATCTATCCACAAAATCGTATAATTTTCTTATGATGTTTGCTTTGAGTTTGTTTCTGCGCTTAGATTCTCAATATGTATGTGGTTGCCACGAATTGTTTGATTGGTACAAATTGACATAGTTTGGTATTTCATTACCAACTATTTTGCTTCATTGGAAAATTGAATGTACATTAGATCATGTCAGATTCTAATTCCTCCCTTATTGTCCTGTAGATACATTTTCAAAACCAAGATCTGGTTCTTCAGATGAATCCCAGTCAAGTGGTTGGTTTCGGGCATTCACTGTTGGTGCTTACAAACCCTACTTTGATGTTGACACATCAGATGTTTTAGACAGAATTAAAGATTCAGTTCTTCCGTTCAGTGGGATCTTTAACGAGAAGAATTCCGATCGCCCAGATCTGTAAGTTTTATGTTATGGTCGTGCAATGATTATTTAATTATTATATGAGCTTATATACTTTGGTTTGCAGTTGTTATTTAAGAGCAGTAATTTATATATGTGTATATTAGTATAAAGTTTGCGATTTGAACCAATTCATTACAAATTATTTTTATCTGCTTATGATGATTTTTTGAAAACCACAAAACTTTAGTTACAAATGTCATTAATATTTAGAGGGTGTGTACTCGAAGCCTTGTGGATTAAGAGTTAGTTTTTTTGTGAATATGTTTTAGCACAAGCAGCACAAAGTGTTTGGCTATAATATAGTTATAGGATGGAGGATATAAGGTACTTGATGGCAATTGTCTTAAAAGTATCTTGAGGACGAAATATATGCCCTTAAGGATTCAGATCTGATCTGATCTTAATGTGGACGAAATATACACTCTAAGAATCTACAGCATGCTTCATGTATCGTCAGATCAAGGTTGAGGACTTCCAATTGATACAGTCTTTCCACCCAAGTGCCTCTAAGGATATTATATTGTTTAATTGAGTGTCTGGAACTCCCTAATCTCTAATTCGATAAAACTACATGCTAGTTTCAGCAGTATTATGAATCTCCTCTTGTTCTCGTACTAGGACGAGAATCATTAGGCATTCTATAGCTTTAGGTGTGGCCTAGTTCTTTCTGTTTGCAAACTCATTAGTTTATTCAATACATTCACATTTGGATTATTTTCCTTACTATATTAAGTTATTGTGCTGATCAGTTATGGACCATTTTGGATATGCACTACCTTGATATTCGTGGCAGCTGCCATTGGTACATTTGTAACTTATCTTGCGCACAAGTTGAAGAATCAAGAGTGGGAATATGACATAAATCTGGTGACATGGTCTGCTGGATTGTTTTATGGCTATGTCCTTGTTGTTCCCATCTGCTTATACGTGATTCTCAAATACTTCTCTGCCCCATCTGGGCTAGCTCAGCTGTTATGTCTATATGGTTACTCCTTGTTTGTCTTCATTCCAGCTCTGGTAAGTATTTATCCTTTCGCTTCTTTGACATTTTCGTAAGATCTCTAGGACTGTAGATGCCGATAATAATAAGCTCGTAGGTGTTACATATTCATCCTCTGTTTTGGACAATACCAAGATGCAATATTTTATGAATATCGGTGGTGTTTGATGATAAATATTTAAGACAAAGAAAATTACTAAAAATCGGTTCATCGAAGAGGTGGATAATAGATCGACTGCTGCCTAGACATTTTTTGTGTTTTAAATCTTGTGATATGCATATATTATTATAACATATCAAAGCAGATGTGATATTCTTTGCTGCTACTGTAATTTTCTTCAAAGTATCTACATAATGGTATAAAGATTTTATACTGCTATACTAGTTTTCACCATTTAATCATGTGAAAGCAAGTCCAATGCTAAAGCTAAAACGACTATAGTATTCTTATAATTTGAGACCAAAAAGTGGTTTTTGGTCTAAAAATACAACTAATGCTCCAATGCATTGTTCTAAAATAAGACCAGCAACATTCTAAGTGTATTTTAACATTTTTTGATAATGAATAGAATTCATTTTTCCTCCATAATCTAGTTGGTTGAATAATGTGGCAAGGATAGATATAGTCATTTTTAGTCCCAAATGTAGGACCGACTATCCATTATGCATTTATAGGATTAAGTATAGGTATGCATTAGAGTGGTGATTTTGCAAACTTAGTTCTATATTATAATTATACAACCAATTATAGCTATGCATTGGACTTGCTCTGATAGACATCCCTCACATCATATTGGTACCAGAACTAATTGTTGGTTTGAACAAAAAAGTCTGTGCCGAGTAATTCTTTATTGAGGTGATGGGGTTAAATAATTCACTCCAGGATATTGTGCTATGTAGGTTATAAACTCTTGGAATTTGTACTTCATTTTAAAGTACAAATGTAAAATATACAAAAGAGATCTATCTTAATTTTTATTGGAAATGAATGGAGATCATTTTTCTCAGGTTTGGAACTTTGATACTTGTTAAATTTGCTCAGTAAGAAATTTTAATCTTCTTGCTATATATATTTTTTAAAATTGCATTTCAAGGTATAAATCCAAGTTAATAATATTGTTTCTGTGTTTCACAATATGGTAAGTTAACTAATTTAGATAGAGAATATAGTGGCATGGTGGTAATTTTGTATGAATGTATGGAAATAAAATTAAGAAATCACAAAATTTCCTTAATTTACTGTACTGGTAACAGACAAAATCATCACCGTTACGGAACAACCCTATGTTGATTTATCTTGTTTATTTGTCTTGTCGCCAGTGTTTGTCAGTCATTCCGGTGGATCTTTTTAGATGGGTTATTGCTGGCGTAGCCGGGGTCATGTCAGCATCCTTTGTTGCACTTAATCTCCGTAATCACATTAAGTCTGCCGGTGAAAGGTGGTTCCTTATTGTAGCTGGGATCTTTCTTTTGCAGTTGGCTCTGTCTATGGTGCTAAAGCTATATTTGTTCACTGTCAGTGTGTAGGATTATACTTGATAACTCCAATAATATTGAAAGTGAACATACTATAGACTATATAGCAAAGAGTTAATTGGTTCAGTCGGTTGTTTGGGGCTGTTTTCCCCAGTAAAAGAATTTAACGATACACTGTCATGTAAAATATATTCTATTAATTCAATTTTGAAATCATCATTCTCCTTGTACCGTTAGCATACTATAATCTTCCAGAAGCTTTAATGTTGCTATCTGTTTTTTGTTTCATTATCAAGTTGAGAAAACGGACATTGTAAATTAATGAAGAGTAAATTGCAGTTTGCATCCGCATCTTTATCCTAAATGCAATTTTGTATATCTATTTTAATAAATTGCATTTTGTATCCCTTAACTTTATATACCAAGTCAAGTCAAGTTACAACCCTTTAAAATACTTTTGTCATAATGAAATGTTAATTTTTATAGATGAATGGGAAAATGTGATATAAAACTATTACAATGATTATATATAGATCCTTATTTACACATGTCACTAATTTAATGTCATAAAATTTATAGATTTTAGTTTAATATTATTTATTGACCATTAAGTAATAAAAAAATAGTTTTATAAAATTAAAAATTGGAGTTTGATTTTGTAAATTCGGTGAGGGGTGTAATATATGATATGTATTTAACTATGAATTTTTATAATAAACATGTAAATGGTTGTATTTTGATTTGTTTTTCAAAATTGAGGGATGTAAAATGCTATTTATGCAATTAAGTATTCATAATTCTGTTTGATTAAAAAGTGGGGATGCAAACTGTAAATTACTCTTATTTAGTAATCCAAAATTTTTGTAAATTACTCTTATTTAGTAATCCAAAATTTTGGGTCAATCTTTTCTGTCTTAGCCAATCCAAAATTTTGGTTCAATCTTTTCTATACCAGGAATTTTGTATTAGACTATTCATTCAATTCATTAGACTTTTGTTTCTTTCACTTTACAACTTACAAAGGTATATCATTTACAACTTACAACTTCAGAAAATTTCCCTAATTGATATGTCAGTTTGTAATCAGAAAAGTTGGGTAATTAGGTTAATTTTCTTACAAAATTTTATTATCCATTCAATCTAAGTATTTCCTTTGGTAGCACAATGAACAGCGCGATGCTTCACGGGAGCACCCTAAATATAGCAGCATAATTCATAGCAAGCTTTATGGTAGCTTTAAGGTCTAAAATGGAAGAATAAGAAAAGACTAATGAATCGCAAATCTGAAGCTTTACTTGAAGGAAGACAGCACTCTCCAAGATTTAAATACACAAGAGCATTATATATGTGAGAGCATGCTTATTATGCTACTGCTACTGCCCAGGGCAGCAAAAAAGGATTATCTGCTACTGAGAAATTACAGTTTTATATGCTATCTGTTCAAACTTGGTCGCGCATGTTTATAAATTATTGAATGTACATGTATATGTGTCTGTGTGTGTCACATTACTTAAGAATACAGTCAGTGGCCCATGCATTCTCCAATCCCAAGTTTCTACTCATGCATTATTACACTACATAATATGCATTGTACAAACAAAAAGTAAAGGAAGTCCTATATATATTGAATGTAACAAATACAAATGTATAGTGAACTTGATCAGTTCTCTTAATTGTATATTATAGACTATGAAACAAAAAGTAAAGCCGGTCATTCTTAATGTATAAATTGTAAAGGTGTGTGTCTTATAGCAGGCATGTGACTTATAGTAATATCTATAATAATGAAAACACAGGACTTGTGCAGACAGAGAGACAAGGTGGAGGGAGATGTGCTGCAAACAATGACAAATCTTATTAGTAAACCAGCCAACTAGTGACTAGTAAGAGTAGAGAGCTGCCAGAAGCTAGTAGTACAAAAGAAGAAACAAAATTAGACTTGGTTTTATCAAACAATGAACCTAAACAAAATAAAAGTTAAAGGTACCTTTTTGGAAATTGTGTTGTTTCTTTGATTGGTAAAAACCCTAATTTATAATGAAAACAAAATTAACAAATACACCCATTATATTTTTGGGAAAACAAGTGTAAAACAATTGTACACAATGAGTCCTAGAAAACTGTATTGTAAATTCATAATAGACTTTGTCTTAGACTCTAGGAGAATAAAAAAGGAAATTGAAAAAAACTAAGCTACAGATTGATAGACCAGACTAGAGATCCTGAAATTGAGGTTTTTGGCTGGGGGAGTGATTACTATATTAAATGGAGTACAAATTAAAAGATTAGGAGTCAAAATAAAAATCTTAAACTTTTGGTGATGTATTAAATTGTCATCAAGAGTTCTAATTTGTTTTTGTTATTCAGTAAATTATGTATATTTTTTCATGTGAGTACACTATTGATCATGAATTCTTAACCTTCAGCTCTACTAGCCTCCTCTACTGAAACTCAGAAAACTATCCATGAGTCCTTGCATTTGCATATTGATACTCCCCGTCGACGGCCTAGCTCACTGTAACTTAATTTCTCGACCTTGTCTTCTGCTGAAACTCGAATCATCGAAGGAAACGAGAAAGGGAGGTTGAAGCAAGGGATTAGTAGAAGCCTTTTTCTGCTGAATGTCTATTCGATCGATACACGTGAACATGGAAATAACACATGGTGATATTAATAATTACTTAAACAAACCAGCCAGAAACATGAATAATGGGAAAACTATTATCATATATACCTAACTAAATAAATACACTGAAAATGGAAGTTGGTAAGGAGTTGCAGTACCATACTTTCACTATTAAGCTACATCAGTCCACACTAATATTCAAATCCTTTTATAAATTTTCTTCTCCCAACTCAACACAGAAAAACACATTCCAAAAGATTCTATATCCATCAAAACTATCTCCATCAAAACTATCTCCATGCTTGTACTCAAGAAGTGCAAATTCATTGGCTACTTTATATTGTTTTTTCTAAGTATTTTTGCACTAAACTCAGTATCTCTAGCAGCCAGACTTCTTCAAGAAGTTGAAGAAAAGCCTCAACAATGGAGACAAATTCCTCATGAAGGATTCTTTGCTAATATTAACAGAGAAGTGCCATCATCTCCTGATCCTCTGCATAATAGGTAAAAAAGATTGCGAGAACGCAAATAGTATACGTTTAAGTTCAGTTCTATCAACATTCATTGATGATCAAGGCAAAGCTGTATATAAACTTCATGTAGATACATACAATATGTCCCTGGTAAGCCTAAGGTTTCTGGGACATTCCCTCTTAAACTAATGGTTTAATCTCGATACTAGAATAGAGTTAAAGTCTGTAGTCACTTACAATGTGTCTTTTTTCATTGAAAAAAAAAAATCTATTATTTACATCTTTCTTTTTCCCTGTTGTTCACAAGTATTTTAGTGTTTGCAGGTCTGCATCAGTTGTAGACCTGTAGTATATATGTAGACTGTTGTTATTTCCACATTGAATTAAGTTTGAATAATATTGCCTCATTCTCTCCACTGCAGCTAAGATATTTTGGCTTCCCGTATGACTTGTTAAATCTGAATCCTGAAATGATTCCACAGCTTTAATCTAGTTGATACACCTTCCTCGTTCCGTTCCTTGTAATGAGACTAGCTATCTTCCTTGTAATCAGAGGTCGAGACATGCAGTGTTTGAGAATTTAAATTTCTGAAAGTGACCACTTCCAAAAATCTTTATAAAATTGTCATATACATGGACAAAGACAAAGCAGTGTATATGGCAAACATAAAAATTTTCCCCGTGTTGTGTTTAAGCAATCGTTGTATAGCTGAATGTAAGCCGAAGCAACCTAAATCTTTAAATTCCTCTAACAGTTCTGAAAAGCTACATTTAAATAGTAGGCAACTGACAGTAGAACATTCACCAGGTTGTCAGCTAGGAGCCCAGCTGCCAGATAAAAATCTCTTTGGCACGACCAAAGTTTTCGCATAGAATTCCAAACCTTGACAACAAATGATAATGAAATGTGCGAAAATTGTTATCAGCTTCAGCAAATTAAATAAACATTTTGAATTCCTTTCTGTTTACTGTAATCATTTGATGAACTTTTATACCTACATGGTACTCTACTTAAATACTAAGTAAACCTAGATTACATGTTTTCAAGGTTAGGAAGAAAAAACAGGCAAATGCTTGAGCTGTCAGTATTGGTGCCCTAGAGTCAATACAATCAATTGTATTTGTGTTTGAGTGATTTTATATATTTGATATATATATTTATTATTGACTTTATTTACTGCGAAATAAATAAAGTATAATAAATGTCCTTGGAATCTTGATACAAATTATGTAGTTGCAAGTATGTGACTTGAACATGAGATTATATAATGACTGTATCATATTCTTAAATGTCCCTAGCCGAGTATTATTATTACTTAGGACAATAATAATACATTAAGGCTAGTATGTTTATTGACAAGATGACCACATCTCATTGGTCATAAGTATGCAGATACTAAAAGCAATGCATAGGTAACTGTACGAGTACAGGGTACTGGACAGACCCACCGTGAGATACATCATGGTAAATAATAATAATAAATGTGTCATATGTATTCTCACAGTGATAATGGTGTAATGATCCTGTTGGGATTTTAATCTAAACTATTTCATTTATTTGGGTTTTATTTTAGTTTATTTAATTATTTGAATAAGGTTGTTATTAAGTTTAGACTTGGTCGTATGGTTAGACTAGGTCGTGTACTTGGTTCATACATTTCAGGAGAGTCATGGGCCGATGGGTTTGTTAGAGAATTTATAGGAGATAGTTGCAAGTTTGTAGTCACCACCCTGTGTGTGTTACGCCTATTTATTTGCTTGTAATCATTCATTTAGAATTACCAGAAGCAATACAATGTAGTTCAAGAGAACTTTCCTTCTTGTACATGGCAGTTATCATACTAGTCTTAAGAGAATGTTTACTTTATATTGTGTGTGTATATACAGTTTACTATGTGTGTGTTCATATATCTGTTTCTCATTCTACACTTGGTATCAGAGCGGAAGATTTCTGGGCCTTCTGGATCGACCTATGCACGGCTTGTTGGAATGGTGGAGCTGTATGTTTAAGCCGGTGGTAGGAGATTTGATGTCCTTGACGATGCCGACGATAGCTGCAGTGACGGGGCATGCTGCGGCGGCTGGGATGGTGTTGGCTATGAGCCATGATCATGTTATTGTGAGAAAGGATCGTGGGGTTATGTATATGAAAAATGTTAAAGGTGGAATGGATTTTAGTGATAACAAGGGGCTGGTAATTTTTCTACTCTACTGCTATTGGGGTGTATTTTTTTTTTTTTGCAGTTATTCGGAGACGTGACGATTCCTTCCTGTGCTTGGGTTTTGGTTCTGGGAAGCGATACGGAATGTATTGCTTCTGTTGGAATGTATTGTTCTATCCAAGCTTAAGAGCTCAGCTGTTCATATGCAGCGAGGTGAAGAATGCAAGTTTGGCAGAATATAAGTCTTTGCAATTCTGCGGGTCTGTGTATATGTATATACTTCAGTGGGTGTGGGAGCTTGAAGAAACAGGTTCCAAGTTATCAAGATTTGGCATGCGAAAGAAAGTGGCAGAGTCTAAAGATTTCGTGGAGAGTTTGTTTGGAAAAGATGTCAATGCAAGGATGAAGCCGGAGGCTGGGAAGAAGTCCCAAGAGAAGCCTCAACAGAGGAGCAGATTTTGTAAACGTCTGAGTGCAGATCTGAAGAAAAGCCATACGGGTTTGTGAAGAAAAGCCATACGGGCTTGTGAAGACGAGCCAAACGGGCTCAGTTGAAAGCCATACGGGCTTGTGAAGACGAGCCAAACGGGCTCAGTTAATAGCCATACGGGCTGATGAAGAAATTGCCAAATGGGCAAATAGCTTGCCAAACGGGCTGAAAGCCACACGGGTTCATGAAATTTGCAGAAAGCCAAATGGGCTGATGAGAAAAGTTTAGATTAAGGGGGAGATTGTTGGGATTTTAATCTAAACTATTTCATTTATTTGGGTTTTATTTTAGTTTATTTAATTATTTGAATAAGGTTGTTATTAAGTTTAGACTTGGTCGTATGGTTAGACTAGGTCGTGTACTTGGTTCATACATTTCAGGAGAGTCATGGGCTGATGGGTTTGTTAGAGAATTTATAGGAGATAGTTGCAAGTTTGTAGTCACCACCCTGTGTGTGTTACGCCTATTTATTTGCTTGTAATCATTCATTTAGAATTACCAGAAGCAATACAATGTAGTTCAAGAGAACTTTCCTTCTTGTACATGGCAGTTATCATACTAGTCTTAAGAGAATGTTTACTTTATATTGTGTGTGTATATACAGTTTACTATGTGTGTGTTCATATATCTGTTTCTCATTCTACAGATCCTTAGACCTGAAGTCGTTATAATTCTACATGAGAATTAATATATTTTGAATTCGTCAAAAGTTATCTTTAGCCGGATAATGATAAAGGTGAATATCGGATATATTATGAATCATGTGAGAAATATGAACGATCTAAATGGGATTTAAATCTCCTGATAAAGGAGTGATATTATCGGCCTCTTGTTTGAGTGAGACTATGAAATGCATGGCCATGCTCAAATGTTGATTTGATTAAATAGTCTACTCATCGATCAAGAAAATGAAGATTAAATTATGAAGAGGATGACACGTTACATGCCTCGAGTTTAATCTATAATATCATGATTTAAAGGGATTATATTACATGGAACATTAGTCATAAAAGGTTGATTGAATCGTTGATTTAATTATTGTTTAATTGGGTAGCAATAATGTGTTACTAGACGCCGCTTATTGTTTGTAATTTTATTAGAGAATAAAATTATTGCCAATTAAATAATAACCTACAGGGTCACACACATAGAATGTTTAAAAGGGAAATTAATTTATTTTATGAATTTAAATTAATAATAATTTAAATTATGAATTTAAATTAATAATAAATAATAATTCGAATTTTATAAAATTAATTAAGTGAGACTTGATTAGTTAAAGATAAAATTTGAAGATGTATTTTCTTGACTTATTTGATTAATTAAGTATGACTTAATTAATTTATTTAAATAAATAAGATTTGTTTAAATAAAAATGGCCTAATTGTTTAAGGCCTCATTTTGCTTTATTTCTCTTTATAAGCCAAGAGTTGGCAAGTCATTTGAGAGACAACATAGCTGAAATTTCAGTTGTAAAAACATAAGGGAGAAATCAAGATTTGCAAGAACACATCGATTATTTATTTTTGGCTAGTACCTCGTCCCGTGGCGAAAATCGTTCGACGATTCAAGCAAGCATTCAAGTGTGGATACCGGTGGAGGAGTTATAATTTTAGCTCTCAAATCAACAAGCTAGGATCTCCATTTGTCATCCATTGGAAAGCTTAAACAAGGTACAATCTTGTTCTTGAGAAATTTTTATACCATGATCATCATTTTATACATGGATCCGGGCTTTGGAATTCGTTTTTAATTGTTATTTACGTTATTTCCGTTGCGTTGTTATGCCCGAATTCCAACAATGGTATCAGAGCTACATGTATAAAAGGATGATTTGGTGTTGTGTTCTTGAAAATGAATCATACATGAATTTTTGAATTATGCCATGCTTCATTTTAACATACAAAAGATTATTTATAAATTGTTATAATTGTTTGTATGATGTTATAAATTGTTATAACATGTTTTGGATGATATACTATATGTTAGATATGTTAAACATATCATTAGGATACATTTAGAACTGATCAAAACTGTTCGGTAAACAATCTGCATAGTTTCTGGAGTTTCTGCAATTTCTGGAAATTTCTGGTATAAAAGGAGTAACGCATTCATGAAATGCGTGTTAACAAGGTTTTACAGGTGTAACGCATACCGTATATGCGTTTCGTAAGAAAACCACAGGTGATGCGCATACTTGTGATGCGTATCTGTCAGATTCAGTAGTGCGCAAACTTGTGATGCGTATCTGTCTGTTTTCAGTAGTGCTCAGATTCAGTGGCGCACATAACAGTTTGGAAAGTGGAAACTTTTAATTTCTTTTTCTATTTTAAATTTGCTTTTAGCTTTTACTTTATAAAAAGAAAACTTATTGGTTTTAATCATTAGATTCCTAATGTTTTTAATGATTAAAGTTTTAATAATTGAATATTCAAATTATGAATTTATATATTATTATTAATTCAAAATTTTATTAATTAATTTAATTTCGAATTTTGTAATATATTTAAATTATGAATTTGAATATTATTATTAATTCGAATTTTATTTTAATTAATGCTTTTAATAATTGAATATTTAAATTTCGAATTTAATATTATTATTAAATGCGATTTTGATTAATTTTAATTTTAAATTCGATTTTTATTAATTAAAATTGATTTTTTAATTCCTTTTTAAATAATTAGGTATTTAAATTGAGGAGTTAAATATTAATCGATGTGATCATGATTAATTTGATGTCTATAATTGTTATATGAGCATGGTGCATTGGTTATGGCCTAAAGACCCGTAGAATAAATGTTGTAATTTTATTTATGGTCTGTAATAATTAAATATGACTTGCATGTCGTTATTCTTGTAATTATTATTTCTCGAATGCAACTCGAGTTCTTTTGTAATGTATTTCAAAACGAGCTTGGAGGCAATCAATGGAGGCTTTGGAAGCAATGAAGAATTTTGTAATAATTAGTTATTACAACCATAGATTGACCTTGATCTTTTCATTAGCTCGAAAAGATCGCATAGGATCGGGCCATAACCATTGCACGTTTAATTTTGCGTAACTGCACTTTACATATGATGCATGGATATATTAGATATATGAATGGATGCATGGATGTATGGATATTTTAGAATGTATGTATTAGATACGACACATATGCCATGTTTAAACAAGATAAAATCTGTAACGATTTAAGATTTAAACAGACGATCAAGATCGTTAAATTTTTCTAAAAATCCCTTAAGAAATATTAAGTTAAACAGATGCTTTCCAACAAATAACACTCATTAAATCCTAGATCATTGAGGAGTGGATTTGCCAAAGCAAGGGCTTCTCTTTTATCGTGGTGAGATGTGATTAAGTAAACAAGCTTACTTAAATTGTTATTGTTGGGTTCAACTTAAATAAGTCGTCATAATAGGATTATGAACTTATAAGCATAGAGTTTAGTGAAATCTATTAGATAGATCGGAGCAATATGTTGTTCACTAAGCTATCCAAGAGTTATATACGATATAATTGACATAACGGTCTACCTAAATAATCATATTTAAGAGGAAAGCCAAAGCTGACTTAAAATATGATGAAATATGGATCTTGGCTCACTAAGAAAGGTTTTATGGGAACCATTTTCCGAATTGATAGTAAGGGCTATTAATTTGATAAAAATAGTGGGAGGTATATTACGAATATGCTATAAATCAACTTGAACATAATTGGTTTTACGAAACATGCAAACTAACTCATTTTATGCGCTTTTACAAAATTGTAGATAATAAATGGCAAACAACACAAACCACTTTTCGATACGATCAGTCCTAGAAAAGGAAAAGCTGATAGGGACAAACTTCCTAGATTGGTTTAGGAACTTGAGGATTGTCCTCAGGCAGGAGCGAAAGCTGTATGCCATTGAAGTTCCTCACCCAAATCCTCTTCCTGCTGGAGCCACACGTGCCGAGCAAAATGCTTATCAGAAGCATGTGGATGACTCAAATGATGTGTCATGCCTTATGCTTGCATGCATGGCTCCTGAGATTCAAAAGCAACATGAGTTGATGAATGCTTTTGAAATAATTGAGCACCTCAGAAGCATGTTTGAGGGACAAGCTCGCCAGGAGAGATATGATACGAGCAAGGCTTTGTATGCTTGCAAACAGGGAGAGCGAGACCCGGTTGGACCACACGTTCTTAAGATGATTGGGTACATTGAACAACTAAGTACCTTGGGCTTCCCGATTGGTCCGGAGGCTCAAATAGATTTGATTTTACAATCACTTAACAAGAACTTTTCTCAATTCGTTATGAACTACAACATGAATGAGATAGATAAGACACCCACTGAATTGTTGGGCATGTTAAGAACTGCTGAAACCAACATTCAGAAGGAATCTCCTACTCCCATGCTAATGGTGAACAAAGGAGGTGCCAAGGGGAAAAGAAAGTGGAAGGGCAATAAGAAGAGGAATGTGTCCAAACTGCTGCCAATCCTAATTCTGCTCCCAAGAAGGCTACCAAGCCTAAAGGAGGTGTTGAAAAGGGTGATTGTCACCACTGTGGTAAACCGGGACATTGGAGGAGAAACTGTCATGCATATTTGGAAGAACTTAAGAAGAAGAAGGCTGCTGGCCAGACTTCTGCTTCAGGTATTTATGTAATAGAAGTCAATTTGTCTACTTCTACATCTTGGGTATTGGATACCGGATGTGGTTCTCACATTTGTATAAATGTGCAGGAACTGCAAAGGAGTAGAACACTGGCTAAGGGAGAGGTAGACCTACGAGTTGGAAATGGAGCAAAGGTTGCTGCTTTGGCTGTAGGGACTTACCATTTATCGTTGCCCACTGGGCTTATATTAGAACTTGAAAACTGTTTGTATGTGCCTTCTATTTGTAGAAACATTATTTCTGTTTCTTGTTTGGACAAGAAAGGTTTTTCATTTACCTTTAAAGACAATGGTTTCTCTTTTGGTTTGAATGACATTACCTATGGTGTTGCACAATTATTTAACGGTTTGTATGTTCTTAATTTAGATACTCCTATCTTGAATGTAAATAACAAACGACTTAAGACTAATGACTCAAATCAAACATACCTTTGGCACTGTCGTCTAGGCCATATAAACGAGAAACGCATTTCCAAGTTACATCAAGATGGTTTCTTGGATCAGTTTGATTTTGAATCATATGATGAATGCGAGGCTTGTTTACTAGGCAAGATGACTAAAGCTCCTTTTACCGGACAGGGTAAGAGGGCCACCGTACGACTAGAACTAATACATAGCGATGTATGTGGTCCTATGAGATCGATGGCAAGGGGTGGCTATTTCTACTTCATTACGTTTACTGATGATTTCAGTAGATACGGATATGTATATCTTTTGAAGAACAAATCCGAGGCATTTGAAAAGTTCAAAGAGTATAAGGTAGAAGTAGAAAAGCAAATTGGCGAAAGCATAAAAACTCTAAGATCTGATCGAGGAGGTGAATACTTAAGCCATGAGTTTAAGAACTATTTGAGGGAGTGTGGTATTGTATCACAACTAACTCCTCCTGGAACACCACAATGGAATGGGGTTTCTGAAAGGAGGAATCGTACCTTGTTGGACATGGTGCGATCTATGATTAGTCAAGCAGATCTTCCAATTAGTTTCTGGGGTTATGCCCTGGAAACGGTTGCATATACACTAAACCGTGTTCCTACTAAAACGGTTCAACAAACTCCATATGAGATATGGACAGAGAAACGGCAAAGCATGTCCTTTATGAAAGTATGGGGATGTGAAGCATTTGTGAAACGCCTAACATCAGACAAGCTTGGACCGAAATCTGAAAAATGTAATTTTGTGGGATACCCAAAGGAAACAAAGGGTTATTCTTTCTATAGTCCCTCGGAGAACAAAGTAATTGTTGCTCGAACTGCTGTATTCTTGGAAAGAGAGCTAGTCTCTAGAAAAGATAGTGGGAGGAAAATAGATCTCGATGAAGATCGAGAACCACTTGATAACATTGAACCAGAAGGGGAGCATGAGCAAGAAATACAAGATAACATTGCTCAAGAAACACAGGTTGTTCGTAGATCTAGTAGGATTCGCCATGAGTCAAAGAGGAATTATGGATTTCTCTTAACTCAAAATGACGATGTGATGCTCATAGACCAAGATGAGCCTCTCACCTACCAAGATGCTATGAACTCACCAGACTCTGAGAGATGGCAAGAAGCCATGAATTCTGAGATGGATTCCATGTATGAAAACCAAGTATGGACTTTGGTTGATCCACCCGAAGGGGTAAAACCTATAGAGTGCAAATGGATTTTCAAGAAGAAAATCGACATGGAAGGTAAAATACAGACCTATAAAGCTCGATTGGTTGCAAAAGGCTTCAAACAAATTCATGGTATTGACTATGATGAAACCTTTTCACCAGTGGCAATGATAAAATCCAACAGAATTTTGCTTGCAATAGCGGCTTACTATGATTACGAAATATGGCAGATGGATGTCAAAACAGCCTTCCTTAACGGGAGCCTTGAAGAGGATGTGTACATGACACAACCTGAAGGTTTTGGAAATCCAAAGGATGCCGGAAAGGTATGTAAGCTGCATAGATCCATTTATGGATTGAAGCAGGCCTCTCGGAGATGGAACATCCGGTTTGATGAAATAGTCAAAGGTTTTGGCTTTATTCAGAACGTGGATGAACCATGTGTTTACAAAAAGGTTAGTGGGAGCCATGTGGCATTCCTAGTATTATATGTCGATGATATATTATTAATAGGGAATGACATTCCTTCTCTACAGGCTGTAAAGACTTGGTTAGGACAAAGTTTTTCTATGAAAGACTTGGGCGAGACTACCTATATATTAGGGATCAGGATCTATAGAGATAGATCAAGAAGATTAATCGGCTTAAGCCAGAGTATATATATTGACAAGATTTTGCATCGTTTTGGAATGCAAGATGCAAAAAGGGGATATGTCCCCATATCTCATGGGATAACGATCTCAAAAGAGAATGGTCCTAAATCATTGGATGATAAGGACCGCATGAGTAAGATTCCATATGCTTCAGCAATTGGATCTATCATGTATGCGATGATATGTACTCGTCCGGATGTCTCGTATGCTTTGAGCATGACGAGCAGATACCAGTCTAATCCAGGTGAAGGTCACTGGACGGCGGTCAAGAATATTCTTAAGTACTTGAAAAGGACTAAAGATTCATTCTTGGTGTATGGAGGAGAGGAGAAGCTAATGGTAAAGGGTTACACGGATGCTAGTTTCCAGACTGACAGAGATGACTTTGTGTCTCAGTCTGGATTTGTGTTTTGCCTAAATGGAGGTGCTGTAAGCTGGAAAAGTTCGAAGCAAGACACAGTAGCTGATTCTACAATGGAATCCGAGTATATTGCGGCATGTGAAGCAGCCAAGGAGGCTGTATGGATACGGAAATTCATTACAGTACTTGGTGTAGTTCCATCGATCGCAGATCCCATAGATCTTTACTGCGATAATAATGGAGCTATAGCACAAGCCAAGGAGCCGAGAGCTCACAGCAGAACAAAGCATATACTTCGGAGATATCACCTTATTCGAGAGATAAATGATAGAGGAGATATTCACATATGTAAAGTGCATACTGATGATAATATTGCAGACCCGCTGACTAAGGCTCTGTCGCAGCAGAAGCATGAATGTCACACTAGTAGCATGGGTATTCGATACATGGGTGATTGGCTCTAGTGCTAGTGGGAGATTGTTAGTATTGGTGCCCTAGAGTCAATACAATCAATTGTATTTGTGTTTGAGTGATTTTATATATTTGATATATATATTTATTATTGGCTTTATTTACTGCGAAATAAATAAAGTATAATAAATGTCCTTGGAATCTTGATACAAATTATGTAGTTGCAAGTATGTGACTTGAACATGAGATTATATAATGACTGTATCATATTCTTAAATGTCCCTAGCCGAGTATTATTATTACTTAGGACAATAATAATACATTAAGGCTAGTATGTTTATTGACAAGATGACCACATCTCATTGGTCATAAGTATGCAGATACTAAAAGCAATGCATAGGTAACTGTACGAGTACAGGGTACTGGACAGACCCACCGTGAGATACATCATGATAAATAATAATAATAAATGTGTCATATGTATTCTCACAGTGATAATAGTGTAATGATCCTTAGACCTGAAGTCGTTATAATTCTACATGAGAATTAATATATTTTGAATTCGTCAAAAGTTATCTTTAGCCGGATAATGATAAAGGTGAATATCGGATATATTATGAATCATGTGAGAAATATGAACGATCTAAATGGGATTTAAATCTCCTGATAAAGGAGTGATATTATCGGCCTCTTGTTTGAGTGAGACTATGAAATGCATGGCCATGCTCAAATGTTGATTTGATTAAATAGTCTACCCATCGATCAAGAAAATGAAGATTAAATTATGAAGAGGATGACACGTTACATGCCTCGAGTTTAATCTATAATATCATGATTTAAAGGGATTATATTACATGGAACATTAGTCATAAAAGGTTGATTGAATCGTTGATTTAATTATTGTTTAATTGGGTAGCAATAATGTGTTACTAGACGCCGCTTATTGTTTGTAATTTTATTAGAGAATAAAATTATTGCCAATTAAATAATAACCTACAGGGTCACACACATAGAATGTTTAAAAGGGAAATTAATTTATTTTATGAATTTAAATTAATAATAATTTAAATTATGAATTTAAATTAATAATAAATAATAATTTGAATTTTATAAAATTAATTAAGTGAGACTTGATTAGTTAAAGATAAAATTTGAAGATGTATTTTCTTGACTTATTTGATTAATTAAGTATGACTTAATTAATTTATTTAAATAAATAAGATTTGTTTAAATAAAAATGGCCTAATTGTTTAAGGCCTCATTTTGCTTTATTTCTCTTTATAAGCCAAGAGTTGGCAAGTCATTTGAGAGACAACATAGCTGAAATTTCAGTTGTAAAAACACAAGGGAGAAATCAAGATTTGTCAAGAACACATCGATTATTTATTTTTGGCTAGTACCTCGTCCCGTGGCGAAAATCGTTCGACGATTCAAGCAAGCATTCAAGTGTGGATACCGGTGGAGGAGTTATAATTTTAGCTCTCAAATCAACAAGCTAGGATCTCCATTTGTCATCCATTGGAAAGCTTAAACAAGGTACAATCTTGTTCTTGAGAAATTTTTATACCATGATCATCATTTTATACATGGATCCGGGCTTTGGAATTCATTTTTAATTGTTATTTACGTTATTTCCGTTGCGTTGTTATGCCCGAATTCCAACATGAGCAACTCGACTCTTGGACTTAGATTGTGTAAGTATACACCAATCCCAGTGATATTACATAATACATCGAGAATGTTTTAAAACAAAAAATATATATAAGGTACAAGTTTTACTTTTATATATAAGTTATCATGTAAGCAAGTCCTGTGATTGAAGAAAAGAAACAAGTTCTGGGTTCATCTCTCAACATGTATGTAACAAAATGCTGCTCCTAAATCCCGCATAGTAGAGGGCTAGAAGCTTTGACAGTTGAAAGCAACAGTGCGAGCTAAGAGCTCTTTCGCTCCTCCCTATGGAAACTTAAGAAAAAACTATCCGTTGATTTTCATTAAGCACTAACAATGTGCATACCCGTTTATGTTAATGCACTCAACTTGAATCTTCTATAGGTTTCCCTACAAACTGAGTACTTTTTCGTTGTTTTTCTGCTCCATTGTGTGTGAGAAAAATGCACAAGAATAGTTGACGCCAAGGCTATCTCCTTTCTATAGGTTTTGGGAATCGATACTTGCTACTCTACTCCATATAGGAGCAGAGAAGTGTCACTGTTGGAATATGAACATTATCTGCAGAATGAAAAATTAAATGTTATTTGTAGTAGTGCAGTTATGATTGAAGTACCATAACCTGATGAATCAAGTAACCGATGCCACACTTATCCCAAATAAGATCCATATGATATATCAGAGTGCTAAATTCAGGAAAGCATAGCAGTGAAGTGGTAGGTTATGTTGAGCTTGATACACTTTATCCCAAATATTTATACTCACCACCTGAACTCTGCATCTTTGATCACAAGAGATGAAGCCAGACATTTCTCCTGCTGACCCATTATTTTGTTGATCACGAAAGTACACCTAATTATATATGAAGAAGATCAACAAGTAAGACGAAAAATCATGATATACATATACATTCATTTACTAGAGAGGTGACATGATAATTAGATACTGCAAGTCCTGTTACAGTTTACATTTCTGACGAGTCACTAGTGAGTACTTAAAGAGAAAATTGATCTTCTGAATGAATTTAGCATAGATGTTGGCATGTTACTCACAATAAAAACTTTCAACTCAGGAACATTTAGCCAAGTGAACAATTCCCTTAGCGCAATACAAAGAAGAAAGAATATGTATAACAATGTTAATACTGGTAAGTCATATTCAACAAATCCATGTATGCATCTGAAATTGACCAAGAGATTAACATTATTTAAAACTAGCAAAACTTTCTTAACTATAGTCAAACACATAACATATTCACCATCACAAACAGATACGTGAAGGACTAGAGAATTTAGAAAACACGTTGTACATGGTTCTGTTACACTAAATGATAGCCACGACACAGATACAAAGCCAATCCAATAGGACTGACATTCTCTTTATATAGATCTTCCATGACATATTATGTCACTTTCTCACTATTTACAATAACCTTAGCACAAAATTAATTTGTATCGACTGCAATGATCCACGACACACACCATTAGAACTACATTTCTTGCTCTTCACCAATTTCTCCAACACTGATCTTCCCTGTTAGTCTCAACCAACTCCAAAACCAATTTAGAACCTCTGTCCTTCCTCTTCTGCAACACTTTCCGAACTTGATCCAAATGTAAAGCTAACCTTATTCTCCTCCCTTCGATGAAATAACTAGCATGCATTTTTTCCAATTTGTAATAGTAAAAATCTACAGCGTACCATGATCTGGAGATACAACTACCAAAACATAATAATTTTAGAATAAATACTTAATATAACACTTGTAATGTACAGATGCGCTACAAATAAAAAATTTGTTTAATGTGCCAGTAGTCACAATGCTATTCATTCGGATGCCTATCACCTTGCATAAACGAACAATGTACATACTTGTAATGTGAAATAGGTGATGCAGGTTTTAGAAGAAATCTTGGAGTCCCATTAAACATATAAATTATGATAAAATTATAACTTAGAGATGACGTAGCAGGAGAGTGTATGTAGAAGATCAAGAATCAAGTTGCTTCCTTTTTATATATTCTCTAGTTGTGGTCTAAATGTAATGGATAACAGTGCTAAGAGTTCATACATTCACCAATGCTTTGCCAGAAGCAATATTGTAGGATTCAAGAAACAATGTCCCCTTAATAGATATCCAAAACTATCAATTTCCTAAACAGTAATCATATTGAGATTGGCTACTAGCTTAGGTATTGTAAACGATCATATATATAACAAACCTGAATCTTTGAGATTTATCAAGCGTGTGTATACTTAAGACAATCACAATGGCTTCTTTTACTCATCATCTTCATCTCCTAACTTCCCCTCTTCTGCTGGCCAGTCTCTTGCTGCTTACAACAGTCACCCGTGGCACACAAGTCATCCAACACAGTACTATGATATCTCTTCATCTATGTACATAAACATATCTTATAGTATATCGCTAGAAGGAAAAAAAATATCAGACAACACTTAATTAATGCTTCAAAACAACCATTGTCCTAAAAAACAGACTACAGTTTTTATTTTATTTTTTTTGGTCTCTGAAAAACCATCGTGCGACCCAGCCTTAATACGACAATTTGAGCCCGTTTTCTGTTCATATACGAGAAAGCGGTTTTAGGGCCATTGTCTGAGGCTTGTAACAGAGGGCAGCTCGATAGTCAATACGTTTTCAGGCCTTCAGACAATGGCCCAAGACAGTTGTCTAATGCTTTTTTTTTGTCTTGTAGTCATGTAGTGTATGCTGCTTTGTAGTAAAAATTTAAATATGATTTGATTACACATAACTCTTATATTTTCTTGTTTTGCAGATGAGAAAGAAAGCCTTCTTGAAGGCATTAACAATTTCAGACAATCACAAAACTTATCTGCATTGACAATGAACAAAAAGGCATCATGCTTTGCCAAGGAAATAGCCAAACAACTAGAAGGGGAACCTTGTTCTCAAGTAACTGATTCAAACAGTGTCCCTGGAGTCCCGGACATTCTTAAGAAATGCAAGGTCCACATCAGTTCCACGACAGATGGATTAATGTTGTCTGTTTGTGTTGTGAACAGGGTTCCGAGTCTTGTTTTAAATAACTTTACGCAAACATTTTACGGTAAGTATCTGAAGAGTTCGAAGTTCACCGGAGCTGGCATTGGTAAAGAAGATGATTGGACAGTTGTTGTGTTGAGCACAAATACACCAGCTGGAACTTTTTCAAGTATTGCTTGTAAATCAGTTTGTTGTAGATTCTGCTACTTGATTGTGCTTTTGGGTTTGTTTTTAACATGGCTAATTTATTAGCTAAATAGTAGTAAGGTAGCACTACCATTACTAATTGGCTCAATCTATGTAATGTTGATTAATCCAGACTTTCTTAAGCATATTTTTACAAGCAGCTTTGCGTGTATCTTCGTTTAATGGAAGTAGATCACTTCTTGTGCATGCGCTGCATTACAAGAAAAACTGCTTTTTCGATTTAGCTTTTACATTGAATTCGTCGAAGCCAACAACATGTTGGTGCAGTGGTTGAGCCACTGGCCTCCTTTGAGGAGGTCAGGGGTTCGACTCCTGCATGTGTGAGTTTCTTAGTTTGTATTAGGTTTCCTTTCTGTATTTGTATTTCTATATTTGTAATAGCCGGAGGTCCTTCGGAAACAGCCTCTCTAACTGAGTAAGTTTCGTTTTATTGAATTCGTCGAAAGTAAGCTAATTAGTTTAAAAAAATTATGTTTTAATTTGTGAACACTTTTTAAGTTTCCTTTATTTCTTTGATGGAGTGTTGAGCTGTAATTGGAGCCGGGTGCCCGACTCGAATTCGTTTAACTGAGCTCAATTCGATTCGTTTAGTTAAATAAGCCGAGTTCGAATAGAGGTTCCGGCTCGTTTAATTAAACGAGCCAGCTCGACTGGATTCGTGAAATTAAATGAGCCGAGTTTGGTCAGATATTTAGGCTCGATTAAGTGTAAAATTAAACGAGCCGTCTCGCTCGACTCGTTAAAACTGGCTCGTGTAGCTAAACGAGCCGGTTCGGCTCGGGTAGAGGTTTAGACTCGATTAGTTAAACAAGCCGGCTCGACTCGACTTGATTAACCTCGAATCGATTAAAGTCTGACTTGAAACTCGACTCGCCCAACTCGAATTACAGCTCTAAAAATTTGTGTGTTAGAATTGTATTTATCAAAAATCAGAATGGTACTATTTAAAAGACGGAAGGTAATTAAGTGTTCAAGATAAAGAGCCCGTTGTAACTACTTTCGTAATTTTAAAATTTATCTATTTAGGTTGATTTTATTGAAAGTAAATTTATTTAAAAAATTGATTAAAATAATAAAAATTTATATTTTTCTAAACATAGTGTAAAAGTATAAAATACAAATATATGCAAAAAATATGATACGAGTCAGAAGATAACTCAAATATATAAAAATTGATATCGAAAAAAAAAGTTGAAAAAATACATCGAATAAATGTAATAAACAATTAAAGACTAGTAGTACAAGTTTCGCACCCATTATCCAATACACACAAATAATTTATTTTCATTTTAAGTAGACATAAAAATAATATAAGTACACACAAACATGCTCAAAGCATATGAACCTTAAGACTAGTAGTACAAGTTTGGCACCCATTATCTATCCAAACAAATGTAAATTAAGTTTAGAGAAATTGACACTTTGTATCCATTATCTTTGTCACTTTTTGTCAAAATGGTTCTATACTTTAAATTGTGGCACTTTGCATTCCCCATCTTATAATGTCGCTTCGATTTGCACTTTTTCGTTAACTTCAATCTAATTGTGCCGTTAACGTTAGATTAGGAGGGGTATTAGAGAGTAATTAGACTTTTTAATTCCCTCTATTTTATCCTTATTTTAATCCCGCCTATGCGCTTCTCCTTTATTCACTAAACCCTAATCCCCTTTTATTGTTAGAGCATATTCATAACAATCTTACCAAAAATGAAATGTGAGGTCGATTAAGGTTACTTGTTGATGGAAAATACAGTTGGGCTCCTGTTCCAGGTGAATATTGGGAAGAGGTTCTTGACGAAGGTAAAGAAATTCCGATCATTCGTGAACCAACTCTAACAAATGGGTTTGAAATTCCAAGTTATGGGGATAAGATCTCTATTGTTCATCTTTAATTAAAGTGAAGCTATATGTGATAGTTTTTTTTGCATGCATGTTGTTTAATTGAAGAATGACTTTTTAAAGTATATGACCATTTTGACAAAAGTGACAAAGATAATGGGTGCAAAATGTCAATTTTAGTTACAAGTTACATTCCCTATCTTTATTCCAAATTCAACCATATATATATTATTTTATAATTGCATTTTACATCCCCTAAATTTAAAACATAGATTAAATCACAACCTCTTATGCATATTTTATTAAAAACATTATCACTTTTAACGAATATATTGACATATGCATTGTTGCATATTGATTATATAAATTTTAAAATTTAAAAATGTGATTAATTTTACACTAATAAAAGTTTAAAATTATAATTTAATTTTTTTTAACCATTAATCTTAATAAGATATTTATAAAATTTGAACTATCAGATTTCAATTAAATAAAGTTGTGAAATATTATGGTATACGATACATAATAAAATCATTAAAATACATTTATACCATCTTAAACTATATAATATATAATAATTTCACAATTTTATATCGTATTTGTTAATATATTTATTATAAATGATATTATTTTTGATATGTGATTCAACCTTTTGAAGTTAAAATTGTATAATATAATTTATAAAATTATATATACATAATTGAGTTTAGAGTAAAATTGAAAATGTAAAATGCAATTAATTTTACATTAAATATCACAATCTTTTTCTTCAAAAAAGAATGAAATGAACATTTTTTATAAATAAAACTAGCTTCAATTCCCGTGCAAGGCACGGGATTGTTCTATTTTATAATTGGTATTGTAGTTTTTCTCGTTACTTTTTGATATTAATATTAGCAATTGATATTGTGACGATTAAAATTCTTTTTCAGTTTAGCGCATTTTTTTTAATCAACGTTTATTTTGTCCCCATTTCAAGATCTCCAATTTTGGTTAAAAAATTCAAATGTACCATTTATTTTTCCAAAGTACTCAGAGTCATGTATTTCTTGTATTTGATATTACAGAATGTCAAATAATGCACCAGAGCCAAGAAAGTATAAAAAAATATTGTATTAGACACATTTCTATAAAGTAAAAATACTCGGTACAAAAATTAATTTATTATGTAGATTGCATAGCAAAAATTTGTAGTTAGCAATCTGATGTTAATGTTTTATTTCTTCAAGTTCCAACTTCCAAGGCTTCTATACTCGTGCGAGGCACAAACTGTTTCGAATACTTAGTTAATTGCAATGTAAAGAAAGTGTTATAATTAAGTAGATAATATTAAATAAACATATTAAATACGAATTTTAATTGATGTATATTAATGAATGTACTTATTAAATACAAAATTTAACTTATGTGTATTAATGAATGCTATATTAATGAATGCACATATTAAATACGAATTTTAATTGATGTGTATTAATGAATGCAGAAGGTTAAAATAGTAATTTAACATGGATTAAAATGGTACATGTTGTGGTATTATATATATAGTAGATTCGGACATACGATACGACTCATAAATATGAAGTCATAACTGAAGATAAAGATGCAAGTTATAAAAGACTGAATTCAAACTTTTAAGAAGATACTCTCTCTGTTTCATAAATATTGTTTTTATTTAATTTTTAAAAATTAAATTTATTTAAATTTGACCAAGAATTTAAAAATATTTGTTTATAATTTTACATATTTTTAAGTTCGTTATAAAATAGAAATTAAATTTTTTTTTTTGATTTTTTTAAAAAATAAATATTATTATATAATATATTTAATTGATTGTTCAAAATTGATAAATTTAATTTTGAAAATTCAAACTAAAATATGGGGACGGAGGAAATATATGTTGTTTTGTCCTGAATTTAATTGTATTTCCTCTTGCAGATAGACATTGCCTACTCCCTGAAATCACCATTAATTATGTTTACAAGATACAGCTTACTCATCCCCCTCGTGACGCCCGTTTCTGGCGACGTGTCCTACGCGCATGGTTCCATATGCCACGTACATGTATCAAGTCTTGTAACATAGCCACGTGTTAAACATGCATGCAGCTTTCGTTCTTCCCACTATTTTATAAATCATTTGCATCCCCACCTTACAGTTCTCATCATATTCAACCTTACATGTTTTCTCGTTTTGTTTCTGTTTCAAGAGTCTTACCAATCTGCAAGCCAAATCTTAGCGAGAGGTTTTGCTTTCCGGCAATCAGTACAAGTTTTCAGGCAAAAAGACAGTTGTTTGTGAGAGGAATGGCGTCAGGGGGCAACCAGTTTCCTCCTCAGAAACAGGACGCTCAGCCGGGGAAAGAGCATGTCATGGACCCTAACCCTCAGGCCACTAGTCATCAATACAACCCTGCTAACAAACTTCAAGTATGATTTCTCTGTTTCTGTATAAATATTTGTATGTTTAACTCTTAAGTCTATGCATTTCATTTTTCTACCATTAATTTGTGTGTGCCTCCTGGCGGAAAAAATATTCTTGATCATGTATAATTATGGTGTAACCCGGATTGCAGGGAAAAGTGGCATTAGTTACTGGTGGTGATTCAGGAATAGGAAGATCAGTATGCCATTGTTTTGCATTGGAAGGTGCCACTGTGGCCTTCACTTATGTTAAGGGTCAAGAGGACAAGGATGCTAAAGACACCCTTGACATGATAAAGAAGGCTAAGAGCTCGGAAGCCAAAGATCCTATTGCGGTGCCAACGGACTTGGGGTTCGATGAAAATTGCAAGAAAGTTGTAGATGAGGTTGTCAAAGCATTTGGCAGAATTGATATTCTTGTTAACAACGCGGCTGAGCAGTACAAGGCATCCTCAGTTGAGGAGATTGACGAAGAGAGGCTTTTGAGGGTTTTCAGGACTAACATCTTTTCGTACTTCTTCCTCACCAGGTAATGTTTCTACTGTTAGTACTAGTTTTAGTCCATTGAATACTCTTTGCTTTTTTGACAAATCGAGATACTCAATTGAGTTCGAGAGTGTTTAGTTTTTGTATCCTATGGTCACAAAAGATAATGTTTAATGTGAGTTGGTATGAAATTATGATGTTTTAGGCATGCATTGAAGCACATGAAGGAAGGGAGTTGCATAATAAACACAACATCAGTGAATGCATACAAGGGCAATGCAAAGCTCCTGGACTACACATCTACCAAAGGTGCAATCGTAGCGTTCACCAGAGGGCTTGCACTGCAGCTGGTCGAGAAAGGCATTCGTGTGAATGGAGTCGCCCCAGGACCGATTTGGACACCACTAATTCCAGCCTCGTTTGACGAGGAAGAAAGTGCAAAGTTTGGGAGTCAAACACCAATGAAAAGGGCAGGTCAGCCAATTGAAGTTGCTACAGCCTATGTATTCCTTGCTTGTAATGCTGATTCTTCTTATTACACTGGACAAGTTCTTCATCCAAATGGTAAAGGCACCGCTACTATTAGTTCCTCTGTTTTTGTTAAAGTTTAATTTCGTTTGATTTTGGATTGTTAGTGTATCAAGATTTTATGATGCAGGTGGGACAATTGTTAATGCTTAATGTGTGGAAGATGTGAAGCTTTGGGGATATGGTGCAGCAACTAATTAACTAGTGCTTGTATGGTTGTAGTTGTAAACCCTTGATGTATGCCAGGGTTGTGTTGTAGTGGTAAACTCTGTTCTATGTTCAATAATCATAATGCACTGCTGTCACTGTTCTATGTTCAATAATCATAATGCACTGCTGTGCTTGTGTGTGTGGTTGTATATTCATGTGCCATCTACTGTTTTCGAAATATTTGTGCTCTGTATTACCCTCTGTTCATCTCAATTCCATCTATGAGGTCCACTATTAGTGCTAAACCAGCTCTAGCAAGAACTTCATCGATTTCACCCCAGAGAATAAGCATCTATCGATATACAGCAAAGCGTCGATGAAACGATAAATTACCTACAGCACAACTTCCTCGATTAATCGACTAATGAATATACCAAAATTTCCTGTTACAATCACTTACCATTTGTTTCTAAATTCCAACTATTTAGATTTAGAGGTTTAAAATCAGGATAGCAATGACAATAGTACTGTACGCCTACAAATCTTGGCTCTCTCGTTATTCATTACCAAAACTCAAGGGTTCATTCCCCTCGGGCCGGGCCTCGACAAGTCGAGTAGTCAACAAACCTTTCTGCACTACTTACCGTGTTGCTAATCCAGTAATTATTGTAGAGTTGGAGGGCTGTAGCCTGTAAATTGAGCCGGATTATTGGGCATTTTGACTTATATTTGGTTTGAAAATATGGTACATGTCAGATTCGTTTTAAATAGTTTAAATTTGACGGGAAAGTTAAATCTGGATAATATATGATTTTGGATATGAATATTTATATACCCGTTTAGATTAAGTCTCGTATATTATTAATAAAATGCGGGCTACTTGTGTAAGGCATGAGCTATCATATATTATTATTGTTATTAATTAATATACAATTATTTGATTTATTATAAAATTTTAATTTATTTCAATAAATTTTATTTTAATTTTAAATTTACATATGTTACATACTTAATTTCATGACATATTTATTGTTAAATATTTTAAGAAATCAATAGATATTTTAAAAAATTTAGTGTAGTCTAAAATTCTAGAAGAAAGAATTACATGAAGAAGTATGTGCGAGCTATGTTTCTAATCGGGATATAATGAAAACGTTTATAATTCTATAAAATATGTGGGTTTATATTGGCCACAATATAAATTATTTTAGGCTTTTAATTTTAATAAATTGAATACTTCCTCCGTCCCGTTTATATTGTCCACAATTCCATTTTTGCATGTCCCAAAAGTATTGATCATGTTTCCTTAATGAAACAAATTGAGGGTTAAATATGTTAAGTTTTTCTAAATATGTAAACAATTGAGAGTAAATTTGACAGTTTTCACATGATTGCTAAATACGTGTTTTTTGATTGACCACAAATATAAACGAGTCGGAGGGAGTATAATTTAACTGAATTTGGAAATTTTAACACATTTTTTTAATTTTTTAAAAATGTACTTTTGTGCCTTATTGGTAAATTTTGTTGTTTATAATAAATAGATTAATATTTTTAATATAATTTTTTTAACTTGTTATTTTTAGGAAGGTGTTAACAACCTATTGGTAAATTTGTTGTTTATAATAAATAAATTAACATTATTAATATAATTTTTTTAACTTGTTATTTTTAGGAAGGTGTTAACAATTTTTTGGAAGGTGTTAACCAACCAACAAACTAACCAAATATAGCTTGTTTTGCTTATAATAGTACAGTATAAATTTCTAACTGAATATGATTTATGATCCATATTCAGTAAACCTAAATATGAAACAAATTATTAGTTCATTACCTTTCTAGTTAAATAGTATATTAAAATTTCATAAAATACAATTCTTAACATCATTTATAACTTTAAATTTTCATAAAATACGAGTCATTCAACCAATTAATTATCATCATATACTTAATATATCATTTATTTAAGTCTTCAGTTCGTAATTATTATATATTTTTATAAAAATATATTTATTTTAGAATAAATGATTATTTATATAGTTCAAACAAAAATGAAATTCAATTTTAGCGGATCGTATTTGGCTCATATTCGATAAATCACAAATTATCCGGTTAGAACAAGGAATATACGATATGGCTCAAATTCGGTTCAGATCCGAACCTCAATATTCGGGTTCGGTTTAGATTCAAATAAAATGATCCCGGGTCCAAATATGAACATGATAAAAGTAAAATGATCCGGTACTTGAGCAAAGGGATGTCCGATTCTTACGGGATCATTTTACACCCTTAATTGAAGCCACGGGTAGGGGTAATCAAAATCAAATATCTAGTTTTGTTATAACGGTTTTTTTGGATTATAAAAAATTCATTCAGGTTTGGGTTCTTGTTAGGATTTATGGGTGATAGCTTAGAGACAACTTAACTAGTACTTAGTTTTATTTGTATAGACTAAGTAGAACATACTGTCACAGTCATAGTGTGTCTTTGTAATCGAATAATCTACTGTCATGTAATAATTGTATCTCTTGGAAGAAGTTCATACATTTGTTCAATCCTCAAGACATACATAAGGAAGAAAGAAAGAATAAATGTTACTGTCACAACATTGACAGTAAGGTTACAAGAAGACAACATGTTGCAAGGTCACGACAGCAAGTTTCATCTGACAGCAACATTGGCGGAAGCATGAAGACATCAATATTCTCACACTTTGACAGCAAGTTTGAAAGTCCCGACAGCATCATTGGCTGGGACTCATACTGTCATCCAAGGAACATTCTCATGACAGCAAACTTGGCATCAAAGGTTACTGTCTCAATGGAATATTTGAATTAGGGATTTATCTCAGTCAAACCCGTGACAGTTTAGATGTTCAAGAAACAGTTTTGCTGCATTTTGTCAAAGATTGTATCAGACCTACAAGACTACGGTCGAAGCTTGAAAGATCACAAGACGAAACTCGACAATTCAAGAGTATGACAAGTCTACATCTACTAGAATTATTTTAGCTAGTTTTAGAAAGAACCCAGATTGCTTTATGCTTAATGATAGTCTGTTTGTATAGCATTTTGGGAAATTCACATGGGTGTGCAATTTGTAAAAAGATGCCACTTGAAAATGACAGCGGCTCCATAACCCATGTGACAGAGATGTTAGAGAAGATTAGTCTTTATAGATACATCTCTCATTCTTTCTATAATCAATTCAAGAAGTCAAAGCTTGAGAAAATACTTTTTCTCGAGGTTGTAGCAACACTTCGCAAAATAAATAAAACATTTATTTTGTGAGAACATCTTGAGTTACTACTTGTGTTTGCAATTCTTGTATAGATAGTTTACAAACTTTATCATTGTTGTTGAGGCAAAGATTTGGAATTATCTATATTGCATTCAACCCCCCCCCTTCTGCAATATACTCCGGGACCAACAACTGGTATCAGAGCAACAGATTGACATACTAATCTGAGATCATAACGAGTATACAGAAGTCAAGTGGTATCAAGATTCCAGTATTTGATAAAGAGAACTACAATTTTTGGAAAAGAAAATTCTTGTTATTTATCATAGTTGCACATCCAGTGTATTTGGGGATTCTCGAGAATGGCCCCTTCATTCCTAAGAAAGAAGTAGCTGCTGCCACTGTGAATGGTAAAGTAATTCCAACTCACTGGGTTGCTTAGAGACCCTCAGAATACATAGAATCTGAGAAAGAAAAGGTAACCTTGGATGACTACTTACAACTCATCTTGCTTGACTCTCTCACACTGGACAAAGCCATGTGTGAAAATGTTATGGGATGCTCATCTACTAAAGAGATGTGGAGCAAGATAGAATTGTTGTGTGAAGAAAGTTGTTAAATATAATTGATGTGGTTAATATCAGTGTTTAAGTTTTATAGGTAAAAACAGAGTTTAACTTGAAACAGGAAGCAGACAGAGTTTAGTTAAACTCTGACAGTTGGAAGCTTGACAGAGTTTGGTTAAACTCTGTCTGGAGGAAGCGCGTCTCCAGTCAACAGTGATTAAAGATTAATTGAAGATAATTATGGAAGCAATATCTTTACAGATTGGATAGCTGTTAAAGAGATTGAGTTGACTTAGGAGATGTGTAGCAATCATAATTGATAACATTTGTATAGCTGATTTATAGGCGAATCAATTATCGATTGTACGTAGTTGTATATCTTTATAAATACAGTTAGGTTAACCCTAGAAGGGTATCGATCGTGTAATACAATATCTTTCATTGTAACCTAAGCAGCTCTCTGTGATATTTTACATCACTAAGAGAGAAGTTAATTCCAAACAGTTTTTAAAAGTTATTTAAGAACTTATTGTTATTCTCTCATACTTAGTTGATTATAATCTGTGTATTCGGCCTAACAATTGGTATCAAAGCTTAATCTGTTAATTTAATACAGTTTAAGATCCACACACACACAACTATAATCAATGGCAGAAATTCCTCCTCCAACAACAGGCTCTAGTGCTGAGAAGGCTCAACCTCCAACTGTGAGTCGATATGAGACATTCAGGGTTCCTATTCTCAAGACATCAGAATACTCAACCTGGAAGGTGAAAATGGCTATGTTTCTGGAGGCTACAGATCCAGAATATCTTGACAGAATTTATGAAGGACCTCATAAGCCTACAAAATTATCTGTTGTTACTGCTGGACAGGAAGCAAAATCTATTCCAAAGGAGAAGAAAGATTTGACTCCTGAGGACATTTCATCCATTGGTAAGGATGCAAAGGTTAGACATCTGGTTCATAGTTCATTGGATAATGTTATGTCTAACAAAGTGATCAATTGTAAAACTGCAAAAGAGATCTGGGATGCTCTAGAGGTTAGATGTCAGGGAACTGCTGCAATCAAGAAGAATAGAAGGAACATACTCACACAGGAGTATGAACACTTTGAGGCTAAATCTGAAGAATCAATGACAGAAACCTTTGACAGATTCTGTAAGCTACTTAATGATCTGTCACTGGTTAATAAAGAATATGATCTATGTTAGGTCCAAATGTGTTGTAGAGGGGGGGTGAATACAACTTTTCGAATATGAGAGGCAATAAAAACGATGCAATAAATGAACACACAGATTCAAGGAATATATTTCTTTATATATAACTTGAAAGGGTTGCTACAACATTCATTACAAAGTATAACAGAAGTTGAGAGAGAAGTGAATGATACTAAGCTCTGTGAATGCACTCTCTCTTTTTCTCTTGTGTTTTTCTCTAGAATTGCTCACACACTAAAACATTACACAAGTACTTCTATTTATACTACATGTAATCTATGTCCTGTAGTCTTCAAAGACTAAGATGTACGTGGCCCAATGATGTCCACATAATTCTTGCCTTATCTTGAAAGCTTGGAAATCTGCCAATCAGAAGATGCCATGTGTCATGTTGAAGCTGCACCTAAGTAGAACTTCTACTTGAGAATTTCTACTTGGCTATCTCGAAATTCCTAAGTGGAACTTCTACTTGGCTATCTCGAAATTCCTAAGTAGAACTTCTACTTGAGAATTTCTACTTAGCCATCCAGAACATTTAGTACTTAGAAAATATTCTGGTCTTCAACTTGAAACTTCAATGCACATCTTGAACTTGTGATATCTTCATGTCTTCTTTATTCTTCAACAAGCTCTTGAACATGGTTCTTTATTACTGACATAAACTTGCTATCAATGTCCTGACACTTGATGCAATGGTCTGGTTCATAAGTGACTAGTCTTGATAGTGTTTCTGCTTCTTGAATAAATTACCATATTCAATGAATAACTTGGCTTTCCAATATTTGCTTTCCTTCTTCTTCACTTGAAATCAATTGGTCTTGTTGATACTGATAGTTATGATCTTGATTCTTGATTAATCAAATCACTGAGGCATGAACAACTTTAACTTGAACTTCTCTCAATGATTTCTTCTTGGCTTGATCATAGTTAGCATGTTTAATTGTATCAATTACCTTGTCTTCATTTAGTGTTGATTTCTTGTGACTTCCTGTTCTTGATTGTCTTCTGGTTAAGTATCTTTTCCTTTAGTTTGAGTTACATTAGTTATAGTGTTACAAGTTTATACACTCTGCCTTTCAATCTCCCCCAATTTGATTGTCTAACAATGACATTCAAATTAATGAAGGATAACTCAACTAAACAATGAGACGAGAAAAGATAATTAACATTACATTCTTGAATAATATACAATTGAAAAGAACTTGAAAACAATACAATGAACATAAAAACTAGAAACAGAATTCGAACCTCGAATTAAAGATCATTTGAATGATTCCTATCACCTGGATTATTTCATACCTTCTAGTCAAACTTATATCACCTTATTGGATTCACTCTAAGGTGAATTTCCTCAAGTGAGTTAAAGCAACCGAAAGACATGAAGTTTTTCCAACTTCAAGTTCACACCACTCTGACCTTTAACCCTAATTCCGTTTCCTCTTTCTAGCTTCAGCAGCTTGGTCTCTCTCTTCTTTCTGCCTTTTGCGCTTCTCCTTCTGCTGCTGTTCTTTCTTGTACACTGGATCGTGAAGCTGCTTCCACCTAGCATTCAACAGACTTACAGCTTCCATTTCTAGAGGGTTCCTGGGCTCTGGGTTAGGATGTTTGAAAAGCCTTCTGAGTTTATCAACCTCCTGAGTAGTCCTGATCTTTGGAATTTCCTCAAAGTTCTTCATTATGAGCTGAGGTTTCCAATGAGATTTAGTGGCTTTGAGATAACGATATATCATCTTGGGGTAGCCCTTGACACGGTCAGTATTATAGACACTAGCCGCATCTCGCTCCATTCGCTTCTTCTCCACAATTACTTCAGACAGGTAACTCATGAGTCTCTGCTTTTCTTCAACAAACTTGTCTTCCACTTCGCCCCATTTGAACACATATAACACTTTCTCTAGAAATGCAGCATCTTGAGTCTGTAGCAGCCATTGTCTACTCATATGCAAGAGTGTTTGTTTCTGGTCTGCATCTATGTATGCTAAGGCATCAGCTGTATCATCAGCATAAGAGTGTATCCAGTATACACTATCTTTCCCTGGAACGCCAACTGCCTCCCTTATTTCTCCTTGTTCCAGTTCTCCAGAAGGAAGAGTCAAAGCTTCATCTACATTCTTCATTGCTTGAAGAATATTCCATTTCTTTTCTATCAGCTCTGGCTCAATCTTCACGTTGTCGAGAGGGTTTGGAGCAATGACATCACACTTCCACACCTCATTGCTCTTCAAGAATATGACTCTTTCAATGATCCTCACGGATTTATCTTTAAGCTCAGAGGCGAATCCCTTACCCATCATTTGTCTACATACAGCTTTAAGAGATTCCACTGAAAGTTCCATTAAGTCCTTTTCCTCCATGCTCACCCTCTTCATCTTTCCTTGAACCACCATCCGGACAAAATTTGGATAAGCTGAGAATTCTGGACCCTTGTCCTCTGCTAGCTGCATTAACTGATCCCTGTACAGAATGCTTAGCTCCTCAGATTGAGAGTACTGAATTTTAGTCGCTAGCAAGAACAACTCTGACGCAGATCTCCTCATTATGAATTGGTCATCCACATATAGGAAAGATGTTGGGACTCCTTCTACCAAAGACAAGATAACCTGCCACTCCTTAAGATTTGCATTGTATCCAACCCTGACTTTAGAAATTAATCTCTTCAAAGCATTTATATAGTCCCCAGTCATTGGATTCTGCAAATTCAAGTTGTAGAACAGATCATCTGCATCCTTGTTATAAACTCCTTTTGCACATGGTCCCATCATAATCTTCCTTGCTTCATCCCATTTCTGCCCTATCCTTCTTTTGTCCAGATCAACTTTAGGATTAGCTAGCCTTGCAAGCTCATACTCATACTGCTTCCCTTGTAGCTCCACCTTCTGTTCTAGGAACGCAGCATGTTCTTGCATCATCTTCATTTTATGGAACTGAGCTTGTTCCAAGGCTAACTGTTGAGACTGCAGGGTTTCTTCATCAACAGGATCTTCTTCAGGCATTCCGAAAGACATACCAGCACCTCCACCTTGTTCCTTCAAAGATCGCTTTACAGCATGTGCGAAAGGTACGTCTTCCATATCAGAATCTGAGTCTAGTACCTCCTGTACTGTGTCCTGATGACTCAGGTCAATAACTGGTTCATCTTCTTCAACCATTATTGCCTTACCCTTTCTCCTCCTCAGAGCCTCTTCAGCAACAGCAGGCTCAATTTCTGGTTCCTTGACAAGATCAGCGGGTTCTTCAATTTCTTCGATGTGAACTGCCTGCTGTCTCGTCTCCTTTCCACTCTCCCCCTTAGGTGAGTTATCCTGAGCTCCACCATGGTCTTCAGATCCACCAGCTGCATAAGAACCTCCAAAACCAGAACCAGAGGCTCCCGCTCCACTAGCACCACCTGCACCACCTGCTCCAGCATCGGGGGGAGGTTGTTCCGACTCGAAGCACTCCGGGGGCACAAAACTCCTGACTGCGAACATCATTCTACTGATCTCCACAGTCATTGTATGCATTGTAGACTCCAATGCCCCCATCCTCTCATTGAGAGTGCTTCCCAAGACACCACCAGCATGGCCCAAGTCATTGACCTTATTTGTCAAATCATCAAAAGCTGTAGCTTGACTTGCCATTCTTGCTGCGTAGTCGTCTAGAGCCCTTTGGTTGTTTCCAATATTGATCCCGAACTGCCCCATTGTCTGCCCGAACTGCCTAATCTGATTTTCCATTGAAGTCATACGAGTATCAAAATTTTCAGTATTAAGGGACGGTGTTTGGTTTAGGTGACCTCGCTCTAATACGCGTTCTGTTGGTATTTGGCGCTCGGTTTCGGGCCTTAAAAATGAAGGTCCCTCTCTCCCTAACCTCTCACACACACTCCCTGTCTCACGCTCGTGTATGTCTTCAATGACTGATCCAAAAAGTGAAGCAGTACCTGCAGAAACTTGATAAGAAATGTTGTTGACAGTTATGGGATCAAATTCTGTTTGTTCCTGAGTTGGAATCTCAGTCTGAGAGGCTGCAAAGTGTCCTTGTACGACATCAGAACCGATCCTCTTTGCAGCATCAGTACGTACCGGTGAAGGTACGGCTGAAGTTCTTAATACTTCATGTACTCTTGAAGCAACAGTATCATCAAGAGGCACATCATCCTGACCAAAATCAAAATCCCTATGTGCAGAATGTTCAAGGGGTGAACCACTCGCGTGAGGTGGAGTGGTTGCGTGTGACACGCTAGGGTTTGACTGTGGTTGTGAAGTAGCAGCGTGGAAAAGTTTGGCTTTCTTGCGAAAAAGTTGCTGCTCTTCGGGTTCATTCTCCTCATCATCTTGTATAAATATACGTGCTGGTTTTCTGACTTCCGTTAACAGGGGTGATAAAGAATAGGAATGTGTATCAGACTCAGAGTCAGAAATATGGCTCTTACCCTGGGATAGATCCTGCGGGTTAGCAGTCTCTCGGGTCGCGGAATCAGAAACATAGGAGGAGGAATGAATAGTATGCATAGAGAGATTACCTGATTGATTACCTTGTGCATCATCGCTTTCCTCATCCGGAATCTCATCAAATGCCTCAGCATGAACAGATGGATTTTGAGCATGTGATGAGACTTGTGATGATGCCTCCAAATTGGTAACTCCTGCATCATATCTAAGCCACATTTGAATATTTTCAGGAGTAGACATTGGCTTACCTTGATGTTTATCCTGATTTGCAATGGTTGCAAGTGACTTAGTGCCCATCCCCAGCGATTCAGATGTGGGGCTTCTGGCAAATCCCTGTCTAATAGCAAGAGCATCCTTCGGTATTAAGTCATTGATTAGCATTTGAAGAAACCGAGGAAACCAGCAGATGACATCAGTGGTAGAGAGGTCTCTGCTTGCAAGGGATCCCATTGAGGCCACTATCTCAGAGAGAACTATGCGTCCATAGTTTATATCCAGTTCTCTTGCTAGGGCTACTGCAAAGGTTTGCATGGGAATCGGAATTTGATGAAAGTCTTTTTCGCGTGCCCGAAAACATCTTGTGATGGCCTCGAAAAAGTAATTCCATTCCGCATGGAAGAATTGCTTTTGGATATTTCCCGTGATTGGGCCTTTTGTAGGATAACATCCAATTTCTTCAAAGAATCTGAGGCGTTCTGCAGCAGTAGGTTCTGGATCATAGGTATCTTTAATTGGGAATCCTAGAACTCTGTTGACAATTTGTTCTGTCACCTCATATTCCTGACCCGCTAAGGTAAACCTGAAACCGTAGGGGGTTGATTTACTCCCAAAAGTAACCGCACTAGTCCATAATTGCTGTAAAGCATCATGTACTAGTGTAGGTTTAGCAGTAAAAGCTTGGCTAGCTTTGGAATACAAATTGAGAAATCGTATCCAGAACTTAAACCGCGGGAGTTGATCACCAATTTCCGTAGAAATATTGTAAAAATTGTTTTTAGCAAGGGAAAATTGGTGAGCCATTTTGATTAAATGTTTTTCTTTAAGAAGATGTGAATTTTTATTTTTATTTAGAAAAACAATTAATTTTCCGAATTACAAAAGAGAATTGTAACCCTTTTAATTTTTTCAAGAACACCAAACGGAATCTGAAAAATCAAACTACGGGATTCAATTCAACAACCAATTACTATTTCTTGTGTATACCAGTGGAATCGTGTGTGTTTATAGATGGAGAAAAAGGAATCGCGTTTATGAACAGTACACAAACAATATGTGTTCGTGTGTATGTATATGCGCGTGTATGGATGTTCACAAAACACACTAACACAAGGATTAAGGTTAACACAGACAATATTAGTCAACAAATCGGCAGTAATTCGTGATTAGTACGAGTTAAATCACAAAAACACGGATCAAAGGTATGTAATTAGTAAAATCGCACTGTTCTTGTGAAACGGCTGTTGTGAAAAAGAAATTAGGTAAAGTGAATTGGGCATCAAGTTAGAGATGTATATATAGGTGAATGAGAAATGACAAAAATGTCCCTGTTAAAAAAATGTGAAAAGTACTAAGTCCATACAGGGGACATCTAAGTCGAACTCTATCTCGAACTTTTCTATCTCGAACTTTTCTATCTCGAACATCAAGTCGAACTTCGAGATAAAGTTCGAGATAGAAGTTAACTCGAACAATTATGCACAAAGAAGCACTTTAACCAAAATTACAGCAGAAACTATAGGGAAATACTATCTTGAACATTATTGATTTGTAGTAAACTTGGAAAAACAGAAAATTCAAGATACTTTTCGAGTTAGAGTCTATCTCGAACATCAAGTCGAAATTCGAGTTGAGTTTCGAGATAGACTAAGAACTCTATCTCGAACATCAAGTCGAACTTCGAGATAAAGTTCGAGATAGACTAACTCGAAGTTAATCTCAAATTCTTTCCAAAATATTTCCTTGAATCAAAAAGTCCAGGGTAATTCAAGATATGTTTCGAGTTAGGAGTGTAACTCGAAAAATTCCCTTTAGCTTAACTGAGAACTCTATCTCGAACACCAAGTCGAAATTCGAGTTGAGTTTCGAGATAGACTAAGAACTCTATCTCGAACATCAAGTCGAACTTCGAGATAAAGTTCGAGATAGACTAACTCGAAGTTAATTCTCAGTTCTTTTCAAAATATTCCCTTAATGGAAACTTCATCTCAACTTTAGAGATAAAATTCGAGATAGACTTTATCTCGAATATTTTGAAGATAGAACTAGGCACACTGGTAACTCGAACTCGAACTCTAAGTCGAATTTCGAGATGAATTTCGAGATAGGTACTAACTCGAAATTCTTCCCAGACTTAGAATTTTCAAAACTTCACCCTGGAAGCTCAAGTCGAAATTCAAGTCGAATTTCTACAGGAGTTTCGAGATAGAGACTAACTCGAAATTTTGAAGATACTTAGAATAATTTGACAATTTTTCTTTGAAAAACTCAACAATTAATTTTGCCAAATTAATATAAATATCAATTCAAGGATTTTAATATATGACATAATTAAAACATTCCTTGATAATTCTAAGGCCTCTAATTACATGAAAAACACAGGTAAATTCATCTAAAAATCATGCAATATTTAGACTATTATGAATTTAACTCCCCCTATGATCATGCAATCTAACAAGCATAAATTCACAGATTTGTGCTATAAAAGACACTTAAAAACACAATGAATTCATGCAAAATCACACTATATGCAACCTATAACAATCATTAATTAGGCATATTAAAGTCTAAGCACATAATGATTGATTAGCTTGCACATACAAACATAAACATGGATTTTACAGATAGAAGGCTTTACTAACTTGTGTTAAGCATTCCCAATTCACCAACCAACCTATTGAATGTTACTTCATCAAGAGGTTTGGTGAATATATCTGCAATTTGTTGCATTGTGGGCACAAAATGTAGCTCCACAGTCCCCTCCTCGACATGTTCTCTTATGAAATGATACCTGATGTCAATATGCTTGGTTCTTGAGTGATCTACAGGATTGTTGGTTATGGCAATGGCACTTGTGTTGTCATACATGATTGGAATTTTCTTGTGCTCCATGCCATAATCCTTCAATTGGTTCCTCATCCACAGTATTTGAGCTACACAGCTTCCAGCAGCAATGTACTCAGCTTCAGCAGTAGAAGTAGATACTGTATGTTGCTTTTTACTTTGCCAGGACACCAATCTTCTGCCAAGAAATTGGCAAGCACCAGGTGTGCTTTTCCTATCAATCCTGCAACCTGCATAGTCTGAATCCGAATAGCCAATAATATTAAAACCTGTATCTCTTGGGTACCAAATCCCTAGATTTGGTGTGCCCTTGAGATACCTAAAAATTCTTTTGACGGCTACGAGATGTGATTCTCTAGGATCCGCTTGGAACCTTGCACATAAACAAGTTGCGAACATTATATCTGGTCTACTTGCAGTTAAATAGAGGAGTGAGCCAATCATACCTCGATAGCTTGTGATGTCAACTGATTTACCTGATTTGTCTTCATCAAGCTTCGTGGCTGTTGCCATGGGAGTCTTAGCTGCTGAAGCATCTTCTAGATTATACTTCTTGAGTAAATCTCTGACGTACTTGGATTGACAGATAAAGATACCATCTTTTCTCTGACTGATCTGTAATCCAAGGAAGAAGGACAGCTCTCCCATCATGCTCATCTCATATTTTTCCTGCATTAGCTTGGCAAATTTCTCGCACAAGCGCTCATTTGATGACCCAAAAATAATATCGTCCACATATACTTGAACAAGTATTAAGTCATTTCTCACAACTTTATAGAACAATGTTTTATCAATTACTCCCCTAACAAAACCATTTTCAATTAAGAATAAGGATAGGGTTTCATACCATCGCCTTGGGGATTGTCTGAGGCCATAGACAGATTTGAAGAGTAGATACACAAAATCTGCATGTTCTGGATCAACGAAGCCGGGCGGCTGTTCCAGATACACTTCTTCTTCTAACTCTCCGTTCAGGAAGGCACTTTTCACGTCCATCTGGAATACCTTGAAGTTCTTATGTGCTGCAAATGCCAAGAACATCCTGACTGCCTCAAGTCTTGCAACTGGTGCATAGGTTTCATCATAATCAATTCCTTCTCGCTGAGAATAACCTTTTGCAACCAAACGAGCCTTGTTTCGTGTTACAAGTCCGTTTTCATCCAGTTTATTTCTGAATACCCACCTAGCTCCAATTACGGATTTGTTCTTTGGTCGGGGTACCAGTTTCCAAACTTTCTGCCTTTCAAACTGATTGAGTTCCTCTTGCATTGCAATCACCCAATCAGCATCGCCAAGAGCTTCTTCTATTTCTTTAGGTTCAAGCTTGGATAAGAACCCAGAATATAAGGAGATATTAGCCATGTCAGCTCTTGCAGTTCTTCTAGTAGTCACACCAGCATCTGGATCACCAATAAATAACTCAAACGGATGGTCTCTATTCCATACCCGTTCACCTGGAAATTGTCTAGATGATTCAGCTTGACTTTCTGAGTTGGGGTGCTGACTACTTTGAATATTTTCACTAACTCCCCCTGAGTTAGTGCCAGCTCCTACAGAACTAGAGTCAACTCGACTCGAGCCTTGAACAGTAGTCCTTGAGCTGCTATTTACTCCCCCTGAGTTGTTGCCGGTTGGTACTGAATAAGTCTCTCCTGATCTTGTAGAATTAGCTTGTTCACTAGACTCAGGTTCTTCATGTACGCTTGGAACATTTAATGGAACAACCAACTCAGGTTCATCTTCAAGATCTTCTAGGTCCAGATTCTGAAATTTTAGGGACTCAGGTTCACTAGAATCTCTTGAAATTGATGAGAGTTTGGTATCGTCGAATCTGACGTTGTAACTTTCAGTCACTTTTCGATCATTCACTAAGAACACTCTATAAGCTGCCACCACGTCTGTAGAGTAACCAACAAAGATTCCTTCACGAGCTTTTGCTGCAAACTTGCCTAGATTTTCATCATCTATAAGCACATAGCATTTTGCTCCGAAGACATGAAAGTATTTGATTGTTGGTCTTCTGTTGTTCATTAGCTCACATGGTGTCTTTTCTTTATCTTTTATGATCAAGGTTCTATTTTGAGTGTAACAAGCGGTACTCACTGCTTCGGCCCAGAAATACAAAGGAAGTTTTGAATCATACAACAAAGTTCTTGCTGCTTCAACCAAAGTTCTATTCTTCCTTTCAACTACTCCATTTTGATGTGGAGTTCTCGGGGCTGAATACTGACGACGTATTCCCTTAGATACACAGAAGTCATTTAGCACTGCGTTTTTGAATTCAGTGCCATTGTCTGATCTAATCGTCTTCACAGTAAGTGTTGAAACATTCTCAATTTGAGTGATGTGATCAATGATTAAGAAAGGTACTTCATCTTTCGTCATTGCGAACAATACCCATGTATACTTGGAGAAGTCATCCACGATTACCAAAGCATATCTTTTCCTAGACAAAGATAGGACATTCACTGGGCCAAACAAATCCATGTGAAGAAGTTGTAGAGGCTCAGTAATACTAGAAATTTCTTTGCTTTTATGCGATGCTCGCTTCGACTTTCCCATTTCACAAGCTTCACAGAGTCCTTTCGGAGCGAACTCCATTTGAGGTAGATCTCTCACCAATTCTCGCCTCGCGAGAGCATTCATCGTTTTGAAGTTTAAGTGAGATAGCTTTTTGTGCCATAACCAGCTTTCATCATCCGAGGCTTTGCTGTAGAAACAGGTGACCTCATCCTGATTTGCTGAATCCATATCTGCAACAAAAAGATCTGCCTTTCGAACTCCTCTTAAAGCTAGTGAGCCTTCCTTGATGTGAGTGATTGAGACACCTTTCTTGTTGAAGACAATTTCGTAACCTTTGTCACAGAATTGACTTATACTCAACAGATTGTGCTTTAGTCCCTCAACATAGGAAATATCTTCAATGATGACATTGCCAGTTTTCAGTTTGCCATATCCCTTAGTCACACCTATGCTGTCATCTCCAAAGGTAACATAAGGGCCAGCCTTCATAACCAACTCTGTAAGCAGGGACTTGTTTCCAGTCATATGCCTCGATGCTCCACTGTCTAGCACCCATATAACTTTATTTCTATTCTGCTTAATGCCCTGCAATGACAGATTGGTTAGACATTCTTCGGAACCCAACTTTGATTGGGCCCGGCTTTTCGATAAGATCGAGAATCAACAGATTTAACAACAGGAAATGCACTTTTCTTCACATTACTAGAGCTTTCGACTATCTCCTTTCCTTTCTCAGACTTGACAGATTTGTCAGTCTTAGGAGAAGGTTTGTCACTCCTAACTTTAGGAGGACTGACAGTCTTGGCTCTACCATACTTTTTCTTGATATTTGAACTAGCAACAGTATTTGAGCATGACTGGCTAGATGCATTCATTAAATGCACAAAAGTTTGCATGATATTAAAAGTGCATGGCATACAGTTAGGTTGACCACACTGTGCATGATTCTGATGCAGATTATTCATTGTATGTGTGGTAGGCATGGCATGTGCAGCAGGAACATTCATGTTAGCTTTGCATGCATAAGAAAGATGTTCAGTAGATTTACAATGATAACATGCTTTCTTTATTCGTTCAGCCTTAACCTCTTTTATGCCTTTCTCTCTCTTTCCTTGTTGCTTAACAGCCTTAGCTCCTAATCCCAGTCTAGATTCATCTCTAGGGAAATTGATTTTAACTTGTTTGATAGGAGTTACAGGTTGTTCTTTCTGGCGATCTTCCATCTCAATCTCATATCTAGCTATCAATTCAGTCTCTTCTTCTTCTATTCTAGGAACAAGATGTTTGTAGATAGGTTTGACAGCCGATTTAAGAATTCTAGGTGTTTCCTGTTTAAGGTCACTGGAACTAGGGTCAATAGGTCTCTTTCCTTCTTTCTTAGGAAGGTCAGAATAATCAAGCCCTATACCTACTCCAGTTATCTTCTTAAATGTGTCATTATCTACATACACTTTACTAGCAGCTAGTTTGTAAGCTTCGCATTTTGTTTCTAACTCAGCTAGATTGTTCCTAAGACATGCTTCTACTTCTTCCTTAAGGACAAGCTTGTGTTCCAGAGATTTAATAAAGTCTCTTAGAGAAGTATCTACAGTGCAAGCAGCCTCTAGCTCTTCCACTTTTGCCTCAAGCATTCTGCATTTGGCAACAAGTGTTTTCTGTTCCTTTTGAGAAGAGTCTAGGCTTTTGCACAACATATAGATCTCTTCACTAAGAGCCCCGTTCTGTTCTTTATAATCATCAATAGACATTTCTACTTTAAGAGTCAGAACTGGTACCTCTGGTTCCTCTGATGTCTCAGCCATGAGCGCAAAGTTCGCTACATGAGTAACGTCTTCCTCATCTGAATCATCCCAAGCTCTTCCTTCTGTCACCAATAAAGCTCGTTTTCCATGTCTTTCCTTCAACAGTGCTTCATAGTTGCTTTTGAGAGCTTCAAATGTTTCTTTTGGATAAGTCTGTCTAGGCTTTTTGCAGTCCGAGGCAAAGTGTCCAGCTTCACCACAATTATAGCATTTGAACTTCATTTTGAAATCCAAAGGAGATTTGTAGCTGGTATTCTTGCCTTTTCCTTTGTAGCCTGACGAACTACCACCACCCTTAGTAGCCCGATAATAAGATGAAGATTTTCTCTGTGGTCGGTTGCTCTTTCTAAATCTCATGTTGCTGAACTTCCTTGCCATGTATGCCACGACACTATCGTCCATGTTGTCCAGCTCTTCTTGGGTGTAGTAGTCATCATCACTGTCAGATGCGCACTCGTCATCATTATCAACTTGATGTGGTGCAAGTGATGATTTAGGCTTTGCTGCAACCATTGCCTTCTTAGACTCTTCCTCATCAGCAACTAATCCTGATGCACTTTCTTTTCCCTTTGAATCATTGTCCCATGCTTGATCTTGAAGAGTTTCCAGCTCATAGGTCTTTAATATTCCATAATACTCTTCCAGAGAAGTTGTATGCAAATCTCTGGTTTCTCTGATTGCGTAGACCCTATGCTCAATGCTTTTTGGCTGGTTCCTCAGATATCTTGTATTAGTCTCAACCATGGGGAGAGTTACACCTCTCAGATTCAAATCCAATACCAACTGACTGAATCGTAGGTAGACATCTGTTATGCCTTCTCCTTTCCTTATTCTAAAGGTGTCATACTCCATCTTGAGTATGAGTGTTTTGTTGCTTCTGACCTCTGCAGATCCTTCCATGACAACTTCTATCTTGTCCCAAATCTTCTTCGCTGTAGTCAGACCTTTGACTATGTTGAACATTTCATGATCAAGAGATTCCATCAAGGTTTGTCGTATGGCAGTATCATAAGCTATTTGTTCCTTGTCAGCATCCGAAAACTCTGAGACCTTTTTAGGCTCAGATCGAGGTGGTATAACCACTCCTCCTTCCGTATGTGAAGGAATAACTGCCATTGGGACAAATTTACCCTTGTCAAGGACTTCCAGATATTCAGGGTTAACAGTCTCTAGATATAGTCTCATTCTGAAAACCCATTCTTCATAGTGATCTTTGTTGAACATTGGGATCTTGAATGCATTTTTAGGAGCCATCTCAATTCTGGTCACTAAAAGTTTCTAAGTACCCAAGACTAGGCTATGTAGAATATTTATGTAGAACTTTTGCCTAAGTCGAAATTTCTCTAAGTAGAAATTTTGCTCAAGTCGAAATCACCAAGTAGAAATTGTCCAAGTCGAAATTCTATGTAGAAATTCTCAAGTAGAAATTCTATGTAGAAATTTTTGCCTTAGAATAATTTTTCTGCAGATTACTTTAAATATTGAATAAACAATATTATCTCTTTAACACCTTTTGACTTTGAATGCTTTACTCACCAAACCCACCTAACCCACATGCTAGGTACTGAGTATGTCTTTTACTTTCGGCCGAATAAAATAAATCAACAAGTCCAAAAACCACCTTTTTATTCTTTTACTATTGAAAAGGAGATCAAAAAGTTGTTGGGTTGTATTCTTTGATAAGAACAGATGATGAACACTCAAGAACACCAAATATGAACTAACCCAGATAAATTCACAAAAATTAATTAAAATACACCCAAGCTAAATAATCACACCTGGAGTATTTAAATAATTTTTCAGATGAGTTTTTCAATACAAACGAATTAAAACACACTTTTCGAGAAAATGAAAAGTAGATCTGAAAAATGAAAAACTCACGATTCTTCTACTCAACACAAGGATCTATGTTTTGTATGTTAAACATATTGCTCTGATACCAATTGTTAGGTCCAAATGTGTTGTAGAGGGGGGGTGAATACAACTTTTCGAATATGAGAGGCAATAAAAACGATGCAATAAATGAACACACAGATTCAAGGAATATATTTCTTTATATATAACTTGAAAGGGTTGCTACAACATTCATTACAAAGTATAACAGAAGTTGAGAGAGAAGTGAATGATACTAAGCTCTGTGAATGCACTCTCTCTTTTTCTCTTGTGTTTTTCTCTAGAATTGCTCACACACTAAAACATTACACAAGTACTTCTATTTATACTACATGTAATCTATGTCCTGTAGTCTTCAAAGACTAAGATGTACGTGGCCCAATGATGTCCACATAATTCTTGCCTTATCTTGAAAGCTTGGAAATCTGCCAATCAGAAGATGCCATGTGTCATGTTGAAGCTGCACCTAAGTAGAACTTCTACTTGAGAATTTCTACTTGGCTATCTCGAAATTCCTAAGTGGAACTTCTACTTGGCTATCTCGAAATTCCTAAGTAGAACTTCTACTTGAGAATTTCTACTTAGCCATCCAGAACATTTAGTACTTAGAAAATATTCTGGTCTTCAACTTGAAACTTCAATGCACATCTTGAACTTGTGATATCTTCATGTCTTCTTTATTCTTCAACAAGCTCTTGAACATGGTTCTTTATTACTGACATAAACTTGCTATCAATGTCCTGACACTTGATGCAATGGTCTGGTTCATAAGTGACTAGTCTTGATAGTGTTTCTGCTTCTTGAATAAATTACCATATTCACTGAATAACTTGGCTTTCCAATATTTGCTTTCCTTCTTCTTCACTTGAAATCAATTGGTCTTGTTGATACTGATAGTTATGATCTTGATTCTTGATTAATCAAATCACTGAGGCATGAACAACTTTAACTTGAACTTCTCTCAATGATTTCTTCTTGGCTTGATCATAGTTAGCATGTTTAATTGTATCAATTACCTTGTCTTCATTTAGTGTTGATTTCTTGTGACTTCCTGTTCTTGATTGTCTTCTGGTTAAGTATCTTTTCCTTTAGTTTGAGTTACATTAGTTATAGTGTTACAAGTTTATACACTCTGCCTTTCAATCTAGAAGATTTAAATCTCAAGTTTCTTCTTTCTCTACCTGAAAAGTGGGATGTTAAGACAACCACTATTAGAGACAACTATGATCTGGATGATATTGATATTAATGAGATCTATGGGTTGCTCAAGACTCATGAACTAGAAATGGAACAGAGAAGCAGAAGATCAGGCAGAAAGTCAAAATCTGTTGCTCTAAGAGTTGAAGAAAGACCCTCAAAGAAGGAAGCATCAAGGAAGAAAGCAAAAGCAAAAGCTTTGGTCATTCATTCTGAAAGTGAGTCATCAAACTCTGATGTTGACTCAAATACAGATGGATCATCTGATTCTGAAGATGATGAGGAAATGATGCAAATGGTTGCTTTGATGGTAAAGACCTTCAAGAAGATGGGATTCAAGAACTTCAAGAAAGGGAAGAGATTCTCCAAGAATGATTCAAAGTTTGACAGGAAGAATTTCAGCAAATCTGAGAGAAAGGATACCAAATCTGGGAAAAGAGAAAAGTCTGAGATTCAATGCTACAAGTGTAAGGAGATGGGTCACTATGCTCTTGAGTGCAAGAAGGGTAAAACTGAGAAGGCACTCTTCACTAAAGGCAGAGATTGGGTAGACACCTCTGACTCAGATGAGGATGTGAACTATGCTCTCATGGCTGCTACTGTTGATAAAGCTGAAGATTCTGAAAACAAGGTACCTCTAACTACCTATGCTTATAATATTGATGATATAATTGAATTAAGAATATATCTTAAGGCTTTGCATATCAGTTATAGGGATCAGACTTTAGAGAATGAGAGAATCAAAACTGACATGCAGCAAGTTCAAAAGGAGAGAGATGATGCTGTCTATCTTGAACAAGAGTTGTTAAGTAAGTATAAACAACTAGAATCTGAATTGGAGAAGGAAAATCACATTATTAAAACTTGGACTCACTCTGGAAAAGACACTCAAGAAGTTTTTCAATCTGACACTTTAGGTTTAGGTTATTCTGAGGAAGATGAACTTAGGTTTCAGAATACAGTCAAGATTAGACCACCTCTTCCACCTAAGAAATTTGGAACATTTGTTAATGGAATAAGTGAACCTAGGTTTGAAGGTGGAAAAGAAGCCTTTAATAAAGAACCAGTAAAAACTAGTGTTAAACTGGTTAATATTGGTTTAATGACAGATAAACAACTTAAGCATAAGCTTAAGGAGTTAAAATCTATTAAGAAACAGAAAGTGTCTAGAAAGAACAGAAATGGTAAAGTAGGCATCACTCAAGGTAATTATCCAATGCTTGCTACTTTAGCTCCAAGAAAGACATGTCATAACTGTGGTAGCACTAACCATCTTGCTAGTTTTTGCAGGAAGAACAAAAACATTAATTCTTTACCTTCCAAGTCTGAAGTAAAGAAAGATAATGTTAGAACTAGACCACAGACTTTATGCAAACACTGTGGAAGCACTTGACATTCTATTTATACTTGCAGAAATTATCATGCTATTTATCATAATTACTATGAACTGAAACCTAATCTGAAATGGGTTAGGGTTAATTCTGCAAGTGTAAACTCTGATAAAATTAGCTTAAACTCTGATAGTGTAAATTCCGCTGCTAAAGCTAACAAAATTAAGAAAGCCAAAGGATCCAAGCAAGTCTGGATCCTTAAATCTAATCCTCAGTAATTGTTTGTGATTGCAGGGCATCAGGGAAAGTATCCAAGTCGTGGACAGTGGATGTTCAGGACACATGACTGGAAATAAAGCCCTGCTATCAGAGTATGTGGAGAAGGCTGGTCCAAAAGTTTCCAATGGAGATGGAAACATAGGACATACTCTGGGATATGGCAATATTAATCTTGGAAGTGTCATCATCACAAATGTAGCTCTGGTTCCAGGACTTAAGCATGATCTGCTATCTGTGAGTCAAATCTGTGATAGAGGTTTTCATGTAGATTTTCAACCTGTGTACTGTGAGGTTATCAGCAAAACCACAGGGAAAGTTGTTTTAGTTGGACAAAGGCGCAACAAAATCTATGAAGCAAGCTTGTTGACAAACTCTGATGGAAAAACTATGTGCCTATCAACAAGAATGTCCAATGAAGAGAGTTGGAAGTGGCATAAGAAACTCTCTAATTTGAATCTGAACAACATCAATGAGCTGATAAGAAAGGATCTTGTTAAAGGACTTCCAAAGTCTTTGTTAAATGTTGATGGTCTGTGTGATTCATGTCAAAAGGCCAAACAGAGGAAGACTTCTTTCAAGAGCAAGTCTGAATCTTCAATTGTTGATCCATATCATCTTCTTCATGTTGATCTCTTTGGACCAGTGAATGTCTTGTCAATTGGAAGGAAGAAATATGCTCTAGTCATTGTTGATGAATATACCAGATACACTTGGGTGTATTTTCTAGCAAAGAAGGATGAAACTGCATTAATTCTGATGGAGCATGTAAAGCTGCTGGACAAAGGATCAAAACACAAAGTCAAAATAATCAGAAGTGATAATGGAACTGAATTCAGAAATGCAACAATAGAAGAATTCTGCAAGAACAGAGGATTGAAGCAAGAGTTTTCTACACCTGGTACACCACAGCAAAATGGTGTAGTTGAGAGGAAGAACAGAACCTTGATAGAAGCTGCCAGAACTATGCTTGATGAAGCAAAATTGCCAACCTATTTCTGGGCAGAGGTAGTTCAAAATGCCACACTGATCAACAAGCATAGAAAAACACCATATGAGATGGTGAGGGAAAAGAAGCCAAACCTGAAATATTTTCATATTTTTGGGTGCAAATGCTTTGTGTTGAAAAATCATCCTGAACAGTTGACCAAATTTGAGTTGAAAGCAGATGAAGAAATTTTTGTTGGCTATCCAGTATCAACCAAGGCATTCAGAGTTTATAATCTGAGAACAAAAGTGATTATGGAATCTATTCATGTGTCATTTGATGACAAGAAAATCACTGGACTTGAAGATGTTGATGAACATGATCAGTTGCATTTCGAAAATGAAGATCTAATCTCTGATGACACTAGTCCAACAAACTCTGTTGATACAAACTCTGAACCTCTATTGGTGCACACAGAAGAAATAGTACAGTCAGAACAAAGAGGAGAACCAGTTGAGGGGGAGCATGATCATAGTGATGACTGAAATTCTGATAGTGAGTCAACTGAAAAATCTGGATCAAACCCAAACTCTGATGACTCAAACTCTGAAAGTCCAAATTCTGACAGTTCAAACTCTGAGCGATCAAATTCAGGGGGAGCCTCAGAGAATGAAGAAAGGCAACAATATGATCAGGAGAACATTGATCTAGGAGGAGGATCAACTGTTGAAAGAAGTCATTTACCTTCTGCTAGGAAATGGACAAAATCTCATAAACCTGATTTAATTATTGGAGATCCAGATGCAACAGTAAGGACAAGAAGTGCTACAACAAATGAATGTCTGTTTCATGCATTCTTGTCTAAAAATGAACCAAAGAAAGTGGAGGAAGCTCTTCAAGATGCTGACTGGATAACAGCAATGCAGGAGGAGTTAAATGAATTTGAGAGAAATGAAGTATGGACCCTTGTACCTAGACCAAAGAATAGATCTGTTGTTGGTACTAGATGGGTTTTCAGAAACAAAACTGACAGTGATGGGGTTGTTACAAGAAACAAGGCCAGACTTGTGGCCAAAGGCTATTCACAGCAAGAAGGCATAGACTATGATGAAACTTTCTAGCATATGCTTCTCACAAGAAATTCAAGGTTGGAGGGAATAAGAATCTTTCTAGCATATGCTTCTCACAAGAAATTCAAGGTTTTTCAGATGGATGTGAAAAGTGCTTTTCTGAATGGAAAACTTGAAGAAGAAGTGTTTGTTGAACAACCACCAGGATTTGTAGATCCTAAGTATCCAGACTATGTCTACAGGCTTGACAAGGCACTCTATGGGCTTAAGCAGGCACCAAGAGCATGGTATGAAACTCTGGCTCAATTTCTTTTAGAAAGTGGGTTCAGTAGAGGTACAATTGATAAAACCTTGTTCTACTTCAATGGTAGTGATCTGTTATTAGTTCAAATATATGTAGATGACATAATCTTTGGATCTACTAATGGTAAACTCTGTAAGAAGTTTGCCAAGCTCATGCAGTCCAGGTATCAAATGAGCATGATGGGAGAGCTCAGTTATTTTCTAGGGCTACAGGTGAAGCAAACAGATGATGGAATCTTTATCAATCAAGCAAAATCTACCAGAAATCTTCTCAAGAAATTTGGCATGCTTGACTGCTCATCTGCAACAACTCCCATGGCAACAGCAACAAAGTTGGATAAAGACACAGGTTCACCAGTGGATATAACAAACTATAGAGGAATGATTGGGTCTCTTCTTTATCTAACAGCTAGCAGACCTGACATCATGTATGCAACATGTCTTTGTGAAAGATTTCAGGCAGATCCAAGAGAACCACATCTGACAGCTGTTAAGAGAATTTTCAAATATCTTAAGGGCACCATAACTTTAGGTTTGTGGTATCCAAGAGAATCATACTTCAAGCTACTTGGTTACTCTAATGCAGACTTTGCAGGCTGTAAGATAGACAGAAAAAGTACCAGTGGAAGTTGTCAATTTCTTGGTGATAGACTTGTTTCTTGGTACAGCAAGAAACAGAAATTAATCTCTACATCTACAGCTGAAGCAGAGTATATTTCTGCTGGTAGCTGTTGTGCACAGATTCTGTGGATGAAGAATCAATTACTGGATTATGGATTGAGGTATAGTAAAATACCTATTTACTATGATAATCAAAGTGCTATTGCTATGACAGGTAATCCAGTACATCATTCAATGACCAAGCACATCAGCATAAGGTACCATTTTATCAGATAACATGTAGAAGAAGGGAATATTGAGCTTCATTTTATGTCTACAGAACAACAGCTTGCAGATATCTTCACCAAGCCATTGAGTGAAGCTGTATTTACAAGGCTGGTAAATGAACTAGGGATGGTCTCTGGCTTTGACTAGAGATATTGGTTAGACTCAAAATTCTACTTATGTACTGTGTTGCTCATATTTCTGTGGTATGTTAAACTCTGCCATGCAAACTCTGCTCAATGACTGTTAAACTCGTCTAGCATGTTCTGTAAGTAATACACTGTTGACATGTTGGATAAACTCTACTCTGATAATGTTTTTGTCTGAATGTTAATACCAATGAAGAAATCTGTATGAAGCATGATTCTCAGTAATTAATCATGAATCCTTCTAAGTTATTTGTGATCTAATCTTAGATTGTGCAGAAAATTAACACAGCATGATACTGTTTCATATTTATAGCATCTCTTAGTTTATTTATCCTAAACTCTGAGTCTGTAAATACTGTGTGCATTGCCTCTCATGAATAATTTCTGATGTTGATGAGCTCTAAACTCTGTTAGTTATACACTATTAACTTAGATTCTGTTATTAGAATAACCCCAAAGCTTATATATATAGACGGTTAGAACTCCTTTGAGATCATGTTTGTAACTAGGACGACCCAGGAACTTACTGGAATATAGTAAGGGCTAAAATTCTCTAATTTTTGGTGACTAGTCGAAGACTAGGAAGATCCAAGAACTTATCAAATTAATAAGGGCTAAAATTATAGGATTTTTGGTGACTAGTTCCAACCTCTGATTACTGGAGAAATTTCTTAAAAAAGGGGGGTTATAAATTAATTAAATATTACTGTATATAAATCGTTTACTACAGAGTTTAGAATTTATCATATATTAAGTGTTTACTATGAGAGTTTGTGCATCCATTGTTTACTGATTTATTTTATGGATTTTATGAAATACTAGATGCTCTAAATACTGACCTAGTAAACTCTGCTATACACACACTCATATTCACAACTGTGCAGTGTTTGAAAGGATAACAGTAATAAAGTTGGAGAATTGATGAACACTGTTGGATTCTGTTGAGTACTCTAAGGTAATATTTTACTTCAGACAAAGCATATAGTTGGAGTACAAAAAGAGTTTTTGAAATTTGCATGTGATACGTGCCAACTGTTTAATGGTGTCAGACAGTTAAAGCGTCTTGGTAAGAGAAGAGAGAATAGCAGTAATAATAAGCATTATTACTGCGCGTGTAAATAACTGTTCCACTATTTACGTGACACGTGTCCCACTCACACACTTAACAAGAAATTGGTTGCGTGTTTAATGTCTAAAACGATTGGGTCTTTAATTTTCAATTACAGATCTAATCAAACTCATTTCATTATTCACTTTTTCACTTTTACACCCACGAACACACAACATTACACACAATTTCTGTGTTATTTTCACTTAAGCATTTTCACAAACACTTTTCCACACACTCTCTTTTCCCACAATCTCTAAACTGTTCTAATGGCAACCAAGACTTTTGTGGCTCAGGGATTATCTTTTGTTACTAACAACTATGCAGCAATACTAAACACTGATAAAGCCCCAGAACCATTTCATTTGATTCAGAACTTCTTAAGAGATTCTAAAATTGGTCAAGCTCTTGTTCAACCAGCAAAACTCTCTGCCACACAGATATCTACTTTATGGCAAAACTCTGTTTATTATGATGGTGAAGAGAATGGGACTCCATCCATTGTATTTACTCATGAAGACCAAGAGTTTGTAATCACTCCGGCAACTGTTCGAGATGTTATGGATTTTGATACTCACACCTCATACGCTGTGGCTGGTGAGAATGAATTGAAAGAAATGTTACAGCAACTGCGGTTTTATGGCCCTTTCGATAAGCTCGGGAATGTTAAAAGGCCAGGGCTCAGGAAAGAGTGGAGCTTTTGGAAAGACTGCATCACAAGAGCATTTGGAAAGAAAGTCACCAACTGGGATGCAATTCCTACTGATAGTCTTCAAATCGGGTATTCTCTTCTCAATGGGAGTAACTCTAATTTTGGTAGATTAGTTCTTATGAATCTAGGTGAAAAACTAGCAGAGTCTAATACAACTGTCTATTTCTCACGTTTTTGTCAATGTTTATTCTCTGCTTGTTTACCTAATTTGGTAATTTCTGATGAGGATGTCATCCAACCTTTTCAAGTTCATAAGAGAATGTTCTCTGACTTGACAAACAAAGATGCCAACAAGGATCAAGTTCCAGAGTTTATCTATCCACTTGCCCTCAGAAACTTTCTCAATCAACCACATGAACAACAAGCACCAGAACCTGAACCTACACTTGAACCTCCACAATCACCTCCTCAACCCACAAACACTGAACCTCACATAACCATAAACACTGAACCTACCTCTAAACCCACATCTCCATCCACTATTGCTACTACTTCACAATCTCAATCTTCATCTCAACCACAACCTCAACCACAATCCAAACCAAGAAAGCCAAGGAAAAGCAGGGCTATAAGACCACCAAGAAAGCACAGAGTCAACATGACTGTTGAAGCTTCTAGGCCAAAGAGAGCTAGGAAGGAAAGAGCAAATAGACCTCAATCTCCATCTACTCTAGATGTTTCTATCTCAGAAGAAGAGAGAACAGAAGTGAATCCTTAAATTAAAAGGAGGATACTTATTGTTGAAGAGTCTGATGAAGAAGTGAATGTTGAAGCTCCAGAGGATATCTCTAAAGAGATTCCTGCTGTTGAGACAGAACCTACTATAGCAGAACATGAACTCATAATTGATGAACCAGTACTTGCTGAGGTTCCAGCTGAAAATGATGAGAGAACTGAGTTACCTGCAAGGGAAGAGTTTGATGACAATTACATGTCATTCTCTGTTAAAATTGAAGATCCAACACCCATGGCTGCAAACTCTGCTGAAACTGGTGTTGCAGATCAACCTACAGTGGTGCTCGAAGAAACAGAGGTTGCATCTCACACAAAGTTATTCTCTGATGGACATCAAATCTCAAACCATGGTGAGGAAATTGATCAGCCTGTTAAAAATGTTTCCTCGGATGTTGTCAAGACAAACTCTGCTAATCTAGAAAAACAGATTGCTCAAGAAGAATCTATTCCAGAATTTAATGAAGAAACTGCCTTAGTTGCAGATGCTGATGATTCTGAACATGATCCCTCTAAAGAAGAGAGTGCAGAAGCTGGATTTGCTCCACATGTTGAAGTTCAAACTGATGGACTGAAAATAGGGGAGAAGCCAGACTTTGCTGGACCTTCTGCAAAGGAAATTGAAAATGCATACATGGGAAAACAATATGCAGAATGGTACAAGGAAGATTATATATTTCCTATTGGAAGAGCAGCTGAGTTTCTCAGGGAAAATTCTAAAAAGATTTCAAATCCAGACATACTGACATGCTTGCAAGGAACAGTGATTCAGGTTAAGGCCTTGAATCACAGATTTAATGAAAATCAAGAGTCAATTATATCTCTGAGAAATGAAGTTGTCAGTAGAGAGATGACTCTACAGAGAGACAACAACAAAATGTTTCAAACTTTCTCAAAAAATCGAGAGACTGTCCTTCAGAGATTGGGTAAAGTTGAAGAGAATCAGACTTTGATGGCTGACAAGATTGAATCCATTTCCAACTCTCTTAAGTTAATTATTTCCATCTTGATCCCTGATGATGTCAAAAAGGGGGAGAGAGTTGCTAGAGTTACTAAATCTAAATATAACTGTAAGCAGTCTCAAACTCAGTCGAAGAATAATGATCTTGATGATGAAGGAACTAATCCAGGGAGAAGGTTAAGATCAAGGTCTGATGTTCACTTAAAAGCTGGCAAGTCTACAAAATCAAGTTTAGTAGTGGATACAAATGTACAAAGTACTTCAAGGCAAAGGGATTTGTTATTCTCTGACAATCCATAAACTGTTGAAGAGTTGGCTGCTAAGATGTTTTTTTTGATGAGAATGAAAAGGGAGTTACACTTGCAGATGTTCAAGCTCAAGAGCAAATGTTTCTAGCAGAACATCAGAAAGCTTTGAAATCTGGGAAGTCTAAGAAAGATGGGAAAGCTGCTAAGCCTGTTCTTAAAGGCATTGAAATCAAAGAACAAGTTGGTACTGATCAAAGGATGCAGGTATCCAGAAAACCAACAGATGCAGATTCTAAGCAAAAGTTGAAAGGCATTGCTGAAGAAGAAAGAATTTCAAAGAAGGCAAATACAACCTCTGTTTCTACACAAGTTGTACAGATGAAAGAAAACACAGCCTCTGTTGCTACACAAGTTGTGTCTAGACCTCTATCTTCTAAGTTGAAATCAGTCTTTGGTAAAGGAACACTTTATGATCCAAATCTAGTATCTGGAGCTCCTTTGGATTTTACTGATGGAAGAGCCTTGTCTGGTAAGATTGGAAATAATAAAGCTGGACTAGGCTCACACAGAGATAAAAGGCAACATACTGGTCCTAGAGATCCTTCTGCACTGGCTGTTCGAGGTCGTGGTGTCACTCAAGAGAGTTTGGACAGACTGGAATCAGTACAGTTAGTTTATCAGAAGAGTTTAAAGAAAGATTTTCTTTTATACTTTATGGCTGATGGGACAGTATTTAAAATTGGTGGCATGATATTGGTTTGAAATATTGGGAAGAACTAGAACATGTTCTGTATCTTTTCAAGGTGAATAGTCAAAGGACTCAATCAGTTGCAAATGTGCTCAGACAGAAAATGCTCCAAAATTTGGCAATTAGAGGAATGAAGTGTAACAACAGATATGTTCCTAAGTACAGAGACTGGAATGGAAATCTCATTGAAATGAAGAAGGGTACTGCAAAGTTGAAGACTGATCTGGGAATCACAGTACTTGATTTCAACTCACAGTCAGAGGAAGTAAAATTTATCAGACTGGGAAATGAGATGAGGAGGAACAAAATGTACGATCTAAGATCTGCTATTAATCAGACTGATGAGAGTGACCCTCAGTTGAGAGAGATCAAGGAAGCTATGAAGATTGAACTTGGAAATGCAGAGAGAAGATTGCTTATAGATTATCTCAGAACAACACCAGATCTTGAAAAGATTAGAGATTGAATTCTGTAAGAATTTTCTTGTTTTCTATAGATTTTTGTTAAGTCAAGTTTAAACTCTGCTTATTTGAATAAACACTGTGTTTGTATAAAATTGTTTTGACATCATCAATTACTGTTAACTTGTGCATTTTTACTAATGAACAAGTTGGGGGAGATTGTTAAATATAATTGATGTGGTTAATATCAGTGTTTAAGTTTTACAGGGAAAAACGGAGTTTAACTTGAAACAGGAAGCAATCAGAGTTTAGTTAAACTCTGACAGTTGGAAGCTTAACAGAGTTTGGTTAAACTCTGTCTGGAGGAAGCGCGTCTCCAGTCAACAGTGATTAAAGATTAATTGATGATAATTATGGAAGCAATATCTTTACAGATTGGATAGCTGTTAAAGAGATTGAGTTGACTTAGGAGATGTGTAGCAATTAATTGATAACATTTGTATAGCTGATTTATAGGCGAATCAATTATCGATTGTATGTAGCTGTATATCTTTATAAATACAGTTAGGTTAACCCTAGAAGGGTATCGATCATGTAATACAATATCTTTCATTGTAACCTAAGCAGCTCTCTGTGATATTTTACATCACTGAGAGAGAAGTTAATTCCAAACAATTTTTAAAAGTTATTTAAGAACTTATTGTTATTCTCTCATTACTTAGTTGATTATAATCTTTGTATTCGGCCTAAAAAAGGTGAAGAGGTCTGAAAAAACCAAAGACAAATTCTCGTATCACAATATGAAGCTTTTATGGCCAAGCCTGGTGAAGTGCTCACTCACATGTTTGAAAGATTCAGTAAACTAATAGCTGAGTTACAAATTCATGAAAAGTTCTATGACAAAAAGGAGATTAATGTCAAGTTTCTGCTCACTCTTCCTGAGCACCTTGAGCACAAAATCACTGCCATAAGAGAAGGGAGAAACTTGAATGATGTTTCTCTTGAGACTCTTTATGGTGTACTTAAGTCATATAAACTTGTACTCTTTCAGAAGAGAGCTATTTAAACTGGAGCCAAAGGGAAGATGGCAAACATGTCTGGTGCCCTTGTAGCTCAAGAGCCACTTGTTTCTCTACCAAGTGAACCCTCACAAAGTTCATAACCAACACGAGTGCCATCTCTGAAGATTGAGGAGGTGTTGGATGATGAGGAGAAAGTGGTTCTGCAGCTCAAAGATGTTGAAAATGAAGACTTCTATTCATTAGAAGAGATTGAAAGCATGGATAATCCAACCATGGCATATGTGGCTAAAAGGTTTAAAAATATAAATTTCAGAAGGGATAAGCCATATAAGCCACAGGATCAGACATCTAAGTTCAACAAGGGAAACTCTTCAAAAGCTGCTGGTCGTGCCACAAGAGGAGGATACAAGATAGGAATGGTGGATAGGTCAAAGTTCAGATGTTACAACTGCAATGAGCTAGGTCATTTTGCCACAGAGTGCAGAAGGCCAAAACAGAATCAAAGAATGGAGAAAGGAGTTGGAAGTCAGTTTAAAAGAAATCAAGGAAGAGCTTATGTGGCTGAAGAAAAATGCTAGGATGACTCTGATGATGAGGAAGATGAAGAATTTGTAAATCTAGCTCTCATGGCTAGATCTGATGATGAAGCATCAAGCTACTCAAATCATGTACCATCTCTCATTTTACTTGATATGTCTAAAACTGAGTATAAGCAAACTATTGAAGAATTAAGTGCTGAGATGTTTAACATTCATGTTAGTTTATCTGCTGCTAATGAAGAAATTGTTAAGTTATATGAATAGAATGAAACACTCAAATATGAGAATGAAATGCTTTTGCTTAAAACCAGTCCATTAGATTCACTAGCTCAAGAAAATGATCGAATAAAAAATGATATTTTCTGTGCTAAGGAGATAGAAGAATTCCTAAGAAATCAAATTGCTGAAAATGAATTTAAGCTTAAGGCATTTAGAAATTCTTCTAAGTTAGTTCAGGAATATCATGAGAATCACACTGAGAATCAAAAGGTTGGAATAGGTTTCGGCTATGGTAGGAGGCCTGGTAAAGCAACTGTGATTGATGAATGTTCAGATGGTGATGCTGTCAAACCTCATATTCTCAAGAGAGTTTGTAAACCCATTTTCAAAACTGTTCAAGCTGATTTTGATGAGAATTCCTTGCTCATCAAACAAGAGCTTCGTGATGAAGATGAGTGTATTGACAGCACATCTACTGATAGGAAAGTAACTGTCAAAATCCCCATAACAGAAACTTTACCAAGCAATAAGACAAAATGTTCTAAAGAAGCTGTCAACAAGGATAAGACAGAAACTTTCAAAGATACTGTCAAGAGAGTACCTAGGACAACAACTTCCAAACCTACTGTCAAGATAGCAGGTATGAAAGGTACTGTCAAGGGTAATTCGACTGCAACTGTAACGACCGGGAAAATTTCGTGTAATTTATTATATTAAAATATATTTTTAGTTGATTTTATTGTGTTTTAGTTTATTTTTAATGCATTTAAACACATTATGATTTTTATTTAATAGGAAAATTATCCCATACATGTTATGTGACTTCTGTGTAGCACAGATTATTTTATGCTATTTTTCTGTAATTTTTATATTTTTAGAATACAGTTATTTCGCATTTTAATTTCTGGACCCAGCCCTTGTACTGAATCCGAGGCCTTGTTTTTGATAAAATTATTTTTATTTAAAGATAGGATATTTAAAAATGCATATTTTGTAATTTTTGTAATATTCGTAATTTTTGAGAAATTTTGGCATTTATATTATATTTGTTTAAAAATAAAAATTTTACATTTTTATCCCATAAAAATTATTTTTAAGGCTTAATAATTTTAATTAGGGGTTAACAATATTTTTGGGGTATTAATTTTTGGTTAATATAAATAGCAGCTGATTTATTTTTATTAATTAAAATAATCAGAAAATCAGATTTTCTGTTTTAATTTTCTGGAAATTCCTGGAGAATTGTTCTTGGTGTTCTTGGAGATCAAACAGCCTTTTGAAGGTGATTCCAGGATCCAAATCTCTCATATGAGTAACCAAACTGAATCTCATGATCTGTACTACATGATTATGTGGGTGTGTATATGTGTGTATGCCTCAATCGTAATTTTGTATTTTTTTATTTAATTTTCGAATTTCTTTAATTTGGTGTTGCTTGTTAACTGATTTGTTGTTGATGTAGTTAGTGTCTATAGATTGCTTATGATCCCAGAAGTATCATGATAATTTTTTTTTTTGATTTTTAGTAGCTTAAATATGAAAATCGAAATTTCGGGGGTGAGATTTGATTTCTGTAAGAACCCTGATTTTTGTAATATTTTAAATATGTAAAAGCTTATGACATTGTGAATTAGGGACCTTTTGAGTCACCTATGTTATGCAATGGAATTGATTATCTGAAAATTTATGTTGTTATATTCACTGTGTAAGAAAAAGGGAAGATTGTTGAAGGCAAGAGGCCTACTGATATTAAGATTCATAAAAACTTGGGATTTGAGAGTTATTAGAGTATTAGGAGATTTTAAGAGACTATGACAAGGAGTTATGGATATTTAAGGAATTTACACAATTAAGTACTTAAGGAATTACAAGGGAATCTCTACGCGACAAAATATTATTACGAGGAGTTAGTTAAGATACGATATGAATTAAAGATTAAGTGACAACCATTGGTGGAGAAATAATAATACAAGGAAGGATATTACATGCAAGTATCAGGTAACTAGGTAATTAGGAAAGTAAACTAGGAAGCAAAAAGGAACTACATGAATAGTAACTAGTAGTGGTGCATTATCCAAGGAGACAATGAGGCATGGTATGTGCCTAGTCTACTACCCTAGGGTGGCAACATGTGACTCAATATACACACATCCATACACATAATAATCTTTCATTTCATTATTCAAAACACAACACAAAAGGCAAGCATCTCTCTCTCTCTCTCTCATTTGAAGCTCTCGGCCAAGCTCTTCAAGAAGGAGGAAGAAGAAAATTTCTCCAACCTCCACTCACTCATAATTCAAGATAAAATTCCTAGACCATCCTTACACTATAGAGAAGGTATGATATTAATTTCAACCCCTTTCATCCACTAGATTTTGAGATATTAATTGATGAAGTTTGGGATGAATAGTAATCATGCTTAGTTGTCTTTTAGATCTTGAATTATAAGGATTGTAGGGACTCATCCAAGGTGTTCTTGAGGCTTGTAAAGCTTACCCAAGGTTCCTAGATACACAAGAAGGTATAAAACTCTAACCACTCTTAGTCATGGATTGTTTATGGTTTATAATGTTAGATCTAAGAGTTTTAGTGCATATTTTGGTAGTATGGGTTGTAGATGATGAAATCTTGGAGTTATGTGCTTGTTATGATAATTTTAAAGCTTGTACTTAGTGTATGTAACCCCATGTGTGCTATAGAGAATAATCTTGGTGGTTTAGATGATGGTTGTGGTGTATACATAGAATTCTTGAATGATTAAGAAAGATTGCAAGCTGTGTAAAATTTCTGGGAGCATGTACTGTCTTGTAAGAGGGTTTTGAACCCCTAAATCTTGTCTCCCGAGGTCCTAATGCATATGGTTAGAAAGGTATTTGAATTTAGTTTCCAGAAATGTAAGGTTCATGACTAGGTGATGTATAGATTTTGAGTTATGACCCGAGAAGTGAAGAGTGGTTCTGGAATCCGAACTGCACTATATGGTCCACTTGTGAGCCCTCTTTAGACCCCTAAAAATTTATGTAGGATCATGGAAAAATTAGGAGAGCTAGTAATTGCAGTGGTAAAGGTTACCCAAAAAGATTTGGATTAAAATATTATTTTTCAATTTTATAAAAATGTTAGAGTAAAGTTCGTGCGAGTGAAAAAGTCGTAGGAGTAGTTTGTTTGGTATGATTTTAAGGAGGAATCAATACGCTTCGAATGTGGTAACCAAATTAAGTCAAATAAGTGACGAGCGTAATCGAGTGATGGCATGAACCTATAGTGGGGCTAGAGAGTCATAGGACGAAGTCATTAAGTTAGTTTTGTGTCCTCTAAAACCTTGTAATTAAAAGGTATTGTTAAGGTACTAACGAACGACTATTGGTTATGTATAGATCTTCATTCCACTCCGCAAGCTCGACCACCCCAACCTCACCAAGGCAAGTTTACTTTTCAAAACTTATATATAAGGATTTTCAATGTTGTGTTTGTGGCTTTCAAACGTATTATATGCTTATGCTTTATGAGGTTATGTTGAAGTTTGAGATATATGCACATATATGTTTGTACACCCTTGAACTTAGAATGAAAATGTTTCTTCGGACAACGACTCTAGCAATAGAGGTCGTAGCGGTCCAAATATACTATTGACCGGGGAGCGGTATATTATTGTATCGTGATTAAATTGCGAAAACCCGAAGGGTCATTCGGGAAGTATCGTATACTTAAGTATTTATTATTTTTATATTATTATAAATACTCAAAAATATCTATTTTGGATTAAAAGCTTATCTAATTAAATAATTGTTTTATTAATGATTTATATTAAATTTTAAAATATCATTTATTAATTATTTTTCATTATTTTAAAGACAAAACTAATCCACGATACCTTCATCGTTTTCAAACTCGAACTCTTTCGAACCCAAAACATTTTCGAAAACCCCGGTCAGGTTTTGCTTCTTGTACACTTTTCAAGAATTATCGGTCGACTGAGGTCGAACTTCAACTACTCGAATTTTTTATCAAAATGATTTTTGACAAGAAAGAAAAAAAAAAGGGGACTCTGGCAGGTGTGAGAATCGTTGACGAACGATTCCCGGGATGTGTAAGCGGCCGTAAGCCAGGCGGTCCATCAATTATTATTCCGGCCCAGGTGTTGCCGAAGGATGATTACGGATGTAGTTTTCATCGAGGGTGATTACGGATGTAGTTTTCACCCGAGGATAGTTACGGATGTAGTTTCTATCCTTCTATCGGTAGAGAAGACCCGCGGATTGTTGGACTTGGTTGTGGCGACTGATCATCGTCAATCCTTGTCAGGTTTTTTTATGTTTTCTTCCAGTCCCATCCTCCACTTTGGAAAAATACTCAAACACTGCTTCTTGGGCCTAAGTGCCAAGTTACCGATATTGTGGTTTTTGATAAGAAAAATATTGACATCGTGCAGTATCTAGAACTACAAGATTTTCTATAAAGATTGGCACGTGTTAGTGCACTCTTGCAATTATTTCAAAGAATGAAATATTTTTGAATGAGAAACCTTCTAAGCTAATGGAAGGAAAGAGGTTTGCAATGATGTATTCCCTGTACAGTATGCTACCCGTAGAGTGTTTTGCCGAAACTGATATACTCATATGTATATATTTTCAAACTTGAGATATATTGAAATGGGAACCTTATAAAGGGTTCATATGTTATTCTTAAAGCTCCTTAGTGAGTATAGATGTTTTATTCAAACTCGGACATATATATTGTCCAATTATGTTTTGAAATCTGAGATATATACCCATATAGTTGGGAATGTTTTCGAAATAAACCACATTATAATTTTTCAAAATGGTGAACTAGCTGAGCATTATGTAGCTCATTCTTGCTTTATAAAAACTTTTCAGAAAGAGAAGAATTTGGTCGATTAACTCCGCACCAGCAGAAGAGGAGTAGAAGATTTACCCGGAGATGATTTAGTTCCTGATAAATACTACAGAGTAAGTCTGATAGGTTTTCAATTGTAATAGTAAGACTTGTCTTCAAGTGTAGTTGTATAAGTGGAAGTGCGTAAGATTCTGGATTGTACAGATGAATTGTAATATTTAGTGTTACTTTTGATTATCGTTTCTGAGGCTCTAACTTGTTTGTGCGTAAGATTGAGGTCTGGATGGATGTATTGTTGAGTTGTAATACAGGTATGATATGGTTGGATGGTGATGTGACGACTTGAATCTTTGACCTCGGATTTGGGGGCGCTACAATTTCGACTTTTCTGGGTTCTTGAATGATTTTTTGCTGTTATCGATGTTTGTTGTAGATTGGTGAAGTCCTTAGCTTCATTTTGATATATAGAACGTTCGATTTGGTTTAGAAATGAGCGATATCGAAATTTGGCCGGTGAGTTCGCCGGATTTGTTTGAAGGTTGGTCAGAATCGGCTGGGCTTGCATTAGTTCTTGAATTGGTTGGGCAGGTTATGTTTCTGGGTAAATATAGAGCAGATTTCAAGCAAAAACTCTAGTGAAACAGAGTTGTTTTTGGGGCTCATCGAAGATGGCCGGATTTTTGGTCGGATCGGGGTGAACAGTAAACTTGGGGGGGGAGTCTCTGGTACAAGGTTGAAAACGATGCCATGTTTAAAAAAAATATTTTGTTTTTATTTACTTTTATTTACTTTTAAATCTTTTAAATAATTCTGACTTTAATTATAAAATTCAGAAAATTATTTTCTGAAAATATTTTGGAAATTCAAAATTTATTTCTAAATTTTATTTTTAAAATTTAAAAATTATTTTATTATTTATTTTTAATTCAAACTAAGTAAGAATTAAATACTTTTAATTATACTAATTAATTTCAAATAATGATTTAATTAATTTAATTATTTGATAAATTTAATTATTTATTGAATAATTTTATTAATTATTAATTAGTTGATTTTAATTAATTTAATTATGATTATTTAATTTTTAATTAACCATTTTTCTGTTTAAAAATATTTAAATATAGTTTTAATTGCTCAAAAATTTCAGAAAATGTTTTAAAAATCTTTTAAACATCCTAAGTTGGATTTTATTCCAAAAAATATTTCTTTAGTCCAATTGAGTCCCGAATTGAGTGGTTAGACCGATTTTGTGAAAATTTTGTGTCATATGCTATCCGAAAAATATGTGAATTGTGTGTTATTATTCTTTGATTATCTGTTAGTTATTTGTAAATATTATAAGAATATTTTGAATGCTCTTTTATTTGAGAGTCGTATCTGTGAAAGGCATATGACTCAGCCTATTTGTAGTTAGAGGATCCTAATCAACTTAAACCAAATTGTAATAAGTAAATATACATATGAACTGTCATAGGAATCTCAAGAAGTATTATCTGTCAGAAGAAAGAAGAAAAGTCAATCTATAGTTTTGATGTCGTACACTGGAAGACGATTCAGTTATCTGATCAAGCCCCGGTATAGCATTGAAGTGAATGGATTCATTTGAACAGTGACAGAGATTTTTCGAGTGATAGTTTGAATATCAGTTACAGTACAAGAGAATTGAGAGAAGAAACAAACCACAACCTAAAGTCAAAAGTGAAGAAGCATCGTTGAAGTTAGTCGTTCATGAACCAGACAGTACATCGAACGTCAACACAAATCAGTGGTAATTCTTTACTACCTTCAGTGGTTTGTAAGAATTAGATTAATTATTTATTGATTTAATTAAATTCATTTATAATTGATATAAATCATTTAGTTGATTTAATTAAATGAATTAATTATGGAAGAATTAATTTATTTATTAAATTAATTATTGTATCAATTAAATATGAATTAGTTAATCATTAATTAATTAAATAGATCAATATGACTTAAAGAAAGAAGGTTGGATTATGTCTTGGAGAAGAAAAATTCGGTATGACCTAAATTTAAGTCATACCGACAGTAGCCATTCAAGATTATGTCTTACCGACCTGATTAAGTCATACCGACCTCTGCCAGCTGTTTTAAGTCGTACCGAACTTCTGATTAAGTCATACCGACAAGTTTTATGTCTTAATGGAGGTTTGTGTAAGTCTTAATGAAGAAAAATCAAGTCTTGGTAGCAGTTTAAGTCATGCTGGAGCAGTTAAATATCTTACAGAAAGCCAGCAAGACCTGTTACTGATATTAAAGAACAGAACAGAGCAGATTAGGTCATAAAAAAGAAACACAGCAGAAAACATAATATCCAAAACAGATTTCTCTCTCAAGAACATCAAGAACACCAAAGCTTAAACAATTCCCAGAAATTCAAGTTCTTCATCTTTGTAATATTCTATCCGCTAGAACTTGTTTATTTGTGATTCTTGTACTACTAGCGAATTAAGTTTCCTAGTTCTTATCTTGATTATTATTAACTAAATTAGAAAAGTTCATGTCGAATTTTCTAATTAGTTATTAACATCTTGATAAGTTGTTATACTGATTTTGTAACACCACATCAAGTTAATATACAGTTATATTCAACTTGAAAAATTGTGTTAAATAATTCCGCACATAAATTTGTCTTTATCAAATTTTATTTAAAGGACAAATTTCGATAAAAAGTTAAGATTGTATTCAACCCCCCCTTCTACAATCTTATCGGACCTAACAATTGGTATCAGAGCTGATTGATTGATACACAAATCAAAGATCCCATTTTACTCGATTAAAAATCATCCCCGAATTTTTTAACTCTCTTAAAAAATTCATCATGTCTTCTAAAGTTGGAACTGTGAAAATTCCCATATATGACAAAAACAGTTATGATATGTGGAAGAACAAAATGTTAATGTTCCTCGAGGTTGCAAATCCTAAATACATGAAAGTCTTATCAGAAGGACCAATAATACCTTTCGGATTAATTCCTGAAGTTGTTACTGATGGAAAAGTTATTTCCCCTGCAAAGTTTGTACACAAAGATTCTTTTGAGTACACTCTTGTTGAAAGAGAGGAAGCTGGACTTGACATTAATTTAAGACTGATCTTAATAGATTCTCTAGACTCTGTAATGTACAGTCATGTGATAAACTGCAGGACTGCAAAGCAAATGTAGGAAACCATTGAAACTGTGAATGAAGGAACAGAGGAAGTTTGGGAGAATCGACTAGAAATTTTGACATCTGAGTATGAACACTTTCGATCAGCATCCAATGAAAGTATTCAAGATGTGTTTGAAAGATATAACAAACTTGTCAACAATTTACAAATGCATGGCAAGTACTACACTCAGAAAGAGATCAACAGAAAATTTCTACTGTCAATGCCTGTTCATCTAAAACATAGAATTACAGCTATCAGAGAGTCGAGGAATCTAAGTGAAATTACTGTAGAAAGACTCTTTGGTGTTTTAAAAACCTATGAACTGGAACAATCTCAACAAAAGGAGATTTATGGAAAAGGAAGAGTTGCTAATACTTCTACAGCTCTTATTGTTGAGAACAAACAGGAAGTGGAAGATAAGGTTATTCAACCTTGTAATGTTGACAGTGGTAAGCTTGAAGTTGAAGTTGGTCAAACGAATGCTAGTCCAGATGAAGGAGACTTCTATTCGTTAGAAGAGCTAGATCAGTTGGAAGATGAGTCCATGGCTTTGTTGGTAAGGAAATTTAGTAACTTCAGATTCAGGAAGAATCCCAAGTTCAGATACAAATCTAACTATAACAGGTTCCAAAGAGGAGGTTCTTCATCCTCAAGTAACAGAGGAGGTTACAAAACTGGAACGGTTGAAAGAAGTAAAATTAGATGCTACAACTGTAATGAACTTGGACATTTCGCTACTGAATGTCAGAAGCCAAAACAAAACCAAAGAAAAGACTTTGGATCTGAGAAGAAGAAGACAGGTAAAGCCTATGTGGCTGCTGGAAAGAGTTGGGATGATACAGACTCTTAAGATGAAGAGTATGGCAATCTTGCCCTGATGGCAAAATCTGATAACTCCAGTGGTACTTCATCTGAGGTATCATGTACTAAAAGTCAATATATTTATCAACTTAGTGATACACTAGGTAATGCTAATAGAGAGATTGAAAGGATCAATTTGTTAAATACAGATCTTAGTAATCAATTATCAGAATTACACGATGTACAAAATTGCCATGATAAACAAAAATCAGAAATAAGAATTCTAAAAGAACTTGAGAGGTCTCTAGCGTTGATAGTGGCTCAACAACGTGAAACAATAGCTGAGCTAGAAATAAGGGTTAGTGCTACTTCTAATTCATGTAAAGTGGCTAAAGAGTTGTTTAACCAACAAGCTATTAATCAAACCGTAGGAATTGGGTTTGATTATAATGAAGCTATTGGACGAAAAAGCATTATTACCCCTAATCGTGTCAGTGCTGTAGAAAGGGGTATACCAATAGTGCTTAAGGGTGTTAGTAACCCACTCTTTAAGACATCCATAGCAGAACCTTTGGATACAACATCTTTAATCATTAAGGAAGAGATGCGCATTGAGGATTTAGCTAATGGCGTAGTCTTAGAAAGTAATCAAATTGTTAAAAATGATGAAGATAGAAAGTCTGTGTTTAAGAAAACAGAAAGAGTTGGTGAGTCTACTAGTTCCTTGAAAACTAGTAGTAGAAGTAACAACATGAATAAATGCAACAACATATCTACCATGCATGCTATTCCTGTTATTGATACTGCCCATAAAAAGTGTAATGCTGTTAATTGCATGTCTTGTGCTTTTAATATAATGTCTGCTTACTTTAACGGTAATCATGCATGTGTTGATAAGAATGTTCCTAGACAGCATATGAGCAGAAATAAACATGTTAGATCCAGGACTGTAACATCACCTAATTCTAAGATTAGGACTCCAAGTCCTTCTCAGGATATGGTAAAGACATGGTTACCCAAGCTGAAACCAAAACAAGTTAAAGCTGTTTACAGGGTTAAATGTCCAGTACCTGAAGAAAATGTTGTTAAAATAAAAAGTGTTGCTTTACCTGATAAAGGTCAATTCTTTAAGTACTCCGGACCCAATCAAATTTGGGTTCCGAAGAAAGTCTAACCAATTTGTCATTGCAGGGTTTGAAACAGGTTGAACGAGTCATGTGGATTCTGGACAGTGGATGTTCAAGGCATATGACCGGAGATAGAGCCCTGCTGACAAATGTGGTGGAGAAGGCCGGCCCAGTCGTTACCTTTGGAGATAACAGCAAAGGTAAAACTGATGGATATGGCAGATTAGAAGCTGGAAATGTTATCGTTGAAGATGTCTCTTTTGTGAATGCCCTTGAGCACAATTTGCTCAGTATTAATCAATTCTGTGACAAAGGTTATGAAGTTCATTTCAACAAGAAGAATTGTCTAATATCACACAAGAGAAATGAAAGGCCGCAGTTGACTGGAGTAAGAAAAGGAAACTTGTACATAGCCAATATAAACTCTGGAAGCACAGAAGAAATTAGATGTTTTTATTCAAAGGCATCCACTGATGAAAGTTGGTTATGGCACAAGAAACTTTCTCACCTAAACTTCAAAACAATGAATTCTTTAGTTAAAAGAGAATTGGTGAGAGGTTTACCTTCGATTGAATTTACTCAGGAAGGTCTATGTGATGCTTGTCAAAAAGGGAAGTTAAAAAGGGCAACTCACAGGAGCACTAACATATCATCAATAACTGAACCATTACAACTTCTCCATATGGATTTGTTTGGTCCAGTTAGTGTGATGTCTATGTCAAGAAAAAGATATGCTCTAGTGATTGTTGATGATTTCTCAAAATTCACATGGGTACTATTTCTGAACTCAAAAGATGAAACTCCACAACTGGTAGTTGATCACATTAAGTTAATTGAGCTGGATTCTAATCGTCCAGTAAGAGCTATAAGGTCAGACAACGGAACTGAATTCAAGAATGCAGTTCTGAATGACTTTTGCACTGAAAAGGGTATAACTAGACAGTACTCGGCTCCCAGAACTCCTCAACAAAATGGGTAGTTGAAAGAAAGAATAGAACCTTGATTGAAGCTGCACGTACTATGCTAAGTGAATCAAGGCTTCCATTGAGCTTTTGGGCTGAAGCTGTCAACACTGCATGCTATACCCAGAATCGTACACTTATCAATAAAGACTTAATGAAGACACCATATGAAGCTCTACATGACAAGAAACCAACTCTCAAGTACTTCCATGTATTTGGGACAAAATGCTTTGTGCTGAAAGAAGGAGATGATCAAGGTGGTAAATTTGAAGAAAAAGCACATGAAGCAATATTTATTGGTTATACTAGAAGAGCCTACAAGGTGTATCTTATTGATCAACAGAAAACCTTGGAAAGTGTCAATGTTACATTTGATGACATAAAACTCCCAAGTATCCAAAATGAAGATTCATCTGAAAAGCTTAAGTTTAATGACATGTCAGATTCAGATTCAGATGATGACAATCAACCTGACGTTGTTGCTGATAATAATAATCCAGATGTTGGTGGTAATGATCAAGGTGATGCTGGTGAAAACAATGATAATTTTCAAGACACCATTGATACTCTTGAACCGTCAACAAGTCAAACTGGCAACAACTCAGGGGGAGATAATGAAGGGTCAACAAGTCATACTCAACATCATACAGAAGATCAAGGCGAATCGTCAAGATCAATTCTTCCCAGACAAAATGTTTGGAATAGAGCTCATCCTTTTGAGCTGATTCTTGGTGATCCATATGTTGGTGTGAAAACAAGAAGAGCTTATCAGAATCAATGTAACTATTCTGGGTTCTTGTCTGTTATGGAACCTAAGAAAGTAGAAGAAGCTCTATCTGATCCTGATTGGGTGATTGCTATGCAAGATGAACTCAATCAATTTAAGCAACTAGAAGTATGGAAGCTGGTACCCAGACCTAAAGATAGAAAAGTGGTGGACACAAGATGGGTATTCAGAAACAAACTAGATGAAGATGGCACTGTGATAAGAAACAAAGCAAGACTGGTAGCTAAAGGTTATTCTTAAGCTGAAGGCATTGATTATGACGAGACCTATGCTCCAGTGGCAAGACTTGAGGCCATCATAATATTCTTGGCATTTGCATCTTATTCAAGATTCAAAGTTTATCAAATGGATGTCAAGAGTGCCTTTCTGAATGGTAAGCTAGATGAAGAAGTGTATGTAGAACAGCCCCGTGGTTTTGAAGATCAAGATCATTTGGACTATGTCTACTTTCTTTACAAAGCTATCTATGGTCTTAAGCAAGCCCCAAGAAAATGGTATGACACTCTCTCTGAATTTCTATTAGAAAATGGTTTTATAAGAGGTGTCATAGACAAAACGCTCTTCACTAAAAGACATAAGAATGATATAATACTAGTCCAAGTCTATGTGGACGATATTATATTTGGGTCTACTAATGAGCTTCTATGCAAGAAGTTTTCTAATTTAATGCAGGGTAGGTTTGAAATGAGCATGATGGGAGAACTGAAATTCTTTCTTGGATTACAAATACGTCAGAGACAAGATGGAATATTTATTTGTCAATCCAAGTACATTAAGGAGCTCTTCAAGAAATATCACATGGAGGAGTGCTCATCAGCAAAGACACCATCAACTATAGCTGTCAAAATTGGTTTATGTGAAAGTTCTGCCAAGGTAGATATCACAGGCTATAGAGGTATGATTGGCTCATTGCTTTACCTAACTGCTAGTAGACCAGATATAATGTTTGCCACATGCTTGTGTGCAAGGTTCCAAGCGAACCCTAAAGAAATCCATCTCACTGCTGTCAAAAGAATCTTAAGATATCTAAAGGGTACGCCTAATTTAGGCATCTGGTACCCTAATGAAACTGGTTTTACTTTAATTGGATATACAGATTCTGACTATGCAGGAAGTGTTGTAGACAGGAAGAGTACATCTGGGAGTTGTCAATACCTAGGTGGAAGATTGGTATCCTGGTTCAGTAAAAAACAGCAAACAGTTTCCAACTCTACAGCCGAAGCTGAATATATAGCTGCTGGAAGCTGTTGTGCTCAGATCTTATGGATAAGGAATCAATTAATGGACTATGGCATTGTATTGGAAAATATTCCTATTTTATGTGATAATACAAGTGCCATAGCAATAGCCAGCAATCCTGTGCAGCACTCAAGGACAAAGCACATTGACATAAGGTATCATTTTATAAGAGAGTATGTAATGAATGGTACAGTGCAACTACTATTTGTAGGCTCTGGAGATCAAACTGCAGATATTCTTACTAAGTCGCTTAATGAATCCTCATTCACTAAAATTGTTAGTGAATTGGGTATGTTAAACAGTCCTAGTAATTAATACTATTAATATCTGAAATTTGATCTTTAATAATTTTGCAAGTGATTATTCTGTGAATATTTGTTGTTTGAAATCACTTGTATAATTATTTTACCATCTGATTTTCTTGCTTGTTTAGTTATTTTTCACTCTGTTTATTCATATTATTTAATACTTTATACTTCTATATTTTTAGAATATTTGTAGATATTTATTTCTATTTTAATAATTAATCTCATATGTTTTGTAATGTTTGTCCTGTTAATATTGCTTTGTTTTCGTTAACAGGATAGCATATGGTATTTATAATTATTTTTATTATTTGTTTAATTTTCTATAATATTTTTATTATTTTTATAAGTTAATTGTATATTTTATTGTGTTTTTAATGTTTGTTTAAAGTAAATATGACTTAAAATTAGGAAAAACTATCAATATGACTTAACTTAAAATCGGTATGACTTAAACAGGTTAAGTCTTACCGAGTTTTTGTTAGATTAAGTCATATTCACGAGTCTGTTAATATTTAAGTCTTAACGAGGTTTTTAAATTTAAGTCTTATTCCATTCAAGTCTTAACTAGTTTTGTTTATATTAAGTCTTAGACATTTAAGTCTTACTGAGTATTAACATAATTTTAAGTCCTATTCGTTTTAGTCTTATTGTCTATAATTAATTTAAGTCTTAATCAGTTTATATATATATATAAAACAGGTAACAGTTTTAAGTCTTTATAGTTAAGTATTGTTAGTTATTTTTTAAGTCTTATTCGTCTATTCAGTATATATATATAGTAGTTAGTTGAGTTAAGTCATATTTTGGTTTATGTCATTCTCTCAAGTTAAGTCTTAGAGAACTAAATAGATACATACATATATACACAAACATACCAATCGTTCATGTCCGATTTTTGTCTCAAATCTTGCTGATAATCACGAACTAATCACATAACTCGACTCCTTGTCTGATTATCTACGTTTTAAGTGTTTAAAATCGTGTTTTGGTTCCGTTTTTGAAGAATTTGTTGTTCGAAAAATCGATTTTTAGATCTGATTTTCAGAGCAACTGGTTTCGATTCTTGAAAAACTAAAAATATACGATTGTTTGTGTGTATACAAGGATCATTGTGTGAATTTTTCAGAATTTTTCAACAACTTTTAATTTTTTTCGAATTTTTAATTAATTATTAATTCGAAAAATTAATTTTTAAATTATAATTTTGTAAAATCTGAAATTTTCAAAGAAAGTAAATCTTGATTAAAATGGCTGATCGATTTGAAATTATTAAACATAATTTAATCGGTTATTTTGATCCAGAAAAATGTTCAGTTGAACGTTTTCGACCGTGAATTCGTTTTTTAAATGAAAATTCACTGGTTCGCACTGCTTTGAGCTTGGATGCTCCATTGAAAATTGAACCTTTGCGAATCATGTGTACTACTGCTGTCATTTCTAATGATAACAGATCATTTGTCTTCTCTGTAGGAGACAATCAGTACACAGTGAATGAAAATACAATAAATACGGTCTTAAATTTTCCAACTGACAATTTCGAAGAATTACCATCAGATCAAGAATTGATAAATTTTTTGAATGGTGTATTCTATCAAGACAGTCCTGATCAAACTGTCTGGAATAAAAAGAACTTCGTTCAGGAATGGGACTATCTGTTTGACACATTAGGTAGAGTCTTTGCCAATTCTACTAAAGGGAACTTCGGGGTATTACCATCCTTCTTGCAGCATATTGGATATGCAGTTGCACACAACCGAAGAATTAATATTGGTAGACTACTGTGTGTTCCGATGGTTGGAAGAATCATTAATGCAAAGAGGAATTTTGATAATGGACAAAAAGTATCATGCTATTATCCAAGATTCTTGTCATTGATTTTTAATCATCTTGTGGAACTAGAAAACCAAGCCCAATTCCTGAATGGAGAATCACTGGCGTCAGGTAAACCTACTATCAGATTGTTCACTGAGTACAGCAATAAGCCTAAATTCACAAACATACCTGTAGTTGTCACCCAATACATGTCAAACTATATACAACTACCTGTCATTGAACGTGTACCAGAACCTGAACAAAACCCTGAACCACCAGTGGAAAACATACTTGTTGATAATGAAGATCAAGGCAATCAACGAGTTGAACCTGCTCAGCAAATTGTTCCTCTACCAGCTGCACTTGCTATTGAACATCCAGTGCAAGAAACTGCATCTGTCCCTGAACCTGAATTAGATCAACCAATCTTATCAGAGACTGTTACGGAATCAGCTGACCAGGTATTGCCTTCTGTTCCTCAAACTACTACTTCTCAATCTATTTCTGGAACCCAAGTGGTTGGTAGGTCTGACCAAGGGGTTGTAGTACCACAACCTCTAACCAAGGTCGTAGAGCCAAATACTCAACCAACAAAACTCATATCATTTCACTCCAGAAAGAAATTGCAAGTTAAAAGAAGTCGAATCAGTAGTGGTAGTATGAGTGAACCCACAGCTCTGCCTCTAGAAAAGAAAAGTAGAACTCAAATTGAGGCAACTGTAAGCCCGTCTATATCCTCCCAACAGGATATGGAAGTTGATATGGCCGTTACACAGTTACTAGAATCATCTTCTCAACAGGATGATTCTATTGAAATTCGCCATAGGGCCGTGGCACCTTGTAGTGAGTCAAGCACACCACCCCTATTACTCACAATGGGGGAAGACATACCTTTAGATGAGTCTCAGGACACTTTACAAGGAGAGCACGTAGAAAATGTGACAGTGCCTACCATAGTTACGGTAGAAGAGTCTTCACAGGCTTTAGAGGGAAATCTTGGTTCTCAGCCAACTTTAATAGAACCATCATCTCCCCTCCCAGGACAAACACTCCTGGCTCCCTCAAGGGATTTTCCACTCGCAGTTTCGACTGGAGAAAGTGGAAGGCAACTTGATCAATCTACTACTGAAGCAATTCAGTCAACAATTTCAAACGTTCAAGTAGATTTGATTAAGGACAGGGATTTGCGAACTCCCATTGCACCACCACTGACCTTCCTAGAGGAGGCTAGGGTGATTTTACATGCAGGTACAAATCTTGAAGCAGCTAAGGAATCTGAGAGGAGTGATGTGAGGAATACCATAAAATTGAGTGAAACACATGCACTTCAGGTGAGTGGATCTCAAAGTGAACGTCAGGTGAGCGCACACACTGACACATACACACTCTCACTATTAGAAAAGATAGCTGCTTTGGAGAAAGAACTTGCAGTCATCAAGGCTGAAACAGAAATCCTTAGAGCACAAGTGGGTAAGCGATCTTCTTCATCCACCTCTGTCAACAGTCAGCTTGCTGGAATCAAGAAGGAGATAAACTACTTAAAGACATCTTTCACCAAGAAGATAGATTCTCTCGAACTCTCTCATGAAAAAGCACTTGATGACTCTGGAGATATTACTGTTGCTCAAGACATGTTAATTAAGGAAATTTCCGTGAAAGTTGACACTCTACAGTCAGAGGTACAGCACAATCAGGAATCTACTGATTCTCGTCTGGACCAGATCGAAAAGCAAAATGCACACCAGGCTAAAGGGTTAAGACATCTGTTTAATCTTGTAAGTCAAAGTCGCAAACCTACAAATGAAGAAATTGAATTCTTTACGAGTAAGGGTGGTGATGATGATGAACAAGATCCTGAAGCTGGGGGAACTGATAAATCTGTAGAGGATTCCTCAACTAAGGGGGAGAAATCAAAGGGGTCACAAGATAAAACTAAAGAAAGAGAGGGAGGAGAGGGAAAATCTGACCAAAGTGAAGATAGGAGAGATAAGAGGAAGAAAGTAGTTGAAGAAATTGAAGAAGAAATTCAAGACAAGAACACAGGTTATTATTACACGGGTGAACCGGATAACTTCGATGTTTTTGCTGATCTTGAATTCCTTGATCAAGGTGAAGAACTTCCTGAACCTGATCTTAGTCACTGGGAAGATGAAGGACCAGTGATATCTGAATATGAAGCTCAACAAGCAGAGAAAGAATCTGAAGAATCATTTGCTCAGAGGGAAGCTAATTTGCTAATGAGAGAAGAAAAGCTTCAAAAGTCATTAGAGCAAATTCGAAATGAAGAACTTCAGAAAGCTGAACAGCAAGCATTACAACGATTACATGCTATAAATGTTAAGAAGAGAAAGACATATATCAGACTAAAGAGCGGTGACAAATGGGAACGTGCTCAAAAAGCAATTGATTCACCTCAGAGTTCTGATTATGAAGATCGTCGTCTTGGACAAATTCTCGAGGAATTCAAACTGGCAAATCCAATTCATGATATGTATATAAATGCTTTAAAGGTAGAAGTCATCAGGATAACTACTGCATTTGAACCCAAATCTGATGAGCTGGTAATATTTGTGGATTGTCATAAAGTTGGAATTTTCAGAGTATCTATTCAGTTCTTTTATGACAGATCGCTGACAGAGATTTGGGTACTTAGGCCTAAGGTAAGAACATCTCCTGAGCTAGGTGTGTTGTTACATGAGAAGTTTAAAGAATTCGCTGAAAGAGCTGGACCAGAAGTGATTAAGGATCCTCCACAAGTAAAATTTCTTAAGGGAGAGGTACTTCATTCAATCAATCTTCAGACAGATGAGTTATATGAACATCATGCAAAACACTTGGTATATGCTGAATATGCTCTCATAAATCATGGATTCTTGACTGAAGAAAAGGTAATAGCTGCAGATCACATTCGATCCTATGCACAAACGAACATAAAAGATTACAAGAAATTTCAAGGTGAACTGAGAAAGAAGCTTGGAATTCATTTAGTCTTACCTCAAGGATTGTCATCAAGAAGAGAACGTCTTGTTGATTCTGATTTACACATGAAACTTCAAGTCACAGATGAGCCAGAAGAAGGAGAATTCAGAAGGGAAGACAACTGAAGAAAAAGAATTGCTCTACATGTTATATCTTTAGAGCTTAGATAAATCTTGATAGGAATTTGTATCACATGATCAGTCTAGAGGATCATCTATCTTGTATTTATCTTTCATGTTTGAATCTGGAAAATGTTAAATATAAACCAGAACTTTTTTTTCATATTTACTTAGTATTTAAAGTTTTATATTTCATTTGGTTAAGTTGGATTAGTTGAGGTATCCTCTAGGAATTTGCTTGTTATTGTCTAACAAACAAATAGGGGGAGATTGAAAGGCATATGACTCAGCCTATTTGTAGTTAAAGGATCCTAATCAACTTAAACCAAATTGTAATAAGTAAATATACATATGAACTGTCACAGGAATCTCAAGAAGTATTATCTGTCAGAAGAAAGAAGAAAAGTCAATCTATAGTTTTGATGTCGTACACTGGAAGACGATTCAGTTATCTGATCAAGCCCCGGTATAGCATTGAAGTGAATGGATTCATTTGAACAGTGACAGAGATTTTTCGAGTGATAGTTTGAATATCAGTTACAGTACAAGAGAATTGAGAGAAGAAACAAACCACAACCTAAAGTCAAAAGTGAAGAAGCATCATTGAAGTTAGTCGTTCATGAACCTGACAGTACATCGAACGTCAACACAAATCAGTGGTAATTCTTTACTACCTTCAGTGGTTTGTAAGAATTAGATTAATTATTTATTGATTTAATTAAATTCATTTATAATTGATATAAATCATTTAGTTGATTTAATTAAATGAATTAATTATGGAAGAATTAATTTATTTATTAAATTAATTATTGTATCAATTAAATATGAATTAGTTAATCATTAATTAATTAAATAGATCAATATGACTTAAAGAAAGAAGGTTGGATTATGTCTTGGAGAAGAAAAATTCGGTATGACCTAAATTTAAGTCATACCGACAGTAGCCATTCAAGATTATGTCTTACCGACCTGATTAAGTCATACCGACCTCTGCCAGCTGTTTTAAGTCGTACCGAACTTCTGATTAAGTCATACCGACAAGTTTTATGTCTTAATGGAGGTTTGTGTAAGTCTTAATGAAGAAAAATCAAGTCTTGGTAGCAGTTTAAGTCATGCTGGAGCAGTTAAATATCTTACAGAAAGCCAGCAAGACCTGTTACTGATATTAAAGAACAGAACAGAGCAGATTAGGTCATAAAAAAGAAACACAGCAGAAAACATAATATCCAAAACAGATTTCTCTCTCAAGAACATCAAGAACACCAAAGCTTAAACAATTCCCAGAAATTCAAGTTCTTCATCTTTGTAATATTCTATCCGCTAGAACTTGTTTATTTGTGATTCTTGTACTACTAGCGAATTAAGTTTCCTAGTTCTTATCTTGATTATTATTAACTAAATTAGAAAAGTTCATGTCGAATTTTCTAATTAGTTATTAACATCTTGATAAGTTGTTATACTGATTTTGTAACACCACATCAAGTTAATATACAGTTATATTCAACTTGAAAAATTGTGTTAAATAATTCCGCACATAAATTTGTCTTTATCAAATTTTATTTAAAGGACAAATTTCGATAAAAAGGTAAAGATTGTATTCAACCCCCCCTTCTACAATCTTATCGGACCTAACAATCTGCTATGTAAATTATGTGTTTATTTATTCCTTACATGTTACTAATTTTCTAACTCATTTACTCGGCATCGATACAACGTACGGGTAGACACTAAAACCGAGGTTTGATTTGTATTTGGTCTTGTACCTAGCCAGTTGTTTGAAATAGAATGTTTTAATTGTAGAAGCGAGAGAAACCCTAGCTAGTGGGTAGAGCTTACTAGCAGTATACATAGAAGCGAGAGAAACCCTAGCCAAAGAGCATAGCTTACCAGCCATATATACAGGCAAGTATTTTTCCCCTTGATCATCTTAAACACTGTTTATTTATGTTTCATTGATTCATATCATGACGAATAGCTATTGTTCAGAGCTATTTGTGATTCTTAAATATTTTGTGTGAACACAGTTGTTTGATATTGGTACCCTTGATGTGGGGAATTGTTTAAGATAAACTCTTCATATCCTTATTTTCGTAGTAAATAATAGGGATGTGAATTGTATGTGGAACTAAGCATTTCCTGTTGAATTCGGAAATTGCTCTACTCGATTGGAAAATGGTAAAGCGTAGGAGGCCTCGTTGAGTAGTTGGTCCAGTTATATTTAAGGAGGATATGGTAACCATACCATCTTCCTATAGGCTAACATTACTTACCTATTTTGGTACCCTCAAGAAATCCGAATTATACCCACGGGTATAGTAATGTACCGGTGGTAGTATAAAGGGTCCCATTGCTTTTGAACCTGATCAAGGGGCAATGGTGGTTTTTCTTTCTTTTTATATATGCAATCCATATCGCCCGAATGGCTAGTATATATTGGGATTTGACAGATGATCCATTTTTATGACATGTCAAATGATTTCAGTTATGGTGGAATTATATCTCAGTTGCTGATTCAGTTTGCTCTATAAACTGTTTTACTTTTCAGTCGATATTATGCAGCATTCATCATGGTTTTATATTAAGATTGTTTATATACTTGCTGGGCATTTTTTTGGCTCACTCTTGCTTTCACTAAACCTTTCCAGACGGACAGTATGTTATCGATCAGCAGTCCGGACCGTATTAGAGAGAGACAGAGTGGCCGAGTGTCCGCACCTCAGGCTGTACAGGTACTTGTGCCTTACTGTTGGCGCTAGATAGAGTTTTAAATAAAATGGGATGTAATAAAACTGAACTAGATTGGATTTAAGTTTAGTTTATTTTATGGTTTGTAATAGTGAATAGTTTACTTTTGGGCTATGGCTGCTTGGTTTCATATGATAACCTGTTTGTGATCTTTGGTTTGCGGGGTCAGTTGCGCATTCTGATTTATTTTTAGTTGTGATTGGTTGGTGACCCCCGGATCTAGACCCCGGATTTTGTGGGCGTCACAGTTGGCATTAGAGCTGACAGGTTATAGTCACTGAAATAAGCAGAGATATAGCCAGGTAGGATTAGGGAGATCACATGAGATAAGGTTACGTTCTTATGTTACCCGTTGCGTTAGATTTTAGTCAATCCTAAGTTGTGAGATGATTTATGATATTATGTTACCGGGTTACGCAGGTTCCTGTTGTGGTGACTGCATAAGCACCGGTGATTGCACCTCAGCCTATGCCGACCATAGAGCCCGTTACACTACCGTTGTTTCCGCCTGTTGACTTACCACCTATTTCAGCTATTATGGATCCTGACTACCCAGTGATGGGGTTAGACTATTGGATGGGTTGGGAGTTTCCGAGGGAGCCGATGAGTCATGTACCACCAGTTCTTCCTGTTGATCCTGGTGAGTGGATGGGCTTACCAGTACTTGGGGAGCCGAGTTATGTGGCAGATTTATGTATGGAATAGGAGGAGGAGATTGTGGTGATTGACCCTCCCGCACCAGTCCCCGTACCGATGTTTGTTCCTGATCAGCAGGAGGGGTAGTGGCGCCACCCGCTGTACCTGAGCTTCATATACCCGGTGCAGTGGCAATTATGGGTGGATTCCTTATGCCAGCAGAGTTCATGGATCAGTCAGACCCCACTGTGCAGGGTCCCTACGTACCACTCCCACCAGTTATACCATGGCACCAGATGCTACCGGACGAAGAGAGAGTACGGGCTTTGATAGAGGAGGTTACAGGCGGAGTCGAGGCTGAGTCTAGTGGCCATATCGGTGCACCACGCACTGTTCCTTTTGGTGAGTACCGTGAGCTTTGGGAGGCATATGACTTTTTGAGAGGGCAGAATGTGGTGTTGCTTAGAATGGGAGGTCATCCTACTCCAGACACCGATATTCGTCACAACCTCCGGGAGTTGATAGCAGCCGGTAGTTATGAGGTGGAGGCGTTGATGTTGGGTGATTCAGTGACTATTGATTATCGTCGGGCCTACCGCATCCTCCAGAGGATGTTAGCAGATCTTAAGGAGTTGGTAGGGCCCAGCTGGGATTAGAGATTGTGGGACAGAGTCATAGAAGGAATAAATACTACCTGTGTTTGTTTGGTTTTGGTTGTTTGTAAGATATTATGTGTGTATTAGTAACAGTTTGGTAGAATAAGTCGGAAATTTTGTTGTATATAGCCGACATTATAGTTGATAAGGTAGGCTAGGAGCGATATGATCTGAGGTCAGCTAACCCGATCAGCAGTTATGTACGACTACGAGTGTGTATTTATATCAGCAGTACTTTTGCAGTATTAAGTTGTATCAATTCCATCCAGCGTGCATATGTTTTTTTAATATGCAAGTGAATTAGTGATTGGGTGACGTGATTTGATAAATATTCTTTACTCGCGTTTCCTTTCAATGAGTATCTATCAAAAACATGTTTAGCCAATTAGTAAGGAACTTGTGTATTCACTCTACCAGATTATGGATAATCAACAACCATTTAGAGATCACACGGGAAATGCGAATAATAATTAGAACTTTGGGGAGCAGGGCAATTTCAATATGATGCAGCAAATGATGGAGCTACTCCGACAACAGACCGAGAATCTCACTCACCAGCAGCAACAGCCGCCAGCACCCCAAGCGGCAACATTTAAAACTTTTCAGTCTGTTAAACCTCCAGAGTTTCAGGGCACAGCAAACCCAGTAGAGGCTCGAGCATGGTTAAAAGAAGTGGAGAAAGCCCTCGCACTGGTGGATGTAGAGGAGAATAAAAAGACCGAGTTCGTGAGTTACTTTCTGAAAGGGGAAGCGAACTACTGGTGGGAAGCTAGGAAGGCTTTGGAAGGAGCAGGGGTAACCACGTGGGAAAGATTCAAAGAGTTGTTTTTGGAAAAGTATTTCCCCCGCTATATGCAGAATCAGATGGAGATTAAATTTTTGGAATTAAAACAAGAAGGCAGTGCCACTGACTATGAGGCAAAGTTTACAGAGTTAGCCAGGTTTATTCCAGACTTGGTTGATACTGAAGAGAAGCAGGCAAGGAGATTTCAACAGGGTCTGAAGCCGTGGCTCCGTAGCCGGGTAGCCGCTTTTGTGTTAATAACCTATTCGGCTGTGGTCCAGAAGGCATTGATTATTGAAGGAGAGAGTGATAGCTCTTACAAAGAAAGGGAAGGCAAGAAGAGGAAATTTTTAACAATCAATCAGGGAGTTCGTTCCAGGGCAGGGTGCAAAACAATTTTAGCTACAGACCAGCATTCCGGCCGAGAGGCAACGGAGGACCAGGAAATGGAATCCCAAATTTTGGGAATCAAGGGAATCGATTTCCGAATATCAATCAACAGCAAGGAAATCGATTTCCGAGCAATAATCAACCACAGGGAGGTTGGTTTCCAAACAACAATCAGCAATGAGGGATGCGACCACCGCTACCAACATGTGGGATTTGTGGAAGAAATCATGAAGGTCCATGCAATCTGGCCAACATAGTATGTTATCGTTGTGGCAAGAAAGGACATTATGCCAGTGTGTGCAATGCACCAGCAGCTAGTGGGACTGGTTGTCAGAAATGTGGGAACAAAGGGCATCTTACTAAGGATTGCAGGATCAACTTTAATCCAGGAAACCAGAATAAAGCTACAGGGACAAGCAATGCGGGACAGTCAAGGGCCTGGGTTTTCAATATGACTATGACAGATGCAGAGCTGAACTCTGATGTTATTACAGGTACACTTTCCGTAAACTCTACTAATGCCAAAGTACTTATTGATTCGGGTGCTACAAAATCTTTTATTTCGGAAGAGTTTGCGTGTAAGCTAGAATGTGAATGTCAATTATTAAGCGAAGTGCTAGTAATTCAGATAGCTAATCAGGAGCGTATACCAGTTAGGCAAGTATACCCAGCATATGATATCGAGATATCCGGACAACATTTTCATGCCAACTTGATTCCTTTCAAGTTGGGGGAATTCGAGGTTATACTAGGGATGGATTGGTTGACAAAGTATAATGCCCAAATCGATTGTAAAAAGAAGGAATTAAAGCTGAAGCTGGATGGGGATATAGAAGTGGTGTTTCACGGGCAAAAGTAAGCGAAGAAACTTTTGACCATGATGCGAGCCTAACGATTGTTGCGGCAGGGATGTGAAGCATACTTAGCTTATGTAATGGATACTGATAAGGAAGTGCCGCAGATAGAACAAATTCCAATAGTAAATGAATTTTTGGACGTATTTCCAGAAGAATTACCAGGCTTACCTCCAGATAGAGAAATTGAGTTTGCTATTGATTTGGCACCAGGTACTGAACCTATCTCGAAGGCTCCATACAGAATGGCACCAGTGAAAATGAAAGAATTGGCTAAAAAGCTACAGGAACTACTAGACAAAGGGGTGATCAGACCAAGTATATCACCATGGGGCGCACCGGTATTATTTGTGAAAAAGAAGGACGGAAGCATGAGACTTTGTATTGACTATCGGGAGCTGAACAAACTGGCAATAAAAAACAAGTACCCATTACCGAGGATCGACGACTTGTTTGATCAATTAAAAGGCGCGGTATGGTTTTCCAAAATTGATTTACGATCGGTATATCACCAGCTGAAGATCAAGACAGACGATATTCCTAAGACAGCATTTCGCACGAGATATGGACACTACGAATTTTTAGTTATGCCATTCGGACTGACTAAAGCACCAGCTGCTTTCATGGACATGATGAACAGAGTTTTCAAGAAATATCTAGATAAATTCGTGATCGTTTTCATAGATGATATCTTGATATACTCCATGACCGAATAAGAGCATGCTGAGCACTTGAGAACAACTTTAGAGATTCTGCGGAAAGAGAAGCTATACGCCAAATTTTCGAAATGCGAGTTTTGGTTAAGGGAGGTACAATTTTTGGGGCACGTTGTTACCAACGAAGGAATTAAAGTGGATCCAGCCAAGATCGAAGCTATTATGAATTGGGAGCAACCAAGAACACCAACCAAAGTTCGAAGTTTTCTGGGATTAGCTGGATATTATAGAAGGTTTGTTAAGGATTTTGCTAAAATAGCAGCATCTTTGACAAAACTCACCAGGAAGAATGAGAAATTTGAATGGAACGAGAAGTGCGATCAGAGTTTTCAAGAATTAAAGAAGCGATTGATAACTGCACCAGTGTTAGTTCTACCCAATGAAAATGGAAACTTTGTAATCTGTAGTGATGCATCGCAGAAGGGGTTAGGGTGTGTGTTGATGCGGGATGGCAAGGTAATTGCTTACGCGTCTAGGCAACTCAAGACTCACGAACGAAAGTATCCAACACATGATTTGGAATTGGCAGCAATTGTTTTTGCACTAAAACTTTGGAGGCATTATCTATACGGAGAGAAGTGTGAAATCTTCACGGATCACAAAAGTTTGAAGTATATTTTCACTCAAAAGGACAATGACGGTGGTTGGAGTTGATCAAGGACTACGACTGTACCATTAGCTATCATCCAGGCAAGGCCAACGTAGTGGCAGATGCACTAAGCAGGAAGGAAAGGTTAAATCTCTTAACCTCATCCGAGGAGTTGTTGAAGGAATTCGAGAAATTGGAGATAGAGGTTCATACATCGGAAGCCACCAGTGAAGTAGTGTAAGCCATGACATTTCAGCCAGTGTTATTAGAAAAGATCCGTAGATGTCAGGAGCAGGTAATGGACCAAAACAAAGTAAAATTAATCGGAGAAGAAATCGGGAGTCAAAAGGATGATAAAGGAATTCTCAGATTTTCTTCACGTATATGGGTACCTAATCTCGCGGAACTGAAGGATGAAATCTTGCGGGACACACACAACTCTAGGTATTCTATTCACCCTGGCAGTACCAAGATGTGTAGAGATTTGAAGTAACACTTTTGATGGCCCGATATGAAGAAAGAAATTGCAGAATACGTCAGCAAATGCTATACCTGTCAGAGAGTTAAAGCTGAACATCAAAGGCCAAGTGGATTGCTACAACCTTTGGAAATTCCAAAATTGAAATGGGAACATCTTGCAATGGATTTTGTAGTAGGACTTCCGAAGACTAAATCAAACCACGATGCAATCCGAGTGATCATTGATAGGTTGACCAAATCAGCACATTTCCTCCCAATCAACGAAAGATTTTCACTGGAGAAACTGGTTCAACTATATTTGAAAGAGATCGTAGTACGACACGCGGTTCCTGTATCTATAGTATCTGATCGAGATCCTCGTTTCATTTCAAGATTCTGGAGGCAATTTCAAGAAGGTTTAGGAACCAAACTAAACATGAGTACGGCATATCATCCTCAAACGGAAGGACAAAGCGAAAGAACAATCCAGACCATAGAAGATATGTTAAGGGTATGTGTCCTTGATTTTAAGGGTAATTGGGATGAGCACTTACCGTTGGTGGAGTTCTCGTACAACAATAGTTACCATTCCAGCATTGGAATGCCACCATATGAAGATCTTTACGGCAGAAGATGTAGATCTCCGGTATACTGGGAAGAAGATGGAGAACGCACAATCTTAGGTCCAGAACTATTACAGCAGACGAAGGAAAAGATCGAATTAATACAGAAAAGATTGATCGCTGCTCAAGATCGACTGAAGAAATATGCAGATTAAACCAGAAAGGACCAGAATTTTGAAGTCGGAGAATTGGTATTTCTGAAAGTATCACCGTGGAAAGCAGTGACAAGATTTGGGAAAAGAGGTTAAATCAATCCAAGATATGTGGGACCATTCGAGATATTGAAGAAGGTAGGGAAGCTTGCTTACGAATTAGCCTTACCGCCACACATGCAGAACATCCGTAACGTATTCCATATATCGATGCTGAGAAAGTACAATCCTGATCCAATGCACGCCATATAATACGAACCTGTAGATATTCAACCCGATTTATCTTTTATTGAGCAACCAGTTAAGATATTAGATCATAAAGATAAGGTATTAAGAAATAAGACAATACCTCTTGTTAGAGTTTTATGGAGGAATCCCTTGGTTGAGGAATCAACATGGGAAGTAGAGAGTGAAATGCGAGCTCAGTATCCGCACTTATTTCCTTAAGTGGGATTCTAGGACAGAATCCATATAAGGGGGGAAGGATGTAACGACCGGGAAAATTTCGTGTAATTTATTATATTAAAATATATTTTTAGTTGATTTTATTGTGTTTTAGTTTATTTTTAATGCATTTAAACGCATTATGATTTTTATTAAATAGGAAAATTATCCCATACATGTTATTTGACTTCTATGTAGCATAGATTATTTTATGCTATTTTTCTGTAATTTTTATATTTGTAGAATACAGTTATTTCGCATTTTAAATTCCGGACCCAGCCCCTGTACAGAATCCGAGGCCTTGTTTTTGATAAAATTATTTTTATATAATGATAGGATATTTAAAAATGCATATTTTGTAATTTTTGTAATATTCGTAATTTTTGAGAAATTTTGGCATTTATATTATATTTGTTTAAAAATAAAAATTTTACATTTTTATCCCATAAAAATTATTTTTAAGGCTTAATAATTTTAATTAGGGGTTAACAATATTTTTGGGGTATTAATTTTTGGTTAATATAAATAGCAGCTGATTTATTTTTATTAATTAAAATAATCAGAAAATCAGATTTTCTGTTTTAATTTTCTGGAAATTCCTGGAGAATTGTTCTTGGTGTTCTTGGAGATCAAACAGCCTTTTGAAGGTGATTCCGGGATCCAAATCTCTCATATGAGTAACCAAACTGAATCTCATGATCTGTACTACATGATTATGTGTGTGTGTGTGTGTGTATGTGTGTATGCCTCAATCGTAATTTTGTATTTTTTTTATTTAATTTTCGAATTTCTTGAATTTGGTGTTGCTTGTTAACTGATTTGTTGTTGATGTAGTTAGTGTCTATAGATTGCTTATGATCCCAGAAGTATTATGATAATTTTTGTTTGATTTTTAGTAGCTTAAATATGAAAATCAAAATTTTGGGGGTGAGATTTGATTTCGACTTTTCTGGGTTCTTGAATGATTTTCTGCTGTTATTGATGTTTGTTATAGATTGGTGAAGTCCTTAGCTTCATTTTGATATATAAAACGTTCGATTTGGTTTAGAAATGAACAATATTGGAATTTGGCCGTGAGTTCGCCGGATTTGTTTGAAGTTTGGTCGGAATCGGCTGGGCTTGCATTAGTTCTTGAATTGGTTGGGTAGGTTATGTTTCTGGGTAAATATAGAGCAGATTTCAAGTAAAAACTCTGTGAAACAGAGTTGTTTTTGGGGCTCACCGGAGATGGCCGGATTTTTGGTCGGACCGGGGTGAACAGTAAACTTGGGGGGGGGTCTCTGGTACAAGGTTGAAGACGATGCCATGTTTAAAAAAAAATATTTTCTTTTTATTTACTTTTATTTACTTTTAAATCTTATAAATAATTATGAATTTAATTATAAAATTCCGAAAATTATTTTCTGAAAATATTGTTGTAAATTCAAAATTTATTTCTAAATTTTATTTTTAAATTTTAAAAATTATTTTATTATTTATTTTTAATTCAAAATAAGTAAAAATTAAATACTTTTAATTATACTAATTAATTTCAAATAATGATTTAATTAATTTAATTATTTGATAAATTTAATTATTTATTGAATAATTTTATTAATTAGTAATTAGTTGATTTTAATTAATTAATTAGGATTATTTAATTTTTAATTAACGATTTTTCTGTTTAAAAATATTTAAAAATAGTTTTAATTGCTCAAAAATTTCAGAAAATGTTTTAAAAATCTTTTAAAAATCCTGAGTTGGATTTTATTCCAAAATTGTTTTAAAAAAATATTTCTTTAGTCCAATTGAGTCCCGAATTGAGTGGTTAGACCGATTTTGTGAAAATTTCGTGTTATATGCTATCCGAAAATTATGTGAATTGCATGTTACTCCCTCCGTCTCATAATGCTTCTCTCGTTTCATATGTCGGGACTGTTCATAACATGAGACAAATTACTAATTTGCATCTAATCTATAAGACCAAATATAGTCATGTGTGATCTTCTTGGATTCGTATTTATGAGTACTTTAATACAGTGAAGTTTTTATATTTAAAACTAATACAAAATTAAGAATATTAACGATTAAAACTGTGCGTTGGCAAACGTGTCCAAGGAAAATGGGAAGAGTTTTTTGGGACAGAGGGAGTATTATTCTTTGATTATCTGTTAGTGATTTGTAAATATTATAAGAATATTTTGAATGCTCTTTTATTTGAGAGTGTTATTTGCTATGTGAATTATGTGTTTATTTATTCCTTACATGTTACTAATTGTCTAACTTATTTACTCGGCAGCGATACAATGTACGGGTAGACACTAAAGCCGAGGTTTGATTTGTATTTGGTCTTGTACCTAGCCAATTGTTTAAAATAGAATGTTTTAATTGTAGAAGCGAGAGAAACCCTAGCTTGTGGGTAGAGCTTACCAGCAGTATACATAGAAGCGAGAGAAACCCTAGCCAGAGAGCATAGCTTACCAGCCATATATACAGGCAAGTATTTTTCCCCTTGATCATCTTAAACACTGTTTATTTATGTTTCATTGATTCATATCATGACGAATAGCTATTGTTCAGAGCTATTTGTGATTCTTAAATATTTTGTGCGAACACAGTTGTTTGATATTGGTACCCTTGATGTGGGGAATTGTTTAAGATAAACTCTTCATATCCTTATTTTCGTAGTAAATAATAGGGATGTGAATTGTATGTGGAACTAAGCATTTCCTGTTGAATTCGGAAATTGCTCTACTCGATTGGAAAATGGTAAAGCGTAGGAGGCCTCGTTGAGTAGTTGGTCCAGTTATATTTAAGGAGGATATGGTAACCATACCATCTTCCTATAGGCTAACATTACTTGCCTATTTTGGTACCCTCAAGAAATCCGAATTATACCCACGGGTATAGAAATGTACCGATGGTAGTATAAAGGGTCCCATTGCTTTTGAACCTGATCAGGGGCAATGGTGGTTTTTCTTTCTTTTTATATATCCAATCCATATCGCCCGAATGGCTAGTATATATTGGGATTTGACAGATGATCCATTTTTATGACATGTCAAATGATTTCCGTTATGGTGGAATTATATCTCAGTTGCTGATTCAGTTTGCTCTATAAACTGTTTTACTTTTCAATCGATATTATGCAGCATTCATCCTGGTTTTATATTAAGATTATTTATATACTTGTTGGGCTTTTCTTTGGCTGACTCTTGCTTTCACTAAACCTTTCCAGACGGACAGTATGTTACCGATCAGCAGTCCGGACCGTATTATAGAGAGACAGAGTGGCCGAGTGTCCGCCCCCCAGGCTGTACAGGTACTTGTGCGTTACTATTGGCGCTAGATAGAGTTTTAAATAAAATGGGATGTAATAAAACTGAACTAGATTGGATTTAAGTTTAGTTTATTTTATGGTTTGTAATAAGTGAATAGTTTACTTTTGGGCTATGGCTGCTTGGTTTCATACGATAACCTGTTTGCGATCTTTGGTTTGCGGGGTCTGTTGCGCATTCTGATTTATTTTTAGTTGTGATTGGTTGGTGACCCCCGGATCTAGACCCCGGATTTGGTGGGCGTCACAGCAACTTCAGGACATACTGTCAACACAGATGCTTACTAGCCTACGAATAGGAATGGCAAGTTAGGAATTGATAAGAAAAATGGCTATGCTTATGTCAAGAATGCCCCTAGGAAGCTTTGTAATAATTGTGGACCTCCCAACACTTAACACATGTTTGTAAGAAACCAAATGAGAAAAGGTTAATGCAACCAAGGTTAAAGGTGACTTACACAGAACCCCCATTATGCAAAGAAGTATGAATGTTTGTAGTAATATTGACTGCATGCCATGCAAAATCACTGCCATGAGTACATGTTTTAATCTGCCTATTCTATCTACTGAAACATGCTCTTATATGCAAACTATTGAGACTTCTAAGCCTACCAATGTTGGTAAAAAGGCAGCTTCCAGTGAGAAATAGATCAAGTCTCATTCTAAAACAGAGTGGATAGCAAAAGAAGTCAAACAGGATGATTCAAGTGTTGATTCAAATATGATAAACGATGATATAAAATGTGATGCTGTAACTGCAGGACCCAACAAGGATTGGGTACCAGATGCAAATTAAATATCATCTGTTTTGCAGGGCAAGAAAAAGAAACAAGTCATGTGGATCATCGATAGTGGATGCTCCAGACACATGACAGGTGATAAAGCCCTGCTATCACATTATGTTGAGAAAGCTGGCCCAATAATAACTTTTGGAGACAACAGCAAAGGTTACACTGTGGGATATGGCTTTTTGGAAATTGGAAATGTTGTCATTGAAGATATTGCTCTTGTGGATGGATTGAAGCACAACCTGCTCAATGTCAGCCAATTCAGTGATAGAGGATTTAAGGTTGATTTTGATATGATGGTCTGCAATATCTATCACAAAAAGGATGGAAACCTTTCTCTGAAAGGAGTCAAAAAAGGAAGCTTGTTTGTGGTAGACTTAAACTCTGCTAAGAAAGACAAGGTTTACTGTTTCTACAGTAAGGCAACAGTTGATGATAGCATGCTTTGGCACAAGAAGCTCTCTCACCTCAATTTCAAGAGCATGAATATTCTAATAAAGAAGGAGCTGGTGAGAGGACTACCTCAACAAGAGTTCTGTCAAGAAGGATTGTGTGGGGACTGTCATGGGAAAATTGAGAAGATCTGTGCACAAGTCAAAGCAGCTAAACACCAACAGTGAATCATTTAAACTGATTCTTATGGATCTCTTTGGACCAGTCAATGTGCAATCATTAGGAAGAAAGAGATATACCTTACTCATGGTAGATGACTATTCTAGGTGCACCTGGGTAAAGTTCCTAGAATCAAAGGATGAAGCTGCTCAGGAGATCATTGATCACATCATGGTTCTTGATAGAACTCCTAATGCAAAAGTTCAAATTCTAAGGAGTGACAATGGAACTGAGTTCAGAAATGCTACTCTTGGAAACTTCTGCAAAGATGAAGGAATTGTTCAACAATTCTCTGCTGTCAGGACACCACAGCAAAATGGTATAGTAGAAAGGAAGAACCGAACTCTCATTGAAGCTACAAGAACTATGTTGAATAATGCAAAATTACCAACATATTTCTGGGCAGAAGCTATCAACACAGCTTGTTACACACAGAACAGAACCTTAATCAACAAGACTCATGGGAACACTCCTTACTATCTGTTGACTGGAAAGAAACCTACTGTCAAATACTTTCATGTATTTGGAAGCAAGTGTTTCATAATGATAGACAACCATGAAAGAAAAGGAAAGTTTGATGCTAAAGCACATGAAGGCATTTTCATGGGATATGGATTAGAAAGGACTGCCTATAAAGTCTATGTCATAGAACACAAAGTCATTGAAGAAAGTGTAAATGTCACATTTGATGAAACCACGTTTCCAGGACTGCAAGAAGATGGTCAGATGCAGCCTCTGAGATTTGAGATTCAAGGATACTTGGAAGAAGAAGAAGAAATTGTTTCTGAAGAACCATCTTGTACTCAAACTCTTGAGTTTGGAGGAGATGCTGTCAACACAAATAACGTTAATCAAGCTCCAGCTCAGTCACAAACAATTACATCTAATTATGAAGCTGATGGTGACTCTGGAGATCTTGAAGAACATGGAGAAGACAACAATGTGGAAGAATCAATTCCTCAAGAAGGAACTGATCAAGCAGAACAAAATAGAAGATTTCCCAGATCCACTAAATGGAACAAGGATCACACCTCTGATTTAATCATTGGCAATCCTTCCACTGGAGTAAGGACTAGAAGAAATGTCTCTCCTGACAGCATACTCTCCTGTTTTCTATCACAAATTGAGCCAAAGACAATTGATGAAGCATTGTTAGATTCTGATTGGGTGATAGCTATGCAAGAGGAGCTCAACCAATTTGAAAGAAACAATGTGTGGAAACTAGTACCAAGACCTAAAGGGAAATCAGTTGTTGACACAAAATGGGTCTTCAGAAACAAGTTGGATGAAAGTGGACTTGTGACAAGAAATAAAGAAAGGCTTGTGGCCAAAGAATACTGTCAACAGGAGGGAATGGATTACGATGAGACATTTGCACCTGTTGCCAGACTTGAAGCTATCAGAATATTTCTAGCCTATGTTGCACACTGCAACTTCAAGGTATTTCAAATGGATGTCAACAGCGCCTTACTTAATGGAGAGCTAGATGAGGAAGTGTATGTTGAACAGCCACCTGGATTTGAAGATTCTGAGTTGTATGACTTTGTCTACAAGATGTTCAATGCACTTTATGGTTTGAAGCAATCCCCTAGAGCTTGGTATGATACACTCTCTACCTTTCTGTTGGAGAATCAATTTATAAGAGGTGTTGTGGATAAAAGACTATTCTACAAACATCATGGCAAGGACATCATTCTGGTACAGATCTATGTTGATGACATAATCTTTGGTTCTACAAATGAAAAGCTGTGTGAGAAGTTTTCATCTCTTATGAGAAACAAATATGAGATGAGTATGATGGGAGAACTATCATTCTTTCTTGGCCTGCAGATTTACCAAAAGTGTGATGGCATTTTCATTTGTCAAGCAAAATATGTCAAGGAACTGCTCAAGAAGTTCAACTTGGAAGATGCATCACATGCCAAGACACCTATCTCTACTGTAACCAAACTGGATCTAGATCCTAAAGGAAAGAAAGTGGACTCTAGTACTTATAGAGGCATGGTTGGATCACTGCTATATCTAACTACTAGCAGACTAGACATAATGTTTGCTACATGTCACTATGCAAGGTTTCAAGCTGATCCAAAAGAGTCACACTTGATTGCTATTAACAGAATCTTTAGATACTGGAAAGGCACTCCAAATTTAGGCCTTTGGTATCCTAAAGACACTGGATTTGATCTAGTTGGATATTCCGATTCAGACTATGATGGATGCAAGATTGATAGAAAAAGCACAACAGGAAGCTGTCAATTTCTTGGTGGAAGATTAGTGGCATGGTTTAACAAGAAGCAATATCTACCTCAACTCCAGAAGCTGAATACATTACAGCTGGAAGTTGCTGTGCTCAAATTCTTTCGATGAAGAATCGGCTTTTGGATTATGGTTTAGAATTATCAAAAATTCCTATCTACTGTGATAACACTAGTGCCATATGTAATAACCCGAATTTTGGGTAGAATTAAAACTTTTCTTATTGTGGTTAAAGAGCACTAATGAATGGTGGTTTCAAAGAACAATGATTGTAATGAATGGATATTGCTTTGGATAATGATCCTGATGCATTGGTATATTGTCAGAATAGAGTAATTCGATGGTTGAGGACCTAGATAAGAATAATCTACCATCCAGGAAGGAGCTAATGGATCCTTGAAGGGAAATGAGTACGTGCATAGTATTTCCCATACGTGCATAGTGTTTTCCGTACGTGCATAGTGTTTCCCATACATGCATAGTATTTCCCGTACGTGCATAGTGTTTCCCGTACGTGCATAGTGTTTCCTGTACGTGCATAGTAATTTGGTGGATGAATAGTGATTTTGTAAGTTGGAAAACTTTTCACGCCACCCTATGTACGGGACGTGATATGGATGTTTCGTAGTCATATTAGTAATACGCGGAGGAAATAAGTGAATGCAGAGACTATCGGAATTCAGAAATTCCAAATTCTTTTTCGGTATAATATTTGACCGGACAGTGGATTAAATATTATTATAATCCAAGAATTGAGATATTAACTTTGAGGATTTGATATTTTGGGATGTTATTATATTTGATTTAAGAATGAAGGTAGGAAACCACTGAGCCAGTGAAACAAGCGTTCTAGAAACCGCTAAAACGTTATAACGAGATTAAGCAATAAGCGAACGAATCAGGGATTAAGGATCAAGATTGTGATAAGATTAAATATCCTATATGATCATCAAGAGAATTATATCAAGTGGATTAAATTATTTAATCAAGGATTAAATCAAAACAATTTAGGAGTTAAGTGATTTAAATCACTTAAATCAAACAAGAAACAAAACAAATATCTATCAAACCTTATCCAAGACTCTTGGCTCTTACCCCAATGCTATCAATCTCATCCTACCAGCTGATAATATCTAGTTATATGAGCAATAAGTAGATGATCAAGTGGGAGAAAAGAGAGAAAGGCAAAAGAAAACATAGAACATACAAACTGTCCAGCAGAAACATAACACAAAGAAAAATTCATATCTCCATTTCTATACATGATAAAATCACCAAATTTTAACCATAGTCTCTCCACTCCATGGGTAAGATTCGTTCCAAATTTCATGGAAATCCAAGTAGTATAGCCTAGTCAAATCCATGCTTAAAGTTGGAGGACCAAAACTGTCCAGGTTCTGATCAGTATAAAGATGGGGCTCAAAACCCTAGCTCCCATGGTTGGATTCTTGTGTTCTATAGCTCAAAAGAAAGGCCTTGAATAGTAGAAGGTGTGGTAAAAAATTTAGAACCAAACTCTTAGTTTTTGATTTTATATGATTTTTACAAGATTGGAGATGAATAGTGTTTTCTTAGAACTACTCTTTTTTTCATGATTTCTTTGGATGATCTAAGGTTTGATTAAGCTAGACAAGGACCATACCAAGCTTATTAAGGTTATATCATACTCCAAGGAAGGTAGATCTCTTGAAACCCTAGCATTTGATTTGAGATTTATGAATGTTTTTGATGGATTTAGCTTGGTATGATTATAGTGATAATTATAAGCATGATTATGTAATTAGTTATATGATTTAAGATGCATGATGATTTTGATGCTAAGATCAGTAGCTTCTGGACTTGTGAGATGATTATCATGTGTATAAGTTGTATTGATGCCCGGTGTGGCTTAGGTTGTTGATTGTGATTTTTGGAACGTTCGTATTATAGCCGTTATAATGCCGAAATTTCGTTAATCATTGAAAACCGTGCATCATAATAGGTCTACTGGCTGAAAATGGACAAGTATCTGACATGCCCTTGTAGATCTTGAGTCGTATATCATTTTGGAAAAAGAATCGAATCAAACAGACTTACGGTTTAGGATTTATGACCGATTTACTAAAAGTAGTTCGAATCCGTAAACGAAAGTTCGTAACTGAAATTGAACCCTCGTAAAATATGTAAAGTCATGACGAATCTTGGTAACTAAATACTAGAGGTAAAAAGAAAGGTGTGAAAGAAAACTGTATGTCAAAAGGATCATTTTTCGATTTATTAAAAATATTCGAGTCGAGGTTAAACGCGAACGAACCCCTAAAAGACGACTCTATTATAACTTCGGTAAAACACTTAGAAAACGGGCGATAAAACTAGGAGTATAATATTGGTTCGTAACGATCGACTTTAGAACTTGTATGACTTAAGTATGTCCCAAGTGTAAGTACAGTGACATGTTGTATTAACGAACGAATGTCGGGTCGGATCAATGATAAAAGGAATCCACAAAAAGGGGTATAACGAGATAACTCAAGAACGTGTTTTGATTTAAGTATAACTTAACTTTTAAGATGTTAAGTGATTAATCCCGAATGCCTTGGCTATTTATAGATCACCAAGCTGACCCGGGACCCGCTACCACTACCCCTTACCGTACTCGACTACCAGGCAAGTTTCAATTCCCTTCTTTTAGGCTGTTGTTGTGATTGAATATATATATATATATATATATATATATATATATATATATATATATATATATATGTTTTCTGTTATACATATGCCATAGCATGCATGCCTACTTTCAAGTTATATCGTTATGCTTGTTCCCTGATTGTTTATTGGCTTATAAATTAGATAACTAACGTATCAATTATAAGCCGGTTATTGTAAGACCCTCATAGAAGGGCGTATACATCTTATTCGTCATATATAGACCGGGAGTCAATATTTCTTGATATATCGAGATTACCTCGGAGGAAAATATTTAAGTAAATATTTTCCATTATTTGGGCGACGAATATTATTTGAATATTCGTTCGAGATTATTTATTTAACGATTCTTACTTCAAATAATTATTTGAACGTAACCATTCGACGAATAATATTTTTCAATATTCATTCAAAGTCGAATAGAATATCGATTATTATTCCGAATATTCTTCTAAAGATTGGACTACTAAATGAATATTATTTGAATATCCATTTAGACTATTATTTTATTAAATGAATATTACTTTTGAATATTCATTTAAGATATTAATTACTTGATGAATATTATTCTAATATTCATCTGAAACTTGATTTATTAATCGAATATCATCTCGAATATTCCTTTAAAGTTTGGATTACTAAATGAATATTACTTGATATTCATTTAGAATATTATTCATTAAATGAATATTACTTTTTGAATATTCATTTAAATTCATTATTAATTAATGAATATTATTTTGAATATTCATTTAAATATTTATTTATTCAATAAATATTCTCTTGATGTTTCTTCAAGGATTATTTGGAGAAATACTCTGATTAATGATATTCTTTCATATTCCTAAATATTCTTTAAATATTTTAATTCAATAAATATTCTCTGAATATTTATTCCATACTTAGAATAACCTCAATAAGGTTTATCTTCTTCGATTATTACGTAAAATATCTCGGAGTCATATTATTATTAATCTTATATCAAGAAAGGTTCTCAGACATCATTCTTCTTGAGTCTATCTCCCTAAAAAATAAGGGAACCTTACTTGGAAAATGTTATTTATCTTGTCGACTTCCCGGTCATAAAGTATTCTCTTCACTCGCAACTCGGGTGCTATTGACTTATTAAGTCGTTGTTTACCTTCTCATCTTTCGAGGGGTAAGATGGTTAGAACAAGTTGATATTCGTTACCAAGCAATAGCTTGGAATTTATTGGTGAATTTTCCTTTCCAACTAGATACGACTACTTTGTGGAGTCTTATCAACAAGTATTATACTTGGGGAAAGGGGGACGAACGTTACATTCAGAATCATGAATTCTATTTGAACTAGGAGTCGTGTAAGAGTCGAGTAGCGCCGGTCCATCCCCTTTGGCCCAACCGTTGGCCGGGCAGAGCTAGTAAGGCGGTATACAAGTAAAGCCGTCAGTTCTTCCTTCTATCGGTAGTAAATCTAATTTGAGCTGTACGATCTCGACTGATCATCAAGATTGGAACAGCGGGCGCGGTGAATACTCCATCATTGGTTCATCATCCAAACTTAATTATTTCCTGCAACATGATTACTGTTGGCAGAACTGGAAAAGTGTTCATAACTGGAATTGTAATCTTTTCATGCAAGTTCCTCTTTTTAATGAAATGAGAATATCTCGCTTACTTTTGATGTAGCAAATATTTCTACCAACAAATACTTTAAGTGACCTTGTAACTTCATCATTCATATTATACTGGCATTATTTTCGTAAATGCATGGCATATGGTTTGAAAGATACTTTTGAACTGTTATATATTATCGTTCAGTTATATATTATTGTTGGTGGGCTATTGCTCACCCTTGCTTTATTATTATATCACAACAACAGCTAGACCAGATGACTCGCACAAGGCGCACTCGACGCGGGCGAGGATGATGAGACTACCAGAGCTGAAGAAGAAGCTATTGGTAGGATATATTTATTCTTTCAGTACCAAGTATATGGTCTAGTATGACTTATGTAAATGGATGGCAAAGAGTATGTATTTATATTGAAATTCTTTTGGATTGTAAGAACTCATAATGTGATTAATAAAATTTGATTGTTACTCTGATTTCATCTCTGGGACTATAACGGGTGTGTTTTACATTGTTGTGTTGGGTCATAGAGATGTAATTTATTTTATGTTAAGGAAAGTTCAAGTGTTGTGGATAGAATTGGAAACCGTAACGACCGGATCCCGGACCCCGGATCTGGGGGTGTTACAGAAGTGGTATCAGAGCGTACGTTATAAACCCCAGAGATGATGCGACGTTAAAACAATAAACTCACTAAGATAATAAGAACTCTTGCCAAGTTCATAGTCGGACTACTTCAAGTAGTATTGACATATAAAACCCTTATGGGAACTCTTAAGTATCATGATAGTAACTTAGCTCGTTCTCGTATCGACTAGTAAGGTGACAGTCCTTGAGGCGTACGAGCAGCAGCATGATGATGTTTTATTATATGCTGACGATCGGATTGTGAATTCGGTAGAGTACCCTATTGAGGACTCGAAAGTGGTTCCAGCAGAGGAGAATCCTATTGAGGATGAGGAGTTTACTCCAAGGAAATGAGGGCTGTAGCTAGAGGGATAGCGAAAGTTAAGATTATAGTGCTCAGAGAAGTGAGCACAAAGAACTAAGATATTATTAAGAGAATTGAAATTTTTTGTTGGATTTATAGCCGGACTACGAGAGGTAGTACCAGCAATTAAGACAGATTGGAAGGATTACTTGAGGTCTTAAATGGGGATAGATAAAGATCCTTAGAGACTTTCAGATTAATGAGAAAGGAGTTAGAATGATGCATGATTATCAAAGACGTCGATGTAGGACGGGGAGCACCCAGGAGCAGTTGAGATAGAGGCAACAAGTGCCATATTATCGGATAAATGGATTAGTGTGAATATTATCAATGGTAAGTCGCCATGAGAAGGCGGATTTCATGGGTTATATTTTATGAAACCAAATTGAGATTGTTGATGTGGTTTTATTCAGCGAAATGTCCATATTATGAATGAACCAGCTTCGAAAGTAAAGATAGTGGAAAGTGATGGCCTGATTGGATAAAGTTATATAAAGTAGTAAGCGAGATGATGATCTCAGAAACTACCAGAGGAAAAGACCAGTGGGTCTATGATAAACTCGTAATCTGATTACTATCAGGTACTAAGTATAAGTTTATTTTAACTCAGTAAAATGGCGAATCAAGAATGTTAGATGCATGTGATTCAGAAGATATTAAATTCTTTCTTTTCCCCGAATAGATTATAGTAGTTACCTTAAGTTTATTCTGACACTGAATTGCAAATGGATCAAGTAATGCGATTAGTGGTTAAGAGGTAACAGAGAATGTTTTAAGATGAAATTGGTAAAGACCCGGCGTTGGTGTTGCCTAACGGGAGAAGGAAGACTTTATGATACACTATGATGCATCTCATACAGGTTTAGGTGGTGTGCTTATGCAGCACGGCAGAGTAATTGCGGATGCATTCGAACAACACGGTACACCAGACTAGGATGGCCCTAGTAGTGCCAATTTTTATGAAACGACTAACTCTGACGGTAGTGTTCCTTCTGAAACCTGTGGTTAGGAAGACTGACATTTGATATTATCGACAATTAAGATGTATATGTATCAGAAAGAGGTGGCATGTTTTAGTTTGAAACTTTTGATTTCCCTTCTATGGGATATATATATATATATATATATATATATATATATATATATATATATATATATATATATATATATATATATATTTGGTTCCTTTCTAGTGGTTAAACTTCCAACTTTGTGTCAATAATTACGTTATTATAACTGCTTATGATTCTACCTGCTTGGATGCTCATAGAACTATTCTCTAGGTTTTGAAATTGATCTTCATAGTGTTACCGGTGGTTGGATAGATTGACCAAAATTTCCTTGATTCTGGAAAGAAATTCAACGAATTTTGGCAAACCTTGTCTTTCTGATTATCAGAGAAAATCATGGAAGAGAGTAGAAACTGGGGCGAACCCCGTGAATTGGGTAAAGTAGCCGCTATATGGGTTGGTGGATAGACCCCGGTTATCGCGATTGATTGTAGAAATACAATGATGAAGTGAGATTGGACGAAAACAGGAAATGTAAGTAAGAAACTAGCCGGACTGAGAAACTCCGAGATTGAATTAAGTGAAAAGGCTGTTATACCATGAATGGTAAGCTTGCGTGGCACGTGGGATTGATAAGAATAGTTGAAAAGATAAAAGTGGAGGAAAGGTAACCAGAGACGGTGCCGAGAAGTCGATTAAGACCTATATGGAGTAAAGTTTTGGAAAGGTAGAAAGGTATCAAAGTAGAAGGCACTATGCCAGCAATTGCTAGAAAAGTAATGCTAATTAGCCAACCCCAAAAACCATATATTTTTATTTTAGTGTGGTCAGTTGAGGCCAAGTCACAAAGGATTATCAAGTGACTAGACCAGCAATGAAAGGACAAAGCAGGGTTGCTTCTAAGTAAGCGCCGACTGCAAGGGCTTTTAATATAAAGGAAATATTAATGAGATCATAGGAATCTTCTACTGAACCCTTTGCAACCCATGTTTGGATTGGGAATTTACTAGACTTTTTGGAATGGGGTCACCCGTACTAAAGTGATTCATGTGTATATGATTGCCCAAGATTACGAGTAAAAATGGAAGTATAATGACTTGAGATGTATGATGTTATGGTATTATAAATACCATGAATATATTATGACCAAGGGAAGTAAACAATGAAGGTTTGTGAAGAGAGTATAGAAATGGTCAGAGATGGATCAGTATGCTGTAGAAATTTTGTCTAAGGCAAGTACCTTTGAGAAAAATGATAAGTACTAAGAGATTCACGTTGAACTTGATCAATATCTTCCAGAACATCCTTGCTACCATTACCAAGTTCTGTAAGAGAGCAGATAGACATACGTTGTCTTTTGGAAGGTCAAATTGGCTGACAACTATCTGAAAGAAGAGGTTAGCATTAAGCCACCGATCGATTATCAAATGAGAATGATTGAAAAGAGACCCTTATTAAGGATACATGATTTGATTGCCAAGTATAGGATGCAAGAATTCCTTGGCAGTTGAATTAAGGATAGGATATCCATAAATTAAGACAAACCCTGGGGAATGCACGAAGGATGGCATTAACCCTAATAATGACATTATGAACTCAGATGATATGAGTTGGACTTGCTAAGGCAGCAATGACCGGTAAGGATTATTAAAAAGAGTTCTGGAAAGAACATAGATAGAATTATTAGAGTATTGATCAATGACATTTTGATATACCCTGTACCCAGAAAATACAGGAGGAATGATGAGGATGACCTATGAAACCTTACAAGGAAAAAAAAAGTAATATTCCGAACTTCAAAATGGAAGTTTGGTAAGGAATGTATGAAATAGTAACAATAATGCCAGATGAGGCATGTATGAAACCCTGAGGAAGTATGGATTGAACCTATAAAGGCTGAGATTATCCTAAGATAAGGAAAGAACTAAGAAAAGAAGTATCCTAAGTAGGATTGGGAATAAACGTGATAAAGTTCCCACGGGTAGGTGGAAGCAATGACTTATGGAAAAAGACTGATAAATATATTTTTCTCCATCAGCAGAGCTTAAGGGGGAATTCTTTCACCCAACAGTGATGGGAATGAGGTAGAAAAGTTTGAATTGGAATATATCCAGAGAACAAGGATTACCAGAAATTATTATTATCAGGAAGGGCCAATGAGGTGGCCGACAGTCTAAGTATAAAGGAATAATTACAAATGTTCATACCGAAGAAACAAAATGATATTTGGAAAGACCTTGAAGGTCATATCGGAGTGGAGGAAGTTACATTCCTTTTGATGATTGTGCAGGAATCGAAGGTAATAATAGTTTAAGTAAAGATTCGATTCGTGATGGAGTCTTAAGCATATTACTTACCTTAGAAGGTCCCGTTTTGAGGCAAACCAGGACCATGATACAAAATTGACGAAGTAAACCGTTAAGTTTCCAGTCTTTTATGGAAGCTGCATGAGTGATAGTTTCATCAACCTGACATAGCTGCGATGCTTGAAACTCTTCTGCAATTTTATCTACTTCATGTAATATCTACATCAAGTTCAGGAAGTGTTCCTTATGGATAAGGAATAGTGATTTCCAGAGAACCTACCCAGGGTACCACTCGATCGAGAGATTTGATTCCTTTCGAATTAGGGAGAAATTGATATTATAATAATGATGGGTTAGTTGATACCCAATGGAGCAAAATTTATTATGAGGGAAATAATTTAAGGATAAAGACGGAGTCAGAGATTTTGGAATCTAGTTCAGACTAAGAGATTATGATGCCAGAGATATGAGGCTTGATTAGCTCATATGGTTTACCCCGAGGAAAGAGACACCGAGTATAATTATAATGATTTTGGGAGGTTGTACAAGGTTTTAATAAGCTACCAGATATCGATTTGGATGACATAATAATGAATATCGAGTGTTTAGAGCCTAGTGCTGCATCTCCCGTTAGCCCAGTAGGAATAAAAGAATTATCAACTCAGATGCGAGGATTGTTGAATAAGAGTGCGATGAGACTCAGTGTGCCACCGTGAGGAACCGGTGTGTTGTAAGAAAGAAATATGTTAGCACAAGATTGTGCATCGAACCTCGAGAGTTGAATGAATCAACATTGAGTATAGGTGCTGTTGTAGAAGATTGTCTGAGCAGCACAGGGACGCAGTGTATTTTCCAAACTTATTAGGAAATGGGACATCACCGGTTGAAAGTTAAAAATCGAGGATATACCCAAGATTGTGAATCGCACTAGGTATAGACACTATGAAATTGTAAGTGATGTCATTTTGGGTTGACTATTGCACCCCAACTTTTTGGAATTTAATGAATTGGCTGTGAGTTATCTGAGATAGTTTTTGCCCTAAGTATATCGAAACATCGTATATATGAAGGAAAGGTGCGAAATCAAAAAGGATCAAACATGATCGACTTTCAGACCTATCAGATCTTAAAATATGTGTGCTTTTATGTATATGAAGATTATGATTTGTGATAAAAGGATTAAGAGTCCTCGAACCAGACAACATTCCCCGCAAACAAATTCCCCAAGAGATTCGCCTTTCTTTCAGAAAAGAGAAGAGATGAGATAATAGAGAATGATTGAATGAACACAGGAGGTAGATTGGAATTCTGTGAGATGATTAAAGAAGAGGTTGGAACACCGGGGGTGATAGTAGTTAACAATGAGATAGCGAGGCCAAAACAGTGATGGCCGACGAGCTCGTTGCTAGACATCAAGAGTTACTCGAATCGGTTGTTAGAATACTCGAACTAGTTTCAATACGGAGTACCCCGTCGACAATAGAGTTGACATTTATACAATGGAATTGGGAAATATCTAGAATTAATAGAGGATTCTGACAAGCAAGTTTTTGTTGATGTATTTCTGTGCAAACAAGATAGAGAATATGAGGTTTGAGATTTGTAATAAGATGAGGTATCCTCGTGGAAGGAATTAACAAGATTAGAATGAAAGGAAGTTTAGCCCAAGATTCATTGGGCCATCTGAGAGTTTAAACGCGTCAGGAAGGTGGCCTAGGAGCCAGCCTCACCCAAACCAGTAAAATGGTCATAACATGGTTCATGCGTATGTGCCTCATCAGTATACTATAGATGCCCGGCATATGACAGAGTACGAGCAGATAGATATACATAATCGAATCTGAACTACGAATGACAACCTGTGGAAATTATGAATAGAAAAGAGCAAGCGCTAAGAGATGAGGTTGTCAAGCTAGTGAGAGATTTGAAGAAAATCAAGAAGTGGAAGAATCCACCTGAGAAATAGAAAGTGCAATGGGATAGAAGTAACCCCAGTTATTCCTAAACTTATTCCGAGGACGGAATCCTTTTAAGGAGGGAAGACTGTAATAACACGAATTTTGGGTAGAATTAAAACTTTTCTTATTGTGGTTAAAGAGCACTAATGAATGGTGGTTTCAAAGAACAATGATTGTAATGAATGGATATTGCTTTGGACAATGATCCTGATGCATTGGTATATTGTAAGAATAGAGTAATTCGATGGTTGAGGACCTAGATAAGAATAATCTACCATCCAGGAAGGAGCTAATGGATCCTTGAAGGGAAATGAGTACGTGCATAGTATTTCCCATACGTGCATAGTGTTTTCCGTACGTGCATAGTGTTTCCCATACATGCATAGTATTTCCCGTACGTGCATAGTGTTTCCCGTACGTGCATAGTGTTTCCTGTACGTGCATAGTAATTTGGTGGATGAATAGTGATTTTGTAAGTTGGAAAACTTTTCACGCCACCCTATGTACGGGACGTGATATGGATGTTTCGTAGTCATATTAGTAATACGCGGAGGAAATAACTGAATGCAGAGACGATCGGAATTCAGAAATTCCAAATTCTTTTTCGGTATAATATTTGACCGGACAGTGGATTAAATATTATTATAATCCAAGAATTGAGATATTAACTTTGAGGATTTGATATTTTGGGATGTTATTATATTTGATTTAAGAATGAAGGTAGGAAACCACTCAGGCAGTGAAACAAGCGTTCTAGAAACCGCTAAAACGTTATAACGAGATTAAGCAATTAAGCGAACGAATCAGGGATTAAGGATCAAGATTGTGACAAGATTAAATATCCTATATGATCATCAAGAGAATTATATCAAGCGGATTAAATTATTTAATCAAGGATTAAATCAAAACAATTTAGGAGTTAAGTGATTTAAATCACTTAAATCAAACAAGAAACAAAACAAATATCTATCAAAACTTATCCAAGACTATTGGCTCTTACCCCAATGCTATCAATCTCATCCTACCAGCTGATAATATCTAGTTATATGAGCAATAAGTAGATGATCAAGTGGGAGAAAAGAGAGAAAAGCAAAAGAAAACATAGAACATACAAACTGTCCAGCAGAAACATAACACAAAGAAAAATTCATATCTCCATTTCTATCCATGATAAAATCACCAAATTTTAACCATAGTCTCTCCACTCCATGGGTAAGATTCTTTCCAAATTTCATGGAAATCCAAGTAGTATAGCCTAGTCAAATCCATGTTTAAAGTTGGAGGACCAAAACTGTCCAGGTTCTGATCAGTATAAAGATGGGGCTCAAAACCCTAGCTCCCATGGTTGGATTCTTGTGTTCTATAGCTCAAAAGAAAGCCCTTGAAGAGTAGAAGGCGTGGTAAAAAATTTAGAACCAAACTCTTAGTTTTTGATTTTATATGATTTTTACAAGATTGGCGATGAATAGTGTTTTCTTAGAACTAATCTTGTTTTCATGATTTCTTTGGATGATCTAAGGTTTGATTAAGCTAGACAAGGACCATACCAAGCTTATTAAGGTTATATCATACTCCAAGGAAGGTAGATCTCTTGAAACCCTAGCATTTGATTTGAGATTTATGAATGTTTTTGATGGATTTAGCTTGGTATGATTATAGTGATAATTATAAGCATGATTAAGTAATTAGTTATATGATTTAAGATGCATGATGATTTTGATGCTAAGATCAGTAGCTTCTGGACTTGTGAGATGATTATCATGTGTATAAGTTGTATTGATGCCCGGTGTGGCTTGGGTTGTTGATTGTGATTTTTGGAACGTTCGTATTATAGCCGTTATAATGCCGAAATTTCGTTAATCATTGAAAACTGTGCATCACTGTAGGTCTAATGGCTGAAACTGGACAAGTATCTGACATGCCCTTGTAGATCTTGAGTCGTAGATCATTTTGGAAAAAGAATCGAATCAAACAGACTTACGGTTTAGGATTTATGACCGATTTACTAAAAGTAGTTCGAATCCGTAAACGAAAGTTCGTAACTGAAATTGAACCCTCGTAAAATATGTAAAGTCATGACGAATCTTGGTAAATAAATACTAGAGGTAAAAAGAAAGGTGTGAAAGAAAACCGTATGTCAAAAGGATCATTTTTCGATTTATTAAAAATATTCGAGTCGAGGTTAAACGCGAAGGAACCCCTAAAAGACGACTCTATTATAACTTCGGTAAAACACTTAGAAAACGGGCGATAAAACTAGGAGTATAATATTGGTTCGTAACGATCGACTTTAGAACTTGTATGACTTAAGTATGTCCCAAGTGTAAGTACAGTGACATGTCGTATTAACGAACGAATGTCGGGTCGGATCAATGATAAAAGGAATCCACAAAAAGGGGTATAACGAGATAACTCGAGAACGTGTTTTGATTTAAGTATAACTTAACTTTTAAGATGTTAAGTGATTAATCCCGAATGCCTTGGCTATTTATAGATCACCAAGCTGACCCGGGACCCGCTATCAATACCCCTTACCGTACTCGACTACCAGGCAAGTTTCAATTCCCTTCTTTTAGGCTGTTGTTGTGATTGAATATATATATATATATATATATATATATATATATATATATATATATGTTTTCTGTTATACATATGCCACAGCATGCATGCCTACTTTCAAGTTATATCGTTATGCTTGTTCCCTGATTGTTTATTGGCTTATAAATTAGATAACTAACGTATCAATTATAAGCCGGTTATTGTAAGACCCTCATAGAAGGGCGTATACATCTTATTCGTCAAATATAGACTGGGAGTCAATATTTCTTGATATATCGAGATTACCTCGGAGGAAAATATTTAAGTAAATATTTTCCATTATTTGGGCGACGAATATTATTTGAATATTCGTTCGAGATTATTTATTTAACGATTCTTACTTCAAATAATTATTTGAACGTAACCATTCGACGAATAATATTTTTCAATATTCATTCAAAGTCGAATAGAATATCGATTATTATTCCGAATATTCTTCTAAAGATTGGACTACTAAATGAATATTATTTGAATATCCATTTAGACTATTATTTTATTAAATGAATATTACTTTTGAATATTCATTTAAGATATTAATTACTTGATGAATATTATTCTAATATTCATCTGAAGCTTGATTTATTTATCGAATATCATCTCGAATATTCCTTTAAAGTTTGGATTACTAAATGAATATTACTTGATATTCATTTAGAATATTATTCATTAAATGAATATTACTTTTTGAATATTCATTTAAATTCCTTATTAATTAATGAATATTATTTTGAATATTCATTTAAATATTTATTTATTCAATAAATATTCTCTTGATGTTTCTTCAAGGATTATTTGGAGAAATACTCTGATTAATGATATTCTTTCATATTCCTAAATATTCTTTAAATATTTTAATTCAATAAATATTCTCTGAATATTTATTCCATACTTAGAATAACCTCAATAAGGTTTATCTTCTTCGATTATTACGGAAAATATCTCGGAGTCATATTATTATTAATCTTATATCAAGAAAGGTTCTCAGACATCATTCTTCTTGAGTTTATCTCCCTAAAAAATAAGGGAACCTTACTTGGAAAATGTTATTTATCTTGTCGACTTCCCGGTCATAAAGTATTCTCTTCACTCGCAACTCGGGTGTTATTGACTTATTAAGTCGTTGTTTACCTTCTCATCTTTCGAGGGGTAAGATGGTTGGAACAAGTTGATATTCGTTACCAAGCAATAGCTTGGAATTTATTGGTGAATTTTCCTTTCCAACTAGATACGACTACTTTGTGGAGTCTTATCAACAAGTATTATACTTGGGGAAAGGGGGACGAACGTTACATTCAGAATCATGAATTCTATTTGAACTAGGAGTCGTGTAAGAGGCCGAGTAGCGCCGGTCCATCCCCTTTGGCCCAACCGTTGGCCGGGGAGAGCTAGTAAGGCGGTATACAAGTAAAGCCGTCAGTTCTTCCTTCTACTGGTAGTAAATCTAATTTGAGCTGTACGATCTCGACTGATCATCAAGATTGGAACAGCGGGCGCGGTGAATACTCCATCATTGGTTCATCATCCAAACTTAATTATTTCCTGCAACATGATTACTGTTGGCAGAGTTGGAAAAGTGTTCATAACTGGAATTGCAATCTTTTCATGCAAGTTCCTCTTTTTAATGAAATGAGAATATCTCGCTTACTTTTGATGTAGCAGATATTTCTACAAACAAATACTTTAAGTGACCTTGTAACTTCATCGTTCATATTATACTGGCATCATTTCCGTAAATGCATGGCATATGGTTTGAAAGATACTTTTGAACTGTTATATATTATCGTTCAGTTATATATTATTGTTGGTGGGCTATTGCTCACCCTTGCTTTATTATTATATCACAACAACAGCTAGACCAGATGACTCGCACAAGGCGCACTCGACGCGGGCGAGGACGATGAGACTACCAGAGCTGAAGAAGAAGCTATTGGTAGGATATATTTATTCTTTCAGTACCAAGTATATGGTCTAGTATGACTTATGTAAATGGATGGCAAAGAGTATGTATTTATATTGAAATTCTTTTGGATTGTAAGAACTCATAATGTGATTAATAAAATTTGATTGTTACTCTGATTTCATCTCTGGGACTATAACGGGTGTGTTTTACATTGTTGTGTTGGGTCATAGAGATGTAATTTATTTTATGTTAAGGAAAGTTCAAGTGTTGTGGATAGAATTGGAAACCGTAACGACCGGATCCCGGACCCCGGATCTGGGGGTGTTACACCATAGCCATCTCAGACAATCCAGTTCAACATTCCAGGACAAAGCACATTGATATAAGGCATCATTTCATAAGGGAACATGTTGAAGAGGGAACTGTGAAGCTGTTCTACATTCCTACGGAAAAGCAACTTGCAGACATTTACACCAAGCCATTGGATGAAGCAACCTTCAACAGGTTGGCAAGTGAATTGGGAATGCTAAATCTGGTATGTTAACTTACTAGTTTTTACATTTTCAAGGTGTTAAATTGCAGCTCGTGATAGTAGCCTTCAATGTTGCTGTCATGCGAAGTTACTGTCTTATGTGCTACTTGTTATTGACAGCATGTCTGCTATGACTATGCTAAATTGAAATTACATGCGCATTTTATCTTATGTAATGCGTAGTCACGTGACATTAACTTAAATCACACGCGTGCCAGTGATAATTAGTCGTGTAATTTGAAATGACCCGGGGTAATTGTCAGTCCTTTTTCTTTCAAAGTTAAATATTTTATTAAAAGGAAGCGTGTGGGAAACTATAGCGTCTCCTAGTGTGCTATAAATGAACCCGAGGCCAAACCTCTCATTACACACTTTAGAGACTCTAGAGAATGAGTAAGAGGAAAGCTTCAGAGATCTCTACTTCCGAGAGCCCAGTCTCCAACAAGGTCGAAGAGATGCCCAAGAAGATGCCAGAGAAAACAGAGGAAGCTGCTGCTGCTAAGAACCCATGGGATCCATGGTTCGATAAGCTTCAGGCTTATCTGGACATGCAAGGGATTTCCAAGGAGGAAGATGTGGAGAAGGTCGTCGAGGCTCTCCTTAAGGCAGAAGGGTTAGCAGGAGAAGTTGTTGAAGTGGAGTTGTATGAACTTGTTTCAGATGATGAAACATAAAGTTGTTTTGTAATGGTTTTTTTTTATGAAAAGTTCATCATCTTTTTCAGTGTTTGTACTTGTTTCTTTACTTTATCCTCATACATTGGTTATCTGTTGGATAAATGCATGTATGCATGTGTTTATGTGGGGATGTGTGTATGTCTGCCTGAGACGAATATGCGCTTTAATTGATTAAAATGCTAATTGGTAATTTTAATTAAGTAATAGACAAAATTCATTTAAAACCCAGGACGTTTGGAATTTCCACACAACTTGCTGTCAACAAGGAAAGGTGCTGTCATGAGATTTTTTTTAAAGAAAACTATCTATAAATTACTTAATGGTGATAGCATGTTCTTGCGCCAATGTTACTGTCAAGCGAAACATAATGTCACCACTCCAAGATTACTAACTAGTTGTTCCAGCGCACAGGTTACTGTCAAGAGTTAGTGGATCGTTGAAATTGGGATTTTTACCTTCACGATTTACAGCCACTAAAAAGTAACTACCCACTACACCACGTGAACATTTAATGGGTTAAGGTTAAGACAAAGTTACTTTTACCTCTTCAGTAAAACTGTTGCTATTCTCATATAAGCAATTGTCAAACACACAAACACATAACTCTCAACAGAACATCTCTCTCTCAAAAGCTTAAATCTCTCTCTCCCAACTCTCAAATCAAAAATGGCACCCAAACAATCCTTTTCTCAAATAAACTTTACTGGAATTCTCTCTGCTGGAGATGCTGTGAAGATTTCAAAGGACTTGTATCCTTCATGAACAAGTCATATCTAGGTCGTGCTATAACCTCTACCCCATCTTTGGACCAAGACAGACTTGAACAATTTTGGAAAACAGCCTCTGTTCAAGGAAATACTGGTAGTGAGTCCATAAATTTTGAAATCAACAACACTACCTACATTCTCACAATCAAGGGCATCAATGAAGCTATAGGAATTGGACTGCAAGAAAATGAATCATTCCAGGAGCTTGCAAGTGATGAAACCCTAAAGAAGTTCTTCTTGAAAATTTAGTATTCTGGCCCTGTTCTTGAAGAAGGAACTTCAAGCTGGTACCCAACTGGAGAAATGGACAGGATATCTAAGAAAAGAGTGGAGCATGATTATTGATGCAATGGTAAAGGTTTTCTCAACAAAGACCTCTAGGTGGAATGGTATCCCTACCTACATCAAGAAACTCACTCACTCTCTTGTTCATAGGTACAAAGTGGATGTTGGAAAGCTGCTTATGGGACAGTTCAAATCTGCCCTAGGCAAAAAGGTACATATCTATCCTCGCTTTCTTATGATGTGTATAAATTCTTTGTGTGGAATTGATGAAAATGCACCTCTCACAATGGAGTGCAATGTTTTGAAAAGAAATACACACACTACACTCAATTCAAAGAATTTGAATGCACACATTCCACCCTATTTTACATAGCACATGGTTGATTAAGTGCCCAACCTTGATTTTCCGTTGCCCTCTGGGTATACTATTTTCACTCTTGAGAATGAAGCTGAATTAAGCCCAAATTCAGTCAACCCTCATTCTACTCAATTTACACAAGTCAGACCTTTTAGACTACCAAAAGCCACAAAATAGCCCTGCAAGAATCCAAGAAAAGACCCTTGGAAACTGGTGTTGGAGGTAGCTCTAAGAGTGTTGAGGGAGAAACTGAACTTGATGCAGCAAATAAGGATGTTAGTGAAAGTGAACCCACAGTGGTTCCTCTTGAGCCTAAGAAGAAGAGAGCTAAGAGGGCCAAAGCCACTGTCAGCCACCCCACAGTCTCACAAAAGGCGGTGGAGGATAAAAGGGAACCAAACACATCCCTAGATGCTTCTTCTCAACAACGAGTATCTATTGAAGTTGGCCTGTCACCCAGGGCATCTTGTAAAGAGTCTGCACAAACTCATAAACTCACTCATGAGAAGCCCACACTTGCAGAAACACACATGGAGATAGGGCACAGTGAGGATCAAACTCCTACTATTGATGTTCCATAAGTTACCCTTGTGGAACAGCCAATATTCTCTTCTATACCGTCACTTCCTTTATTCTCTAATCCAAAAATTGTTTCTTCTAAACAACCTAGAGAAGGGGACAGTACCAACCCTTCAGGTATTGATAATCCATCTTCTATCATGGATGAGCCCCCATCAAGTGGTCCACAAGAACCCATTGCTCAAAGTGTGATGGACACCACTCTCTCAAACACTGAGTTAGATCATGATGCAATTCTGCCAGATATTGAAATAGCCAGCATCATGATTGATCTCCAGAAAGCAACTTACCCTCAGGAAGTTGCTGTCACAGCCCCAGCTACTATCAAAGACACAACCAAAGTTGTTGTCACCCCACCTGCTGACAGTAAACTTTTGGTTAAAGATGATGTCACCTCTACACAGCTTGATCAAGATGCAGTCATTGTTGAAGATGCTTCTGATGAAGATCATGTGCCAATATCCTCTTTTAAAAAGGTAAAATCTAAACCTTCTCTTTCAATGCATGTTAGTACTGCTCATACCCATGCATCTAGGTTGAGTGAGGGTGTGAAAAAGAAATGAGAGATAAAAGAAAAGAGAGGTGAGCATAAAAATGAGAGGCAGCCAAATGAGCTGGCAAAAAGAGAGGGACTTGAGCATGTCGATCCAGAGTGAAAAAGAGAGATACCCCTGCAAACAAGCTCTAGGCCTTGAGTGTTCAACTGTGAGGAGTGATGAGATCACTCAGAAAAACAATGAGAGTGTGAGAACCCCCACAACCTCCTTGCCCCAATCTTTTCCTTTGCCTCCAAAAAGGTTAAAATCTGGTGGTCCTTCTAAACAAGTTGATTCAAGGTTGAAATCCCTTGAGGAGAGATGTGCGTCCATGGAAGCTAAAATTGACAATATGTCTACTATGGTAGCTACTGGTTTTGATGAGATTCAACATACTCTGCTACCATTCTCTGCTGCTCTTAGTGCTGTCAACTTAACTAGGGGGGGAAATTGGTAGATCAGAATAGAGTGGTAGATCTAAATACCTCAGACAAAGTGGTAGAGAAGGAGAAACAAGGGGAAGCAGCAAGCAAGGGGGAGTGAAAAAGTAAGGGGGAGCAGGTACAAGTTGAAGTTGGAGAAGAGAGTGAGGGGGAGCTAGAGGAGAAGGAAGAAAGAAACTTTGGTGAAGAACTGAAAGCTTCTGGAGATGGTGATCTTATTGAACATGAAATGGATGGTGAGCCAGTATTGGTAACCAAAGAAGTAATGGAGCAATTACAAGAAACTCAAAAATCTGAAAGACCAATAATGCCTCCTCTGAAAATTAAGGAGCCAACTTCAGAAATCATTGAAACTCTACTGGAAAAACTATGGAGAGAAAAGGAGGAGCAAAACAGACTGGGTAAAGGCAAAGATAAAATGCCTGAGTACATAAATCTGACAACTAGAACCACCTGGTCTGATGGAAGTGAGTACAGCCCAGATGAAGCAGGAATAATGATGGTTAGTTATATGGAGAGTACTTTGAACAACAAGGATGAAGAATTCAGTATGTTGGTGGATAACTCAATCACAGAAGCAGGAGGAGTTTATAACAAACTGTCAGCAATACTGAAGGATAAATTAATAAGTATCTCTGTGAAAGTTAACTTGGAGAAAAGATGGACAATTGATGTATATCTGAAATCTGGCATTTCAATATTCATCACAATGCAACTAATGCAAAGCTTGCAATCAAGAATACTAAATTCCTTAACAACAAAAATGAAGGCCAATTCAACAACCTTTAATGAAAGTCTGTTGGCACAGATCAAGAGGCTTATTGAAGACAAACTTCCAGAAGTGATTAACAATCTATATGGTGTTTGCTACAGGATGACTACAAGTGCAGGAGTAAAGAAAATTGGTTTTCTACATCTGCATGGAGAAACAATGTTGAAAACTGACTCAGTTATGACAGTACTGAGACACATTCTCAAATCCAGAATTACCAAGGAAAAGGTCAAGGCTGTCAAGGACATTCATAAACTTTTGGTAAAGAGAGATGAGGATCTTAGCTCTCAGATAAAGAAGTTAATTTCTGAAGCAAATGCCAAAAGAAGTGAAAGAGGTGGAAGCTGCACATTTAATGACACCCTTGATGATGGTGAAGATGAACCTGATGGTAGTGGAGGATGTGGTGCACCTGGAAATGGTGCCAAAGCAACTTCTGAGATTGCTGGAAGTCAAACTCAGGAGAAAACAAAAGAAGAAACTCCAAAAACTGACAAGAAAGATGCTGATGCTAAAGATGAAGGGGAGATAGACATTCTTGAAGCCTTTGAAGCAAATATTTTAAGGTTTACTGTTGACTGCCTTAATGATGAAAAGGATGTTATCAACAAAGACACTGTCAAGAGCTCAAATGAAGATACTGTCATGAAGGACAAAGTTGAAAAAGACACTGTCAAGAACTTGAATGAAGATTCTATCAAGGACAAGGATGCCAAGGCATTCCCTAAAAGGACAAAAAGAAAAGAAAGAGCCTGGCGCTCAACTCATACAAAGGGGAAGACAAAGGCTGCAGCTAAGACAAAGAATCATGGAGTAGTGGTTGATAAGACTATTATTCAGAAAAGAGAAATGATGAACAACTTCGAATGTCATAAAGCAAATGTTGAAAGAGACATGAAATCCGTCTCTTTGGAGTTGGATAAAAGTAAACAACATGCAACCAAATACACCATCTGGCATACAGATGGAAGTAGAATGATTTATGTTGACAAGGATTTCAATATAATGAAAGGATCACATGTGGTAGACAGGTATAACCCCAAAATGACATCTGAAGTAGTAACATGCAGAATTGATTTTTTTTGTGTTGGCAAGGATGGTGGAGCTTATGGTGAGTCATGGCAATGTCCCTAAACCAGCTACAGAACAGATCCAGAAATACTATGCTGAAAGATATGTTGAATTCTATGAGAAACATGGTGACTGGATGGAAATTGATGATGCCAACTTGTCTATAAGTTCAGATGAATTAGAGGTTTCGTGTAAGTATGACTGGGCAGAAAGAACATCATCTTATACACCTGCAGAAGTGAATAAAGCAGAAGAAGCATTCAGGGCTACTGAAGAAGAATTCAAAAATGCTGATAAAACACCCAAATCTGCCAAATAAACTGCTGAAAATCTAGAAGCTCAACTGAAAGAAAGTTGCAAGACGGTCAACAAAATGAACAGTGAGAAAGCAGATTATCAGCCCTGTGTACTGGAAGATCCTCTCAGAATTATAGATGGAAAAGAAGAAATCTATGCAGATAGTTTTCATAAATTGTGGACCAGTATCTTGAAGAATCTCTACTGGAGAGTTATTGGATCATCTCACAAGCTTGAAATGCTATGTGCTTGGGAACTTGAAGTTATCTTTGACCAAAGGAGAGATGAAGATCCAAAACTAGACAGAAAAAGGAGAGTATCCCTTAATGCTTTTCCTGGAAGGAGATTCAAGGTCATCGAAGGAACCTTAAAGTTCAGAACATATACCTATGACTTCGAAACTTGGTTTGACCTGAAAGATGCTAAAGTGTTTCCTTCTCGAGTGATTCAAGGGTACATTGAAGACATTGAAGATGATGCTAAAACTCCAGAAGAAAAGGCCTTAGTAGAAGACCTCAAGAAGGCAAAACAGAAGCTCTTAAAAGAGAGGGAAGAATCTAGACAGCTGAGAACTGATCAAATCAAGCCAAGTAAAATTTCTTATTTGCTCAACATAAAGGAGTACTTGATTTGCAGTTAGAACATCAATGTTGCATTATGGATTCTTTAACATTCATCAAAAATAGTGTTTTAACTATTCTGATATATGTTAGTTAAGTTGTCAGCATGCTTTAATTGTAAATTTGTTGTTATTGTCCATAAAACAAATTGAGGGAGATTGTTAGGATTTATGGGTGATAGCTTAGAGACAACTTAACTAGTACTTAGTTTTATTTGTATAGACTAAGTAGAACATATTGTCACAGTCATAGTGTGTCTTTGTAATCGAATAAACTACTGTCATGTAATAATTGTATCTCTTGGAAGAAGTTCATACATTTGTTCAAGCCTCAATACATACATAAGGAAGATAGAAAGAATAAATGTTACTGTCACAACATTGACAGTAATGTTACAAGAAGACAACATGTTGCAAGGTCACGACAACAAGTTTCATCTGACAGCAACATTGGCGGAAGCATGAAGACAACAACATTCTCACACTTTGACAGCAAGTTTAAAAGTCCTGACAACATCATTGGCGGGGACTCATACTGTCATCCAAGGAACATTCTCATGACAGCAAACTTGGCGTCAAAGGTTACTGTCTCAATGGAATATTTGAATTAGGGATTTATCTCAGTCAAACCCGTGACAATTTAGATGTTCAAGAAACAGATTTGCTGCATTTTGTCAAAGATTGTAGCAGACCTGCAAGACTACGACCGAAGCTTGAAAGATCACAAGAGGAAGCTCGACAATTCAAGAGTATGACAAGTCTACATCTACTAGAATTATTTTAGCTAGTTTTAGAAAGAACCCAGATTGCTTTATGCTTAATGATAGTCTATTTGTATAGCATTTTGGGAAAGTCACATGGGTGTGCAATTTGTAAAGATCTGCCACTTAAAAATGACATCGGCTCCATAACCCATGTGACAGAGATGTTAGAGAAGACTAGTCTTTATAGATAAACATCTCTCATTCTTTCTGTAATCAATTTAAGAAGTTGAAACTTGAAAAAATACTTTTTTCTCGAGGTTGTAGCAATACTGCGCAAAATAAATAAAACATTTATTTTGTGAGAACATCTTGAGTTACTACTTGTGTTTGCAATTCTTGTATAAATAGTTTACAATCTTTATCATTGTTGTTGAAGTAAAGATTTGGAATTATCTATATTGCATTCAACCCCCGTGCTGCAATATACTCCGGGACCAACATTTCCAATTTAAACGTATATCCGGAATTCGGATATCCGTTTAAACCTAATCGAAAATCGAATAGTCGGGATCCAAATTGGTTAAAGAAAATGTATTTTAATTTGTAAAAGTAAATGAATTTTTATTACATTTTGATATCTTTAACTTTACAAATTGTAAAATAGATAATAAAATTTTAGACATCAATATCTCATATTTTATCATTTGTATATCCATTTTTTCCTAATTTTATTTTGATCTTTAATAAATTATCATTCATTTCTTTAATTAGTTCTTTTAAGTAATTTTTAAAAGATATTAAGAACACATTAGCTCTTGAATTTATAATTTTAAGTGAAAAAATATTTTTTAAGGAAAATGCTCTTTCATTTACTTTATTTTCAATTTTTTTTTCTAATTTTATGACTTCTCAATAAATTACTTTCGATAAAATGATTTTTTAGAAATATTCTCGAGATTGATTTGAAAACCATAACTAAAGTTACGAGGTTTTTACGTACAAATATACGAGAATGTATTTATAAATTCACACTAAAATGCATAACTATTTTTACACCTAAAATTCTTATGAACTCAGATAATACACAAAAAACTCATTAATTTATTTTGATAATTCATTATTTTATTTGATATGTTGATTGTTCAATTATTTATTTTTAATAAGTTTATTATTTATTAAATATATAAATATTGGATCGGATCCGAATATTCGATTTTATAAAAATTGTGGTCCGAACTTGAATCCAAATTTATAAAAAATCTGAATCAAATATTTGGTTCAATTTTTTCAAATCGAATAATCAAATTTTTTAAATCTTTTAAATTAAATAACAATTTAAAAAATCGGATAATCAAATTTTCAAATTTTCATGTTAACCCCTAACTAGAAGTTTAGTTCTGGATAGTGTTGATATAATAAAAAAAAATAATGAACTAACAATGCTATGTTAGGAGCAACATTAGAGATATAGAATAGATCCTTGATTCATCTTTAAACTTATAGTAGCATGTGCGATGTTTGAATTACTTAATATTTTGATTTAATTATTATATTTTATTATAACTTTTTTTTAGAAAAAGAATAAATTGTAATCATTGTGTATGGTAGTATTTTGAATTATGATCTTTTGTTTGTTTCTTTAATATAAAAAAATATAAATGTTCAATTATAATATATTATTGAAGAAATTCAAATCTTAAATTTTAAAATATATTATATAAATGTTTAATTATACTATGTTGTTGTTGATGATAATATTTCAAAATCGAACCCTCTGGATGTAGTTTAGATTTTAAAATAAATATATTTTATTAGCATTCAATGATTTTCTTTTCTCTGTTTTAAAATTTAATGATAGTTACTTATTGTACCAAACAAACGATCAATCAACAACTATTGTGACAATCCGATCAAATCCCGATTCCAAATTCAAAATAAGTCATGATTTAAATGCAATCAATTTGGGTAAAACTCAAATCCACTACGAGTTCTCAAAACATCATGATTTGTTGGTCCACAATATAATAGTACTTTGTTTTATAAACTAAATTTATGTCCCGAATCTACTCGATGGGAGATAGGATGTTACAAACTCCTCCATTTAAATTCCTGACGTTCTCGTTAAGTCTGAACGAATATCCCATATGTACAAGATCGTTCCTCTGTAACCATTGTGGGATAATATCCGTTAGTTTCGTGTTTCCACCTCCGAATCTCTATACATTGTGGGATAATACCACCAATTTTCGTGTCCCCGCCTCCGGCAACTTGACGTATCAAACTTTCGAGAACCGATGTGACAAATTGGGTCAAATCCTGAGCCATTTTCGAAAATCGGGTGAAGTTCCGATTTTGTATCCAAAATAAGCCAAAGTAAACTGATCCAAATACAGCTAACTTGTGTAAATCATAAGCCCACCACAGATCCCAAAAAATTAAAATTTGTTGGTGCATATAGTAGCAATATTTTGTCTTATAATCAGAACTTAAGTCCCAAAATATACTCGATGTGGAAGTGGATGTTACAACTATTTTATGCATTTATTTACATTTATTTAGATATCTCTTCAATTCTTTACATATCAAAATTTTTGAAAATTATTGAAATTTTATAATATAAAATAATTATATTCACTACTTTTTTCATTATTTTTATTTTATATATTGAATATTGATTGAATATATCACTTTACTTACATTTTTTTTCATTATTTTAGACATTTTTTTAACATTTGTGTCCAATCTATTATCTATTATCTATTATATCTATTATATGGGGGTTTCCCTGAGCAAGTTTATCCTAATTCCTTATCGATCCATATAAAATTACCAATATACCCTTAAGTATATATATCAATGTCAAAAAAATTGAATTTGATAAGAATCGAACCTATGACCTCCCTATACATATATCTTTATGTTCGCATGTACAACCACTACACCAAATACCTTTTAGTGACACATTTTAAGATCATTAACTACATTCTTGAATAACTCCTAACTACATTCTATGCAATTTTTATTTATTATCAAATATACAACAACTAAACCAAATCACATTTTGTAACACATTTTAAAATTATTGACTACATGCTCGAATAATTCACTTATCGCTATCATTGTAATATTTATTTTATAACTTATTCATTGACTATAATTTTGATTTTGAGGGGAATTAAACCCATGACACCCACACACTCAAAAAAATTATATTCATGTTTATTTTATAATTTAGTATGGATAAAATCATTGGAATATTTTTTACTCTAATATATTGTTAGATAATATCCTTTATATTAATTATAAGGTCCTTTTATAGCCCAATTGTGTATTTTACGTAATTCTTTAATCGATGAATGATAAAAGAGTCTAAAACTCATTTAAAATTCAGTAATATTTAATTAATAATATTTTTATCAATATCACACACATACATATGCTGTGGTAACTACAACTCGAGAGGACGAGGCCTCCTCACGGGCTTTTCTTTTCAATGAAACCTTCTTCGCACTTAAAGGCCTCGTCTTTGAAGGAAAACCAACTCCTTCTTTCAGGAAACCGCACTCAACCAGATTCTCGAGAGAAAGTAGGGTTCAAATGTTGCGGGCCTCTCGTGGAGTTTTCAGCACGTCATCAGCACGTTTCTTCTCCTCGCCCTTCAGGACGGTTCGCACTTGACCAACTGTGATCTCAGGGAGGATGAATTAGAGTACGGATCGAATAAAAGGAGGGTGAAATTAAAAGGATAGCTCCATACCTGGGAGGTAATTAAAGGACGTTTTTACTCTGGGCACCTCGTGGACATAGAAGTAAGGTCCTTTCCACGAGCCCACGTTACTTGGAGCACTATGATAAAGTTCTTTTTTGTTGAACTCTGGCCAGACTGAGAAATAGACGTAGCCGAAGTCTGAGGCCCCGCATCGCTTCAGCTACAGCAAATAGCCCATGGTCCTCGCATCTAACTCAGGATATTCAAGTTTATGGTAAATAACGTAGAGGGCAATCATGGCTCTGTAGCCGTTGGGGTTTATTTGGATCGGGGCCAGATGGTACGTTTCACAGACATCCCTAATAAAAGGGTGGAGGGGAGAGGAGATGCCTATTTTCATCATCGACGAGGTCAAAACCATTCGAGGAACTCTACCACCATTTTCTTGATGATTAAAGCGATAACATCGCATTGAAGATTTGGGGAGAATAATTTTGCCATCTGGCCTAAAAATGTCAACCGCCTTAGCTAAAGACTCTGTATCTAGGAGAGAGGAGTTTGGGGATACTGGAAAAGAGTTGATTTCCTTTCTCCAAAAGTTCATTCACTTCGTCTTGAATAGAAGAAGGAATTTGTGGAGAAGGTTGATTCTGCGAACTTGAGGGGACTTCGGCAGATGCATTCTGCGAGGTGGATGGATGTTTGGTTTTCCAGGAGCATAAAGGAGTTTCCCGAGTGTATTCTTCATTGGACCATTGATGGTCCAAGTACAATTTGAACGAACTATCGCTCGCACTTGTAGCCCTAGCAATATTAGCAGCCGCCTGCTCGCTTATTGTGATGTGGGGAAGGGGTGAAGGAGTCCTTGAGCTATCATCGGTAGACATCTGCAAAATTGAATTATTAGTGTGTGCACTTACAGAATATCAAGGGGATTCAGAAATATGGAAGGTTCTAAGTGTCCTCACATCGCACACGGCGAAAGGATTGACTTATATTCTAAAGAGGAAAGGACTGTTTTGTATCTAAGTGAGAGATCGCATTTTCTATCCTGGCAGGGCTAGGCTCGCAGTGTTAAATTAAAAAGGAAGGGTCGCATACATTAAGGCTCGCATCGCATACATGTACAAGTGATAAAAGAGGGAATTATAAACTATGCATGCATTTAAATGAATTAAAAATGAAGAACAAGAGAAGAAAACTTATTGTTGATTGGAGAAAGTGTGAAGATCTTAAAAAAGTTCGAGGTCGTTCTTGTATGAAAGCGATCCGGTTCTCTGTTTGATCTGGGAGCAAATTGGCAGCAATTCGTTCCGTTGTTTATAAGGAAAGTGACAAATGATTGGGAAATCTGAGTTTATATAGTAGGCAGGAGAGAGAAGGATCTGTTACACGTGTCATCATCCTGGCAACCAAGAGCAGATCTCGAGACATGACAGCTGTTAGAAACTATTCAAATTCATTGGGCCTGCGACGAGAGGCCGAAAATGATGGATAATGGGCCTTGGCATCGCACCAGGATTTCTTGAAAAAAGGCTTTTAAAGTCCACATCGCATTTACAATGACAATATGGACTCGGGGGTAGTTGTTATGCCCTAATTTGGCATAAGTCCTAAGCAGGCTTAAATGGGCTAGAATGATATTGCATCACACATAATGGGCCTAGGAAATAAGAATGGGTCATTAAAGTTCATCATCATAGAGAAGTTCATGACATTATTCTGTAAGGTGACATCGCCAACGATCCCAAAGGGACGGGGTCGCAGTTCACGAGGTCTAGCGAGGCCTAGAGGTCCAGCGTGGCCTAGAGTATACTTATTATGAAGGCTTACGGTCATACCCAGTGAGGTCGCGTGAGTGCGATTATCTCCATACATCGCGGATCACCCCGCATGACTATCCCAGCGAGGTCGCATGCGAGGTCATCTAGTTTCTTCGACAGTTTCACTAATGAGGCTTTTTAATTAGAGCATCATGCTAGCCGTGGGTAACCTTTTATGGGCCATGGGTCATGAGCAGGATAAATGGGTAAAATATATCAGCCCAAGGAGACGTCTAGTGGATTTGGGTCAAGTTGAGCCCATGGAAACCCTAGCCCGTCTAGATAACTTCTTCTCCAAGAGAACTACGTGTGGCTTGATCCCTATAAATAGGGTACATAGGCATCTTGTAAAGTTTGAGAAACAGTTCATCACTGAATATCAATAGACAAGATCAGCCACAAACAGTTACAAATCACCTCCGTGTTCTTCGTGTTCTTAGTAGAATATCCGTATTTTGCTCCGTGATTCCAGCAACCTCCAAAATATTGTTATACAATATTCTCCCTATAACATTTGGCGCAAGAAGGAGGGCCACAGTCGTTGAATTGGGAGAACAATGACTAAATCAAACAAGAAGAAAAACGGAGTGGGGGAGACCCCGGGGTCGTACAAGAAAAACAAAGACGACCCTCAGAGGAAGGATTCACCAGAGAGCGAAGCATTTGGAGATGGGACCAAGGATGAGTTCGAAAAGGAAAAAACACCACCCCCTGTCTAGAAGGTGACATTAGAGAGCGAAGTCATGTCTTTTCTAAAGGGGATCGGAGACACAGTGGCATCCGTGCAGGAAAGGATGGCTAAGATGGAGAAGCGGCATAGCTCTAGGGGTGTGAAGGGGAATGCAAGAATGAGACCCCAAACCCATGAGGGGGAGGGAAGTAAAGGCCCCACCAAGAAGCTAATAGAAGACTTTGACGATGTAGTAACAGATCAAACGAACCCTGATTGGGACGAAGATGAAGCTACTAGGGAAGAAAAAGGAGGCTCGCATGGTAAGCCCGCCTCATCTGACGGACGATCAGTAAGTGTCTTTGACCGTCTTGGAAAGAAGCTGACTGAGCATGATCTTCGCCTCAAGTTAGAAAGGGTTAACGATGTTAAGGGGGGAGGATCTAAAAACAAAAGCAAGGGTTCTTATCGACCAGTGTCTCCACTTCGAGATCGTGAGCGGTCCCATCGTCATAAGGAAGAGAGAGCTCAATATCCTGTTTATTATGCCAGTAAGAGGTGTTAGATGCGGAGACCAGTTACACCAACATGGAGAAGCTAGCTTACGCTTTGATATTGGCTTCGAGGAAGTTGAGGCCCTATTTTCAGGCACACAGCATTCAGGTTCGTACTGCCTACCCTTTGAGGCAAGTGATGCATAAGCCCGAGGCCTCAGGAAGACTATTGAGGTGAACGATAGAGCTGAGTCAGTTTGATATTGAGTACAAGCCTCGAGGTGCAATAAAGGGACAAGCCTTAGCAGATTTTATATTGGAATTCCCTTCCCAATCTGAGGAAGATGCCTGGGCATTAATATCGATCCCAGAGGTAACAAAGAAGGAGCCGGGGCCGGGATCGAGCTCGTTACCCCTGAAGGTCACAAGTTAAGCAGTGTCGTTCACTTCGCATTTGAAGCTTCCAACAATGCAGCAGAATATGAGGCCCTGATCATTGGTCTCAAACTAGCATTAGAAATGAAGGTGGAGAACCATACAGCCTACAGCGATTCTATGTTAGTGACATATCAACTTTATTGTGGCTGGCAAGCTAGGGGTGATCAGATTGAGCTATATCTGCGATATGCACAGAGGCTGATCAAGAAGTTTAACGAAGTCAAAGTGGTTCACATAAGAAGGGAGAAGAATCAGGGAGCAGATGCCCTTGCCAAATTAGGCTCGCGCCGCGAGGCCACTGTACTTGGGATCATTCCGTTGGAAATTCAAAGTAAACCTAGTGTTCCGGAAGAATTTGTTATGGAACTATCGAGCCAGGGGTAGACATGGATGACCCCTATATGGGAGTATGTTAAGAAGGGAGTTTTACCTCAAGAAAAGAAAGAAGCGAGGAAAGTCAAGTATTAGAAGAGAGAGCTCAATATCCTATTTATTATGTCAGTAAGAGGTTGTTAGATGCGGAGACCCGTTACACCAACATGGAGGAGCCGGGGCCGGGATCGAGCTCGTTACCCCTGAAGGTCGCAGGTTAAGCAGTGCCGTTCACTTCGCATTTGAAGCTTCCAACAATGCAGCAGAATATGAGGCCCTGATCATTGGTCTCAAACTAGAATTGGAAATGAAGGTGGAGAACCTTACAGCCTACAGTGATTCTATGTTAGTGACATATCAACTTTATTGTGGCTGGCAAGCTAGGGGTGAGCAGATCGAGCTATATCTGTGATGTGCACAGAGGCTGATCAAGAAGTTTAACGAAGTCAAAGTGGTTCACATAAGAAGGGAAAAGAATCAGGGAGCAGATGCCCTTGCCAAATTAGGCTCGCGCCGCGAGGCCACTCTACTTTGGATCATTCCGTTGGAAATTTAAAGTAAACCTAGTGTTCCGGAAGAATTTGTTATGGAATTATCGAGCCAGGGGTCGACATGGATGACCCCTATATGGGTGTATGTTAGGAAGGGAGTTTTACCTCAAGAAAAGAAAGAAGCGAGGAAAAATGCAGTCCCATCTAAGGAAGGAGAAGTCCTCATTATTTACCTGGCTGTCTCAGAGCATGCGGTCAGTGCTGTCCTCGTTCGAGAGGAAGAAAGAGCTCAATATCTTGTTTATTATGTCAGTAAAAGGTTGTTAAATGCGGAGACCCGTTACACCAACATGGAGAAGCTAGCTTACGCTTTGATATTGGCTTCGAGGAAGTTGAGGCCCTATTTTCAGGCACACAGCATTCAGGTTCGTACTGCCTACCCTTTGAGGCAAGTGATGCATATGCCCGAGGCCTCAAGGAGACTATAGAAGTGAATGATAGAGCTGAGTCAGTTTGATATTGAGTACAAGCCTCGAGGTGCAATAAAGGGACAAGCCTTAGCAGATTTTATATTTGAATTCCCTTCCCAATCTGAGGAAGATGCCTGGGCATTAATAGCGATCCCAGAGGTAACAAACCCCGAGGTCAAAAATGAGAATACAGCCTCGTGGTGGGAGCTATATGTGTTAGTATTGGTGCCCTAGAGGCAATGTAATACATTATATTTATGTTTGAGTGATTTTATATATTCGATATATATATATATATATATATATGTTTATTATTGGCTTTATTTACTGCGAAATAAATAAAGTATAATAAATGTCCTTAGAACCTTTATACAAATTATATAGTTGCAAGTATGTGACTTGAACATGAGATTATATAATGATCGTATCATATTCTTAAATGTCCCTAGCCGAGTATTATTATTAATTAGGACAATAATAATACACTGAGTCTAGTATGATAATTGACTGATGACCACATCTCATTGGTCATAAGTATGAAGATACTAAAAGCAATGCATAGGTAACTGTACGAGTACAGGGTACTGGACAGACCCACCGTGAGATACATCATGGTAAATAATAATAAATGTGTCATATGTATTCTCACAGTGATAATGGTGTAATGATCTTTAGACCTGAAGTCGTTATAATTCTACATGAGAATTAATATATTTTGAATTCGTCAAAAGATATCTTTAGCCGGATAATGATAAAGGTGAATATCGGATATATTATGAATCATGTGACAAATATGAACGATCTAGATGGGATTTAAATCTCCTGATAAAGGAGTGATATTATCGGCCTCTTGTTTGAGTGAGACTATGAAATGCATGGCCATGCTCAAATGTTGATTTGATTAAATAGTCTACTCATCGATCAAGAAAATGAAGATTAAATTATGAAGAGGATGACACGTTACATGCCTCGAGTTTAATCTATAATATCATGATTTAAAGGGATTATATTACATGGAACATTAGTCATAAAAGGTTGATTGAATCGTTGATTTAATTATTGTTTTATTGGGTAGCAATAATGTGTTACTAGACGCCGCTTATTGTTTACAATTTTATTAAAGAATAAAATTGTTGCCAATTAAATAATAACCTACAGGGTCACACAAAAAGAATGTTTAAAAGGGATATTAATTTATTTCATGAATTTAAATTATGATTTTAAATTAATAATAAATAATAATTCGAATTTTATGAAATTAATTAAGTGAGACTTAATTAGTTAAAGATAAAATTTGAAGATGTATTTTCTTGACTTATTTGATTAATTAAGTATGACTTAATTAATTTATTTGAATAAATAAGATTTGTTTAAATAAAAATGGCCAAATTGTTTAATCCTCCATTTTGTTTTATTTCTCTATTTAAGCCAAGAGTTGGCAAGTCTTTCAAGTGACACCAAACTGAAATATTCAGTTCATACACTCTCAAGAGAAATCAAATCAAGTAGAGAACACATCCGGATTATTTATTTTGGCTAGTACCAATTCCCGTGGCGAAATCGTTCGACGATTCAAGCAAGCGTTCAAGTGTGGATACCGGTGGAGGAGTTGCAAGTTTAACTCTCAAGATCAACACTTTAGCTCTCAAGATCAACAAGCTAGGATCTCCATTTTTCATCCATTGGAAAGCTTTAACAAGGTACAATCTTGTTCTTGAGAATTTTATACCATGATCATCATTTTATACATGGATCCGGGCTTTGGAATTCGTTTTTAATTGTTATTTACGTCATTTCCGTTGCGTTTTCATGCCCGAATTCCAACAATGGTATCAGAGCTACATGTATAAAAGGATGATTTGGTGTTGTGTTCTTGAAAATGAATCATACATGAATTTTTGAATTATGCCATGCTTCATTTTAACATACAAAAGATCTTTTATAAATTGTTATAATTGTCTGTATGATGTTATAAATTGTTGTAACATGTTTTGGATGATGTACTATATGTTAAATACATCATTAGAATGATTTTGGTACTGATCAGAACTGATAAAATGCAATCTGCAATGTTTCTGGACTTTCTGCAATTTCTGGGGAAAACTGGTAAAAAGGGCTGTAACGCATTCTTATGATGCGTGTCATCAGGAACATACATTGGTTGCGCATTACTGTAATGCGTATCAGCAGTATATTACAGGTATTGCGCATTACAAGAATGCGCATTAGTAGTAGTAGCAGGTGCGGCGCATGTTTGACATGCGCGTCTGAGTGGTTTCAGTAGTGGTTTCAGTAACAGATCGTGCTGTGTTCATTAGTTTGTTTTTTAAATAATAACTTTTCTTTTTACTTTTGCTTTCACTTTAGAAAAAGAAAACTTATTGGTTTTAATCATTAGATTCCTAATGTTTTTAATGATTAAAGTTTTAATAATTGAATATTTAAATTATGGATTTATATATTATTATTAATTTAAAATTTTATTAATTAATTTAATTTCGAATTTTATAATATATTTAAATTATGAATTTGAATATTATTATTATTAATTCGAATTTTATTTTAATTAATGCTTTTAATAATTGAATATTTAAATTTCGAATTTAATATTATTGTTAAATGCGATTTTGATTAATTTTAATTTTTAAATTCGATTTTAATTATTAAAATTGATTTTTAATTCCCTTTTAAATAATTAGGTATTTAAATTGAGGAGTTAAATATTAATCGATGTGATCATGATTAATGTGATGTCTATAATTGTTATATGAGCATGGTGCATTGGTTATGGCCTAAAGACCCGTAGAATAAATGTTGTAATTTTATTTATGATCTGTAATAATTAAATACGACTTGCATGTCGTTATTCTTGTAATTTTTAAATCTCGAATGCAACTCGAGTTCTTTTGTAATGTATTTCAAAACGAGCTTGGAGGCAATCAATGGAGGCTTTGGAAGCAATGAAGAATTTTGTAATAATTAGTTATTACAACCATAGATTGACCTTGATCTTTTCATTAGCTGGAAAAGATCGCATAGGATCGGGCCATAACCATTGCACGTTTAATTTTGCGTAACTGCACTTTACATATGATGCATGGATATATTAGATATATGAATGGATGCATGGATGTATGGATATTTTAGAATGTATGTATTAGATACGACACATATGCCATGTTTAAACAAGATAAAATCTGTAACGATTTAAGATTTAAACAGACGATCAAGATCGTTAAATTTTTCTAAAAATCCCTTAAGAAATATTAAGTTAAACGGATGCTTTCCAACAAATAACACTCATTAAATCCTAGATCATTGAGGAGTGGATTTGCCAAAGCAAGGGCTTCTCTTTTATCGTGGTGAGATGTGATTAAGTAAACAAGCTTACTTAAATTGTTATTGTTCAACTTAAATAAGTCGTCATAATAGGATTATGAACTTATAAGCATAGAGTTTAGTGAAATCTATTAGATAGATCGGAGCAATATGTTGTTCACTAAGCTATCCAAGAGTTATATACGATATAATTGACATAACGGTCTACCTAAATAATCATATTTAAGAGGAAAGCCAAAGCTGACTTAAAATATGACGAAATATGGATCTTGGCTCACTAAGAAAGGTTTTATGGGAACCATTTTCCGAATTGATAGTAAGGGCTATTAATTTGATAAAAATAGTGGGAGGTATATTACGAATATGCTATAAATCAACTTGAACATAATTGGTTTTACGAAACATGCAAACTAACTCATTTTATGCGCTTTTACAAAATTGTAGATAATAAATGGCAAACAACACAAACCACTTTTCGATACGGTCAGTCCTAGAAAAGGAAAAGCTGACAGGGACAAACTTCCTAGATTGGTTTAGGAACTTGAGGATTGTCCTCAGGCAGGAGCGAAAGCTGTATGCCATTGAAGTTCCTCACCCAAATCCTCTTCCTGCTGGAGCTACACGTGCCGAGCAAAATGCTTATCAGAAGCATTTGGATGACTCAACTAATGTGTCATGCCTTATGCTTGCATGCATGGCTCTTGAGATTCAAAAGCAACATGAGTTGATGAATGCTTATGAAATAATTGAGCACCTCAAAAGCATGTTTGAGGGACAAGCTCGTCAGGAAAGATATGATACGAGCAAGGCATTGTATGCTTGCAAACAGGGAAAGCGAGACCCGGTTGGACCACACGTTCTTAAGATGATTGGGTATATTGAGCAACTAGATACCTTGGGCTTCCCGATTGGTCCGGAGGCTCAAATAGATTTGATCTTGCAATCACTTAACAAGAACTTTTCTCAATTCGTTATGAACTACAATATGAATGAGATTGATAAGACACCCACTGAATTGTTGGGCATGTTAAGAACTGCTGAAACCAACATTCAGAAGGAATCTCCTACTCCCATGCTGATGGTGAACAAAGGAGGTGCCAAGGGGAAAAGAAAGTGGAAGGGCAATAAGAAGAGGAATGTGTCCAAATCTGCTGCCAATCCTAATTCTGCTCCCAAGAAGGCTACCAAACCTAAAGGAGGTGTTGAAAAGGGTGATTGTCACCACTGTGGTAAACCGGGACACTGGAGGAGAAACTGTCATGCATATTTGGAAGAACTTAAGAAGAAGAAGGCTGCTGGCCAGACTTCTGCTTCAGGTATTTATGTAATAGAAGTCAATTTGTCTACTTCTACATCTTGGGTATTGGATACTGGATGTGGTTCTCACATTTGTATAAATGTGCAGGAACTGCAAAGGAGTAGGACACTGGCTAAGGGAGAGGTAGACCTACGAGTTGGAAATGGAGCAAAGGTTGCTGCTTTGGCTGTAGGGACTTACCATTTATCATTGCCCACTGGGCTTATATTAGAACTTGAAAACTGTTTGTATGTGCCTTCTATTTGTAGAAACATTATTTCTGTTTCTTGTTTAGACAAGAAAGGTTTTTCATTTACCTTTAAAGACAATGGTTGCTCTTTTGGTTTGAATGACATTACCTATGGTGTTGCACAATTATTTAACGGTTTGTATGTTCTTAATTTAGATACTCCTATCTTGAATGTAAATAACAAACGACTTAAGACTAATGACTCAAATCAAACATACCTTTGGCACTGTCGTCTAGGCCATATAAACGAGAAACGCATTTCCAAGTTACATCAAGATGGTTTCTTGGATAAGTTTGATTTTGAATCATATGATGAATGCGAGGCTTGTTTACTAGGCAAGATGACTAAAGCTCCTTTTACCGGACAGGGTAAGAGGGCCACCGTACGACTAGAACTAATACATAGCGATGTATGTGGTCCTATGAGATCGATGGCAAGGGGTGGCTATTTCTACTTCATTACGTTTACTGATGATTTCAGTAGATATGGATATGTGTATCTTTTGAAGAACAAATCCGAAGCATTTGAAAAGTTCAAAGAGTATAAGGTAGAAGCAGAAAAGCAAACTGGCGAAAGCATAAAAACTCTAAGATCTGATCGAGGAGGTGAATACTTAAGCCATGAGTTTAAGAACTATTTGAGGGAGTGTGGTATTGTATCACAACTAACTCCTCCTGGAACACCACAATGGAATGGGGTTTCTGAAAGGAGGAATCGTACCTTGTTGGACATGGTGCGATCTATGATGAGTCAAGCAGATCTTCCAATTAGTTTCTGGGGTTATGCCCTGGAAACGGCTGCATATACACTAAACCGTGTTCCTACTAAAACGGTTCAACAAACTCCATATGAGATATGGACAGAGAAACGGCAAAGCATGTCCTTTATGAAAGTATGGGGATGTGAAGCATTTGTGAAACGCCTAACATCAGACAAGCTTGGACCGAAATCTGAAAAATGTAATTTTGTGGGATACCCAAAGGAAACGAAGGGTTATTCTTTCTATAGTCCCTCGGAGAACAAAGTAATTGTTGCTCGAACTGCTGTATTCTTTGAAAGAGAGCTAGTCTCTAGAAAAGACAGTGGGAGGAAAATAGATCTCGATGAAGATCGAGAATCACTTGATAACGTTGAACCAGAGGTGGAGCATGAGCAAGAAATACAAGATAACATTGCTCAAGAAACACAGGTTGTTCGTAGATCAAGTAGGATTCGCCATGAGTCAAAGAGGAATTATGGATTTCTCTTAACTCAAAATGACGATGTGATGCTCATAGACCAAGATGAGCCTCTCACCTACCAAGATGCTGTGAACTCACCAGACTCTGAGAGATGGCAAGAAGCCATGAATTCTTAGATGGATTCCATGTATGAAAACCAAGTATGGACTTTGGTTGATCCACCTGAAGGGGTAAAACCTATAGAGTGCAAATGGATTTTCAAGAAGAAAATCGACATGGAAGGTAAATTACAGACCTATAAAGCTCGACTGGTTGCAAAAGGTTTCAAACAAATTCATGGTATTGACTATGATGAAACCTTTTCACCAGTGGCAATGATAAAATCCATCAGAATTTTGCTTGCAATAGCGGCTTACTATGATTACGAAATATGGCAGATGGATGTCAAAACAACCTTCCTTAACGGAAGCCTTGAAGAGGATGTGTACATGACACAACCTGAAGGTTTTGGAAATCCAAAGGATGCTGGAAAGGTATGTAAGCTGCATAGATCCATTTATGGATTGAAGCAGGCCTCTCGGAGATGGAACATCCGGTTTGATGAAATAGTCAAAGGTTTTGGCTTTATTCAGAACGAGGATGAACCATGTGTTTACAAAAAGTTTAGTGGGAGCCATGTGGCATTCCTAGTATTATATGTCGATGATATATTAATAATGGGGAATGACATTCCTTCTCTACAGGCTGTAAAGACTTGGTTAGGACAAAGTTTTTCTATGAAAGACTTGGGCGAGGCTACCTATATATTAGGGATTAGGATCTATAGAGATAGATCAAGAAGATTAATCGGCTTAAGCCAGAGTACATATATTGACAAGATTTTGCATCGTTTTGGAATGCAAGATGCAAAAAGGGGATATGTCCCCATATCTCATGGGATAACGATCTCAAAAGAGAATGGTCCTAAATCATTGGATGATAAGGACCGCATGAGTAAGATTCCATATGCTTCACCAATTGGATCTATCATGTATGCAATGATATGTACTCGTCCGGATGTCTCGTATGCTTTGAGCATGACGAGCAGATACCAGTCTAATCCAGGTGAAGGTCACTGGACGGCGGTCAAGAATATTCTTAAGTACTTGAAAAGGACTAAAGATTCATTCTTGGTGTATGGAGGAGAAGAGAAGCTAACGGTAAAGGGTTACACGGATGCTAGTTTTCATACTGACAGAGATGACTCTGTTTCTCAGTCTGGATTTGTGTTTTGCCTAAATGGAGGTGCTGTAAGCTGGAAAAGTTTGAAGCAAGAGACAGTAGCTGATTCTACAATGGAATCCGAGTATATTGCGGCATGTGAAGCAGCCAAGGAGGCTGTATGGATACGGAAGTTCATTACAGTACTTGGTGTAGTTCCATCGATCGCAGATCCCATATATCTTTACTGCGATAATAATGGAGCTATAGCACAAGCCAAGGAGCCGAGAGCTCACAGCAGAACAAAGCATATACTTCGGAGATATCACCTTATTCGAGAGATAAATGATAGAGGAGATATTCACATATGTAAAGTGCATACTGATGATAATATTGCAGACCCACTGACTAAGGCTTTGTCGCAGCAGAAGCACGAATGTCACACTAGTAGCATGGGTATTCGATACATGAGTGATTGGCTCTAGTGCAAGTGGGAGATTGTTAGTATTGGTGCCCTAGAGGCAATGTAATATATTATATTTATGTTTGAGTGATTTTATATATTCGATATATATATATATATATATATATATATATATATATATATATATATATATATATGTTTATTATTGGCTTTATTTACTGCGAAATAAATAAAGTATAATAAATGTCCTTAGAACCTTGATACAAATTATATAGTTGCAAGTATGTGACTTGAACATGAGATTATATAATGATCGTATCATATTCTTAAATGTCCCTAGCCGAGTATTATTATTAATTAGGACAATAATAATACACTGAGTCTAGTATGATAATTGACTGATGACCACATCTCATTGGTCATAAGTATGAAGATATTAAAAGCAATGCATAGGTAACTGTACGAGTACAGGGTACTGGACAGACCCACCATGAGATACATCATGGTAAATAATAATAAATGTGTCATATGTATTCTCACAGTGATAATGGTGTAATGATCCTTAGACCTGAAGTCGTTATAATTCTACATGAGAATTAATATATTTTGAATTCGTCAAAAGTTATCTTTAGCCGGATAATGATAAAGGTGAATATCGGATATATTATGAATCATGTGAGAAATATGAACGATCTAGATGGGATTTAAATCTCTTGATAAAGGAGTGATATTATCGGCCTCTTGTTTGAGTGAGACTATGAAATGCATGGCCATGCTCAAATGTTGATTTGATTAAATAGTCTACTCATCGATCAAGAAAATGAAGATTAAATTATGAAGAGGATGACACGTTACATGCCTCGAGTTTAATCTATAATATCATGATTTAAAGGGATTATATTACATGGAACATTAGTCATAAAAGGTTGATTGAATCGTTGATTTAATTATTGTTTTATTGGGTAGCAATAATGTGTTACTAGACGCCGCTTATTGTTTACAATTTTATTAAAGAATAAAATTGTTGCCAATTAAATAATAACCTACAGGGTCACACACAAAGAATGTTTAAAAGGGATATTAATTTATTTCATGAATTTAAATTATGATTTTAAATTAATAATAAATAATAATTCGAATTTTATGAAATTAATTAAGTGAGACTTAATTAGTTAAAGATAAAATTTGAAGATGTATTTTCTTCACTTATTTGATTAATTAAGTATGACTTAATTAATTTATTTAAATAAATAAGATTTGTTTAAATAAAAATGGCCTAATTGTTTAAGCCTCCATTTTGTTTTATTTCTCTATTTAAGCCAAGAGCTGGCAAGTCTTTCAAGTGACACCAAACTGAAATATTCAGTTCATACACTCTCAAGAGGAATCAAATCAAGTCAAGAACACATCCGGATTATTTATTTTGGCTAGTACCAATTCCCGTGGCGAAATCGTTCGACGATTCAAGCAAGCGTTCAAGTGTGGATACCGGTGGAGGAGTTGCAAGTTTTACTCTCAAGATCAACACTTTAGCTCTCAAGATCAACAAGCTAGGATCTCCATTTGTCATCCATTGGAAAGCTTTAACCGGGTACAATCTTGTTCTTGAGAATTTTATACCATGATCATCATTTTATACATGGATCCGGGCTTTGGAATTCGTTTTTAATTGTTATTTACGTCATTTCTGTTGCGTTTTCATGCCCAAATTCCAACAATATGTTGATGGGGCGTCTAATAAAGAAGGAGCTGGGGCCGGGATCGAGCTCGTTTCCCCTGAAGGTCGCAAGTTAAGCAGTGCCGTTCACTTCGCATTTGAAGCTTCCAACAATGCGGCAGAATATGAGGCCCTGATCATTGGTCTCAAACTAGCATTGGAAATTAAGGTGGAGAACCTTACAGCCTACAACGATTCTATGTTAGTGACATATCAACTTTATTGTGGCTGGCAAGCTAGGGGTGAGCAGATCGAGCTATATCTGCGATGTGCACAGAGGCTGATCAAGAAGTTTAACGAAGTCAAAGTGGTTCACATAAGAAGGGAGAAGAATCAGGGAGCAGATGCCCTTGCCAAATTAGGCTCGCGCCGCGAGGCCACTCTACTTGGGATCATTCCATTGGAAATTCAAAGTAAACCTAGTGTTCCGGGAGAATTTTCTATGGAACTATCGAGCCAGGGGTCGACAGGGATGACCCCTATATGGGAGTATGTTAAGAAGGGAGTTTTACCTCAAGAAAAGAAAGAAGCGAGGAAAGATGTAGTCCCATCTAAGGAAGGAGAAGTCCTCATTATTTACCTGGCTGTCTCAGAGCATGCGGTCAGTACCGTCCTCGTTCGAGAGGAAGAGAGAGCTCAATATCATGTTTATTATGTCATTAAGAGGTTGTTAGATGCGGAGACCCGTTATACCAACATGGAGAAGCTAGATTACGCTTTGATATTGGCTTCGAGGAAGTTGAGGCCCTATTTTCAGGCACACAGCATTCAGGTTCGTACTGCCTACCCTTTGAGGCAAGTGATGCATAAGCCCGAGGCCTCAGGAAGACTATTGAAGTGAACGATAGAGCTAAGTCAGTTTGATATTGAGTACATGCCTCGAGGTGCAATAAAGGGACAAGCCTTAGCAGATTTTATATTGGAATTCCCTTCCCAATCTGAGGAAGATGCCTGGGCATTAATAGCGATCCCAGAGGTAACAAACCCCGAGGTCAAAAATGAGAATTCAGCCTCGTGGTGGGAGCTATATGTTGATGGGGCGTCTAATAAAGAAGGAGCCGGGGCCGGGATCGAGCTCGTTACCCCTGAAGGTCGCAAGTTAAGCAGTGCCGTTCACTTCGCATTTGAAGCTTCCAACAATGCAGCAGAATAAGAGGCCCTGATCATTGGTCTCAAACTAGCATTGGAAATGAAGGTGGAGAACCTTACAGCCTACAACGATTCTATGTTAGTGACATATCAACTTTATTGTGGCTGGCAAGCTAGGGGTGAGCAGATCGAGCTATATCTGCGATGTGCACAAAGGCTGATCAAGAAGTTTAACGAAGTCAAAGTGGTTCACATAAGAAGGGAGAAGAATCAGGGAGCAGATGCCCTTGCCAAATTAGGCTCGCGCCGCGAGGCCACTCTACTTGGGATCATTCCGTTGGAAATTCAAAGTAAACCAAGTGTTCCAGAAGAATTTGTTATGGAACTATCGAGCCAGGGGTCGACATGGATGACCCCTATATGGGAGTATGTTAAGAAGGGAGTTTTACCTCAAGAAAAGAAAGAAGCGAGTAAATTCAAGTATCAGGCATCTCGATATGTGATTTATGATGAGGTGCTATACTGAAGAGGGTTCAATACACCGCTGTTGAGGTGTGTAGATGGAGAAGAATGCAATTACATCCTAAGGGAGGTCCATGAAGGAATATGTGGCAATCACTCGGGGGTTAGTTCCCTAGCTCAAAAAAACTTACGACAAGGGTATTTCTGGCCTACATTGAAAAGAGATGCTTTTGAATTCGCTAGAAGGTGTGATAAATGTCAGAGAAACGCCCATTTCAGTAATGCTCCAGTAGCGAACCTCACCTCGCTAATGAGCCCCTGGCCCTTCGCTATGTGAGGGATCGATCTTATTGGTGAACTCCCCAAAGCCAAAGGAGGAGTCAAATATGCAGCCGTGGACTACTTCACCAAGTGGGCCGAAGCTGAGCCCCTCGCTACCATAACGGCCAAAAATTAAAGGACTTTGTGTACAGAGCTATTGTATGTCGCTATGGAATCCCATATCAGCCTATATCAGATAATGGAAAGCAATTCGACAGTAAGGAAATGAAAGAGTTTTATGAAAATTTGGGGATAAAGAAAAGTTTCTCTGCTGTGAGCCATCCTCAAACTAATGGTCAAACCGAGGCCATTAATAAAATAATTAAACATACCCTGAAGGCTAAATTGGAGGAGAGCAAGGGCAGTTGGCCTGAGGAGTTACCAAGGGTCTTGTGGTCATACAACACGATGCCGAGGTCTACCACCGGAGAGAGCCCATTCTCTTTGACTTATGGATGCGAGGCCATGGTGCCCGTTGAGGTGGGCTCGGGCTCGTTCAGGCGAGAACATTACGACCCCGAAGCAAATGAGTTCAATCACAGGCTATATTTAGACATGATTCAGGAATCAAGGGAGGAGGCTCAGTTAAGGCTCGCAACTTATCAAAGAAGAGCTGCGAGGTATTATAATGGGAAGGTTCGTGTGCCGCATCTTCGCGTGGGGGACTTGGTGCTTAGGAGAATGATGCCTAACACCAAGGTCTCAGCTCATGGAGTCTTTGGAGCCAATTGGGAGGGGCCCTATAAAATCTATGTTGTTATCAATGAGGGGACTTATTATGTAACAGATATGGATGATAAGGTCGTACCTCGAGCTTGGAATGCAGAGCACTTAAGGAAATACTATCAGTAGAGGCCTCGCCCCTGGTAGTCTCTATCTATCATTACTTAGCATGAATAAATTCATACAAAGTACTGGGGGTAGTGATCATATAGACGCCTCCTCTTTATGATGTAATGAAAGTTGGGCATCGTCCCTAGTATTTATATATGAAGTTTGTTCTCCAAAAACTCTGTGCAATTTTTATTTTTTCTGTTATCATTTTAAATTTTCAGGACTAGGCCAGCACAGTGGATGTGAGGCTGAATCCCCCTCAGGTCAAGGAGGATGTGAGCGTACACTTACTACGACCTGAGGGAATGTTCTCGAAGATTAGTTATTGAAAAGCATATCTACTCAAAGAAGTTCAAAATAAAAAAAAAGTCAAGGGGCGAACTCAGCCTCGGGATCGTGTCTGCGACCTCGCAAGGAAGGCACCGCACATCATGATTCCAAAGGGGATGAGGCACACTTTGAAGTTGATAAAGCAAATATAAAAGCTACAAGAAAAAGGAAAGCTACGATTGCAATTACAAAGGAAGCTTCGCAGCTGCGAGGCTAATCTACTTGGCAATGTTTCGAATATACAAAGGATGAAAGCAATATTAACTACAGACAGTTAAGAGTATACACAATATATTTTACGAAGAAACAAAGACATGCAAGATATTATAACAGTTATCAAAATTCCCACAGTTAATGGGTCGCTATGCGAGCCCAATAAGTTATCAAGACAGTTATAGAAAAATATTACATGTTGCGAGACATTTAAGGGGTGTCCGCATCCCCAGTTCGGTAATCAGAGTCAAAAGAAAATAGTTCATTATTTAGCGGCTTCAGTGGTATTGGTTTGGGCGGCTTCGCTAGCGATCCTGACTGCCTCTTTTGCATCTTCTTCTTCGATCTCTCTGCGAATTCAGCATTACCAGGCCCAAGCCTTTCCCAGTCGAATTCGAGGATCTTTCGTATAAATGTCTTCATAAATTCAACTTGGGTAGCCTCCACCACGGCGTCATGATCAAGTTTGGCGGCCTCGAGCTCCTTCTTCAGCTTACTTAACTCTTCCTCATTCTCCTTCTTGAGAGTTTCCTCGTGCTTCTCTGCCTCCTTCAAAGATTTGTTGAGAGCATTCTTTTCCAAGGTGATCTTCTTAAGCTCGGATCGCAAGGTGGCAGTCTCTGTTTCAAGGGCTCGCCTATGAGTCTCCATCAATGACCTCTTGTCTTCTTCCTTTTGAAACCTAAGGACTGTAACCTTCTTCTCCAATTTGGCATTGGCATATGCGACGGTCTTCAACTCCTTAAGATGCGAAGTTTGACGAATGAACGCCTCAGCTAAGCACTTAGAAAGAGATTCGGCATTTTCAACCAGCTCGGCCCCCACCCAGCTCGTACATTCCTCTTCAGTGGCATGATTATATCCATGCTTTACAAAAAGGTGATGGACAGGAGTAGAAGTTGCTGGAGGCTTGGGAACAGGAAGCACGGGTCCGTCTCTTCTAGATTTCTTGGAAGCATGCTCTTCAGGGGTACCCTGGACTCGTTGGAGAGTTTCAGTGTTTGTTGTCAATGGTAGAAGAAGCTGTAGTTCGGTAGTCTTTGGCTTTTGGGGGACTATAGCAGTTTTCGTAACGGGGACGGTCCCGCTCTTTTAGAGAAAGGGAGGCATGCGACCACTTGTGGGAGTAGAATACAATTAGAAGCATAATAATACAAGTTATGTAAATGCGAGAGCAATAAAGATTAAAGCAGTGTTAAAGTTAGCGAGGACGGAGTAATGGTCGCATTGCCACGAGGAGAATACCCTCGCTAGTGGTAACTACAACTCAAGAGGACGAGGCCTCCTCACGGGCTTTTCTTTTCAATGAAGCCTTCTTCGCACTTGAAGGCCTCGTCTTTGAAGGAAAACCAACTCCTTCTTTCAGGAAACCGCACTCAACCAGATTCTCGAGAGAAAGTAGGGTTCGAATGTTGCAGGCCTCTCGTGGAGTTTTCAGCACGTCATCAGCACGTTTCTTCTCCTTGCCCTTCAGGACGGTTCACACTTGACCAACTGCGATCTCAGGGAGGATGAATTAGAGTACGGATCGAATAAAAGGAGGGTGAAATTAAAAGGATAGCTCCATACCTGGGAGGTAAATAAAGGACGTTTTTACTCTGGGCACCTCGTGGACATAGAAGTAAGGTCCTTTCCACGAGCCCGCGTTACTTAGAGCACTATGATAAAGTTCTTTTTTGTTGAACTCTGGCCAGACTGAGAAATAGACGTAGCCGAAGTCTGAGGCCCCGCATCGCTTCAGCTGCAGCAAATAGCCCATGGTCCTCGCATCTAACTTAGGATATTCAAGTTTATGGTAAATAACGTAGAGGGCAATCATGGCTCTGTAGCCGTTGGGGTTTATTTGGATCGGGGCCAGATGGTACGTTTCACAGACATCCCTAATAAAAGGGTGGAGGGGAGAGGAGATGCCTATTTTCATCATCGACGAGGTCAAAACCATTCGAGGAACTCTACCACCATTTTCTTGATGATTAAAGCGATAACATCGCATTGAAGATTTGGGGAGAATAATTTTGCCATCTGGCCTAAAAATGTCAACCGCCTTAGCTAAAGACTCTGTATCTAGGAGAGAAGAGTTTGGGGATACTGGAAAAGAGTTGATTTCCTTTCTCCAAAAGTTCATTCACTTCGTCTTGAATAGAAGAAGGAATTTGTAGAGAACGTTGATTCTGCGAACTTGAGGGGACTTCGGCAGATGCATTCTGCGAGGTGGATGGATGTTTGGTTTTCCAGGAGCATAAAGGAGTTTCCCGAGTGTATTCTTCATTGGACCATTGATGGTCCAAGTACAATTTGAACGAACTATCGCTCGCACTTGTAGCCCTAGCAATATTAGCAGCCGCCTGCTCGCTTATTGTGATGTGGGGAAGGGGTGAAGGAGTCCTTGAGCTATCATCGGTAGACATCTGCAAAAGTGAATTATTAGTGTGTGCACTTACAGAATATCAAGGGGATTCAGAAATATGGAAGGTTCTAAGTGTCCTCACATCGCACACGGTGAAAGGATTGACTTATATTCTAAAGAGGAAAGGACTATTTTGTATCTAAGTGAGAGATCGCATTTTCTATCCTGGCGGGGCTAGGCTCGCAGTGTTAAATTACAAAGGAGGGGTCGCATACATTAAGGCTCGCATCGCATACATGTACAAGTGATAAAAGAGGGAATTATAAACTATGCATGCATTTAAATGAATTAAAAATGAAGAACAAGAGAAGAAAACTTACTGTTGATTGAAGAAAGTGTGAAGATCTTAAAAAAGTTCGAGGTCGTTCTTGTATGAAAGCGATCCGGTTCTCTGTTTGATCTGGGAGCAAAGTGGCAGCAATTCGTTGCGTTGTTTATAAGGAAAGTGACAAATGATTGGGAAATCTGAGTTTATATAGTAGGCAGGAGAGAGAAGGATCTGTTACACGTGTCATCATCCTGGCAACCAAGAGCGGATCTCGAGACATGACAGCTGTTAGAAACTATTCAAATTCATTGGGCCTGCGACGAGAGGCCGAAAATGATGGATAATGGGCCTTGGCATCGCACCAGGATTTCTTGAAAAAAAGGCTTTTAGAGTCCACATCGCATTTCCAATGACAATATGGACTCGGGGGTAGTTGTTATGCCCAAATTTGGCATAAGTCCTAAGCAGGCTTAAATGGGCTAGAATGATATTGCATCACACATAATGGGCCTAGGAAATAAGAATGGGTCATTAAAGTTCATCATCATAGAGAAGTTCATGACATTATTCTGTAAGGTGACATCGCCAGCGATCCCAAAGGGACGGGGTCGCAGTTCACGAGGTCTAGCGAGGCCTAGAGGTCCAGCGTGGCCTAGAGTATACTTATTATGAAGGCTTACGGTCAGACCCAGCGAGGTCGCGTGAGTGCGATTATCTCCATACATCGCAGATCACCCCGCATGACTATCCCAGCAAGGTCGCATGCGAGGTCATCTAGTTTCTTCGACAGTTTCACTAATGAGGCTATTTAATTAGAGCATCATGCTAGCCGTGGATAACCTTTTATGGGCCATGGGTCATGAGCAGGATAAATGGGTAAAATATATCAGCCCAAGGAGACGTCTAGTGGATTTGGGTTAAGTTGAGCCCATGGAAACCCTAGCCCGTCTAGATAACTTCTTCTCCAAGAGAACTACGTGTGGCTTGATCCCTATAAATAGGGTACGTAGGCATCTTGTAAAGTTTGAGAAACAGGTCATCACTGAATATCAATAGACAAGATCAGCCACAAACAGTTACAAATAACCTCCGTGTTCTTCGTGTTCTTAGCAGAATATCCGTATTTTGCTCCGTGATTCCAGCAACCTCCAAAATATTGTTATACAACATTCTCCCTATAATAGCTGCGAAGATATGAACAATCGAAGATATCAACAATCCAACCCTACGCGATCACGAGTAACTTATAAATATTTGTAATCTAGAGCATGCACGTGCCTTGCACGGGCTGCAAAGCTAGTTTATATGTAAAGAACGAAAGGTTTGGGGAAAATACATGCTGATTTTTTATGACCAAATAAGTTTTTATTTTTTTTTTGACAAAACCAAATAAGATTTTTAGATATCACCCTTCAAATCAAATTTATTTTATTACTGTACAATAAAAACAGAAGCCTCTATGTCCATTCTAATCTCTAAGTACTAACATTTCAAACGGTCACCTACTCACCTCCACCTGGGTTGAACCCTTGTCTCCTTTGTAGGAGGTCAAGGGTTCGACCCCTGGGTGTGTGTGAGTTTAGTTTGTATTAGTTTTCTTTCTTTGTATTTGTATTTGTATTTGGCCCGGGGTCCTTCGGAAATAGCCTCCCTATTGTATAGGGGCATGGTCTGCGTACATCTACCCTCTTCAGACACCACTTTGAGTGGTATTATAACCGAGTAAAGTTTCGTTTCGTTTCGTTTTTACCTACTCACCTCCACCTCTTATCATTTTCAGTTTTTATTATTTTTTGCGTCTTCATTTTTTTTTCCCAGAACTGAGAAAGAAAAGTGACCAAGAAAAATGCTTTCAGTCCACCAATCCAAATCTATACACACACAAGCCTATGTATTCTTCAACACATATAATAAAATCAACCCAGTTTCTAAAAAATTGACACATTCATCTTTGAAACCCTCAAAATTTTCACTTTCTTATTCAAATTCAAACCAAACCCAGATCCAAAAACCAATTATATGTGCAAGAAACAAGAAAACAAGATATGGGTCACAAAGATCAGTCAAGTTTATGTTACAATCAGCTTATTTGATAGCATCAAAGCTTAATATTATACCAGAGCCACTGCATTTAGTGTTGAGAGAATTTGGGAGTGGAAATGGAGGCGGGTTAGGGTTTAATAATAAAGATTTTGGGTGGGGAGGTTTTGATGGGAGGAGAAGAAACAAAAAGTTTGGATTTTTAGGGTTCTTGATTGTTTTGGGCATCTGGGTATGGTTTGTTTTTGGGAAAGAAGTGAATGTTGATGTTTTTCTTGGATTTTTGGTGTTTTGTTTAGTTGGGGTTTGTGCGATTCGCGGGAAAGTTGATGTTCAAGATTGGTTTTTAGGGGTGTGTTCTTGTGCATTTTTTGTTGTTTTTGGGATGAGAAGAGAGAGTTTGAAGAATTGGAGTAAGGGTTTTAGGGTTGCACATGTTTTTAGAAGAGGGAGAAGAACAAAAGGTAGGATTTGGGCGAGATGAATGTCTTGGTAGTTACCAATTTTTTGGATGCGAATGAGATAATTTGTTTAATCCAAGAATAATCTGGGAAGTTTGAGGTAAGCTGATAGCTATTTGTGTTTTGATACTCGATTTTTGCTTGTAAGTTGTAATTCAAAAGGAAGTGCAGAGGATGAATTTTGTGCGTAAATTATGTGTTCATGTATTAACTAGATAGGATTCATTTTGCTAGATGCGTGTCAATTTCTTTTGTATGCAACAGAGATAAACACTTCAAGTCATATTCCTGAGTAAGATCAATGGAGAGTCAGTTTTGCTTGCGGTTACAGCCTAACAATGCAGTATGTATAACCTTATAACATTCAAACAGTGTTTTGATGTTTTCCTATGTAGAATCATTTTGTTATCATTTTCAGTTAGATGTCAATGTATGTCCGTACAATTAAGTGTTATGAAAAAATGGTTGCCCATAAAGCACTTAAAAGAAACCAGCTCTTGCCTCCTGGTATTGTTGTTTTGCCTCCTGGTGGTGACAGACACATTTGTTAAGACAGTTGCTGTTGGTAGATTTGCCAAAAAGCAATATGCTGTTGTTCTTACTCTTAGGCTTTTGTTCTTGCACACGGTCATATGTTACTTCGAGTAGTGTTCAGACCTGGGATAAACCAAACCAAACCAAACATACCCAGTATATCCCGCTCAGAGCAGGGTCTGGGGAGGGTAGGATGTACGCAGACCATACCCCCACTTTTAGAGCGGAGAGGCTGTTTCCGTGTAGACCCTCGGCTAAGTGCACGACATACAAAGAGTGTGGTAAATACAAAGGAAACCAGCTGATACGGAAATGATCAATGCCATACCTGAGCCCATGGCGTTCTCCACATGGGGCCTACCTATCTGCGAGGCTATAAGATACTCATAAATTGAAGCGCTCCAGTCACACGAAAATCCTGCAGTGAGACAGTACCTAGCCACGATCCCTGTAACTGCAAAACCAGCAAACAGAAGACACTAGAAACGCAAAGTGAGAACGCTCAAGTCGAACTACTACAAAATCGCTAACCGAGACAACCTAATTCTGAGGCTCTCGACAACCGATCCGCATCCTAAAACCAGAAAACAGAAGGCACTAAAACCTAAATAAGAGAACGCTAAAGGCGCACTTCTAAAAAATCGCTAACCGAGACAAGGCACCTCTGAGGCTCTCGACAACAGAGCCACAACCTAAAAGGGAATCCACCACTTTGATACGCCGCCTCCAAGCACACCTATCCGCGAGCATGGTCTCATTTAAGTCCAGGGCCTTCAAATCCAACCTGAGCTGCTCTTCCCACGACCTCCTCGGCCTGCCTCTCCTCCTCGCCCCAACAACCGCTAGGCTCTCGACCCTCCTAACTGGGGCTTCAACCCGCTTCCTACGAACGTGGCCGAACCATCTCAACCTTCCTTCCCTAACTTTCGCAGAAAAAGGCGCCACTTCAAGCTCGCTCCTAAACACCGAGTTCGGGATTCTGTCCAACATCGTGCGCCCACAAGACCACCGCAACATCCTCATTTCAGCCCCTTCCAACTTGCTTACGAGAGCCTTCTTCTCCGCCCAACACTCAGAACCATATAACATCGCCGGACGGATAGCCGCTCTATAGAATTTCCCTTTCAACTTTAACGGGACTTTCTTATCGCACATTACCCCTGACGCTGCCCTCCACCTTAGCCACCCAGCCTTGATACGATGCGTGACATCGGCTTCAATCTCACCATCCTTCTGGATGATCGATCCCAAATACTTGAATTTATCCGTCTGCGGGACGATCTGATCTTCAATCCTAACCTCCATCCCTTCTTCGTTGGCTTCACCACTGAAGTTACACCAGAGATACTCGGTTTTAGAACGGCTCAAACGAAACCCTTGGGACTCCAAAGTAGATCTCCAAAGCTCCAATTTCTCATTCACCTCCCTCCTCGATTCCGCCACTAGCACGATATCATCTGCGAAGAGCATGCACCAAGGGACAGCATCTAGAATCCCCCGTGACATGACATCGAGGATAAGGGCGAATAGAAAAGGACTAAGGGCCGACCCCTGATGAAGCCCCATCTCAACAGGGAAGAAACGGGAGTCCCCCACTGGGGTCCGAACGCAAGAACTAGCTTGGGAGTACATGTCTTGAATCACCCTGACGAACGCCGACGACACTCCCCTCTCCTCAAGGCTCTTCCAAATAGCTTCACGGGGGATGCTATCATACGCCTTCTCAAGATCAATGAACACCATATGTAGGTCTTTGCGACGTTCCCTAAACTTCTCCATAAGGCGTCTAACGAGATGAATGGCCTCGATCGTTGATCTCCCAGGCATAAATCCAAATTGATTCTCTGAGATATTTGATCTAAATATCCAAATTGATTCTCTGAGATATTTGATTCTCAGACCTTGGATATTTGATCTAAAACCTCTCGTCAAACAAGTACATACAACTTGCAACTCTAAATCCCTACTTTTGTGAGCGAGTAGAAATAGGTGTTGGAAATAAGAAGTATAACGAGGCAGTTACATAACAAATTTAACAAGGCAAGGCCACAGTAACAATTCGCGAAACAAATCATGAAGGTAAAACACATGCAAATTAGAAACTGTAATAACAACAGAAGATTAGCATGCGTACCAGAAACTGTAGGTCGAACAGAATACATAATCGGAGAAGATGCTAAGAATAGTGGTGAAAATATATAACCGAACAGCTGAGTCGCCAGCACTTGTACGAAGCACTGACTGTTCTTGAAAAGTATATTGCCCCTTACCTACTGTGTGTTAGGATGCTTGCAATATCTTTCCCAGGATAAAACAGCAACGAGCAAAGAGTTCACAGCAACCGGCGATGCTCAACAGCGACTGGTACCTCAGTTGGCCGGAAAAACCACAGCTGAACAGAACTTAGGGAGAGCAGAGAGAATAGAGAGAAAGAGAGAATGTCTGGTGTCTATTTTTCAGTGTATGCTTACCTCTCTATTTATAGGAGAGGCTAAGTGTAACTGTTGCACCAATTTAATATATGAATATTGTAACAGCTGCTATATAATTAATTAAAAAATCAAAACTGATCATTTAAATCAATTGTAACAGCCCATTTATTCCTCACAATTAAATTACGTTTTTAATATAGAATATATATATATATATATATATATATCAGTTACATGTCCAGGTTCAATGTATCTGTTCCCACTAGCAAGTGATCCAGTCCAAGTCCGAATAGCCCACTTACAATAGTGATCTAGCCCAACAGTACAACCAGTCCAACTTTGATAAATATATATATTAATTCTAATTAAAAATATAAATAAAACCCTCGCCCAGGTCGCCTCGCGTACGCGAGACGCCGAGACATTCGCCCAAATCGCCCTTCGACCCGAGTCGAGACGTGGCGTGGCGTGGCGAGGCGAGGCGGGCGGCGGCGGCGCGCGCGTGTGTGTGTGTGTGTGCGCGCGTATAGCACACAGTAACACCATGCACTATCACACACTCTAGTAGTTGTACACTACCCTTGTGTGTAATACAATATAAAGCCAATAGCCTCCTTTATTTATCTCAATGTGGGACAAAAACAACACATTCTCATTTCCAAGCTTTCATAAGCTAACACTTTCAACTTAATTTCTCAATGGATTTCACTAAGTAAATAACTTAGATCCATAAATCAAAGTTTAAGTTCCCATAACAAGGAACACTTTACAATTGTTAAAATCCGGAATTAATATCAAGAACATAAACTAATTTATGCTCTAAACTCCAATTTTCTAACAATCCCCCACAAATCCATTCAGAAATGCTTCAGGTTTCTCATCATGACTTGTTTTTCAGAGTCGGTACCCTTCCAGGTTTGAACCCTCCTAAGTCCTCTACTTCAATGGCTACCAGATTCAAATGGAATGTTTCACCTTGAATCTAAATCCGTATAGTGTAACCATGTTCCATAGATGACGACAAGTCAACGGCCATGGTGCCAATCTACGGCTTTAAGACGTTAATGGTCATGTCTCGATCCTGTTCGTCGAATGCTTCAAGGAATAACCCTTTACTCTAATTGCGACCACACAATTACATTCGCTTAGCTGGGCATCTCCAGAGATGTACTGCTACCATCTCGTCAAAATGACTTGACCCCATTCAGAGATTTAACACTCTTGCTATCCAGCAGTTTCAGTACCTTCTAGGTTTACAGGGAATAGACTCAGATACTGAAGTATCATCTATGTAGCAAAAGTACTACCAATTCACCCTTACAGCTTTGTTATTACCACATTGAATACACTTCGAGGGATCTCCTCTCATGTGTATTGGGTTCCCACTGTTGATGAACTATTATGGGTTGACAGTCCCATCCCCAACCTTGACTTAAGGACCACTGCAGGTTCCAGTCCCTTAGTCAGAGGATCAGCTATATTATTCTGAGTTCCTATGAACTCTATAGCTATAATCCTATCAGACACCAAACCCCTTATAGACTTCAGTCTAACTTGGATGTGTCTCTTTGTTTTAGCATTATGCTTTTTGCTGCTAATCTTGTCGATAGTTGTTCTACTATCACAATGAATAGCAATAGCAGGAAGCGGTCTGCTTACTACAGGTATTGCGGACATTAGTCCGTGTAACCATTCAGCCTCCGACCCTGTTGCATCAAGTGCACACAACTCAGCCTCAAATGTAGACCGAGTCACAATAGTCTGTCTAGTCGACCTCCAGGATATCGCTCCACCACCCAGGGTGAACACGTATCCAGTCACTCCATTGGAACCAGACTTCTTAGCTATCCAACTTGCATCACTGTACCCTTCAAGTACACCAGGAAATCTCCTATAGTGTAGACTTAGGTACATTGTGCCTTTTAGATATCTAAGTACTCTATCAAGAGCATCCCAATGAGTTCTGTTTGGACAGCTTGTATATCTAGCCAACTTAGACACAGAATAGGAAATGTCTGGTCTAGTACATTTAGCAAGATACTGCAAGCTCCCAATAATCTGAGAATACCTTAACTGAGACACTGGCACTCCAGAAGTATTCTTGACAAGGGCAACTTTAGGATCATAGGGTGTACTAGCGATTCTACACTGTGAATAACCATATTTCTCAAGTATAGATTTCTCTATATAATGAGATTGAGTCAAGGTTATTCCCTCAGCGGACTGAATCAGTTTGATTCCAAGAATCACACTAGCCTCACCCATATCCTTCATTTCAAAGTGCCTTTTCAAGAAAGCTTTTGTCTCGTTAATAATCTCAATATTGGTTCCAAACAGTAAGATGTCATCCACATACAGGCACATGATCACACACTCACTACCTTTAACTTTGGTGTAGACATATTTATCACTTTCATTAATATCATAACTGAATGGCAACACAGTTTCATCAAACTTCTTATGCCAATCCCTGGGAGCTTGTTTCAAGCCATAGATGGACTTGATCAACTTACATACTTTCCTTTCATTGCCAGATGCAACAAATCCCTCAGGCTGATCCATATAAATCTCTTCTTCAAGATCACCATGAAGAAAAGCTGTCTTTACATCCATCTGATGTATTATAAGACGATTTACAGAAGCCAATGCTACAAGCATTCGGATTGTTGTCATTCTTGCAACTGGAGAGTATGTGTCAAAGTAATCAATTCCTTCTCTTTGCCTAAAACCCTTAGCTACCAATCTAGCCTTATACTTATCTATCGATCCATCTGGGTTCAGCTTCCTTTTAAAAATCCACCTGCACCCGATAGTAGAACACCCAGGAGGGAGATCAACCAACTCCCATGTTCCATTAGAAACAATAGAGTCAATTTCACTCTTCACAGCGCCCTTCCAGTGCCTAGACTCTGAAGAATCCATAGCTTGTCGGAAAGTTAAAGGTTCGTCCTCGACATTGTAAGTGATAAAATCACTTCCAAAATCCTTGACTACCTTTGCACGCTTACTCCTTCGTGGTTCCTCTAACTCATTAGGAGTAGAGCTACTACTAGGTTCCGCCCCCACATTAGTCATCTTTTCCACATGATCAGGAATAGAACTTGATGTGTGAGTAGGATCTTCATTAGAAGTATCTTGAGGCATACCAGTCTTCATAGGGTAAACATCCTCAAAGAATGTAGCATCACGAAACCCAACTATCGTGTTTGCCACTATACCATCTATGTCAGATTTTAATACTAAAAATCTCATAGCTGTAGTGGTCTCAAGATAGCCTAGAAAGATACAGTCAACAGTCTTTGGACCTAGTTTCTTTCTCTTGTGTTCAGGGACAAGTACCTTAGCAAGGCACCCCCACACACGAAGATACTTAAGACTAGTCTTCTTGCCCTTCCATAACTCATAGGGTGTCTTATCCATGTGTTTCAAAGGGACTCTATTCAGAATATGGCAAGCCGTATTCAAAGCCTCTCCCCACATGTATTTAGGCAACCCAGAATTAATAAGCATACTATTAATCATATCTTTAAAGGTTCTATTCTTTCGCTCAGCAATCCCATTAGACTCAGGTGTGTATGGTGGGGTAACTTCATGAACTATACCATTGCTTGCACAAAATTCATTAAAAGCGTTACTCGTATACTCACCACCTCTATCAGATCTCAACCGTTTAAGTACCTTGCGACTTTGTTTTTCTACTTCAGTTTTATATATAATGAATTTACTAAGTGCTTCATCCTTATGTCTAAGTAAATAAACATAACAGTACCTGCTACAATCATCTATAAAGGTAATGAAGTATCTAAACTGGTCCTTGGTTAACACACCACCAAATTCACAAATATCAGTGTGTACTAAATCTAACAAGTCTGAATCCCTAACAATGTGATGAAAAGGTTTCCTTATTTGTTTAGCAGACACACATACTTGACATTTAGAATTCTTTTCTATGGTATGTTTTGGAATCAACTCTAAGTTCATCATATTCTTAAGAGCACCAAAATTTAAGTGACCAAGTCTAGCATGCCATAAATTTGCGGATTCAACACAGTTAACAACAGAAATATTATTAACTAAAGATCCCAAAACGGGGTCAGCATTTATTACAAATAAACCATTCGACAAGTAACCCTTGCCAAAGAAAGTACCAGTGTGAATAAGAACTACTTTATTACACTTAAACGAAATTTCAAAACCATTAGAAACTAAACAGCTTCCACTTATTATATTTCTACGCATGTCGGGAACATGATGCACTCGAGTTAGAGATAGAACACGCCCCGAAGGGAACTTCAGGTCCACGTTTCCTACTCCATGCACTTGAGCAGCACTCGCATTCCCCATCGTCACTGTCAAGCTATGACTCTGTTGATAAGATACAAACAGACTAATGTCAGCACAAACATGCACATTAGCACCAGTATCGATCAACCATTCATTTGACAGATATGTAGAAAATATTACAGGGTTGTAGGATACATACCGGTCCATGTTGGTTTCAGAAGCCGTGACCTCACCAACAACCATGTTCACTACAGGCCCACTTGTGGTTCCAAGCACAGCATTCGCTTGTGCTACCACCTCGGTTTTCTTCGCTTTCTTTGTAGGGCAGTCCTTACTCCAGTGCCCAACCTGCCCACAAGACCAACATGGTTTGTTCGCCTTGGGTTTCTTGACCTTGTCCTTGTCGTTCTTAGGTTTATTACTATTAGGTTTCTTAGCAAAGTTCTTACGTTTCTGACCTACAGTTGCAACATTTACCTTTGAACTACCATGCTCAGTGGGCATCACATGTCCCTGTTTGGACTTGTTGTTCTTGAACCGAGATGTCTAGCATAAGGTTGGTCCAGGTGATCTCTCCTTTCTGTCTTTTCAGGGAGAGAGAAAACTCCTCCCAAGACTTCGGAAGCTTTTCAATCACGCTCATAACCTTGAACTTTTCAGGGAGGTCCATACCAGACTCCTTCAAAGCATGCACCAACATCTCGAACTCATGCACTTGCTCCGTCATCGACTTGTTGTCCACCAGCTTGAACTCAAGGAACCTAGCCACCGAATACTTTTCCAGACCTTGTGAGTCAGTATTGTGGGTTTGGTCCAGCTTCTCCCATAAGAGTTTTGCGGTGTAGGCATCAGAAGAATACACATCAAACAATGTGTTGGTTAGAGCAGCCAAAATGGCCGCCCTAGCAACCCCATCCTTCTCAGCCCACTTCGCTAAAGCCTTAACCGTTTCAGCATTTCCTTGAATCACCACCGGCTTCTCATACTCCATGACGGGCCAAAGACCCTTTACAGTTAACCACAACTTCATCCTCTTCTGCCAACGAGAGAAGCCAACGCCACCGTTGAACTTCTCGGGTAGACCAGTTAACTCAACTGGTTGTGGAAAACTATACGTGGTCCAATCAATGACCCCAACAGTTGCACTCGAATTACCATCAGCACCAGTGGCACCAGTAGCACCACTAGCAGGATTTTCAGTTGCGCCAGTCATTACTCTAAATATTATGTAACTAATATACTTTTCAAGATTGTTGGAAATAAGAAGTATAACGAGGCAGTTACATAACAAATTTAACAAGGCAAGGCCACAGTAACAATTCGCGAAACAAATCATGAAGGTAAAACACATGCAAATTAGAAACTGTAATAACAACAAAAGATTAGCATGCGTACCAGAAACTGTAGGTCGAACAGAATACATAATCGGAGAAGATGCTAAGAACAGTGGTGAAAATATATAACCGAACAGCTGAGTCGCCAGCACTTGTACGAAGCACTGACTGTTCTTGAAAAGTATATTGCCCCTTACCTACTGTGTGTTAGGATGCTTGCAATATCTTTCCCAGGATAAAACAGCAACGAGCAAAGAGTTCACAGCAACCGGCGATGCTCAACAGCGACTGGTACCTCAGTTGGCCGGAAAAACCACAGCTGAACAGAACTTAGGGAGAGCAGAGAGAATAGAGAGAAAGAGAGAATGTCTGGTGTCTATTTTTCAGTGTATGCTTAGCTCTCTATTTATAGGAGAGGCTAAGTGTAACTGTTGCACCAATTTAATATATGAATATTGTAACAGCTGCTATATAATTAATTAGAAAAAATCAAAACTGATAATTTAAATCAATTGTAACAGCCCATTTATTCCTCACAATTAAATTACGTTTTTAATATAGAATATATATATATATATATATATATATATATATATATATATATATATATATATATATATCAGTTACATGTCCAGGTTCAATGTATCTGTTCCCACTAGCAAGTGATCCAGTCCAAGTCCGAATAGCCCACTTACAATAGTGATCTAGCCCAACAGTACAACCAGTCCAACTTTGATAAATATATATATTAATTCTAATTAAAAATATAAATAAAACCCTCGCCCAGGTCGCCTCGCGTACGCGAGACGCCGAGACATTCGCCCAAATCGCCCTTCGACCCGACCCGAGTCGAGTCGAGACGTGACGTGGCGTGGCGAGGCGAGGCGGGCGGCGGCGGCGCGCGCGTATAGCACACAGTAACACCATGCACTATCACACACTCTAGTAGTTGTACACTACCCTTGTGTGTAATACAATATAAAGCCAATAGCCTCCTTTATTTATCTCAATGTGGGACAAAAACAACACATTCTCATTTCCAAGCTTTCATAAGCTAACACTTTCAACTTAATTTCTCAATGGATTTCACTAAGTAAATAACTTAGATCCATAAATCAAAGTTTAAGTTCCCATAACAAGAAACACTTTACAATTGTTAAAATCCGGAATTAATATCAAGAACATAAACTAATTTATGCTCTAAACTCCAATTTTCTAACAATAGGCACCCCACACTAAAATTTGAGGACAAAATCTGATTGCTAGCATTCCTCACATTCAAAAATCTGATTGCACATGTAGGAGCATCTCCAAGGATGCACTCTTTCCTTAGCTCCTAAAATAAGGATTATTAATAATATAGGAAATTAAAATGATATTTCATTCCAATGATAATCCCTATATAGATACCCTATATTTTAAAAGTTTAATTTTTAAAATTTAAAAGTTTGAAATTTAAATAAACCAATCAATGGGAAGGGGAGCAGATGACGTGGAGAAAGATAGGGGCTGATATTTGGATCCTCACATGTAGGGATCTATTTTCTCTCCCCTAAAATATATTGGGAAGGGGAGAAGTGGTTGGAAAATATTTTTTGAAAGAAAATCCCTAAAATTGGTAAGGGGTGTGCATCCTTGGAGATGCTCTAAGTACGTAACCCGCCTCAAAAACTCATATCACAGTGATTTTAACCAACAGATAGTTATTCACTTATTTCATTCAAAAATGTGTAGAGCAATAGACAAAAAGATCATTTACAAGTTATCCAACAGTTCATCCATGAAATGGACTTTTATATTTGACACCACTCCTCCCTAAATTAACTTCTTTCCTGTCTTCTCTAGCAACAATTTCCCAAGCATAATTCAAGATTAAAGATAAATTCTTGTCCATCATGTAGCCACGTCAGTTATATTTTCCACCAATCCTTCGTGATTTTAATGCTTTCCTGTTCTGTCTAGCAACAGTATCCTAAGACCCTCCTTAAATGAATCTCAAGAAAATATAAAACGACTCTTTTCACACTATTTTGAGTAGTCTGAGAGGGGAAAAAGAAGAATTTACAGTATAAGAGCATCTTCAATGGGAGAGACCTCTTAGGTAAATTTTAAATTTAATTACCATAAATAAGAATTATAAAGAATGTGTAAAAAAATTTACACTCCAATGGGACAAAACTGTTATCTATAATTATAGATAATCTCTTGATGTTGGCTATATTTGTCGAACCTCTAGAGACCTGTAGTGAATTGCCACATCACTTATTTCTATATTAAAATTATATATTCCATTAATAACAACTTGAAATATTAATAACATACCATTTTTAAAATATAGCCAATCATTATAGCCAATACCTTCGGAACACAATATCTTACAGGTTCGACAAAATTTACATAATCAATATTTTATATAATATATCCAATCATTTTTAGCTAACGCCATTGGAGATGCGCTCTAAGAGCATCTCCAATGAGAGAGATCTCTTATGTAAAATTTGAAATTAATTACCATAAATAAGATTTATAAAGATTGTGTAAAAATATTTGCACTCCAATGGGACAAAACCCTTGTCTATAATTATAGATAATCTCTTGATGTTGCCTATATTTGTCGAACCTCTAGAGACCTGTAGTGAATTGCCACATCATTTATTTCTATATTAAAATTATATATTCCATTAATAACAACTTGAAATATTAATAACATACCATTTTTAAAATATAGCCAAGACCATCGGAACACAATGTCTTACAGGTTCGACAAATTTTACATAATCAAAATTTTATGTAATTTAGCCAACCATTTTTAGCTAACGTCATTGAAGATGTTCTAAGGAACTGCAATATATTGAGTACTCTGAAAGGCATTTAAAACTTGTAAAAATTTCACAATGACAACCTTTTATCACTCAAGACTTGATCTTATAATTAAAATTATTATTTATGACTTAAAGTTAGTTAAAGTGATAAGTGAAAAGTAAAATTTTTAATTAATATGTGTTTGGGTAATTTATATTATTATGAGTGATTTATGAATTATTAAAAATGTAAACATAAAAATAAATTTGATAAATTATCTATTTGAATGATGATATTAACTTTAATCAAATAAAATTTTCAAAATAAAATAAGTCATTTAACAAAGTACTAATTACCAACTTTTGACTTTAAACTATTTTTTTTAACTTTAAATCAATTTTTGATTTATTACACAAAATTTTTTTGACTTAAAATAAAAAATGACTTTAAGCTCCGCTTAAAGCCCTTTGCCAAACAGACTCTTATTTTATTTAGAAACACGTACAATAATATGCGATTGTGTATTATGTTTCATACATCATGGACAACTTAAAAACCACATCCTGGAATCTAGATATCATCCAAGAAATCAACACTAAGCAACACTGCAGCAGAAGATGCTTTACAAAATTAAAAAAAAGGGCTGAAGATACCAGGCTTACAACTTTGTTTATAAATTTGTCTCTACTTCTCTGATTCAAATTGTTCACAAGAGTAAAGTTCAATAACATTTCCACAAATTTCTTAAGTGGCAAAAAAAAAAAAAAAAAATCGTTAATCTGAAAAGGAAGTGCTTAGTGCTTGATGTGCATCATACTTTTACTAAAATCTTCTTCTTTCCAAGCTGGAACGGAGCCAACATCTTTACATTGTGGGTGCGAATTTTTTTTTTTTCCGCCCTACATACAAAAAATGCATTTTACACAATATTTTTATTGATTACAAAAATTTTACATTTAAAAATTTGTAAATAAATTTTGAATTTCATACTAATATACATAGTTTTTAGACAATCGTCAATTTTATAAAAAAAATTACATATTTTTCAGGGGACGAAATTTATACATTATAAAACTTTACACTTAAATTATCAAAATTCTAAAAATATTATTTAAATTTCAAACCTATTTTAATAAATATTCGGGAGTGGGGGGTGGCAGCCGCCAATATCTACCACCCCCTAGCTTCATCTCTGTTTTCAAGTATTATTGACACGAGAAAAAATCATTTTATTTTTAGCATAAAAAATAGGGAACATTCTTCATCTATGTTTACAAGTATTATTGACACCAGAAAAAATCATTTTATTTTTAGCATAAAAAAGGGGAACAGTTTTATTATTTTTTGGTACATGTTAGGGTAAATTGTAATTTTACAAATATCGCGTTGACACCTTTTGTCTTGACTTTTAATTTAATATACAGAGTTAAATATATAATGGAAGATTCATCTCTCTTTTTTTCAATAAATTTCGGAATGAAAAAAATCGAACTCAAAAGCTGGAACAGACAAAAATAAACACCAACCACTTGAATTATGCTCTCAAGATTCATCTCTTTGAATTTAGGATTATATTTTTGAGCTTTTTTGATAAACTAGATTATAGTCCGTGTTACGCACACGGGTATATTATAATTTTTATTTCAACATAAAATTAATATCAAAAAATATATAATATAATATCAATAATGATAGGGCTGTAATTTGGGCCGATCGAGCTGAGTTTCGAGCCGGACGTTAATCGAGCCGAGGTTAATCGAGTCGAATCGAGTCGGCTCGTTTAATTAATCGAGCCTAAACCTTTGTCCGAACTCGACTCGTTTAATTTCCCGAGTCGAGTTGAGCCGACTCGTTTAGCTAAACGAGCCGATTTTAACGAGTCGGGCGAGTCGCTCGTTTAATTTTACACTTAATCGAACCTAAAACTCTACCCGAACTCGGCTCGTTTAATTTCACGAGTCGAGTCGAGTCGGCTCGTTTAATTAAATGATCCGGAACCTCTACCCGAACTAGGCTCATTTAACTAAACGAGCCGAGTCGAGCCCAGTTATAAATTGAATGATATTTCAGTATTATTATAATGTATACTCCCTCCGTCCCTTTTTAGTTGGCACATTTGCAAAAACATACATATTAAGAAAGAATTAATTATGTAATTTGTTTCCATGTTTACCCTTAATCTTAACATTAAATGAAGAGTTATGAGTGTGTATATTAAATATAAAGTTAAACATTGGTATTATAAATAAAGGGGTATATATGGAAAAATTGGTAAAAATATGTTGGAACAAGGAATGTGACAACTATTTAGGGACAAATTTTTTTTACAAATGTGCCAACTAAAGAGAGACGGAGGGAGTAGTACATAAGTTTTATAGCTTCAACTAGAGATGTTCAAAAAGCCTGAAACCCGAAATCCGGCTCGGCCCGATCCAAAAAAAAGCCCGAAAAGCCCGGCCCGGTTCAGCCCGGCCCGATGGCCTAAGACGGGCCTCTTATTTCTCATCAAGCCCGGCCCGGCCCGAAGCCCGAAAAGCCCGGTTAAAATCCCAGGCTTTTAAAAAGCCCGGATAAAGCCCGGTTTGGCCCGGATAAAAGCCCAGACTTTTTTAAATATCCGGATAAAAATTTGATTTTTTATAGATAAAATCTAAAATTATATAATATTTCTGATTAAGTTTAAGAATATTAAACTTAGAAATAGAGGGAATGTGATTGATCATGAGGCTAGGAAGAATCAACAATATACAAGACAAACTCTTCTTTAAAGAAGACTAACTGAGTGTAGAGGATGTGCTTCTCGAAATAGTCATATGCGAGAAGATTTATATGGCTAACGATTGCCTTAATTCATAACGCAGATTATGAGTAAAAAATTCTTGAGTTGCAGTGATGTTTTATGATAAAACAAGTATTATGCTAGTAATTTTTTAGTATTAGGTTTCGTGGTGTCTCTTTTTATGTATTCTAGATTATAGAAGTTCAAGGACGTAACTATTTAGAGGTTGTTTCTTTAGTAAGATTTTATTTTTTTTGTATATTAATATATTAGCTTTGCAAAAAAAGACAAAAATTATATATATATATATATATATATATATAAATTAAAAAAAAACCCGAAAAATGCCCGACCCGATCCGGCCCGAGGGCCTAAAACGAGCCTCATATTTTAGAGAAAGCCCGGCTCGACCCGATTTTTTAAAAAGCCCGGCCCAGCCAGATTGTTAAAAAGCCCGGGCTTTTTAAAGCCCGGATAAAACCCGGCCCGAAGGGCTTTTTGTGCATCTCTAGCTTCAACACACATTAACAAATAATAATATGAAATATCAAATACTGAAATAGTAATAATTAAGATAAATTTATATATAAACAAATTGATATTTTAACGTTGACAATATCACAATATTAATTTAAATATGCTTATTTTAAGTTAAAATATGAGATTGTATATGTTATGTTATAATTGCATTAATGAACTTACCATAATAATTAGTTCAAATTTTAAAAATCAACTTAACATAAATTTTGAAACTCATTATTGACAATTAATAGAAAGATGGATCAAATTATGAATTTGGATATTTTCCAAACGTAAATATGGAAACAAAACCTAAAAATAGATATTCAATGGATAAAATTAAAACTATAAATTTTATCGGAACCAAAATATGGATATCAAACCTGAGGAATGGGTTATCCAGCTTTTTATAATATATAGATAGATATAGATATATTGCTGAAAGTACTCCCTCCGTCCCCCGTGATTGTTTACATTGATTTTTTTTCACGGAGACCAAGAATTATAATTAAGGTGTAATATTAATTTTATTGTTAAAATAAGTGAAGTAGTGGGTGTAATAGTGATTTTATTGTTAAAATAAGTGAAGTAGTGGGTGTAATAATGATTTTATAGTTAAAATAATTGAAGTGGTGGGTGTAATAGTGTAAAGTGTTGAAAAAGTTGAGTGAAGTAGTGGATGTAATAATGTATTTTATTGTTAAAAGTTACTATTTATAGTATGCAAAAAAATGAGATGGACGTCCTAAAATAGAAACTGTAAAGAAATGAGAGGGACGGAGGGAGTAATTTTTTGCAATTTTACTTTTATTAAGAAAAGATGTTAGCAAACTTACCATCTTAATTGCAATTATACCAATTTCTTTTCAAAAATTGCAAAAATACCAATTCAAACACTATTTTTTTTTAAACATGGGAACCCGCAGCCGCTACTCTTCGGGTGCGCTCTGGGTAAACCCATGGGTTCACGCAATAGCCTGCAAACCACGTGATCCAAGGCAAACCGCACAAGTGCGACAGGCTCTGCCCCAGGAGGGCATAATCACAAATCCGCCTCCCGTGGGAGTCGAACCTGTGACCAAGAGGTGAGATGGCCTCTCTTTAACCAACTGAGACAACCCTTGCGGGCCACTATTTTCTCTAATCTTTCGCATTGCTTTCCTCTCTCCCCTGCTATCTTCCACCGCCACCCATCTTCCCCTCTTTCAAATCGCCGTCGGCCACCACTACAGCAACGTAATTGAAGCCTCCATCCCCCTCTGTTCAAACAAATCAACGGAATAAATTTTGTTTTTTTTTGAAATTTGGGATTTTTATTTAAGTTCGATTTTTGCTGAACTTATGCTTCGTTTAAATACTTAAGTTAATTGTTTCAAGTTTTTAACTATTAATCGGAGGAGGCTTATAGTCCCGACGTCGGAGATGGGGATCGAAGTCGACATCGTTGATCGGAGAAAGTGATGGTGGTTGCAAAAGGGAGAGAGATGGGAGGTGGTGGAGAGGCTGTGGCCTCGACGTTGGAGTTCGGGGAAGGGGGAAGGCACAGGGAGCGGGAGGTGGGTGGCGAGGGGTGGTTATGGAGTCAGAGATGGGGGTGGGTGGCGGGGATGGTCGTGGGAAACGAACATGTGATTGAGAAGAAAGAATGAAGGAGAATGGATTGACAACAGAAAAAAGGTGAAAGAATGGGTTGTAAAGTATAATCGTATTTTTGCAAATCTAAAATCTTTGGTTTTAAAAAACAATAAAAATGCAATAAAAGTTAGAGAACCGTGTATTTGCAAAAAAAGAAATATAACTCCAACGACGTTGGCTAAAAATGATTGACTAAATTATTACTATGTAAAATTTTTCGAACCTGTAAGATATTGTGCTCCGAGGGTATTGGTTATAATGATTGGTTATATTTTAAAAATGGTATATTATTAATATTTGAAGTTGTTATTAATGGAATATATTATTTTAATACAGAAATAAGTGATGTAGATCTCTAGAGGTTCGACAAATATAGTCAACATCAAGAGATTATCTATAAACTATAATTATAGATAAGGATTTTGTCCCATTGGAGTGGCTAAGTATAAGTTTTTTATTTGGAAAGTCATATAGAGTGTTAGCTAAGGAAAGGGCTTGATATAGTTGGAGATGCTCTAAGTCTAGGCAGTATTTTTAGTAAATTCTCAATAATTTATTTGAAGATAAAAAAAACTCTTTCAATATTAAATGTTACAGCTTCCTTTTCAGCCCAATTTGGGACAGCGTAAATATATAACCCGGTCCAGAAAAAAGCCCAATACTCTTCCTCCATTCTCTCCTAAATCTGTAAAACCCTAAAACCCTAATTAGCTGAGAGAGAGGAGAGGGAGAGAGAGGTGGTAATTTGAAGAATGGTGAAGATACTAAAACCTACTAATTCGAATCGCAAAGACGATGATTCGAATAAAAAGAAAAAGAAGAAGAACAGTAAGTTGCAACCAGACTCAGTTGCAATGAAGAAAGTGAAAGCTACAAAATTAAACCCATTTGAAACCATTTGGTCTCGTCGTAAATTTGATGTCTTGGGTAAGAAGAGGAAAGGTGAGGAACGTCGTCTCGGTCTCGCTCGCTCCCTCGCTATTCAAAAGGTCATTTTCCTTTCCTCTCCCCTATTCACATTCTCATTATACGTACTAACATATTGCGGAAACTAAGTGTGTATATATGAATGTTATAGAGGTTCATTTGACAAGATTATTCATTTATTAATTATCGAGGTCTAAAATTAGTATTTTGGATTGAATTACAGAGAACCAAGACTTTACTGAAAGATTATGAGCAGAGCGGAAAGTCTTCCGTTTTTATGGATAAGCGAATTGGAGAGCAAACTGAGGGGCTTCCTGAATTTGATAAGGCCATTATGAGGTCCCAACGCGAACGTCAGGTACTCTTTTCGTTGATGTTTCTTCTTCTCAAGTTTTCATCAACTTGCTTATATTAGTATTTTTGCTATTTAATCTGAAATTATTATTATCATTATTATTATTTTGGTAGTTGAAACTTGGGAAGAAGAGCAAGTATAACTTGTCTGATGGAGAAGATGAGGATGAGTACGAGGAGTCAGGTTTAGGCTCATTTCATGACAAGGATGATTTTGAGGATGATGTCCCATTTGAAGATGACCAAGATAAAGAACTTGGAGAGAGTGAAAGTAATTTCTTTTCTTATTATATTGAATTCCTTCAAACTTATGTAGTTAAATAATGCATATATGTTTATTATGCTTAAGTTTTCATATTTTGTACTTTTAGCAAATTCAAAATTTTTAGCATATACATGTGTTGCCAGGTCATTTCATTATTTGACACGCTGAATCTGTTTTGTGGTTATAATGACATATTTCAACATCTGTTTCCTGCATGAGACCTTATCCTGGCTGCTTTTTTTGGTTTTACAGAGCGATCAACCATTTTAAAGCATCTTACTGGCCATGTTGGTCAGGGTAGTTCAGAAACAGGTCTGGTGGAAGTAGAAGAAAATGTGAGTTGGATTCTGTTATTACTTTTCATATCGTTTCCAGTTGGAATGTGTTTGGTAGTTAAATTCAAGAGCTTGTTGGAGCTGTGAAAGTGATCACATGATATGCCAACTGTTCTGTGAGGTTTACTAACCATATTTTACTAATTTGTTAATTTTCGTATTGCAGAGGAGGAAAACAAAGAAGGAAGTTATGGACGAGTTGATCTCCAAGAGTAAATATTTTAAGGTGATTACTATGTTGACAGTGTTAGTTCTGCTTTATTGACCAGAATGTTTCATTTTGTTTATTAATGACTTTCATTTTCTTTTGTTCCATATCCTACCAGGCACAAAAAGCAAAGGATAAAGAAGAAAATGTAGAGTTCCTTGAACAATTAGACAACAACTTCACATCTTTGGTAAATTCGGAGGCATTGTTAGCTTTAACAGACCCAACCAAAATAAATGCTTTAAAGGCTCTAGTGAACAAGAGCACTTCAGACAGTAGCGGAAAGATCGATGTAGTATCTTCCATTCCGAAAACAATTTCTCTTCAACAGGTAGAAAAACATTCTTGTTAGTCCTTTTTGTTTTTATTTATAATATTCTAAATTTACAGCTTTAAAGTCTAAATGAAAATGGACCTTTCTGGTTTGTCGGTTGGATGCTCTTTTGTCATATGTAATTTTGTAAGTACATTTTTTTTTCACATCATGTTAAAACATGTTTGGTGTTTGATTTTTCCATCATTTAATGTCAGAGTTTCATTTCTTTAAAACTTTATGCTAAGCTTAATAAAGGGGTTAATAATCAAAATCGTCATTGATTGCGCTCAAACATATCAAAGAAGTCACTTATTGCAAAAATGACTCAAATAACTCACTAATTAGATAATTTGTATCGCACCGTTAGAGTCAACCACACACCTGGTCAAATTTGACGGATAATGTTATGAACCCCGTTAGTTGTTGATGTGTCTGGTGATTCAGCTTGAGGTGGATCAAGTTGGATGTGATCTGGCATGACTACATGGAAATAGAGGTAAATAAAAATATAGGTTTAGTTTGAGATAGAATTAGTCAATTAAAACTGTTTCTTGGCAAAATCCTCCTTTTTATTTGTGGTTCAACTATTTTGTTAAACATGCAATTTGTTCCCTTGATTGATATACAATCGTACCAATCTAAAGATGATGTTGCGAAGTTTGTTGCTATGGGGGTTTCACGAGTAATGAGGATTTGAAGCTTTGACGACAACCAATTACACCAAAACCTCAAAATTAGCAAGTTCTTTGCTTCAATTTATATGAACCCTAATTATACATACAAGATACATATACAATATATACATACAAAAGTAAAGGTTCTGATGGAACAGCCACGTGAACTCCACATCAGCTCCACTTCACCCATAACCTATGGTTTTGCCAAGTAATTTAGTTGACCGTTAATTTGCAATTTGATTTTAATGACGTGATATGAATTTTCTAATTAATGAGTTATTTGAGTCACTTTTGCAATCAGTGACTTACTTGATATATTTGGACGCAATCAGTGACGACTTTGATAATTAACCCCTTAATAAAGGTATTACATACCAACACTTTCGTTACATTTCAACATAGGTTATTTTGGCTGAACTCATGGTGTTATTTCAAGTGTAAGGATTAAATGTGTGTTGTTATTTATGCCTGATAGGTTTGACATTCACTTTTACATTGTTCTTGCAGGAAAAGCCTGATTCTTATGACAAACTTGTGAATGAGATGGTTCTTGATAGGCGTGCTCGCCCATCAAACAGGACAAAGACTCCTGAAGAAATTGCACAGGAGGAGAAAGAAAGACTTGAACAATTGGAGGTATAATTATTTCTTAACTAAGAGATTATCATTTGTGTTTCCATGTGGCTTAACGAATTATATATTTTCATGTGTGCTTTGCTATCTTAACATGTTTAATGACCTGTTATTATAGGAAGAACGTCAGAAGCGAATGCATGCTGCTGATGATTCGAGTGACGAGGATGTTGATGGTTCCAGAAATGAAGATGCTTTTAGGCGGAGGTTAACATCCATTTCTGGAGATGATCTTGGTGATTCGTTTACTGCTGAGGATGAAACCAATACTAAAGTGGGCTGGATTAATGAAATGTTGGAAAAACATGCGGATGAAGTTGAGAGTGAAGATGGTGCCTCTTCTGAGGGCTCAGAGAGTGGTGGAGAAGATGATGAAGAAGAAACTGGTGATGATGATGACAATGACAGTGATGAAGATTTCAAAAAGTCTTCATCGTTAAAGGATTGGGAACAAAGTGATGATGACAAGTTTGATACAGATTTGGAAGTTGAAGATGGCAGAACAGGAGAGGAAGAAAATAGTGTTGATGACGATGACGAGGATGATGAAGAGGAACATGAATTGGAAGGCCGCAAAAACTCAACAGCAGTCAAGCAAAAGCAAAAGAATCTGTCAGATCCTGAAAACGTAAAAGCAGTTTCCAAGCAGCCTTTTAATCAAGTAGAAGACCTTCCATATACAATTGAAGCTCCAAAAAGTTTAGAGGAATTGTCTCTACTTCTAAAAGATCGATCCGAGAGTCAGATTGTTGAAGCTATCAGGCGAATTCGTACATTCAATGCAATCTCTGTTGCAGCAGAAAATCGAAAAAAGATGCAAGTATGTGCTTTTATTTTTTCCTTCTATTTTTCGAATTCTTCAATTTTGTGTTCCATTTGCTTAAGATTTGTCAAGAAATGCAAGATTTTGTTCTTTTAGATAATCTCAACTTTCCATCTGAACTTTTTTTTTAGTATGAACAAATTCATGTGTTCTGTTTTCACTCTGGACACTGAAGTAATCTGCCAATTTGCTACCAGGTCTTTTATGGTGTATTATTGCAGTATTTCTCTGTCACGGCAAACACTAAACCATTGAACTATAAACTTCTAAATTTGCTTGTCGAGCCATTAATGAAGATAAGCACAGAAATCCCGTACTTTTCAGCCATATGCGCTCGTCAAAGGCTACTTAGAACACGGACACAGTTTGTTGATGATATAAAGGAATCAGGTCTGTCCAATTGATATTGAGAAATATCTCGTACTTTGCAACTGTGGTACCTTTCCTTGGCCTAGCCAGTTGTGTAATATGTGACATTACTTTATTCTGCAGGGAGACTTTGCTGGCCATCTTTAAAGACTTTATTTCTTTTGAGGCTCTGGTCTATGATATTTCCATGCTCCGATTTTAGGCATGTCGTTATGACTCCAGCAATATTGTTAATGTGTGAATATTTAATGTGTTGCCCAATTGTTTCTGGCCGGGATATGGCAATTGGATCCTTTTTATGCTCAATGGTCCTTTCTGTAAGTGCACTTTAGCCAGTATTAAGTTTGGAACTCCTCCGGTTGACCTGTTTTATCAAATTGAGTGCTGATGATTAAAGGTAAACTTATCCTGCAGGTCACAAAACAGTCTCAGAAGTTCTGTCCCGAGGCCATAATTTTTATACAAACATTACTTGTAGCAGCACTTGATGAAAAATCTGGAGCATACCATGATTCTCAGGTTTGCACTAGTCAATTTTTGTTTACTTGTTTGTCAGTAGTCAAGTAACATTAATATTACGTAAAGGTCAGTTCTTTAGTTGAGCAAAGATAGCTGACAAGTTTATATTGTTGCAGTTGTATCATTTAATGGAACTTAAGGCACCCAAGCCTTTGCTTTGTATACAAGGCTCTCTAAACGAGATTCATCCTTTGGATTTCCTTTCAATAATGGATTTGCCAGAGGATTCCCCTTATTTCTCTTCTGATGAATTTCGGTTAGTATCTAGTACCATTATATGTTGTTACTACAACTGATTTGTCCCTAATTTCAATGCAAGTCTTATGTTATAGGCTCTGCCCTCTGGTACCATGTACATATTCTCATATGTAACTAGAAAGTGCAGAACTTATTCTTAGTGGCACATGTGATTATCGCCTTATCGGCGTATAAGTTGGTAAATCTCGAAGTCATTTTGGATGTTTGTTTAAGTACATAACCCACATCTAAGTTAATTCGTTGGTGGTTACTGTTGGAAAGCTGGTGCTTAAGTTGGATGCCATCCACCGTTAATCATCCGACCTATTTATAAATAAAACGAAAACGAAAAGAGCCATGATCCACGTAATGAAGTGTGACTATATCAACATCTACGATTTTATTTGACATACAAATTAATGATCAGCTGCAATTTTCAGGAGGTTTGTTTGGGAGTGTTCTAAGGTTTTAATGATAATTATGCAGGGCGAGCATACTTGTAGCAGTAATTGAAACTCTGCGTGGATATATTAATGTTTATGAAGGATTTAGTTCCTTCCCGGAAATATTCCTGCCACTTTCAAAAGTTTTGCATAAACTGGCAGGACAAGTGCACATGCCTAGTGAACTACAAAAAAAACTCCAAGATGTTGCTGAGCTTGTAGAAAAGAAGGCTGATGAGCATCACACCTTGCGTCGACCGCTAGAAATGCGAAAGCAAAAGCCAGTGCCCATAAAGTTACTTAATCCAAAGTTTGAAGAGAAGTAATGAACCTTTTGTTAAACAGTCTTTCTAACATAACAATTGCATCATATATTGAGTAGTGAGAACTTATTGTTAATATGTATTCTCTATACTGCAGTTTTGTGAAAGGTAGAGACTATGACCCAGATCGTGAGCGAGCTGAGGGCAAAAAGTTGCGAAAACTTCTTAAACGTGAAGCTAAAGGAGCAGCTCGTGAATTGAGAAAAGATAATTATTTCTTGTCCGAAGTGAAAGATAAAGAAAAGATGAGACTTGAGGAGGAAAGAGCTGAGAAGTATGGTAAAGCAAGAGCTTTCCTACAAGAACAAGAACATGCATTTAAATCTGGGCAACTAGGAAAGGGCAAAGGCAAAAAACGAAGATGAGGCCTAGCTCCATGTGCCGGGACCTTTCTTTCCCTACAATTGCATGCTCATTTCCAGTATGAAATGAGCTATGTAGGGTTATAGGTAAAGTTGTATACCTGAAACAGTCATCAGAGGATGTACAAGTTTCTCTTGACAGTTGGGGACGAACTGTCCATTGTTATTTGGTGGATTAAAGTTGCAATATAATATTGTTGTCACCAATTTTGTTTGTTTTCCAGTTGCTACAATAATATAATTTGTTACCATTAAATTATTATTTTATGTAGTGTATTGCTTTTTCTACTTTCAATAATTTTCCAATTTGAAAATGTGAAAGTAACTGCGGAGCGACAGGCATATCTTTTCTATTAGCAACTCTTGTTGTTAAGTACAAAAAATTAGCCCGGCTGGTTACCATTTACTAGCTTCTGGTCACTTTTACGAGGTTAAATAATCAGCTGTTTTATTCACTTCGCAAGTTCTTCGCAAGTTAAGTGAAGTTTGTGTCAAATGTTAGGCTGAATTGTCAAATGTTTGGTTGAATGTTAGGCTGTCATGTTTGTCAACATAGTTAGGCTGTCATGTTTGTCAATATAGCTAGGCACCGTCTAAGACTTTGGGTTATGTAAACCTTCTATATATAGGATCCCTCTCAATGTAATTACAACTATCTATATAAACATCTTCTTCTTCCTTTCCTGTACTATTATATATTGTTAAGATGGTATCAGAGCATGTTATATTCTAGGGAAACAATCAAAATTGCAAGAGAAATCAAAATAGCAGAAGAAAAATCAAACCACCAAGAATTCAAAAATTTCGAAACTTATCAATACACAAAAACAAATATACCACTGAATAGAGCACTGAAAGAGGAGTCCACAGAAACGAGCAAGCTGGAAAATCACTGTCACACGCGCCCTCACGCGCCGTCGGACGCGCGACAGCGCCGCCAGACGCGCCCACGCGCCGGCGCGTGAGGCCTTCTCCGGTCATTTTTTGGAAAAAATTCTTTACAGACCCTTGTTCCTCTCCTGATTCCGAACCCAACCGTGGTACTGTTTCTTGATTCTGAGAAAATTTTTTTTATGTCTATTTCTGTTAGTTTTTTATTTTTTTTCTGCTGGACTACTGGTTTAATTTCTATAGACTGCTATATAGGTAGATAAATAGCAGTAAATATATACACTTATGATATTAGTATATTATGTTCAATACTTATTGATTGGATATTACTCTATATAAAACAATTAAATGGCGGAAGTTTTAGATAGAACCTCCGAGAGCAGGGTGTTAGATAATACATCCGAGAGTAGTGCTATAAGTAGCAGGAAATCTGGATTTCATAGTACTCCGTATGTAAGTCCTAAATTTAACGGAAAGAATTTTCTGGAATGGTCCAAAGCTTGTACAATGGCACTTAAATCTCATAAAATGATGAAATATGTCAATGGGAAAGCCAAACAACCTTTGGAAAGTGATACCAGTTTCGATGATTGGGAATCTGAAAATACCATGGTATGTTCATGGCTATCTAACTCTATGGAGGTTGATATTCGGAAGACATATATCTTCATTGATACCGCTGAAGATGTGTGGAATTCTCTCACTCGGATGTATTCCTTCTCCGGGAATGTAGCCAAGCAATTTGAGATCAATCGGAAGATGTGGGCATTAGCTCAGGGAGGTCACACATTAGCTGAGTATTATTCTGAGCTTACATCATTATGGAGTGAATTGGGACACTACACTATATTTGAGTGTAAACATGCTGAAGATCAAGAAAAATATCAAAAGATGATGACTGTAGAAAAAGTGATGAAGTTTCTTGATGGATTGTCTGATGAGTATGATTCAATCAAAAACCAACTTATCGGACAAGTTCCATTTCCTACTGTGGAAGAAGCCTATGGTCGTGTCAGGTTAGAGGAAAGTTGAAAGCAAAGTATGGCTCCGGTAGTCTCTTCTGAACGATCTGCACTCTTAACTGAAAATGTTCAGCAATCTGAGCCAAAGCAACCAGAACAAGTTCCAATGGCTTTAATGAGTGAAAGATCCAGTCTGCAATGTGACTACTGCAAGAAGTTAAACCACACTCGTGAAACATGTTTTATCCTGCACCCCCATCTCAGAATTCGAGGACGAGGAGGGCGTGGCCGAGGTGGTTACTGTGGTATCTCATCTGGCAGAAGCACGGGTAGAGGTATTCCCTTTAATGCTCATCATGCTGCTGCATCAGAATGTGAGTCTTATTCTTCAACAGGGACGATGACTGCTTCAGAAGTCAACACCCTCCGCCAGTTAATGTCACAAATGAACACCACTACACCTACAGCCAATTCTGCCCATGCAGGTATATCTTGTCATTTTACTACCGATAAATGTCCAACATCTTGGATCATTGATTTCGGAGCATCAGCGCATATGACTGGAAATTCTAGTCTCCTGGAATCATATCATGATAAAACATAAAATATTCGTGTTGCTACTGGCGCTCTTGCACCTGTCCATGGACAAGGCACCTCTCTTTGTCTTTCTTCATTACCATTATCAAATGTTTTGCACGTTCCTTCTTTGGCTGCAAATCTACTATCTGTTCATCGTATTACTGAAAATTTAAATTGTTCGGTAACTTTTTTCTCTTCTCACTGTGTATTTCAGGATCTGGCGACAGGCAAGGTCCTTGGCAATGGTAAAGTGGTAGATGGACTTTATGTTATGGAAGGGAATTCTATTTCTCCCTCAACTTATCAGGTGTCATCCAAGTTAAATTCTGTTTTTGAATCTTTGTATAAGTGGCATAGGCGGTTAGGTCATCCATCTTTTGGTGTTTTAACACATCTATTCCCTGCCTTAGTAAAACATTTTAAGAAGGAAGATTTCTTTTGTGAGCCATGTGAACTAGCTAAACATAAAAGATCATCTTATCCATCCAGAAATAAAAGAAGTTCTACTTTGTTTTCCATTATTCATACTGATGTTTGGGGTCCATTTAGACATCCTACACATGATGGGTATAGATGGTTTGTTGTCTTTGTTGATTGTTATTCTGGGCTTACTTGGGTATATCTCCTTAAACAAAAAAGTGGAGTTTTCGAGTGTTTTAAATCTTTTCACCACATGGTACAAAACATTTTAGTGCTTCTGTTAAAATTCTTCGGAGTGATAACGGTACTGAATATGGAGGTCCATTTATATCTTATTTGGACACATGTGGTATAATTCATCAAACTTCGTGTGTCAAAACTTCTCAACAAAATGGGGTAGCCGAAAGGAAAATTGGTCACTTACAACATGTTGCTCGGTCGCTTATGTTAACAATGCATGTTCCCAAATATCTTTGGGGAGAGGCAGTCATGACTGCTGCATATCTTATAAACCGTCTTCCTTCTAGTGTCCTAAAATTCAAAACACCGTTGTCCTGTGTTCCTGCACCTTCTTCGCACCCACTACCCCTTCGAGTATTTGGGAGTGTATGTTTTGTTCATAATCATGCTCCCTCTCGGGATAAACTTGATTCTAGGGCCCTTCGCTGCGTTTTTATTGGGTATTCACCAACTTCGAAGGGATATAAATGTTATCATCCTCCCTCACGTCGCATATTTGTCAGCCATGATGTTAGTTGGGAGAACATTTCTTATTTTTCTCCGGGTTCCTCCTCCTTGCTTCAGGGGGAGATAAACCGACACAGTCTTGATAGTAAAGCAACAGATGAGTCACAGACACTTCCATTTATTAATATACCTATTCCAAACACTAGTTCAAACAGGTTATCTATTCCTCCACAAACGAGAAATGAGTCAGATGATCTAAATAGATTGGATATTCTAGATTTGATTACATATTCCAGGCGGAAAAGAAATGATATCACCACTTTACCGCATCCAGAGACCTCTGACCTCGAGACAGATCCTGCATCTCCTGTGTTTGAGCCAGAAAATGGTAATACTCTTGATCCTACTCTAGATCTTCCTATTGCTATAAGAAAGGGTGTACGCTCTTGCACTAACCATCCGATCTCAAACTTTGTATCTTATAATGCATTATCTCCATCTTCACTTGCTTTTGTGTCATCCTTGTCTAGTGTTTCTGTTCCGCATACTTGGCAGGATGCTTTATGTGATCCTAAATGGAAAGATGTTATGATAGAGGAAATGAATGCCTTGAAACATAATGGCACTTGGGAGTTAACTCATCTTCCCGCTGGAAGGAAGGTAGTAGGATGCAGATGGGTATTCACCGTGAAACAGAAACCTAATGGGCTGATTGATAGGTACAAAGCAAGACTTGTAGCAAAAGGGTATACTCAAATTTACGGGATTGAGTATCAGGAAACTTTTGCTCCAGTAGCAAAGATGGCCTCTATTCGAGTCTTGATATCATGTGCAGCAAATCTTGGATGGGAACTTCAGCAATTGGATGTAAAAAATGCATTCTTACATGGAGACCTAAAAGAAGAGGTTTACATGGATATTCCACCGGGTTTTCCTCAGCTGCGACCAATGAGAAAATATGCAAGCTAAAGAAGACTATTTATGGGTTAAAACAGTCTCCAAGGGACTGGTTTGGCAAATTTCAGGGAGCAATGATTAAATTTGACTACAAACAAAGCAACTCAGACAACACCATGTTCGTAAAAAGACGAGATGAAAAAATCACTGTGTTGATTGTTTATGTCGATGATATTGTGATCACCGGCAACGACACCTGTGAGATTGCTAATGTTAAACGCAAGCTTGCCTCTGAATTCGAGATGAAGGACTTAGGAAAACTACGGTATTTCCTTGGTATTGAGGCCTCTAGAAGTCCAAGTGGTATCTTCCTCTCACAACGGAAGTATACACTTGACCTTCTGAATGAAACAGGGATGTTGGGATGTAGACCTGCAGATTCTCCAATAGAAGCAAATCATAAACTTTGTGGAGATGCTGGTGAAATTGTCGAGAAATCTCAATATCAAAGGTTAGTTGGTCGACTAATTTACCTTGCACATACAAGGCCAGACATATCATATGCAGTGGGAATTGTTAGCAGGTATATGCATGATCCTCGTCAACCACATTTGGATGCAGTTTATATGATATTAAGGTATCTTAAGGTTGCTCCTGGAAAAGGAGTAATGTTTACTAAAAACAATCATCTCGGGTTTGAAAGCTATACAGATGCAAATTGGGCCGGATGTCAAGACGATAGGCGATCTACTTCAGGGTATTGTACATTTGTTGGTGGCAATTTGGTTACTTGGCGAAGCAAGAAACAACCTGTGGTTGCCTTATCTAGTGCTGAGGCAGAATATAGAGCTATGGCTAAAGGTGTACGTGAATTATTGTGGATAAGATTGTTCCTAGAAGAATTGGGACTTGCATCTGCAACTCCAATGAAGCTACATTGTGATAACAAAGCCGCTATTGCCATTGCACATAATCCAGTTCAACATGATCGGACCAAACATTCGAAATTGATCGACACTTCATAAAAGAGAAGATCAATAATGATACCATTGGTATTCACTTTGTAAGATCGGAGGACCAGATAGCTGACATATTTATCAAAGGTTTAAATCAGAAGATGCTTCATCCACTTATTGGCAAGTTGGGCATGGGTGATATATATGCATCAACTTGAGGGGGAGTGTCAAATGTTAGGCTGAATTGTCAAATGTTAGGCTGAATGTTAGGCTGTCATGTTTGCGAACATAGTTAAGCACCATCTAAGACTTTGGGTTATGAAAACCTTCTATATATAGGATCTCTCTCAATGTAATTACTACAACTATCTATATAAACATCTTCTTCTTCCTCTCCTGTACTATTATATATTGTTAAGAGTTTGCTTCTTCTCCATGCAACTAAGGACAGATTCTGTATAGAGCTTTGTTTGTATGCAATACTTATAAGACTAATGCATGGGAAGTTCAAACTACAGCCAAGTATGATATTTACTTGTACATCATATGAGAGAGCAGTAATATCCTAACAATTTAACATGAGCTGCTCAAGTATCCAGCTCCTTACTAAGGGTAAAACAAAAAACAGAAGGAATATCGGGAAGTACCAAAAATCAAACCAGAATCCGATAATTTGATATACTAATTATCAACTGAATGATATCGTTTCATAATATTCATGAACATGGTATATATTTTATAACATCCATGAACATGGTATATCAGTTTTCTCTTCTAGTATATCTTTAACAATGAATACCCCAACTAAGGCATTCCAAAAGTTACACAAAAGCACTACGTAAAAAGCTCATGTCATCTATATGTTTGGGGTAAACGATAGCCGGTCATCACTAATTTGTCAGCGAACATTTTGCCAGTCTTAGGCATGACATGCCAATGCAGCGTCAAGTTAAAATTTCTGCCACGAAGGTTGCTTCCCTACAAAGTACAACAGGACATAAGCCAGGAAAGAGAAAATTTATGGGAGGGGGCATGTATATATATATATATATATATATATATATATATATTGCAATAGACTTACTTGATCAATAAACCGGTACTTGTTTGTGGTATGAATCCAGAATTCGGCATGCTCCTTTGAAGGTATAATACCATCCCACAAAGATACCTGTCACATTATTTATGAGATATCAACTACAAGAACTTATGCTGTGTCCAGATTAAATAAAATATGGGCAGAACATGGATCATTTCCTCAAAAGTGTGAGTGGAAATTCTCAGCAGCTACAATATAGTCTAAATCTTCATAATCAGCATAGGGATATATCATTGTATCATGAAAACTTTAAAATTTAAAGAAGCGTACTAGACAATGAATGCATAATTAAGGTAAAATATTGAACATGCATCAACCAGTTGATAAAAATTGCTGAATGTAGAAGAAAAGTGCTACAGAGAAATTTAACCTGATTCAGGGAATTTTTCGGGGTTTCATACTCTGCTGCTAAGAATACAAAAACCTGCAGACCATTTTTTAGACAACATATGTTAGTCATATAACTCATGTTTACTAATCAAAGTGCAGGTCCCAGGTAGTAGTATTAGCATAGCAACTGCTACAATTTTCACTTGGTATAACATAGTTAATCCCATATAGTATTACATCAAAGCTGTACATAACTTTCGCTGATCAGACTATTATCTTACTTACTACAGTTAAACATTTCTACAGGATTTTATGGCTTTTTGGGCTTGATTATTGGGAAAACTTATGAACCTTGATAGGAAATGAAACTGACTGCATACAACAGAAATAAAGTGACAGAAAGTTCTATTACAAGATTAACAAAACATCCATAAATATAAATATCTGTGAATCGTAACACCGTAACACCTGTTTTGTATTCCACGTAAATAGTGATTGTAAGTTCGCTGATATATTGAAAGTCATGTTGACCTGCATAAAAGGAAAAAGGAATCGAAATCAGAATTTAGAACTTCTTTCTAAAGCTCCAAGAGTATTAAACTTTTAAGTCGAATACTGACAAGGCTAAAGGCAGAATTATGAGACAGCATATATTCATTGTCATATACCATTGCATTCCTTTCGATCCAACTCCACAACAAAAGACAACAATAGTAATATTAATATAATCTCGACCCTAGTGCCCCATTTGGTTGGAAATAATAAAATGGGAAAGAGATAAGAGATATAACGAAAAATCATTAACAAAAATAATAGTTGAAGAAAATGATGTAAAGGGAGAAGCAAAAAAAACAACCAGAGAATGCAATTCATTATTTGTGAAAACAAAGAGTAGAATCGAGAATGAGGCATTCGTACCCAAATGTGTGGGATTGAGGTAGAGTATAAGTTTGCTGGAATGGAATGGTGGGCTATATGAAAATTATAAATATCTACCCACATAGATTTCACTACTCCTAACGAAACAGATGATAAGAGTCTACCTACAATTTACAGCCCAAACCCACATAGTTTAAAACATAAAGTCAGTTAGAGTCGAGTCCTTATTAAATACAACCATATGCCTATATCTAATCTCAATCTCCTTTCCTGACCAAATGTGCTATTGATACATTCTTGATAAGTCATGAATGAATATTAGAAAATCTATAAAAAGGAATCCATATAATTTGCTGAAAAACTCATCAACAATGTCTTTATATATCTCAATCTCCTTGCCTAAGCGTATGTGGCACAAATAACACTTGCCCCTTCATAACCCATCACCAAAAAAAATAAAATAAAATAAAATATCCATATCATTTGCTTAAAAAACTCAACCACCTCAATGACTCGCCCAAGTAGCTAAAAAACCCGTAAGATATATCAACAATCGACAAGTCACAACCTCGAAACAATATGCAAGAAGGCCCAATCCCAAAATAATCATCTCTCTAAATTTACAGAAATTAAACATAACATAAAAAAATAAACAAACCCCATTTCCAACTGATAAAAAAATCTCATAAAAATCCAATCTTTAATCTTGATAAAATAAAAGAAAAAACAAGAAATTATTGAATAAAAATGAGTTAAGGAAAGAACGAACCTCATCATCCCCATCTGGTTTCTTCAGAAAGCGATTGATATTTAAAACCTACAGAAAACACAAAAAAGAATGAATTGAAGAAAGAAGGAAGGAAGGAAAGATTGAGGGTTGGATCTAGAAAAGACACCTGAACATTACAAGTGGGAGTTGGGGTGTTGAGATTATCAGAGAAAGAAGCAATAGCACATATGAAAGCAAGAATTGTAACTGCAAATGTAAGTAGAGCATTTGCTCTGTACCCAAAAGAATGCATCTCTCTCTCTCTCTCTCTCTCTCTCTCTCTCTCGATTGATGTATTTATTTTTCAAAGTGGACTATGACCCGACTTCACAAGTTTGCAGAGTCAAGAAGGGCCAATTCTCGACTTTACTTCTGTTTTGGTATTTAGTAAAATCTGGTTAAATTAATATTCCATAATTTTTATCTTAATATAATAATAAAAATATATAATTAATCTTGATTAATTAATAATTTCTATGAATTAATAAAATTCGTTGATTACAACTATATCAATTTATAGAGGTTTTACTGTATATTCAACTTAATTATTTTTTTTTTGTAAAAGTAGGAATATTGATTTGGTGAAAATTAATAAATCTAGATTATTGTGAAAGATATTGGAAATCTTCCTGTTATGCACGCATTGGTTTCAAATTTAATTGTTTGATGAAAGAAAAATACTAGCGAATCAAATAAAAGATTCCAAAAACTTTCCCAAATATCACATGTTTGATTTTAATTGGTTGTGAAAATAATAATGAGATGGATTCCCTATGTATTCACATCAATCACCCAATTAAAATATTTCATGTGTTATGCCACATCTTTTTAGAGTAAAATTTAGGAGATTTTTTTGGTCCCCTAACATTGTTCTATGGATTTTCCTGAGTTCAACGATGAAATTTGTGTGTAGCAAGATTTATGTAATTTTAAATCATTTTTCTTTTTTTAAATCATTGATATTAAATTCAAGTAAAGTCAAACAAAAATATGTCCTTAGGTTAGCAATTTAAGAAAGTTATAAATAGAATTAAAATTTAATTATTACAATGGTTGAAAAATGTTATAATTCGATCAAAATTATCGTCAAGAAACACTTTTGAGTAACAGAATGGACGCAATGTAGTCTAAAACTAAATTCATGATATATCAGAAAATCAATCAAGAAACAATCAGTCGAATGGTAAGGGCTTATTCCCTGTTGTCCCAAATTCTGGGTTCGACTCTCGCTTACCCGAGAATTATTAGAACAAATATTGTAAGGCTATAAGCCAATATATTCAAAAAGTAGCCTAAAATGAACTATCCCAAGGCACTGCAATAACTTTGCACAAGTAGGTCAGTACCACTCTAAACTAGCTAGAAGACTTGGATAGATTGTCCTAAAATGCAACACACTATCATTTGTTGATGTTAATCTCAAACTTGTAATAAATTAATTAGCGTGTGTTATGTTTTATTATGTCTGGTACTTGCATGACTGAGTCAAGCTAGTCTGTTGCTAATTAGTTAGAGTCTTAGTAGGAGATCTTATCAATATGTTAGAAGTAGAGTCTATCTAGGAGTTGAGTTGTTTGTGATCCTGGTTTGTAGGATTGTTAGTTGCATTGTTCTTTCTATATATTCTGTATTAAGCTCATGAATAAAATCAAGTCTTTTGGGAGTACCAATCTGCTCTTGTGTATCAGTCTCATATAAACACATATGCGTAGCTTTTATATGTAACATTTTGTATCAGAGCTATCAGGGTACGGGTCAAGACTTAGAAATGTCGACTGTGGATATGAACAAGGTGAAGGGAGGATCCTTCGGGTTGAGTTATCCAATGTTGGCCAGAAGCAATTATACTGCGTGGGCTATCAAGATGAAAGTCTACATGCAGGCGCAAGGAGTGTGGGGCTCTGTAGAGACAAGTGACCCAAAGGCGGTGCCAGTTGATGAGAAGATAGACAAGATTGCATTGGCAATGATGTATCAGGGCATTCCTGAAGATGTACTGTTGTCCATTGCAGATAAGAAAATAGCAAAAGAAGCTTGGGAATCAATAAAGACGCTTTGCCAAGGAGCTGAGAAGGTGAAACAAGCTCGAGTTCAGACATTAAAAACGGAATTCGAAGCTTTGTGTATGAAGGATTCTGAACAGCTTGATGATTTCTATATGAAAATCAATGGGCTGGTTACAAATATTCGAGCTCTTGGGGAGGAAATGCAGGAGTCATATGTGGTAAAGAAACTGTTAAGGGCAATGCCGTCGAGATTCTTGCAGATAACTTCTACAATAAAGCAGTTTGGCAACCTGGACAAGATGACAATGGAGGAAGCTGTGGGTTCATTAAAGGCTCACGATGAACGAGTCAAAGGAAAGGCTGAAACCAGTGAAGGTAAACTAATGCTTACTGAAGAAGAGTGGCAAAAAAGGGAAACTAGTGAAGGCAAATTGCTGTTCACTCGAGAGGAATGGCTGAAACGAAGTAATAAATCGAACGATGGATCACCTGGTGTAAAGGCACGAGACAAGAGTCGAGTTAGATGTTACAACTGCAGTTTGTTTGGTCATTTTGCTTACGAGTGTCGTAAGCCTAGACGACAGAAGGAACAAAGGCAAGAATCGAATTTGGCCTGAATAGAAGACGATGAACCAGCGTTATTACTCGCAAAGTTTGACAAGTCTAAGAAGGAGTTGTTGCAACTGGACGAGAGAAATGTGAAACCCAAGTTGGCAACTGGTAATGAAAGCAACCAGATGGAATCAAACTTTTGGGATCGAGATAACGGTGCCAGTAATCACATGACTGGACAAAAATCAAAGTTTAAGATTCTCGATGAACAAATAACTGGTCAAGTAAGGTTTGTAGACGGATCAACTATTGAAATCAAAGGCAGAGGCTCGATTGCTATGAAATGTAAGGATGGTCAAGAGCGAGTACTCAATGAGGTATATTTTATTCCTAGTCTTCGAAGTAATATTATCAGCATTGGACAATTAACAGAGGATGGAAGTGAAGTCGTGATTAGAGGAGAATATATGTGGGTCTTTGATAAGAATGACAGGCTTCTTATGAAGGTTAAGAGATCTCAAAATCGACTTTACAAGTTGATCATTGAGACAGAAAATTTTAAGTGTTTGATGTCGAAGGTGGATCAAGTGTCAAAGTTGTGGCATTCACGTATGGGCCATGTAAACTACCAAGCATTAGCACTGATGTTCAAGGAGAGGATGGTGAAAGGGCTGCCTAAAATTACTCAACCACATGATGCGTGCACTGGATGTCTTATGGGAAAGCAAACAAGAAAGGGTGTTCCTGGCTACTCAAGCTTTAGTGCAAAGAAAGCTCTTGAACTTGTGCATGCAGATTTATGTGGACCAATCACTCCAACAACAGAATCTGGTAAGAAATATTTCTTGTTGTTTGTTGATGATTACAGTCATGCTATGTGGGTCTATTTTCTTGAAACCAAAGGTGAAGCACTTGGAATGTTTAAACGATTTAAGGCATTGGTTGAAAATGGTGACAGTCTAAAGATCAAAGTCTTGAGGACAGATAGGGGAGGTGAATTTATGTCTGCAGAATTCGAAAGATACTGTGAAGAAATGGGGATAACTCGACACTACACTACTCCATACACACCGCAACAAAACGGTGTGGTTGAAAGAAGAAACAGGACAGTGATGGAAATGGTCAGAAGCATGATGAAAGAAAAGGAATTTCCAGCTAAATTTTGGGGAGAAGCTGTGAGACATGCTGTTTATGTTCTTAATAGACTCCCAACAAGGGCACTAACCGGTGTAACTCCATACGAGGCCTGGAAGGGTGAGAAACCAGATATATCACACATCAGAGTTTTTGGCTGTTTGAGTCACATGAGGGTGCCAAACCAAGGAATGAAAAAACTAGATGATCGAAGTATTCTGGCGATAAATCTGGGAAGGGAGCCTGGTACAAAGGGTTATAGACTGTTTAGCCCAGAAGAGAATAAGATATATGTGAGCAAGGATGTAGTGTTTGAGGAAGAAAAGTGTTGGTTGTGGTCAAATGAAAGGGAGGATGGAAACATTCAAGTGCATTTCCCTCTTGCTGAAGAGTTCAATCAAGCGGGTGATGAGAATGAAAGCAGAGTTTTCGAGACTAATGAAGGCAGACAGTACACTTCAGAAAGTAGCGAGATGTCTGAGACTAGTGCTCCCTCAACAGTACCTAGAACTCCTTCAACTACATCTCCTGCAGCATCTTCATTCCAGAGTACTCCATCTACACGATCATCTATATCTTCGAGGTCAGTTGCATCGAGACTTGATAGTGACAATTATGATGACAGTGTTGAACCGTTGAAAGTTCGCAGGCTGAGCGATATATATAACGATACTGAAGAAGTGGTTCTAAATGAAGAGTTGTATTTGATGGGGACAGAGGAACCTGCAAATTTCAAGGAGGCTTCAAAGGACAGAAATTGGAAAAGGGCTATGGAGGCTGAGATCGATTCAATTGAGAAAAATGCTACGTGGAAGCTTACTGAGATACCTGCAGGGCAGAAAATAATTGGATTGAAGTGGATTTTCAAACTTAAGAAAGATGCAGCTGGGAATGTAGTGAAGCACAAGGCCCGTCTGGTGGCAAAAGGGTACACTCAAGAGCACGGAATCGACTATGAGGAAGTGTTTGCTCCTGTCACACGCCTTGAGACTGTACGAATGCTATTGGCTCTGTCAGCAAAGAACTCGTGGCAAGTTCATCACCTGGACGTGAAAACTGCTTTTTTGAATGGAGAAATAACTGAAGATGTATATGTTGCACAACCAGAAGGGTTTGAAGTCAGTGGGAAGGAACACTTAGTGTATAAATTGGTGAAGGCATTGTATGGTTTAAAACAAGCACCACGTGCGTGGTATGCAAAATTGAATTATAGCTTGGAGAGTTTGGGTTTTAAAAGATGTCCCTATGAAAATGCTGTCTACACGAGGGGAAAAGGAAAGGATTGTTTAATAATTGCAGTCTATGTAGACGACATTTTGATCACTGGTGCAGATGTGCAGAAGATTGATGAGTTTAAGCAACAAATGGGAAGGAAATTCGACATGACTGATCTGGGAAAGCTCGGTTACTATCTGGGAATCGAGGTGAAACAGGAAACTGGATATATTGAGTTAAAACAGTCAGGGTATGCAGTTAAATTGTTAGAAAGGGCAGGCATGGGCGACTGCAATCCCACTAAATATCCAATGGATCCAAAGGAGCAGATTTCTAAGGATGAAAGGGGACGTGAGGTTGATACAACAATGTACAAAAGCTTAGTAGGAGGGCTACGATACCTGGTAAACACTCGACCAGACTTAGCTTTTTCTGTTGGGATTGTAAGTCGTTATATGGAACGACCAACTACATTACATTTGAATGCAGTGAAGAGGATTCTTCGTTATGTCAAGGGAACACTACATTTTGGATTGATTTATAATCAACATAATGGAAACAATGTAGTCACTGGTTACTCTGATAGTGATCTAGGTGGAACTATTGATGACAGACGGAGTACAAGAGGAATGGCTTATTATCTGAATGAAAGCTTAATATCGTGGGTTTCTCAGAAGCAAAGGGTAGTGGCTTTGTCGTCCTGTGAAGCAGAATTCATTGCTGCCACAGCAGCTGCTTGTCAAGGAATTTGGGCGAAGAATGTTTTGAGTCAGATTACAGGCGATAAACTCAGTCCAGTAGTGCTGTTTATTGACAATAAGTCAGCAATTGACCTAGCTAAAAATCCTATGTTTCATGGAAGAAGCAAACACATCGACATACGGTTTCATTTTATTCGAGAATGTGTAGGACGTGGAGATGTCATTGTGAAGCATGTTAGTGGTGTTCAGCAGCGAGCAGATGGGTTGACAAAAGCCCTTGCAACAATCAAGTTTGAGAAGATGCGCAACCTGCTGGGAGTTAGGGAGTTAGAGAAATAAGTTTGAGATTAAGGGAGGAAATGTTGATGTTAATCTCAAACTTGTAATAAATTAATTAGCGTGTGTTATGTTTTATTATGTCTGGTACTTGCATGACTGAGTCAAGCTAGTCTGTTGCTAGTCAGTTAGAGTCTTAGTAGGAGATCTTATCAATAAGTTAGAAGTAGAGTCTATCTAGTAGTTGAGTTGTTTGTGATCCTGGTTTGTAGGATTGTTAGTTGCATTGTTCTTTCTATATATTCTGTATTAAGCTCATGAATAAAATCAAGTCTTTTGGGAGTACCAATCTGCTCTTGTGTATCAGTCTCATATAAACACATATGCGTAGCTTTTATATGTAACATCATTTCGGTCATCACGTAACATACCATATGATCCACCGAAAGTGCACTGGACTTAGCAAATAACCTAATCCCAAGGGCCCTGACATCTTAATTTAATCATAACAGCATCCAACAAGCAGCTTATGGTATAAACTAAGAGGCAGATAACACAGAAATACAAGTAGAATTGGATTTGCCCCTGCCGATGGCACACAGAAATGCGTACCTACTCAGAAATGCATGCAATTAATGACTGCCAGTAGTTGTAATCATAGTGTCAAATCCCCAGAACCAGGACATCTTAACTAGCTCATAACCCATTAACAAGCAGCTAAAAATGCAGACTTAAAAGCCCGTAATCAGATAATAGCAAAGTGATAACCTGGCGTGCTCCTACTTTCCATGTTGGATTTGCAGAACCAGCAGGAATAACACTCTTCACTCATCACCTATAGTGACCTTAAAAAGACCCGTAGCAACCTCATGAATACTTAATTCAGTACTCCTGCTTCAGATAATTTAGTATCCGCGAAAGTTCCCACCCTACCAAAATGTATTTTCAACCAATGGTACCACCTCATCAATTTTATTTTTAATATTGGCTACGATTTTCTACTAGGATTAAGATTATAAGTGCGCTTGTCTCAGATTTAGCCGTGCTTTCCTGTAGCTGGTGGTTGGGTGACTACAAAACAATACCAGGAGGGGGGTTTGAACCCGCGGCGCCTCCGGCGTGAGAATGAGAGCAGGCCTTGGAAGATAAAATCGAGAGGTAGAGTATCTAAAAATGTGGTGGGGTGTGTGTATGATTATAAGTGTAGGTAGAATGTAACCCCTAAACCTTCTTCTCTTGGTCTATTTTAGGCCAAGGATTAGGGTTTAGGGGTTGGTACCTTCAATCATGAGCGTTGGATCCTAGGTAGGTAGGACACCTGGGTTCGCGGATGCATGACATGTGTCTAGGGGAATAATTGTGGAAAAGTGTGTCAGGCACCTTTTGGAGTGTGACATCCTCATTCTTGGATTATGCTCATTATTGGTAATCATTAGCTGTCATTATCAAATAGAACCCTTGATGATGATTGAGATTCACGATGTCACGTGTTTTGTCCACATGACACCCACGGGTCCGGATTCATTAGTAAGGGGAGTTCCGGGCTTGATGGTACTCGAGGGTCCGGGCTCCTTGTGGAAACTAGCATATCATCATCCACTGTTGAATCATAATAAGATAATGTTTCACTATTAAAAATTTCAAAATACAGCTAAATTATACAATGCATTGAAGGAACAGATAAACAACAATCAATTTCTCCTACAGTAGAGGAATGCTTTCTTTATGGTTGAAGAAACTTTCAGGGTCAACTACAGACTTAATCTCAACCAACCTGTCAAAATTATTTTAGTAGTATCTTTTCCCCCATTGACTTGGTTCTTCATATGTCTTGCTTCTTGTTCCAAGATCAAGATCCCTATAATTCACGTATGAAGTTCTAGGATTCTTGGTAACAAAAGCACCATAGTATTCAAACAAATCATTGATCCATTTCATATTTGCTTCCTGGTTTTCACTTATAAACACACCAATGTTGATCATGTACAACACACGGTCTATGTGGAAATGGAAGTGCAGACTCGGCAAAGTCGTTCATTCTCCCACCAAATGGTGTGTATTGAATGAGTGTTGTTCTTACTGGTTGATTCAATATTTCAACCACATTTCCCATAGACCATTGATTGCCTCCAAAGACATTGGTTGTTTTCTGAAACTTGACTTCCATTGAAACTAAATCTTGGAATAGCTGTTTTATTAAGTAATATCTTTGGATCCGTCCCTAATGTAAAATTGTAAAACAGAGGGGCCGTTTTGATCCAACTGAGCTCGATGCAATCTTCTTTCGCTAACCCTAACTCTGGGAAAGTTTTCATGCATGATTGGTAGTAAAGCATTGAAAGGCATATGACTCAGCCTATTTGTAGTTCGAGGATCCTAATCCAATTAAACTAGATTGTAATAAGTAAATATTATCAACTATCACAGGAATCTCAGAAGATGATAACTGTCAGAAGAAAAATCAACAAGTCAATCTATAGTTTTGATGTTTTACAATGGAAGAAGATTCAGTTGTCTGATCAAGCCTCAGGGTAGCATTGAAACACATGGATTCATTTAAAGGACAAAGATTTCTATAAGTGATAAGAAACAATATCAGTACAGAATGATTGAAGAGAGTGAAGAGAAGAAAAAGACCACAGTTTAAAGTCAAGATGAAGAACAGAAATTGGAGTTAGTCGTACATGAACCAGACAGTACATCGAGCGTCAACAACGATCCAGTTCATATTATCTCAACTGGATAGTCATATCTCATTCAAGAGATAGTTACACCGAAAGTTATATTGGGATGGATTGTCATATCTAGTTCAACAGACTGTCATATCAAGTATTAAGGATAGTTATACCGAAAGTTATATTGGAAGAGACTGTCATATTACTTGCAGTGGATAGTCATACCGAATGTCATATTATTGTTAACTGATTGTTATATCAGTTGAAACAAAGCAATATGACTGTGGCTGTGCTATAAAAGACAGAAGATTGCAAAAGAAGCAGAATCATCCAAATATAACAGTATATACTTACACAGCAGCCTATCTCTCTCTCTCTCTCAAGCTCAAGAACACATACAAATTAATTTCTGTAAATTCAAGTTCATCTCATTTGTAATATTCTATCCAGTGGAACTTGTTTACTTGTGATTCTTGTACTACTAGCGAATTAAGTTTCCTAGTTCACAACTTGATATCTTGATTTTTATTAACTAAATTAGAAAAGTTCATGTCGAATTTTCTAATTAGTTATTAATTACTTGATAATCATTTGCACTGATTTTGTAACACCCATCAAGTTAATATATTGTTATATTCAACTTGAAATTTGTGTTATATTATTCCACACAAATTTGTTTAAGATAAATTTTATTTAAAGAACAAATTTCGAGGAAATGATATAGATTGTATTCAACCCCCCCTTCTACAATCTTATTGGACCTAACAATTGGTATCAGAGCTTATTGATTGATACACAAATCAAGATCCTAATTTTATTCCGTCAAAAATCTATCTCGAATTTTTAACTCACTTAAAAATTCATCATGTCTTCAAAAGGCATTGTTAAGATTCCCATGTTTAATAAGGACAATTATGCAATGTGGAAAAATAAAATGGAGTTGTTTCTTGATGTCACAAATTCTAAATATTTGGGTGTTCTACAGAATGGACCTATAATTCCAACAGAACATGTAACTGAATCTATCGTTGGAGGAATTGTTGTAACACCTGCATCAACTAGTCCAAAGCCTGCTGCTTCTTTTACTCCTGATGAAAAAGAGGACGCTGGACTAGATAAGAATTTGAGACTTATTCTAATAGATTCCCTGGATGCTGTGATGTACAGTCATGTGATGAATTGTAAAACTGCAAAGCACATGTGGGAAACTATTGAGACTATTAATGAAGGAACTGATGAAGTCAGGGAAAACAAACTTCAAATTTTAACGTCTGAGTATGAACACTTTAGAGCTGGCCCTAATGAAGGCATTCAGGAAGTGTTTGAAAGGTATAACAAGATAATCAACAACTTGCAAGTTCATGGCAAGCAATATACACAGAAGGAGATTAATATGAAGTTTTTGTTGACGATGCCCACTCATCTTTAACACAGGACAATGGCCATCAGAGAATCAAGAGATTTGAATAAGATTGCTCTTGAAAGGTTGTTTGGTGTTCTGAAAACCTATGAACTGGAACATGTACAGCAGAGGGAGGTTTCTGGTAAAGGAAGAGTGCCAAGTTCATCTACAGCTCTTGTAGTTGAGGCACCTAAGGAAGTGGAAGCTAAGGTTGTTCTACCTTACAGCTCAGACAAGGAACAGACTAAAGTAGAACTTGGTCAGACACCACCTACTCAGGATGGTGGAGAATTTTACTCACTTGAAGAGCTATATCAACTGGAAGATGAATCAATGGCATTGATGGTAAGGCAAATTGGCAACTTTAGATTCAGAAGAAATCCAAAGTACAGGTTCAAGTCAAATAACAGATTCCAGAGAGGAGGCTCTTCTTCCTCTAGTAACGGGGGAGGATACAAAACTGGATCTGTTGACAGAAGCAAGTTTCGGTGCTTCAACTGTAATGAATTGGGGCACTTTGCCACTGAATGTCAGAAACCCAAGCAAACTCAAAGAAGAGACTTTGCTGTTGAGAAGAAGAAACCTGGAAAAGCCTATGTTGCGGCTGGTAAGAGTTGGGATGACACGGACAGCGAAGATGAAGAATACGGAAATCTTGTGCTGGTGGCAAATGATGAAGCATCTGATCATCATAACAAACCGGTAATTCTTACTGACACTAAGTTGATTCGTAGTCTATATAATTCCTTAGGTAATGCACAAACTGGATATAATAGACTAGATCTGCTAAGCACTAAACTTGGCAATGAAGTGTCAGAATTAAAAAAGGTGCATATTAATCAAGATCAACAAAGAGATGAAATAGCAATGCTTCATAAAAAGGAGAAATCTATTCTAGAAGTTGTAGGCAAACAAATGGCTAGAATTACTGAACTTGAAACACAGGTCAGGTGATAAGTGGATTTTATATCCACTTGGATCGCTTAATTTCGGCTTAAATTGATTGTCTTGGACTCAAGTTGTTGTAGTTTTGATGTGTTTTGCTTAGTTGTGCAGAATTACGAGAATGTTGACTAAGGTGGATGCTTCTATAATTTTTGGGGAATTAATTGATTAAAATTCGGATTTTCGAGAAGGGTTGCGCAGTTTACACTGTTTTGGCCATATCTTGAGTTCTAGAAGTCCGTTTGAGGCCCGTAAGCAGTCCACGCGAAGATAACGAGAATCTCTATCATTCTAAGGTGGTCCAGAGGTCCAATTACGTTTGGAACGTTCCTAGAAATCTGAAGAAAAGTCAGCCACGAATTTTCCTTAAAAACAGAATCAATTTAGGAAACGTATCTTGCAGAAATTCTATTATAATTCTGTTTTTATATTTTCTTGCTGGGCAAGACTTGGAGTGCCTATATAAACACATCCTACCATGTAATTTGTATCAGATTTTTATTATTGTAACGTAGAACTGCAAGAGAGAAGAGTGGAGAAGGATTCAAGCTCGGTGACAAGCAAAGATCTAGATCTACTTCATCTTTTGTATACTTTGGATAATAGATTTGTTTTCTCAACTCTTGTTTTTATTAATATTATTACTTCTTTTATTTATATCTTGTTTTATACCATGTTTTCATTGAATCCCATGGTGACGAAAGGTTTAACTATGAACTAATCGTTGTCATGGGATCCTAATGGATTTATCTATGTAGCCTAGTAGTTTATATGCTTTAAAGATTTATGTGTGGTGAATTCTTGATATCCTCGTATGGTTGTGTTTCATGTATTTAGATGCGTCGCGAACATCTAATTTGTTAATCTCTTGCTAAACGAGAGTGGATCGTGAGATTTAGAACTTGCCATGCTAGCATAGGATAGGTTGATGTTTTATCATCATGATTTGTGGCGTAAATAGAGATATTATGATACCCTATGTGATCTATGTGGATAACTTGCACTTAAACCTCTATGTTTTCAAATTCTATAGAGATATAGGGTCTAAACATAATAGGTGTCTACTCATCTTCTATCTATTTTGTGGATGCATGCGTAGTTTGGTATTAGTATATCGAGAGATAGCTTTTACTTGTTTTGTGTTATCCGATCAGATATCAAAATCATCACATGTATTGATTAAAGGCTGCGACTCTAAGTGAAGTAGATAATGAAATTAGGATTCCATGTTTTATCTCATATAAGTAATTCATATTAAATTCTCATTAGTTAATTATTCTTAGTTAAATAATTTGCATCCTAGTTAATTTAGATAATTAAAACCTCATTCTTGTTATTTGTCTTAACAGTGGATTAAAACCAAACATTGTTGCATAGGCATATTTACTGATTGAAACTTAACCAGATCTCTGTGGAACGAACTTTAATTATATTACTTGTGACTACGTGCGCTTGCGTAATTTTGTGCTAACAAGTTTTTGGCGCCGCTTCCGGGGATCATCGGTGTTTTGTTTAGTTTATGTGCTTGTCATCAGTGGTCGTTAGCGTTCACTGACTCGGATTTCTTACTTAGTTGTTTGTTTCGTGGTGTTTTCAGGTACTTGAACGTGTATGCGAACACGTTTGCAGGCTCGTAAGGAAAAACTGGCAGAAGACGGTCTTGTAGTAGATAATCAGAAAGAGGAACTTGAAACTACTGTAGAGATGGCAGATTTACCAGCAGCAGTCAAGGTTTTGAAGGACTATTCGCAGCCAAAGATTACTGACATACAATCTAGTATTGTCAGGCCAGCTATTGCAGCGAATAACTTTGAGATCAAGCCGAGCACAATTCAGATGGTGCAGAATTCGGTTCAGTTTGGGGGTGCTTCGACAGAGGATCCTAATATGCACATCCGGGACTTTATCGAGATCTGCGACACTTTCAAATTTAATGGTGTGTCGGATGATGCTATCAAGTTGAGGCTTTTCCCATTCTCCTTAAGGGATAAGGCTAAGGGCTGGTTACATTCTCTACCAGCTGGTTCCATTACTACATGGGATGATCTTGCTAAGAAGTTTCTTACTAAATTCTTCCCTATGGCGAAAACTGCAGCAATAAGGAACCAGTTAACTCAATTTCAACAACAATCTGGCGAATCTTTGTGTGAGGCTTGGGAACGTTATAAGGAGATGCTACGAAGGTGCCCTCATCATGGCATGCCTGATTGGATGGTTATTAACGGTTTCTACAATGGGTTGGGAGCACAGTCTAGGCCTTTGCTAGATGCAGCATCAGGTGGAGCTCTGTGGGCGAAGAGCTATGAGGAAGCTTATGATTTATTGAGATGATGGCTGCTAACGAATATCAAAATCCAACACAGAGGCTTTCTCAAGGTAAGGTAGTAGGTGTTCTTGAAGTTGACACAGCTGCAGCTATTGCAGCTCAGTTGAAGGCTCTTTCGATGAAGGTGGATTCTCTTACTAATTATGGAGTTCAGCAGGTTGCTAGTGTTTGTGAGCTATATGCGGGCGCACATGAAACGAATCAGTGTGCTATCTCTTCTGAATCAGCACAGTTCGTAAGTAATTTTCAGAGACCTGCTGCACCAGTACCAGCCACCTATCATCCAAACAACAGGAATCATCCTAACTTCAGCTGGAGCAACAACCAAGGTGCTCAACAACCTCAGCCCTATCAGCAATTTCAGGGTCAGCAAGCTAGGCCATTCAATCAAGGTTATCAGCAGCAGTATGCTCCAAAGCAATCATATCAACCTCCGGGATTTCAGCAGCAACAACCCCAGGCTCATGCGGGGCAATCTTCTAATGAAAAATCAGATGATGTGTGGATAGCGTTAAAAAACCTACAAGCTGGTCAGAAGCTCTTGGAAACTCAGATAGGACAGATTGCAAGTGCCTTACTTAGTAGGCCTCAAGGAACTCTTCCTAGTGATACGGAAGCAAATCCAGGTAGAAGGGACAACAAGGAGCAGGTAAAGGCTGTGACCTTAAGATCGGGAAAGGTGACATCAGATCCTAAGTCAGTAGCTAAAGAGGATGAAGAAGTGCAGAATCAGCAAGTCGGAAAACCTGCGGTGCCTGACAATGAGAAATCTGACTTAGTAGCTGAAGAGCTGGATGGTGAAGTAGAGAAGAGCAAGGAACCTGTTGAAAATTCTGTGGAGAAGTCGACGAACAACACTCAGATTTATCCTCCTCCTCCATATCCTAGAAGACTCCAGAAGCAGAATTTGGATACAAGGTTTGCTAAGTTCTTAGAGGTGTTCAAGAAGTTGCATAGTAAAATTCCTTTTGCGGAAGCTCTTGAACAGATGCCGAGCTATGCCAAGTTCATGAAGGGTATTCTCTCTCGTAAATTGAAGCTTGATGCATTAGAGACCGTTGCCTTAACGGAAGAATGTAGTGCCGTTCTGCAACAAAAGTTGCCTCCGAAGCTAAAGGATCCGGGTAGTTTTACTATTCCATGCACTATTGGTAATCTATTCTTTGAAAAGTGCTTGTGTGACTTGGGAGCCAGCATCAATCTCATGCCCTTGTCAGTATTCTTGCAACTTGGTCTACCGGGTCCAAAGCCAACTAATATCTTGTTATAGTTGGCCGATCGTTCAATTACTTACCCTAGAGGCATAGTGGAGGATGTCTTGGTGAAAGTTGATAAGCTCATCTTCCCTACTGATTTTGTTATCTTGGATTTCGAGGAAGATAAGAAGATTCCCATAATCTTGGGAAGGCCATTCTTAGCTACGGGTAGTACTTTGATCGATGTGCAGAAAGGAGAGCTCACCATGAGGGTGCAAGACCAGAATGTTACTTTTAACGTGTTCAATGCAATGAAATTTCCCACGGATGAGGAAGAATGCTTGATGGTGGATTTGGTTGATTCTGCGGTTACTACAGAGATGGAGCAATTGCTTAAGTCAGATTCTTTGGAGAGAGTGCTAATTGGTGATTCTGATTTTGAAGATGAGGAAGTAGCCGAGCAATTGCAACAATTAAATTCAGCTCCATGGAAGAGGAAATTTGACTTACCATTTGAATCTTTGGGGTTAGGAGAACCGAGAAATTCTGAGGGTCGTCTTAAACCATCTATTAAGGAAGCTCCTACACTTGAACTCAAACCATTGCCCGAACACTTGAGGTATGCGTTTCTTGGTGATGCATCTACATTACCGGTTATTATTGCTTCTAACTTGTCAGGTAGTGAAGAAGACAAGCTCTTGCGAATTCTGAGAGAGTTCAAATCAGCCATTGGCTGGACTATAGCGGATATCAAGGGAATCAGCCCTTCTTATTTCATGCACAAAATTCTGCTAGAGGAGGGAGCTAAGCCTACTGTTGAGCATCAGCGGAGACTTAATCCGATTATGAAAGAGGTGGTGAAGAAGGAAATTCTAAAGTGGCTTGATGCGGGTATTATCTATCCTATCTCAGACAGTTCTTGGGTGAGCCCGGTTCAATGTGTGCCAAAGAAAGGAGGCATGATAGTTGTTGCTAATGAAAAGAATGAGCTCATCCCTACTCGAACAGTCACGGGGTGGAGAGTTTGCATGGACTACATGAAGCTCAACAAATCCACGAGAAAAGATCACTTTCCTCTGCCATTCATTGATCAGATGCTAGACAGGTTGGCGGGACATGAGTATTATTGCCTCCTTGATGGTTATTCAGGCTACAATCAGATTTGCATTGCTCCAGAAGATCAAGAGAAGACCACATTCACATGTCCTTTTGGTACCTTTGCTTTCCGACGGGTTTCTTTCGGACTTTGTGGCGCTCCTGCCACTTTTCAAAGGTGCATGATGGCTATTTTCTCAGACATGATTGGCTCGAATGTGGAGGTTTTTATGGATGACTTCTCAGTTTTTGGTACTTCATATGACGAGTGCTTGCATAATCTTGGCTTGGTTTTGAAACGTTGTGTGGAGACTAACTTGGTGCTTAATTGGGAGAAGTGTCACTTCATGGTGCGAGAGGGAATTATTCTTGGGCACAAGGTATCTGGTAGAGGACTTGAGGTGGATAGGGCCAAGGTGGAAACAATCGAAAATCTTCCTCCACCTATCTCTGTTAAAGGAATTCGCAGTTTTCTGGGTCATGCGGGGTTCTATCGGCGATTCATCAAAGACTTCTCAAAAATTTCTAAACCCTTGTGCAATCTCTTGGAGAAGGATGTTCCTTTCAAGTTTGATGATGAGTGCCTTGCAGGTTTTGAGCTCTTGAAGAAGAAGTTGACTACTACACCAGTCATTACCGCACCTAATTGGGAGGAACCGTTCGAACTTATGTGTGATGCTAGTGACTATGCTGTTGGAGCTGTGCTTGGTCAAAGGAAGGATAGAATTTTTCATGTGGTTTACTATGCTAGTAAAACCCTCAATGATGCACAGCTGAACTACACTATTACGGAGAAGGAGTTACTAGCAGTTGTCTATGGTTTCGAGAAATTCAGGTCTTATTTGCTTGGTACGAAGGTGATTGTGTATACGGATCATGCTGCAATTTGATATCTCATGTCGAAAAAGGATTCAAAGCCTAGATTGATTCGTTGGGTGCTTCTGTTGCAAGAATTTGATGTGGAAATCAAGGATAGGAAAGGCACGGAAAATCAAGTAGCGGATCATCTCTCACGCTTAGAGGACCACGGTAAGGATTGACATAACAAATCTCTTATTAATGAATCTTTTCCAGATGAGCAGCTTTTTGGAGTGCAAGGTGAAGAGCCATGGTTTGCAGATTATGTGAACTATTTGGTTAGCAATGTTACTCCTCCGGAATTTTCTTATGCTTAAAAGAAGAAGTTTCTGCATGATGTGAAGTGGTACCGTTGGGACGAGCCATTCTTGTTTAAGCTTGGTGTGGATCAGATTTTGAGGAGGTGCATTCCGTATAGTGAAACCGAAAGTATTTTGCATGATTGTCATTCTACCACATATGGAGGCCACTATGGTGGTGATAAAACAGCTCAGAAAGTACTTCAAGCAGGATTCTATTGGCCAACTCTGTTTAAAGATTCTCATAGGTTTGTGATGAGTTGTGATCGATGTCAAAGGGTTGGTAATATTTCTAGGAGGAACGAGATGCCTCTTAGTACGATCCTTGAAGTTGAGATTTTTGATGTATGGGGAATAGATTTCATAGGTCCGTTTGTTTCGTCTTGCAACAATCAGTACATTCTCTTAGCAGTGGATTACGTGTCTAAATGGGTCGAGGTGAAGGCTTTACCGACCAATGATGCTAAGGTGGTGCTGAACTTTCTTCACAAGCAGATTTTCACACGTTTTGGAACTCCACGAGCTATAATCAGTGATGAGGGGACACACTTCTGTAATCGTCAATTTACTGCTATGATGGCAAGGTATAATGTGACTCACCGTGTTGCCACAGCTTATCATCCTCAAACTAATGGTCAAGCGGAGGTTTCGAATCGTGAGATCAAGAGAATTCTCGAGAAAGTGGTAAATCCATCAAGGAAGGATTGGTCTTTGAAGTTAGACGAAGCGGTTTGGGCATATAGAACTGCTTATAAGACACCCCTAGGTATGTCTCCTTATCAGTTGGTATTTGGTAAGGCTTGTCATTTGTCGGCAGAGTTAGAGCACAAGGCCTATTGGGCGTTGAAGAAGTTAAATTTGGATATCACCGCTGCGGGTGAGAAGCGTCTACTTCAGTTGAATGAGCTCGAAGAATTTCGTGAGCAGGCTTACGAGAATGCTAAGATGTACATGGAGAAAGTGAAGAGGTGGCATGATAGGAAGTTGGTGCATAAGTCGTTTGTGTCAGGCCAACAGGTTTTGCTTTATAATTCTCGCTTTAAACTTTTTCCGGGTAAGCTCAAATCAAAGTGGTCGGGTCCGTTTACAGTCAAAACCGTGTTTCCACATGGAGCAATGGAGATATTTAGGGGCTCTATTGATGATGCTTTCAAGGTAAATGGACAGAAACTTAAGCCGTATTATGGAGGAATGGTGAACCGCGAGAAGGTTGCCGCCGTTTTATCTTGTTCGTGATTTTCGGAAGAATGTCAAGCTAATGACATTAAACGAGCGCTTCTTGGGAGGCAACCCAAGTGATGTAGTATTGGTTGTATACCCTTGTCTAAAAAAAAAATTAAAAAAAATGAGTGTTGTGAGAGTGTGAAAAAAAAAGAGTGCTGTGAGAGTGTGAAAAAAAAAAACTGTTCTAAAAAAAAAAAAACAAAACAGCAAAACATTTTCACAGAAGGCCACCGCGCGTCTAGCGCTAGCCGCGCCAGCATAACGCAGCACCAGGTCGCGCAACTAGCGCCAGCCGCGCCCCTGCGCGTGTATAACGCAGGACGAACCTGCGCCTCAGGCGCCAACAACGCTTCTTGCGCCAATGAGCACTGCATGCACAAATTCAGTTTGGTTAGATGAGCTTATTTTTTTCCCTTTTATTCATATCTCTTGGCTCATCTTTTATACCACTCAAAATTTAAAAAATCTCAAACCCCATTCCTAATTCAAATTGATTTTCAACCCCATTCCTAATTCAACTTGATTTCCAATCCTAAACAAAACCCAAATCCTTTATTATTTCTACTCTCATCTCCAATATTTATATCTCTTATATATACTTACACCTATACATACACAAACCCATCCATATAAACCCAAAATTCTCAACTTTCATCCATTCAAAGTGCAAGGGAGATTCAAATTCGAATTTTTGGGGATTAATCTAGCAAGTTCACCTCTTAGATTCAATTGGGTAAAATTTTATCTCATCTTTTATTTGAATTTGTGAATTTTGCAAGCTAGGGTTCTTGGTGTGTAATTTGGGGGGTTATTGATTTGGTGAATTGTTTGGAGATTATTGTTATTTGCTTGATATTTGTTGATTATGGCACCTAAGAGACCACGATTAGTGGGTGGTAGTAGTAGTGCTCGTCCATTATCGGATGAGAATGATGTTGTGAGAGATGGAGTGGAAAAATTTGTGAATGAGAATGCTAAGGCGGAGTATGGTAGGTTAGTTTCGAAGGGGGTTATTCAGGAAAGAAGGCTTGTGCCCCGTAGGTATGAGGAGATGGAGGCGATGATTAGTGAGCGGGGATGGACTTATTTTTGTGAGTTTGCTAATGATGCCCCCTTGGATGTGGTTAGGGAGTTTTATAATAATGCTTCGATAGCAAGGAATAACTCCACGGTTGTTAGGGGTCAGAAGGTGGATTATTCACCTCGTGCGATTCGTGCTTTAATTAGGCAACCGCCTAAACCTAGAGGTGCTACGGAATGGGGGAAAAAGACTAGGGATGAGGTTGATCTTGATGCTATCATTAGTGTGTGTTCCGGGTACGGAGTGGAAGTGTAGGTCGGGTACCACCGAGAAAAGGATTTTTCCGGCTACATCATTGTTTATTTTTGCGCGGGCGTGGTTCTTTTTCGTAAGTTCTAATATCATTCCGTCAAGCCATGTGTCCGATGTTACTGTTGATAGAGCTATTCTGTTATTGGGTATTCTCAAAGGTGAGTATGTTGACCTCGGTTACCTTATTAATCAAAATATTCTTCGGTATTTGGGGAGTAATTCGATGGCTAGTATTCCTTATGCTTCTATCATAGCGTACTTGTGTGATACTTCGAAAGTAAAATGGTATAACGGTGAGCCGGTGCATAAACCTATGTCTTCCATTACTGATGCTACTATTGACCGGTTGACGGAGTGGCCGGGCGGCATTCCTCATCCTCGGGGTTTAGGATTTGTTGTTGATGGTGCTGGTGGTCAGGGAGCGGGCGCTCCACCACAGGGTTCTAGGGCACCGGGAGTTGTTATGGCCGGTCCTCCGCGACGTACAGTGGATATGTCGGTTTTTGATACCTATTTTCGTCGCATGACTAGGCGGTTGGATGCTATGCATGTTAGCAGTCACCAGTATTCCGAGGACATGGCCGTAGCTTTGGATGCAGCTTTTCAGTCGCCAGGTACTCCTGTTCAGTGGCCTATATTTGGAGCTCGGACTCCGTACCCTCCGCCTGATTCATCTGATGAGGATGACGACGGTGACGACAGCGAGGACGAGTAGGTATGTTTCTACTATCCCTTGTATTTACTTCCATTCAATGCGGACATTGAATATTTTAAGTTTGGGGGTGGTTTGAGGGATTAGTAGTTGTTGTTGTATTATGTGTTCATGTAGGATATCATGTTTTGCATGCTTAGTAGTAATTCATTCATGTTATGTTCGTATTATTTATGTTTGTTTCATGTAGGGCATTCTGTTTTTGTTTCGTATACCATGTGAGTTCATATTAGTTGCATTTGCATGACATACATATTTCATGATCCCTTAAGACGAGCTAATTCTGATTGGTAGGTAGGTGTCTAATTGAGTGTGGTAATGATGAATAGAGGGTTGACTTATAGTTTCTATGAAATTGACTTATGTGTTACAGAAACAAAACTAATTTCACAGTCTCATTGGGTGCTTTTGGGCTAGGTTAGGGTCATGCTTGTTTGGATGTTTTGAGATTTAATCAGTTGATTATATTTAGAATTTTCGTTATTCCCTTGATGGCCTAGAACACTTAAGTCTAAGTTTGGGGGAAAACAGGGATTTCATGCTTAAATTGTAAATAATTGTCAATAATGGCTAGGCGTCAAATGGCTAGTAGCCGGCTCATAATTATATGAGTAGTCTAGGGTTGGAATTGAGAATTCTCATTCCAGATTGCATAGAAAAAAAAAGAAAAAAAAAGCAGAAAAAAAAGAAAAAAAAAGAAAAAGAAAAAAAAAAAGTCAAAAGTGTCAATTGTTTATATGCAAAATTAACTAGGGTGAGCTCTTTAATACTCGAGCAATTAAGTTCTAGGGGACTTTGTGCCTAGTGACCTAAGACTTTTATAGTCTGGGATCCGCTAACCCAACGCTCGCTACATGGGTATTATTGTATAAGCCTTTTGGGGTCTCATCCATTGCACGGTTAAATAAGCATGCTTGTATATTATGTGGCGTAGTTGTTTAGTGTCTACCTTGGATAAGGATGGAGGTGTTCTTAGGTTATGAAGTGTCTACAGTCTATTCTATTTATAAACCTGTGATTGTCTTGACGAAGAGCATGTATGATTTTTGACCTAGTTTTGGGAGTATTTCTGATGAGCATTGCACACACGCACGTTTCTGTTCATGTATTGTTAGTATACGAGAACTTGGTCGAGCTCTATTTGGATTTAGTTGCATTCTCTAAGATATTTGCTTGCTAGTTGGTTTTGGTTAGTTTGAAGGGGATCGTTGCATTTTCATTGTAGTTGCATTCATGCATTGCATTGCATTAGGTTAAATGGATTTTGTGAGTACATTCGCTATAGGCCCTCACGAGACCTTACTCGTCCACTAGGGCTGCCTAGGGGTTTAAAGGGCTTGTTGCATATGCCAAATGCAACTGTGATCACCTACGAAAGTGGTACTAGTTAGTTAGTTGTAATTGTTTATGCTTGAGGACAAGCATCGGTTTAAGTTTGGGGGTGTGATAAGTGGATTTTATATCCACTTGGATCGCTTAATTTCGGCTTAAATTGATTGTCTTGGACTCAAGTTGTTGTAGTTTTGATGTGTTTTGCTTAGTTGTGCAGAATTACGAGAATGTTGACTAAGGTGGATGCTTCTATAATTTTTGGGGAATTAATTGATTAAAATTCGGATTTTCGAGAAGGGTTACGCAGTTTACACTGTTTTGGCCATATCTTGAGTTCTAGAAGTCCGTTTGAGGCCCGTAAGCAGTCCACGCGAAGATAACGAGATTCTCTATCATTCTAAGGTGGTCTTGAGGTCCAATTACGTTTGGAACGTTCCTGGAAATCTGAAGAAAAGTCAGCCACGAATTTTCCTTAAAAACAGAATCAATTTAGGAAACGTATCTTGCAGAAATTCTATTATAATTCTGTTTTTATATTTTCTTGCTGGGCAAGACTTGGAGTGCCTATATAAACACATCCTACCATGTAATTTGTATCAGATTTTTATTATTGTAACGTAGAACTGCAAGAGAGAAGAGTGGAGAAGGATTCAAGCTCGGTGACAAGCAAAGATCTAGATCTACTTCATCTTTTGTATACTTTGGATAATAGATTTGTTTTCTCAACTCTTGTTTTTATTAATATTATTACTTCTTTTATTTATATCTTGTTTTATACCATGTTTTCATTGAATCCCATGGTGACGAAAGGTTTAACTATGAACTAATCGTTGTCATGGGATCCTAATGGATTTATCTATGTAGCCTAGTAGTTTATATGCTTTAAAGATTTATGTGTGGTGAATTCTTGATATCCTCGTATGGTTGTGTTTCATGTATTTAGATGCGTCGCGAACATCTAATTTGTTAATCTCTTGCTAAACGAGAGTGGATCTTGAGATTTAGAACTTGCCATGCTAGCATAGGATAGGTTGATGTTTTATCATCATGATTTGTGGCGTAAATAGAGATATTATGCTACCCTATGTGATCTATGTGGATAACTTGCACTTAAACCTCTATGTTTTCAAATTCTATAGAGATATAGGGTCTAAACATAATAGGTGTCTACTCATCTTCTATCTCTTTTGTGGATGCATGTGTAGTTTGGTATTAGTATATCGAGAGATAGCTTTTACTTGTTTCGTGTTATCCGATCAGATATCAAAATCATCACATGTATTGATTAAAGACTGCGAATCTAAGTGAAGTAGATAATGAAATTAGGATTCCATGTTTTATCTCATATAAGTAATTCATATTAAATTCTCATTAGTTAATTATTCTTAGTTAAATAATTTGCATCCTAGTTAATTTAGATAATTAAAACCTCATTCTTGTTATTTGTCTTAGCAGTGGATTAAAACCAAACATTGTTGCATAGGCATATTTACTGATTGAAACTTAACTAGATCTCTGTGGAACGAACTTTAATTATATTACTTGTGACTACGTGCGCTTGCGTAATTTTGTGCTAACATCAGGGCTTGTTATAATTCTGTTAAAATTTCCAAAGAGTTTTTTAACAAACAAGCTGTAGAACAAACAATAGGTATAGGGTATGGCTACAATGAAGCTGTTGGATTATTGGGAATAAATTCCCCTAACCTTGTTAGTGCTGAAGAAAGGGGTATACCACATGTACTTAAGAAAGTTAAAGATCCCCTCTTTAAGAAATCTGATGCTGGACCACCAGATATTCTTTCTATGGTCATCCAGGAAGAAATAAGAAATGAAGACAGTGCTAATGGCATAGTTCTCGAAAATGTCAAAACTGCTAAGAAACCAGTTAAGCTTGTTGAGTTAACTAGTTCGTCAAAAAGTAGTTTAAGTGACAATAAGTTGAAAAAGAACAATACCATGTCTGATATGCATACCATGCCTATTATTGATTCATCTCATAAATCTTGTGGTACTTTCAATTGTATGTCTTGTGCTTTTAACAGTATGCGTGCTTATTTTAATGGTAGTTATGCATGTGATAAACAGACTGCTCCTCGACAACATATGAACAGGAACAATAATGTTCGATCAAAGACTGCTATTCCTCCTCAAGTTAGGAGAGAGACATTTGTACCTAAGACTAAACAAAGGGTTACTAAGAATGTTTACCAGGTCAAATGTCCAGTCAATGACATAATTGTTATTGCTGCTAAAGAAACATAGATACCCAAGATAAAATAAAAGATTTTCAAATCTGTTTATAAGGTTAAATGCTTAGTGATTAAAGATGTTAAAGTTAAAAATGTTGTTTTGCCTGATAAAGGTCAATACTTTAAATCCGCAGGACCCAATCAAATTTGGGTTCCGAAGAAGGTTTACTCTGTTTGTCATTGCAGGGTGTTAAACAGGTTGAACGAGTAACCTAGATCTTGGATAGTGGATGTTCAAGACATATGACTGGAGACAGAACCCTGCTGACAAATGTGGTGGAGAAAGCCGGCCCAGTAGTTACCTTTGGAGATAACAGCAAAGGTAGAACTGATGGATATGGCAGACTTGAAGCTGGAAATGTTAACATTGAAGAAGTGTCCTTTGTAAAAGGACTTGAGCATAATTTGCTCAGCATCAGTCAATTCTGTGACAAGGGATTTGAAGTCTACTTTAACAAAAAGAATTGTCTGATTTCACACAAAAGAAGTGAACAACCATCTCTAACGAGAGTCAGAAAAGGAAACTTGTATGTAGCCAACATGAAAACTGGAAGCACTGAAGAAATCAATTACTTCTATTCTAAATCATCCACAGATGAAAGCTGGCTATGGCACAAGAAACTTTCTCACCTGAATTTCAAAACAATGAATTATTTGGTTAAATGGTGAGAGGTTTACCCTCTATGGAATTCACACAGGAAGGACTATGTGATGCCTGTCAAAAAGGCAAACTAAAAAGGGCAACTCACAGGAGCACTAATATATCTTCAATAACTGATACTTTACAGTTACTTCACATGGATCTATTTGGTCCAGTGAATGTGATGTCTATGTCAAAGAAAAGATATGCTCTTGTGATTGTTGATGATTTTTCAAAGTACACATGGGTCTTGTTCCTGAATTCTAAAGATGAGACTCCACAACTGGTGATTGATCACATCAAGTTAAATGAGCTGGATTCCAAGTATCCAGTGAGGGCTATAAGGTTAGACAATGGAACTAAATTCAAGAATGCAATTCTGAATGACTTTTGTACTGAAAAGGGTATATCCAGACAATACTTAGCTCCAAGAACTCCTCATCAAAATGGGGTAGTTGAAAGAAAGAATAGAACCTTGATTGAAGTTGCACGTACTATGTTAAGTGAATCAAGGCTTCCATTGTACTTTTGGGCTGAAGCTGTCAACACTGCTTGCTATACTCAGAATCGAACTCTTATCAACAAAGACTTGATTAAAACACCCTATGAAGCCATGAATGAAAAGAAACCAACACTCAAATACTTTCATGTATTTGGAGCAAAATGCTTTGTACTTAAAGAAGGAGACGATCAAGGTGGAAAATTTGAAGACAAAGCACATGAAACAATTTTTGTTGGTTATGAAAGAAGAGCTTATAAGGTGTATGTGATTGAACATCGAAAGATGATGGATAGTGTCAATGTAACATTTGATGACACTAAACTCCTTAGTATCCAAACTGAAGATTCATCTGAAAAGCTATCTTTTGAAGATATGACAGATCTAGATTCAGATGGTGATAGTCCACTTGATGTTTTTGCTGATGCTAATGACAACAATGTCAATGATGAGATTGATCAGAATAATGGTGGTGAAAATTATGATAATATTGAAAATACCACTCATACTTCTGAACACTCATCTAATCATCCTGGCAACAACTCAGGGGGAGTTAATGAAGGATCTACTAGTCATACTCAACATCATAATGAAGAACAAGGCGAATCATCATGACTAAATCTTCCCAGACAGACTGTTTGGAATAGAGCTCATCCTTTTGAGCTAAACGTTGGTGATCCAGATGTTGGTGTAAAGACTAGAAGAGCTTTGCGAAATCAGTGTAATTATTCATGGTTTCTATCTGAAATGGAACCTAAGAAAACTGAAGAAGCTCTTTCAGATCCTGATTGGGTGATTGCTATGCAAGATGAACTCAATCAATTTAAACAACAAGAAGTATGGAAGCTGGTACCCAGACCTACAAATAGAACAGTGGTTAGTACTAGGTGGGTATTCAGAAACAAACTTGATGAAGATGGCACAGTAAAAAGAAATAAAGCAATACTGGTAGCAAAAGGTTACTCACAATCTGAAGGCATTGACTATGATGAGACCTATGCTCCAGTGGCTAGACTTGAAGCCATTAGGATATTCTTGGCATTCGTTGCCTTTTCTAACTTTAACGTTTATAAAATGGATGTCAAGAGTGCCTTTCTGAATGGTAAGCTGGATGAAGAGGTATATGTAGAACAGCCACCTGGTTTTGATGATCCAGATCTATTGGATTATGTCTACTTTCTCTTCAAGGCTATTTATGGTCTTAAGCAAGCACCAAGGAAATGGTATGACACTCTCTCTGAATTTTTACTTGACAATGAATTTACTAGAGGTGTCATAGACAAAACTCTCTTCACAAAGAAACATAAGAATGATACAATATTAGTCCAAATCTATGTGGACGATATAATATTCGGGTCTGCTAATGATCTTCTTTGCAAGAAATTTGCTAAGTTAATGCAGGGTAAGTTTCGAATGAGCATGATGGGTGAGCTGAAGTTCTTTCTTGGATTGCAAGTAAGTCAAAGGACAGATGGAATATTTATCTGTCAATCCAAGTATGTCAAAGAGCTTCTCAAGAAATATCAAATGGAGGACTCATCTTCAACAAGAACACCATCATCCACAGCGGTCAAATTTGGAGCATGTGAAAATTCTGCCAAGGTAGATATCACAAGCTACAGAGGTATGATAGGCTCATTACTTTACCTTACTGCAAGTAGACCTGATATTATGCATGCTACGTGCTTGTGTGCAAGGTTCCAATCGGATCCTAGAGATGTTCATCTCATTGCTGTTAAACGAATCCTGAGATATCTTAAGGGTACGCCTAACTTAGGCATCTGGTACCCTAAAGATTCTGGTTTTAACCTTGTTGGATATACAGATTCAGATTATGCAGGAAGTGTTGTAGACAGAAAAAGCACATCTGGGAGTTGTCAATTCCTAGGTGGAAGACTTGTTTCCTGGTATAGTAAGGAACAACAGACAGTTTCCAACTCAACAGCCGAAGCTGAATACATCGCTGCTGGAAGCTGCTGTGCTCAGATCTTACGGATTAGGAATCAACATAGAGACTATGGCTTTGTATTAAACAATATTCCTATTTTGTGTGATAATACAAGTGCCATAGCAATCTCCAACAATCCTGTGCAGCATACGAGAACAAAACACATTGACATCAGGTATCATTTTATTCGAGAGCATGTCATGAATGGTACCGTGGAATTACTTTTTGTACCTACGAAAGAACAAACAGCAGATATTTTTACTAAGTCTCTTGACGAATCCACATTCACCAGACTTGTTGGTGAATTGGGTATGTTAAATAGTCATAGTAATTAAACTAGTTAATATCTGAAGTTTGATCTTTAATAATTTACAAGTGATTGATGTGTTTATGTTTGTTATTGAAATCACTTGTATAATTATTGTATCAACTTATACTTTTGCTTGTTTATTCTTAAATCATTGTCATTATCTTCTTTATATATTTCTAATTACTTCTTTTAATTTTAGAGTAATTCATTTTCTTTAAAAATATTTTTCTCAAATTTTACAAGCTGTAATTTATGAGAAATCTATTTTTCTTGAAAATGTCATTATTTTAAAATCAGTGTCATTATTTTTGATGTTTAATAAATTATATTTTCTTTTTGAATAATTTTCTATATGGAAATTATTTTATTAGAAAATATATAGATTTATTAATTCACCATAAATAATTATGTAAATATTTAGTATTTTATTTTTATTTGATTTGTAGTGTTTGTCCTTTTGTTATTAATGATTGATTTCGTAAAAAGGACTACCTATGATCGTTTTAATAATTTTTATTATGTCTGCTAATATTAGTGTAAATCAATGTGTTATTTATAGTTTATTAATTAATAATTAAATTGCTTTATTATTAGAATATGTTAACTGTAAATATCCTGTTAATATTAGAATGTTAGGATAGTTATATTAATTGTTTTGTTAAATATAACAATTGGTATAAAAATCCATCTGATTGTTATATTCAATTTTTTATTGTTATATTAATTAGTTTTATAATAAACAGTTAGTTTTATTGTTAATATAACTCTAGATATAACTAATCATTTAGATAGTCATATTACTACTTTCTCTCAATGTAACTTTAGTTATTGTATAGTTATATTAGTGTTGTTACTCGAAATATAACTATCGATATAACAATTCTACTGATTGTCATATTTTGTGTTTTTCGATAGTCATATTGTTATTTAGCTGTTATATAACTATCAGTATAGGATAGGTATATTACGTTTAAACGCAATATAACTATCAGTATGACTATCAACCGATAGTCATATTACAGTTGTTTTGTACTTAAGCCGGTTGTTATACTCAATAGTCATATCAGTCTATTCTCTAAAATTAGCGTGTTAAGTCACCTAATACTCACGGTCGATATATACATATATACACGTGACTTTGAGTCGAATTGCTACCCAAATTTAGTCTTGAAATCACACTGCAATCACGATTCTAAGAACAACAATCAATTACCCAGTCTATTATCTTCAAAACCACGGTTTAAATGTAAGATTTGGTTGAGTTTTGGTGATTTTGGTTTGAAACCTTCGAATTCTCGATCTAAAATTCAAGAGGAATGGTTGTGATTTTTCAAAAACTAAAAATATAATTGTGTTTGTGCTGATATGGAGATCATTGTCTCAAATTTTCAGAATTTTTGGTGAAGAAGAATCGATTTTTCGAATTTTTAGTAATTATTAATTCGAATTTTGTGAATTAATTAGTTTAATTGTTGAATTTTGCAGATTCCATAAAGTTATTATTTGATTTGGAATGGCTGGTACTTATAATAATTTTGAGATTGTTAATCACAATTTTATTGGATATTTTAATCCCGAGGATTGCTCGGTGGATCGTTTCAAGCCTTGGATAACATTTCTGAACGAACAAAATATCTATAGCCATGCTATAACTGCAAATATTCCCATGAAATTTGGCCCGCTTAAACTAATGTGTACTACAGCTATGGTGGCCTCAGATGGAAGATCGTTTTCTTTCAACTTTAATGATAAGACATATACAGTGGATGAATCTGTCTTCGATGCGGCTCTGAAACTTCCTACTGGACAGTTTGCTGAAACGCCGTCAAGTGATGAGTTGACCCAATTCTTTACACATCTGAAATATCAAGGTCAACTGGATCTTAAATGTACACTCAAAAGCAACCTTGTTCAAGAGTGGAACATTTTCTTCGAGATCAGCGCAAAGGTTTTTGCCAATTCTACCAAGAGTAACAATACCGTCATCACAGGTATGTTACAGTCTATTGGTTTCTCAATTGCTCATAACAGAAGGATCAACTTTGGTAGCTTGCTCTGGTCTATATTGTTAAATCGTGTGAAGAAGGCTAGAAAGAACTTTGGGAAAGGTAAAATGGTTAAGTGTCATTACCCTCGATTTTTGACATTAATATTTAATCATCTTATGCCTAAGGATCAGCCTGCTCCTTTTCCAAATGATCGAGTTCAATGGTCTGGTAAAGCAAACAAGAAGTTCTACACTAGGTTGGATACTTCTCAGGCTCTGTTGCATGTTCCAGTGGTCATAACACCATATATGTCTACGTTCATAAATTTGCCAAATGTTATGCCTCAACCAGTTGCTGGGATACTTGCACTTGAACAAGCTCCAGAACCAGAAGCAGAACAAGCTCCTGAACATCAACCAGCACCAGAACCTCAACCTGATCCTGAACCCTTAATTGCTCCTGAACCTCAACTTCCAGTGGATCAACCCACTCAGAGTGAAGATGTTGCAACTGTTAATGATCAGGTATTTGACTCAACTTCTTCGCAATCTCAATATCTTTCTAAGAGTCAATTATTTGTGAGAAATGACCAAGGGGCTGTAGAACCACAACCTTTAACCCAGGTCAATGCACCAAACACCAATTCTAAATTCTCCAAATACTATCACAGAAAGAAATTGTCAATCAAAAGATCTAATCCGAGTAGTGATGTCTTGAGTGAAACCACAGCTCTGCCTTTACAAAAGAAAAGTAAAGCTATATCTGAGGCAACTGTAAACCCCTTCATTTCTTCAAGCACACCCCTGTTACTCACAATGGGGGAAGACATTTTCTTGAATGAAGCTGAAAACATTGTCATGCAAGGAGAGCAAGTTACAGTGCCTGCCATTGTTATGGCAGAAGAACCCTCACAGGTTGATAAGGATTTGCGAACTCCCATTGCACCACCACTGACCTTCCAAGAGGAGGCTAGGGTGATTTCTGATGCATGTACAATGGATGCAGCTCCGGAATATGAGAGGAGTGATGTAAGAATTACCTCAAATATGAGTGAAACACTAGCACGTGAGGTGAGTGATACTCATAGAGCTATTGAGGTGAGCGCACACAATGACACAAACACTCTATCTCTCATAGCACAACTTGATCAAATGAAACAAAGCATTGCTCAATCTGAAGCTGAGAATAAAACCTAAGGCATGACATGGACAACATGAGAACTATCTTCAACAAAAAGATCAATGCACTCCAACTCTCTCAACAATAAGCAATTTTAGACTCTGGAGATGTCACAGTGGCTCAAGATCTCATTATAACTTCTATGTCGAATCAAATTGAAGATCTTCAGAATAACTTAAATGAGAATCACTTATCCAATGAACATCGTCTCAGTCAAATTGAACGGCAAAATTCTCATCAAGCAAATGGGTTGAGACACTTATATAATATCATTAGCAGAACTCACTCACCTACAGCAGAAGAGAAGAAATTCTTTGAAAGTAATGATAAAGGTGGCCCTGGAGCTGGTACAAGCCATAAAACTGTAGAGGATTCCTCAACTAAGGGGGAGAAATCTAGAGGGGGAGGAAGTGTGAGTAAAGAAAAAGGTGAAGATAGGAGTGATAAGGAGGGGAAGAAGAAGAAAACATCAACTCAAGCTCAAGCAGCACAGGAGGATGACACTGTAGAAGGTTATTACTATACAGGTGAACCTGATAACCTCAATTTTTTTGCTGACTTGCAGTTTCCTGATGTTGGTGAAGAATTTGATGAACCGGATCTCAAATTTTGGGATGATGAAGAGCAAGTAGTTCCTGATTCTGTTGAAACACAAAGAATGAATTTTGAAGCTAATAAAGAACTTGAACAGAATGATGCTAATCTGTCTATGAGAGAAGAAAGACTCAAGAAGACACTAGAACAGATAGCTCATAAAGCTATAATGAAAGGCTTCAAAAGGCTGAACAGGAAGCACTACAAAAGCAACATGCTCAAAAGCTAGAAGCAAGGAAGATGTACATCAAGTACAAAAGTGGTGATAAATGGGAACGTGCTCAAAAAGTAATAGACTCACCACAAACTTCTGACTATGATGATCGTCGGTTGCTTGCTATTTTTGAAAGATTTAAAAAGAAGAATCCTGTACATGACATGTACCTAAAAGCTTTGAAGACAGAAATTGTAAGAATAACTACTGCAACTGACCCGAAGACTGGTGAGCTACTAATCTTTGTTGAATTTCATAAGCTTGGATCTCATTAAGTATCTCTTCAGTTCTTCTATGATAGATCTCTGTCAGAGCTTTGGGTGTTGAGACCAAAAGTCAGAACATCTTCTGAGCTAGGTATACTACTTCATGAAAAATTTCAAGAATTCGCTGAAAGAGCTGGTCCTGAAGTGATAGATAACCCTCCACAAGTTAAAATTCTTAAGGGAGAAGTTATTCACACTGTTAATCTTCAGACAAAGGAATTATATAGACATCATGCCAGACATTTGGTGTATGTTGAATATGCTCTTCGAAATCATGGTTTGCAAATCATATAAGATCCTATGCTCAAACCAACATGAAGAAGTATAAGAAGTATCAAGGTGAGTTGAGAAAGAAACTTGGAATACCACTAGTTTATCCTACAGGTTTATCATCCAGAAGAGAGTTACTTGTTGACTCTGAATTGATCAAGAATCTACCTGATCTGGATGAACAAGAAGAAGGAGAAATCAACGAGGAAGAAAGTGATAAATGAAGATTAGCTCTGCAAGTAATATCTTTAGAGCTTAGATAGAACAAGATAGGATAATTGTCTTATATGATCAGTCTAGAGGATCATCTATCTTGTATTTATCTTTTCTGTTTGAATCTGGATAATGTTATATATGAACCAGAACTTTTCCATTATTTACTTAGCATTTAAAGTTTTATCCTTTACTTGTTTAATTGGGATTAGTTGAAGAATCCTCTAGGTATTTGCTTGTTATTGTCTAACAAACAAATAGGGGGAGATTGAAAGGCATATGACTCAGCCTATTTGTAGTTCGAGGATCCTAATCCAATTAAACTAAATTGTAATAAGTAAATATTATCAACTGTCACAGGAATCTCAGAAGATGATAACTGTCAGAAGAAAAATCAACAAGTCAATCTATAGTTTTGATGTTTTACACTGGAAGAAGATTCAGTTGTCTGATCAAGCCTCAGGGTAGCATTGAAACACATGGATTCATTTAAAGGACAGAGATTTCTATAAGTTATAAGAAACAGTATCAGTACAGAATGATTGAAGAGAGTGAAGAGAAGAAAAAGACCACAGTTTAAATTCAAGATGAAGAACAGAAATTGGAGTTAGTCGTTCATGAACCAGACAGTACATCGAGCGTCAACAACGATCCAGTTCATATTATCTCAACTGGATAGTCATATCTCATTCAAGAGATAGTTATACCGAAAGTTATATTGGGATGGATTGTCATATCTAGTTCAACAGACTGTCATATCAAGTATTAAGGATAGTTATACCGAAAGTTATATTGGAAGAGACTGTCATATTACTTGCAGTGGATAGTCATACCGAATGTCATATTATTGTTAACTGATTGTTATATCAGTTGAAACAAAGTAATATGACTGTGGCTGTGCTATAAAAGACAGCAGATTGCAAAAGAAGCAGAATCATCCAAATATAACAGTATATACTTACACAGCAGCCTATCTCTCTCTCTCTCTCTCTCTCAAGCTCAAGAACACATACAAATTAATTTCTGTAAATTCAAGTTCATCTCATTTGTAATATTCAATCCAGTGGAACTTGTTTACTTGTGATTCTTGTACTACTAGCGAATTAAGTTTCCTAGTTCACAACTTGATATCTTGATTTTTATTAACTAAATTAGAAAAGTTCATGTCGAATTTTCTAATTAGTTATTAATTATTTGATAATCATTTGCACTGATTTTGTAACACCCATCAAGTTAATATATTGTTATATTCAACTTGAAATTTGTGTTATATTATTCCGCACAAATTTGTTTAAGATAAATTTTATTTAAAGAACAAATTTCAAGAAAATGATATAGATTGTATTCAACCCCCCTTCTACAATCTTATTGGACCCAACAATCATCAATTGTACCAAGATATAAGGATTGAAAGATAAATCTGACCGTTTTCTTGTCTTCTCGAGCACTGAAACTGCTTGTTATAGAATCAACTACTTCCCTCACAACAAGATCTCTTGGAAACACATTTGGTCCCGTAGATTGCCATTTTTGAAAAAACTATGATCCATTCTGTTCCAAAGTTCTTAAGACTGCGAAATAGGTCACTAGTTTTGGGACAGGAACCAACTTTATCTTCCACTGAAGAATGACCCCGAAACTTGCAGGATCACCACCTCTAATCGCCCAAAACAAATCTTCTCCCATTGTTTTTCTATCGTAAATTATGCCATTATAATCCATATAATACGTGCATCCATTGTATTATCTGCTGCGAGCCCATATTTTCGCTTCATCATACCATGTCCTCCACCGCCAAGAAAGCCAGTAAGTCCAACTGTTGACCATAAACCAGCTCGAAAACCAGGAACTTTACTTTTTTTTGAGAAATTTTATAGCAAAGTTGGCCAAGGCTTACGCCAGGTTGAACCCATGCAGTGCCACTTGTCAAGTCTATGTTAACTTTATTGGAATTTATCATATCAAGTAAAACAAATGGTACTTCAGTTGTATAAGAAAGACCTTCGAAATCATGTCCCCCACCTCGAATTCGAATTTTCATGTTAGTTTTCCTGGCACAGTAAATGACAGATTGGGTTTGAGATTCATCAACTGGTGTAACAATAGCTAGTGGTTTTCGAGTTTGAACGAAGATTTTGCAATGTAAGTTGCAAAACAGGATTGTATGAAAAATTGGCTGCAGTAAAAATAAGCGCAGTTATGTATTCTGAGTTTTGGGAGTGTTTGGTTAAACATTGAATAAAACGTCTAGGACTATTAGCTGAAATTTTCAGCGAAAAGGATGAAAAACAAGAATAAGAAATACTATATATATATATATATATATATGCTTTTACTCAAATACAAACCACTAGAACTACAAACCAACATTAAATATATTATATTTCATCTATTTTAAGGGCCCTGTCAGGGGCACCATTACAAAAAATGTCCTAAATTAACTCACCAACGTCCAGCAAAAAAAATCACTGTTCACGCTGACGTCACTGCCACGTCAGCACAGTGAACGGTGACTTTTTTTTTTACTGAATAGATGGTAGATTATTATACATTTTTTGTATTGGGGTACCCCTAGTTTGGTCATTAGATTAGCTTGAAATGTTGGATTGAAATTTGGTTTTTAGGTTTGTATTGGAGCAATAATATTTGCTTTATAAAAGTAGTTTGTTTTCTTTTGTAAAGTTGTTTGGCTGTTTACATTATTGTTTGTGTCGGTGGGGCTCAATGAGCACCCGGCGGCAATAATGTTCGCTTTTGTAAAAGTTATTTGTTTTCTTTTGACTTTGTGTAAAAGTTGTTTGTCTAGGCCCACATATAGAGTGTGTCTCGGTTTGTAATTAGTTGAGAGTGTGCTTGAATAATATCTGTTTTTCTCCTTCTGTTCTCTCTTAATCATGTTCTGAGCCCCCTTTTCTTACTTTAAAACTTTTATTTAATATATATATATATATATATATATATACACACATGCCTATAACCCGTGCAAAGCACGTGCTATCGTATATTATCATTATAAATTAATATATTAATTATTTGATTTAATATAAAATTTAAAATTTTTTTTATAAATTTTATTAAAGTTTTAATTTACATATGTTCGACATAAATAAATAACATTGGTTTAACGTTATTTTTAAATTTATGTCAAATATCGTAAGAATTCAATAGATATTTAAAAAAAATTATTTATTGTAACCTAAAATCGTAGAAGAAAGAATCGTAGTAAGAAGTATGTCCGGGCGATGATTCCAATCGAGATATAATTTAAAACGTTTATAATTTAACAAAACGTGTGGTTTTTTATTTTTTTCTAAATTATATATAATTTAACTGAATTTGGAAGTTTTGACACATTTTTTTTTAATTTTAAAAAAATATATTTTTGCGCCTTATTGGTAAATTTTGTTGTTTATAATAAATAAATTAATATTTTTAATATAATTTTTTAACTTGTTATTTTTAGGAAGGTGTTAACAATTTTTTTGAAAGGTGTTAATCAACCAATCAAATTTACCTTGTTTTGCATATATTAGTATGGTATACATAAATAAATTAATATTTTTAATATTATTTTTTTAACTTATTATTTTTAGGAAGGAGTAAACAATTTTTTTGGAGGCGTTAACCAACCAACCAACTAACAAAATATACCTTGTTTTGCTTATAATAGTATAGTATAGATAAAAGAACAGAGTAGTGAAGAGGTTGTCATATTTATTCATTGTATTTTATATTATCGGGGTTGCTTTGTAAATATGATTTATAAATTTTTATATTATTTTTTTTTTCAATTTTTGTTAAAAGAATTGCAAAATAATGTTTGCAAACTACATTAAGTTGATGATATTTATTTTAGGATTTTTCCAAAAATGCTCATGTTGCAAAACTTTTTTTCAATAATACGGTATTTGCAACCTGAAATACAACAACTTTAAACTTTCTTTACAACTTCATATCCAATTTTTACCGTATTTTTGAAAAAGATTGAAAACATAGGTATTTTTGTTAATTTTCTGTATTTTATTAATATTAATTTGTATTATTTATTTGTTATTATAATTTTTACCCGAAATTCATGTTTTTCTAATTTTCAAATCATTAAATGTTAATATTTTCTTCACTCAATAACTTTATTATATTCTATATAATTAATTTTTATTTTTCTCCCAAAAATTCTAAAATAATATCTATAAAACCTATTCTTCATTTTCCAAATAAGGTGTACAATTTAACAAATTTTTAATTTTTACTTAGTATTATTTAAAACATAATTATTATTAGTACTTCTTAAATGACACATCAACCCTTAATTATCAAATTAACCCATACACCTATTAACATAAAAATTTATGTATTTTAGTTTTTTATATATTTTTTCACACAAAAATTTTATTATACTCTATATAATTAATTTTGATTTTCTCTGAAAAATTTAAAAAATATTATCTATATGTCCTATTCATAATTTTTGAAATAAAGTGTACAATTTAATAATACTTTTAATTTTTATTTTATATTATTTTAAAATACAGTTATTATTAATAATTCTTAAATAGCACTTATGATCAAATCACATTGAACTGCCTTACACGCCTTACACCAATTATATAACGTCTATAAACCCTATTCATAATTTTTTAAATAAGATGTACTATTTAATAATATTATAAATTTCTATTTAACCTTATTTAAGAATATAAGAAATAGTATTTTTGAAGTGACACACGACCAAACCACGCGAAGTCCTTACACTAATTATATAATTTTTAAAATAAGGGGTAGTTTTTAATAATATTATAAATTTCTGTTTAACCTTATTTTATAATATATAAAAAAATAATATTTTTGAAATGATAATTCTATCCCTAATGACCAAACCAACCATATGAACTCTTTTACACCAATTATATATCCTATAATGACAACATTTTTGGTACATGAAATGGATAATATATGATGTTGTCTATATATATAGAGATGGAGTGAAAACAGAAATTATTCGAGGACACTTTCTTGGTATGAGCATCTCCAACGGTGTTTTCTAAAATAATTGGCTAAATATTGATTATGTAAAATTTGCTGAACCTGTAACGTGTTTTACTTCAATGGGATTGCATATATTGGTTGGCTATATTTTAAAAATGGTATGTTATTATTATTTCAATTTGTTAAAAATAGAATATATTATATTAATATGGTAATTAATGATGTGGAGTTTTACTACAGGTTGCTACAGGTTCGACAAATATAGCCAATATATTATGGTTGTATAAATTTTTACCTAAGAGTTTTGTCCCGTTGGAGTGGACAAAATTTTACAAATTCTGTATAATTCTTATTAAAGGTAATTAAATAAACAATTATTATATATGGTAATTTAAGGTAATTATAGGAGATCTAAGAATTGTGAAAGCAAGGATCGGGTGACTCAACATGTGGAAGAGCACTCGTGGTGGTTGATGCACGTGATTTTGTAGATGGATACATCGTTATGGTGAAAAACGATGGTTTGGAGGGTCATTATACGGGCTTTAGCAACACTCAAAGATTGGAAGAGCAAGAGGGGTTCTTGTTCGAGGGGAGGCATTGGCGGATGGACGTCAATGTCGTTGATGGTTACCGTAATCCGATATGGGTATTGGGTTGGAGGGGAGGATTGTTGGATTTCAACCCAATATGTGTTATGGGCTTGGGTGGTCCAAGATATATATGGGTAAGATAATAACGAAATCTAGGAATGCTTCTATGATGAGTTAGTAGTTCCTCGTAAATCTGTAATTAAAATTTATCCGAATAAACTTATGAGTTATTGGATGAATGTGAGATTGAACCTAGACAGAGCAAAAGACTTGGAAAATTTGTTAATCCAAAAATGTCTAAAATTTTGTTTGAAGGTAAACCTCAAAGCTTGAGAGAAGCGTAAACCTCAAAGCTTGAGAGAAGCTATGAGAATTTTCTAATGATCCTATGTGAAAAAGGATATCATTAGAGAAATTGACTAGATTAAGAAGTCAATAAATCAAGATTTCTAACACGTATGTTAGAAAATGGATTGTGACATTTTTCAAATAAATATGATCTTTCTATATCCTTTGTGGGGGAAAAAGGATGTTAAGAAATAGAGAGAAGTGATTCTATCTGACTGAATCGTGTTTGAAAACATATGGATCTTCTTGCGAGATAGATGCCATTTGGACGCAAACGAATTTCAAATTAGAAAAGAAATATATGAGTCAAAGAAAAGTAAAAGGTCAGGTCAGACTAATAATTAAAAGCTTACAGTCAAGAGTGAAGACCTAACTTACTTTATGATATATTCTTGAGTTACGAGAATATGGTTCATCAAGATGATATTTAAATTGTCGATATTGTGAAATTTAGAAGTACATCAATGAACTTTGGAACAATCTTTCTTGGTTTCTCTGGCTAAGGCAAGAGTAGAAAGTCTGTATTTAAGTGATTATGTTGTTTGAAATAACATAGATACGAAAATTTGGCATATAACATTTGATATTGTTGCGATATATTATGGCTTCATAATAAACGATATAGTTGCCACTTTGAGGACTCTCAAATTTGGTAACTGAATGAATGAGTATTGCCAGTTTAGGGACGATTAAACTTGGTAATGAGATAAATTGAAATTATTAATTTTTGGGACGCTAAAAATTGGTAATGTCAATTACGAATTAAAGCCTTAGCTGATGATTGGTAAAGTAATTACCAAAATATGACTTATGTCAATGTTGAGATGTCAAATTGATAGAAAATCTGTAAATTGACAAGAGTGTATGTTCTTTACTCATGAGATGATAAAATTATTGTAATTGCACGTGAGTGATCAGATCATTACGAGAAGTAGAGACTAGATGATCATCTCTAGCAATTTGGATGTGACTTAAAGTTTTGATTTTGGAGATTAAATCTTAATAACTTTGAAAGTCTTAGAAAATACATGTCACACGTTGGTGATGTGAATCTTGGAGATATCAACGTAACTTAATCTACTGTAGCTAGAGAATTCGTATCTATCCAAGTGTAGGTTAACAAGGATCTCTTAAGAATGATTGGAAGTCTGTTGTACATTTTTTAAAATTGTCACTACGCCAAAACTGTTAAAAGACATCACCCCTTTAACATCGGTTACGTTTTTGACCGATGTTAAAGGTGTGTTTTACATCGGTTTTACTATAACTGAAGTTAAAGTAGGTTTTAGACATCAGTTGCACTTTAAACCGATGTCTTAACTACTTCTTAAAAAAATAAAAAACACGCGAACATTTCATTTCCCTCTAATATGTAAAATTTCAGCCCGGTTTCCCCCTTAGACATTTCAGACATTCCCCCTTCAGACATTTAATTTCCCCGCTCCTCACTGAAACGACACTACTCCCGCTCGACCACACTCCCATACACTCAAAATCTCAGTCAAATCTCAATCACAAACCCCCAAATGTGAAGAACCCTAGATTATAAACCCTAGATTACAAACCCCCAAATTAAAACCTTAGATTTCAAAACCCCCCTTTCGAATCCCAATTATGTCGAACCCTACCTTTCGATTTCTGTTAATTGGTGCTCTTGGAGGCTATTAATTAGGTCGAATCTTAATTAGTAAGTAAGTATTTCGATTTTGATTAGCAAGTATTTTTCGATTTCGATTTTTGTTTGAAAAATGTTTTTAATTTAAGTTTTTTTAGCAGATTGATTGATTCTTAAGCTTGGGTCATCTCGAAAGTAAGTGATTTTTTATATCTATTGGTATAGATGTATGCATGTCTATTTTTCTTGGAATTTTTGCATAGTGATTGATGTTTGCGCTGCTTCTTGTTGTGTAGGTCTCTATTGTTGTCTGTAGGTCTGTATTTGGGTCATCTCTGTTTGTTTGGCTGCTGCTTCTTATTATCCAAAGTAAGTCTCTAATTCTATTACTTTGCATGTGAATCTTTCTGAACTTATTAACAGATTTTGTTGTTTGATAACTTATTTGTGAACTTCTTTTGCTTAGTTTGGTTGTTTGATAATTTGCTTAGTGTTTTTGAATATATATTAGTAGTGTACGTGCTTATACTTGAATATATATAGGTAGTTTTTTTGTGTTCTGGTTATCCACATATATATTAAACATTGCTTTCCGATTTCGATTAGTGGTTGCGGTGTGTCTAGCTAGTCTTTGTAATTTGTGTATTTGTTTTATAAATGATAATTGTGAATGTTTGGGATTTTGCATACTTGTTTGATAACTGATAATTAAATGCAATTTATATGGAGTTTATTTTAATTGACATTGTTTTATTAATCTCCTTTTCTGGTTCTGCTTTTGAACACATATATAAAGAGGTGCTCTGTTTGTACCTCTGTTTTTCAAGCTTAATTTAACTCATTCCGTGGATGTTCACTTAGGCTTTAGGGTTTTCTGAAAGACACGGTTCCTAATTAAAAGGAACATAATTACATAATTTATATAAGATCTATAAGTAGCGAATAATATCAATTAAATAAATATAAATACAATAAAAGTTTCTTTGTCAAAATATGCAATGAACTATAGTTATACAACAGTTGTAATATCAAAGTATACAAAATAATCCTTAATTAGAATAATTTAACGTACTATTTCAATTTAAATGGATATATTTATTACTAAGTTGTCTAGTTATATAAATTCCTGAAGAACATAATATGCGACAGAAATGAACATAATGTGAGAGATATTTAGGGAACTCGGGTGTGCACTTATAAATTTTTCTGCCATTTGACATCGGAAATTGTAGGTAGGCTATAGCTGTTGCAAAATATGGATAAGTCATGGATTTCAGCGAAAAGAGACACATTAGAATATGAAGTTGGTGTTGAGAAGTTCTTGATGTATGCCGAACAAATTGCAAAGATCCTAAGAAAATACCTTGTCCTTGTGCACGATGCGTTAATTTCAAGAAATTTTCAGTAAAAATAATTAGAGGACATTTGTATGAAAAAGGTTTTAGTTTGGGGTACACCAATTGGATTTGGCATGGGGAGAAGACTAGTAGAGGGGATAGTAAATTACCGACTTCCTTATCTGCTGCTTCCGTTTCTTCTGCCTCCGCCTCTTCTTCAGAAGAGCATATTCCTGATGCTGAATCGGAAATGCCGAATGTTTGTGAAGCAGCCTTTGACGATTTAGACAAAGAAACATATGACTTCAAGAGGTTCGTGGAGGATGCTGAACAACCACTGTATGAGGGTAGTGATTCCAGTAAACTAGATTCAATGCTAAAACTGCATAACTGGAAAGCGAGATTTGGTATTATCGATAATGCTTTTACCGAATTACTTAGTTCAGTTGGGTCATTACTTCCTAAAGATAATGTCTTGCCGGTTACTTCTTACGAAGCAAAGAAAACCTTATCTAACTTGGGCCTCGAATATACCAAAATCCATGCTTGCCCCAACGAATGCATTCTGTATTGGGGTGTAAATGTCGATGCTACCGAGTGCCCCAAGTGTCGTGTATTTTGATGGAAGAAAGAGAAGGATGGTACACCGAGGATTAACATTCCGGCCAAAGTTATGTGGTATTTCCCAATCATTCGCATATTTAAACGACTGTTTAAATCTGCCTCTACCGCGAAACTGGTGACTTGGCATGCTGAGCAAAGAGTTGAAGATGGACTAATGCGCCATCCAGCCGACTCCCCTTCATGGCGGAATGTTGATTACCTTTGGCCAGACTTTGGTACTGAGCCAAGAAACATACGCTTAGCTTTGGCGGCGGATGGTATAAACCCGCATAATAATGGCCTAAACAATAGGTATTCTTGCTGGCCAGTAGTACTAACTACCTATAATCTTCTTCCATGGTTATGCATGAAGAGGAAGTTTATGATGTTAACAATTTTAGTCTCTGGTCCACATGAACCGGGTAATAACATTGATGTGTTCTTACAACCGTTGATTGAAGATTTGAAAAAACTTTGGCAAGAAGGTGAACCAAATGTTTACGATGCCTACACTAAGTCTTTTTTTACTCTAAGGGCAATATTGATGTGGACCATAAACGACTTTCCAGCATATATAAATCTATCAGGTTGTGTAAATCAAGGTTATATGGCTTGTCCTTTATGTGGTGAGGATACGGTGGCTAATTATTTACTCATAGCAGAAAAATGTGCTTCAAGGTCATCGTCGTTATTTACCTCGACATCACCCTTATAGAAAAAAAAAGGCAGCTTTTAATGGTGAACAAGAGTTCGGAGAGAAACAAGAACCCCTTTCTGGAGAAGAGGTGTTAAGGCGGGAGGAGCGCATTGGTTTTTCTTTTGGAAATGAAGCAAAAGAAGTCAAAGAAAGTGGACTGTCCTTGGAAGAAAAAGTCAATATTTTTTGAGTTAGAATATTGGAAATATCTTCATGTTCGTCATTGTCTCGATGTGATGCATGTTGAGAAAAACGTGTGCGATAATCTGATCAGGACTTTACTAAATATAAAATATAAGTCCAAAGATAGTGAGGCTTCCCATAATGATATGATTGCAATGGGTGTTAGGACAGATTTGGCTCCACAAAAAGTAGGAAAAAGAACTTACTTGCCCCCTGCAGCTAACACTCTTTCAAAGGCAGAAAAAAGAAAAATGTTGTCATCACTAGCATCGATGAAACATCCATATGGAAATTTATCGAACATAAAAAATTGTGTATCTTTGCCAGATTTGAAGTTGTTTGGGCTCAAGTCCCATGACTGTCACATACTTCTTCAATAGCTACTTCCAGTTTCAATTCGATCTATTCTTCCACGACATGTGAGGGTTAGCATAATCAGATTGTGTTTCTTTTTCAACTTTTTGTGCAACAAAGTCATCGATGTATCAAAATTGGATAAAATGCAAGCAGATGTGGTGTTGACCTTGTGTGAGCTGGAAAAGATATTTCCTCCATCGTTTTTCGATGTAATGATACATCTGACGGTCCACTTGGTTAGAGAATTACGTTTGTGTGGACCAGTTTTTTATAGATGGATGTATCCATTTGAACGCTTCAAAAAAGTGTTGAAAAGTTATGTACGGAACCGCTGTTATCTGGAAGGTTGTATAGTTGAGAGTTATTTAGGAGAAGAATCTGTGGAATTTTGTACGGAGTTTATAAAGAAGAGTTGTTGTATGAACCCAGGTTTTTGTAATATTTCTAAAATGATCATAAACGGTGATTGGTGGAGGTTATGTAAAGTTTTAAGATCATATTATATGAATGAAGAAGTATTTATACTTTTATGGATAAAGTATCGTTGTACCAAGAAGAAAGGGAATGTAGAAACTGTCAGATTACGTAGATTTTCACTTTTATTAAATATTGGTATAAATATGGGATATTGAGGTTAAGAAAATCTTTAAGCTAAGTTAAATACCAAGGAAAGGAATTATGTAATTTATTAGAAGAATTTCAAAGGCAAATGTTCAAGAACGATGAAAGAAATTTCTACGCGACGAAACGCTTTTACAAGAAAATCTTTAAACTAGCATATGGAATTAAATGGTAAGCATTGGTTGATTAATAGGTGAGTAATATACCTGCAATTTACCATGTAATAGCCATGAAAGCCATGGAAGGCAAGGAGCATTGGATGCTAATCAAATAAGTCAAGTAATGATTCTTTAAACCAAGCATTGTACACCACTTTTGGGATAAATTGCCAATTACCTTTCTTTGGCAAAATTACTTTGGAGATTACCTTGGGTAATTGATAAGTGCTGAAGTATGATTGATATACATCAATTATACATATCATTTTATCAATTACATAAGAAAAGATAGCACAAGCTCTCCCCCTCCATTTTCTCTATTTTCGGCCAAAAACAGAGCAGCCACTTCAACCTGCCATAACTTCCTCATTTCTCAATGAAATTTTGTGTTCTATAGCTTTTTGGAAAGGTATTGAGATGCTCTACAAATCCTCTTTAGAAGCCTCGTCCAGAAAATCAAGGTAAGACCCTCGTTTTTCCAGTTCTTTCAAGAGTGGTAATGCTGACTACGAAAATTTTAAACTTGGTTGCTTAGGTTTTGAAGATTAAAGGTTGTTAAAGATATCTAAGGTGTTTTTAAGGAAAGTCAAGCTTGGTTAAGGTTGTTAAAACTCCAAGGAAGGTAAAACACTCACACCCACCTTAAACTTTATGAGCTATAAGTTGATTTGAAAGGTTGATGCAAGTATGTACATGTTTAAGGGGATTGTGATGTTTTAAGCTTTATAAGTATGGGTAAAGTTTTGGATAGTGATAAATGGATGTTACCACTGGTCTTATAGATTCTTGATGATGTTTATATGATCTTGATGGTGTATGGTTGAATTAAGTGGTTAGATGGAGTTCATGGAATTTGGAAATGTTCGGTTTATAGTTGTTATAATGTCGAAATTTCATTAGATCATTTGAGCAGTTAATACCGAATTCAACAAATGTTTTCTTGGTAAGTTTTTGGCCATAAACCAGTAGGACTTGTTTTGTAGTTTGTTTTGACACCAAGATCATGTGATTATGATTTACGGTTTATGAGATATGCTCGTTTTAGTGAAACCGGTTAAAACGGACGAATCGTTAAGATAGAATGACTTTACCAAGTCAAACGAGCCCTTTAAAAATGGTCTGTGATTATGAAATTTTTACAGGGGGTAACTTAGTCAGTTGTTAAATCCCTGTAAAAATTTGAAGACAAAAGGCTTAATTTTCGATTTTATAGAAATGTTTAAGTCAAGAATGCGCATGAGAAACCACTGCAGAAAGAAGCTATATTTAGAGCAACAATTGAGCTAGCAAAAAGATGTTCTTAATTATGAAATTTGGATGAAAAATCCTCTGGATAGTTAAGAAGAAGTGAGAAAAATAATTTCATGAAAAAGTTTATTTTTCAAATTTATAGAATTTTTCGAATCATAGTTGCGCAAGTGAAAAACCCTTTTAGGGGACGAATTAAGACGAACTTTAGTTTCGTTGAAAATGACCTTTAACGAAAGTCGTTACGAGACCAATAATTATCCAAAAGTGGTTAAAGGATATCATGGACTTTTAATAAGCCAAACGTGTAATAAGGATGTATCATTACGAAGTTGTGTCTTTACGTGAATAGTCGGCTTGACGGGATCGTTTAACGAACTAACCGAACCGTATTGATTATTATAGATCATCACACTAGAGACAGGGCCCAGACTATTCCGACATTATCAGGCAAGTTTTCGAAACTTGTACTTCAAGTATTTTCAAACTGTTGTTGTTGTGGTATAACTGTTATGAACTGTTTTAAAATTATTTTTGCGAATTAGCATGAAATATATGGTTTATTTATGTTGATTTATAAACCTGTTTAGTAAGTACGTATTGTAACGCCCCGACTTCCCAATACTATAAATATACTTTTATAATAAATTATTGGAATTAATTAGATCAAATGGATTTTTTTAATACAGGGAAATTTTGGAAAATTTCGACATGAAGTATTCGTAATACGGACTATCCACCTGTAATTTGAATCCAAACCAATTCATTTCAACACCAACAACAATTTCAACTACTAAAGAAATAATACAAACACATGTTCAACCTGTCCTAACTGATCAGGTGAACCATACCAAAATGCCCTCCCGATCAGAGCAAAGATCGGGGCACCACAACCAAAATTAAATACAAATAAGCTGATAACCAGACATTAAGTCATAATACAACACCCCACTACTAACCCGGATCTCTAACAGGTAGTGGTATGAAACAAGCAGCTACTAACTAACTATTACAACATATCACTAAAACCTTAATTAAAAGCTACATACATTCCACAACTAAATACAACTAGCTGATACTATTATACAAGCCTTAACTGATCTTCAGATGTCCAGCCTTCTAGCAGAGCAAATCTAGGCTGTCTATGGTCCACAACAAGTTCTTCTCCCGATATTGCTTCTAATTTGTATCTTTTTCTTCTTTAACTGAAAAAGGGTTAGAAACAATAGCAAGGAATGAGCCAAATGCTCAGCAAGTAACAATATAGATGCAAAGGAATCAATAACAGAAATATGGATATAACAATATAAGGATCATTCTTTGAGCTCTTCCAATATTTGGCAATTTATAATCCATTTCCAAGGTAAGGAGAAAGAGAGAGCAATCAATTCTCTTTTTGTAGCATATTTCCACCTTTAAAACATTTCAATTAAATTAAGCTTTTTATTAAAACCGGACAATACTGGTGATCAGCCACGTAATGTCCCCATACCGGACACTAGGTCCCTCTGGACTTTAAAAATTGGGTTCCCAATTAGGCAACACATTGGCCTCTGTTGCTGGACTAGGACCACCCTAGCCTCTTACGCCAAATTAAAGTGCTGGACTAGGACCACCCTAGCCTCTTACGCTAATTTAAAATAATTAATTAAATGTCCATATAATAATGCAATTTTCGATGGATAGAATTCTTATGCAATAATTCAGAGCAGGGGATTATTCTGTTTAATTTCAAGAATAAATGATTAAAAGTTAAGCGAGCGATCCAATTTAATTGTATAAGGTTCGCAAGGTAGGGTTCAAGTGTGATTTGCAAGTATTTAAAAATAAAGGTTTATCAAGCTCTTGTCATTTTAGAGGTGTAATACAAGGCGGTATCAAACAACGTATGGCTCGGGAAAAAAAAAAAATAGGAGTATAAGCAATAATGGTAATTAATTAATTAAGGACATAACAATGGTTAGGGATTTAAAGTTTAATTCAAGGATTACAAGGAATAGTTAAACTAGTGTGGTTTAAGGAAATGGATATGAAATAAGGTTTAAGCTAGTACAAAAGGTTTATTACACAACAAGGTTTAAGGATTTAGAGATTAATCAAGGGTTATAAGGTATAGTAAAGCTGGTGTGAATTAAGGGAATAGATATGAAATAATGTTTAAGCTTATGAAAAAGGTATGTTATACAACAAGATTTGCAGTTCAACGAGAGTTAGAACAAGCAAAGAGGTACAACAGTTAAAATAGATAATCTATAAGGGAAAATGAGAGGGTACAAAGGTTTAAGCAACAGTTTATACAGATTAACAATATAGTACAAGAGATTTGACAGATAACTTGAAAGCACTAAGTTATAAGAACTTAAACAACAATCCATGAAGAATCTGAACAGAAATAAAAGGTTCGAGTTACTTGCCTTAACAGAATACTTCCTCGCTAGTAGCTTAGTTTCAAAAGTTCTCAACCTTTGCCTTTCCTGTACCTCTTGGGTCTACGTCTTTCGAATATACACATACCCGCACTTACGCACTCTACACATATACACGCCCATATACACGGCTCAACTACATACACCCACACACGTGCTTTAACTTACACAGTCGAGGGAAAGGGAGTGATGTTAACCAGCGAGAGAGATGAAGAGAGAGAGAGAGGTGAGGGAGAGAGAGTTTTTCCGAGAGAGAGAGAGAAGAGGGAGAGAAATATCGAGAGTGACAGAGAGATTTCAAGGGAAAGAGGGGAGAGATTCTAGAGAGATCGAGAGACAATCGTGAAATCAACACACTGAAGAAAACTAAATTAGGGATTGGGGTTTTAAATTGGGGAAAACAAAAAAAACAAAAAGGGGGTAAAATATTGATTTTTGCTTTGTTGAAAAATTAGAAAAATAAATTCTAAAAATCACAATTAACTAGAACAATGGGTATAATATCAAATTTAAAATTTTAAAATAAAGATTATAAAATTACAATGACCCAGCTATTTTTAAAATATTTTTAGGATAGAAAATGAATTAAATATGAATTTTACAAGATAAGATCCTTTAAATGCAATAAAACTCTTAAAATCATTTTAAATTATTAAAACACCCAAAATAATACACTCAAAAATTTTAAAAACTAAATAATTATACAAAGATAATATTACAAAAGATTTTATGATTTTTAATAACTCCGATGATTTTATAAAAATTTCGAAGATCAATAATGCATGATTTAAATAGATTTTTTAATCATTAAAATTCAAATAAAAATACACTGACCAGCACTATACACATACATCACCATATAAACATGTAAACATGATGTCACATATATTTAATCAAAAAAAAAAAATTCACCTCATATAATCCACATTTAATATTAAATAATTAAATAATAATAATAAGAAATACGATATTTCTAGGGCGTTATATCCTTCCCCCCTTAATAGGATTCTGTCCTCAGAATCAATCTTAAGAAAACATCAAGACAATATTACTCAACCATTTCTCCTTCAATTTCCATGTCATCCCTTCCACACTAGCATTCCTTTATATTAATTCACATATCGATAGGCTCATCCTATAGGCCTTCGAATTTCTAACATAAACTTAATCCTTTGGTTTGTATGTCTCATTAATTCTGGATACTGCTCACTCGCACGTGACGATCCCTTTTCTACCGAAAATCGGACATGACCTATTCGTATAATGGACTATGCCCTGTACTCAAGTACTAACCCAATCATCAATAATAATTCGCGTATATATATAATACTAAAACAGAATCTGTCTTGACTGAAAGCAAATAGTACAACTTCCACGCTCCTACTCATAATTCAGGTTGCCCCAGATAAAACTTTGAGAAAAAGAATATCAAGAAATTCCCCAATCATTCTTAGTCCCCTTTCAACGTACAATGTTACTCGAGGAGGGAATAACTGAGAAACTTCCATCCATCCTTAATCCCATTGTTCTATTGAGTAACCTTTTTCAAAACTAATAATCATTTACCGATAGCTGAATAAATAAATTAAAGTACACGTCTATCACTCATTTCCTTGAATTATTCCATTCTCCACGGTCAATTCCTTTACTTTTTGATTCAATCAACTCATCAAATTTTCATTCAACGTAACTGTAGCTTACACCACTCAAAATATCATTGTCTCCATCCTTACTACTCTCAATCATTGATAACTTTTTGAAGACACAAGGGTTTATAACAAAAGGGATCAATAGAATAGACAAGTATTAACATGTATTAGTACAAGATGAGCTTTTTTTTTATGAGAATTTTATAAAAGGATTTAACTGAGAGATCAATATGATCACCGAACTATTTTCAGGTTGCATTTGTCACTTAGGTCAACCGCCATAGTACAAAAGGTGGCCAGCCTTCAGTACTTTCATGACAAACACAATCAGTGGCGTCCCACCAGACTTCTATCACATAGATAAGATGTCTTTGAATCCCCTACATACATAGGGTTGTTCATCCCAGTTTGAATAAAGAAGGTTAAGTATTCAGAGAGAAACAATAAGATTTCAGAAGTTTCAAAAGTTTAGATATATACAATGTTGAATAAGGAATAGCAAATATTCGAGAAAAATAGAAAGAGTTCAAGGGTTTCAATAATTTATATGCATCATGTTGAATCAAGTGATTCCCCTGGAAAATAGAGGTATCTCTGAAAAGTAGGAATGTATTTAAATGAATCTGAAAAATTCATCATCAGTTGAATTATAATTTGATTATCAAAGATGATGGGGTATTATAAAAAATATAAGAAGAACAGAAAGACTTGGTAGCTCCAAAATCAATTTAAAACTTTAACCTCTACTAAATTCACAGGAAGCGTACCTACGACAACATCCGTTTCCTGAACGTCATCCTGCATTGTAATGTTGAAAGTTCTGGCCTTAGGTGAAGACATCTGGGTCTGGGCTGGGGGTCCAGCTATCCTCAAAGAATTTGTCGATGGGGGTCCGACTATCCTCAAAGCATGTGCTATTTGCACTGGTTCTTCACAATCTTTAGCAATATGACCAATTTTCCCGCAATTGTAGCATGTAATCCCTGGTTTTAAAGTCGGGCACTCTCCCGCATAATGTCCCTTCTTGTTGCACTTAAAACATGTAATACTTAGTTTGTGACAAACTCCCGAGTGTTTCTTCCCACAAGTTGTACATTCAGGTAGAGCTGGTTTGATTGCCAATTGCTGCTTAGTATTCTGAAAACGTTTACCTTGACCACCATTTCCATTCTTCGGCTTCTGGAAACCTTGACTCTTATCAAACTGTCCCTCATTCCTTGGCTTGAACTTGTTATTGTTATGACTTCCCTCGCTACTTTCTATCTTCCTTTTCTTTCCCGCCTTCTCCTTCTGATACAATTCGCTCTCACCTTCAACAATCATAGCTTTCTCCACCACCATTGCATAATTCTCCAACTGAAATACTGCCACCTTACTACGTATCCATGGCTTTAGACCTTGTTGAAATCTTTAGCTTTTTTTCGCCTCAGTATTGATATATTCAGGAACAAACCTTGCTAGCTCCGTGAATTTTGCCTCATATTCTACCACGCTCATGTTTTCCAGTTTTTAATTCTAGAAACTGAATCTCCAGCTGATCTTGCATATACCTTGGGAGATACTTCTCGAGAAATAACTCTGTGAATCTCTGCCATGTAATCACTCCTTCACCTTCCAATAGCTTCGTTGACTCCCACTAATAGTTTGCTTCAGCTTTCAAGTAATAGCTAGCATATTCCGTCTTCTGATCTTCTCCTACCCTTATCAATGCAAAAGCTTTCTCCATCTCATTTAGCCATCCCCTAGCTTCTATTGGGTTAACAGTACCTTTAAACTCTGAAGGGTGCACAGCTTGAAAAGCTTTAAATGTCATAAGTGGTTGAGCGGGTCGTTGTTGAGCTAGTGCGGATGTTTGTTGTTGAAAGAGTTGAAGGATTTGAGTCATAGTCGGGTCAATTGGATTTTGATTACCAGTGTTCTGGTTTTCGGGATTTGCAGTATGTGTTTTCTTCTTTGGAGGCATGATTCTGGTAAGAGAACAAGTAGTTAATTAAACAACAGGCTAATATGTACAGAAATAGGGTTTACAAATCCTGAAATTTGGAGTTGTCTGTGATCACAAAAGTTATAACGGTGTAAAGGAACAGGGAAACATAGGTATTATCTTAAACAAGTAATTTTAACAGAAGATATTCAGACAACTCAAAATATAATGAAAAATGAGTAATTAATAAGAAAGCAAAGGTCATGGTACCAACAGAGTGAATAAAATACACAACAATTTTAGAGTTTAAGGTACACTGTTAACAATCCAACTACAAAAAAGTAAATGCTGAAATTAATCCCTATCATCAACAACATATAAGAACGTCTCTGCGTGGACTGGTACAAATACTGGTAAAGCGCAATAACTCGGATAGTGTCGCTCACTAACTCCTCGGTTCTTACTCTAGGTCGAACTCAAATAATTACGCATCGGGAAATGGATGAGTCTACAAAAACATCCACCACCTGTGATAAGGATATAGCGCAAAAGAAAGTACTAAAGCGATAAAAGAATATCCTAAACCTATCACCTACTATCCTAATGATAACCTACACCTATCGCTCCTATCCTATGTCTATAAAAGTTCTAATCCGATCCTAAAACTATCCTATACCTAATCCTGGCTTGTTTCAGTGACCAAAACCTGACAGCTCTGATACCAACCTGTAACGCCCCGACTTCCCAATACTATAAATATACTTTTATAATAAATTATTGGAATTAATTAGATCAAATGGATTTTTTTAATACAGGGAAATTTTGGAAAATTTCGACATGAAGTATTCGTAATACGGACTATCCACCTGTAATTTGAATCCAAACCAATTCATTTCAACACCAACAACAATTTCAACTACTAAAGAAATAATACAAACACATGTTCAACCTGTCCTAACTGATCAGGTGAACCATACCAAAATGCCCTCCCGATCAGAGCAAAGATCGGGGCACCACAACCAAAATTAAATACATATAAGCTGATAACCAGACATTAAGTCATAATACAACACCCCACTACTAACCCGGATCTCTAACAGGTAGTGGTATGAAACAAGCAGCTACTAACTAACTATTACAACATATCACTAAAACCTTAATTAAAAGCTACATACATTCCACAACTAAATACAACTAGCTGATACTATTATACAAGCCTTAACTGATCTTCAGATGTCCAGCCTTCTAGCAGAGCAAATCTAGGCTGTCTATGGTCCACAACAAGTTCTTCTCCCGATATTGCTTCTAATTTGTATCTTTTTCTTCTTTAACTGAAAAAGGGTTAGAAACAATAGCAAGGAATGAGCCAAATGCTCAGCAAGTAACAATATAGATGCAAAGGAATCAATAACAGAAATATGGATATAACAATATAAGGATCATTCTTTGAGCTCTTCCAATATTTGGCAATTTATAATCCATTTCCAAGGTAAGGAGAAAGAGAGAGCAATCAATTCTCTTTTTGTAGCATATTTCCACCTTTAAAACATTTCAATTAAATTAAGCTTTTTATTAAAACCGGACAATACTGGTGATCAGCCACGTAATGTCCCCATACCGGACACTAGGTCCCTCTGGACTTTAAAAATTGGGTTCCCAATTAGGCAACACATTGGCCTCTGTTGCTGGACTAGGACCACCCTAGCCTCTTACGCCAAATTAAAGTGCTGGACTAGGACCACCCTAGCCTCTTACGCTAATTTAAAATAATTAATTAAATGTCCATATAATAATGCAATTTTCGATGGATAGAATTCTTATGCAATAATTCAGAGCAGGGGATTATTCTGTTTAATTTCAAGAATAAATGATTAAAAGTTAAGCGAGCGATCCAATTTAATTGTATAAGGTTCGCAAGGTAGGGTTCAAGTGTGATTTGCAAGTATTTAAAAATAAAGGTTTATCAAGCTCTTGTCATTTTAGAGGTGTAATACAAGGCGGTATCAAACAACGTATGGCTCGGGAAAAAAAAAAATAGGAGTATAAGCAATAATGGTAATTAATTAATTAAGGACATAACAATGGTTAGGGATTTAAAGTTTAATTCAAGGATTACAAGGAATAGTTAAACTAGTGTGGTTTAAGGAAATGGATATGAAATAAGGTTTAAGCTAGTACAAAAGGTTTATTACACAACAAGGTTTAAGGATTTAGAGATTAATCAAGGGTTATAAGGTATAGTAAAGCTGGTGTGAATTAAGGGAATAGATATGAAATAATGTTTAAGCTTATGAAAAAGGTATGTTATACAACAAGATTTGCAGTTCAACGAGAGTTAGAACAAGCAAAGAGGTACAACAGTTAAAATAGATAATCTATAAGGGAAAATGAGAGGGTACAAAGGTTTAAGCAACAGTTTATACAGATTAACAATATAGTACAAGAGATTTGACAGATAACTTGAAAGCACTAAGTTATAAGAACTTAAACAACAATCCATGAAGAATCTGAACAGAAATAAAAGGTTCGAGTTACTTGCCTTAACAGAATACTTCCTCGCTAGTAGCTTAGTTTCAAAAGTTCTCAACCTTTGCCTTTCCTGTACCTCTTGGGTCTACGTCTTTCGAATATACACATACCCGCACTTACGCACTCTACACATATACACGCCCATATACACGGCTCAACTACATACACCCACACACGTGCTTTAACTTACACAGTCGAGGGAAAGGGAGTGATGTTAACCAGCGAGAGAGATGAAGAGAGAGAGAGAGGTGAGGGAGAGAGAGTTTTTCCGAGAGAGAGAGAGAAGAGGGAGAGAAATATCGAGAGTGACAGAGAGATTTCAAGGGAAAGAGGGGAGAGATTCTAGAGAGATCGAGAGACAATCGTGAAATCAACACACTGAAGAAAACTAAATTAGGGATTGGGGTTTTAAATTGGGGAAAACAAAAAAACAAAAAGGGGGTAAAATATTGATTTTTGCTTTGTTGAAAAATTAGAAAAATAAATTCTAAAAATCACAATTAACTAGAACAATGGGTATAATATCAAATTTAAAATTTTAAAATAAAGATTATAAAATTACAATGACCCAGCTATTTTTAAAATATTTTTAGGATAGAAAATGAATTAAATATGAATTTTACAAGATAAGATCCTTTAAATGCAATAAAACTCTTAAAATCATTTTAAATTATTAAAACACCCAAAATAATACACTCAAAAATTTTAAAAACTAAATAATTATACAAAGATAATATTACAAAAGATTTTATGATTTTTAATAACTCCGATGATTTTATAAAAATTTCGAAGATCAATAATGCATGATTTAAATAGATTTTTTAATCATTAAAATTCAAATAAAAATACACTGACCAGCACTATACACATACATCACCATATAAACATGTAAACATGATGTCACATATATTTAATCAAAAAAAAAAAATTCACCTCATATAATCCACATTTAATATTAAATAATTAAATAATAATAATAAGAAATACGATATTTCTAGGGCGTTATACGTATGCATGAATACATATATACATGTATGCGATGATGTGTTAAAAGTTTCAAGTAGGGTACGTTAACACCCTTTCTTAGTAGGGGAGTCGGAGATATTTTGTCCGGATAAGGACATAAAAACCCGGAAGTCTCCGGAGTTGATATATGACGTATATTTAGTTTTAAAAATAATCCGATAATTATAAATTGGATATTTTCGGATTAAAAATTCCTTTGATGATATTAATAAATATTATTTGAATATTTATTAATAAGTTGAATATGATTTTCAATTGAGGATTGTGAGTAATTATTTATTTAATAAATATTTATTGAATATTTTAAGCTGATTATTTATTTAATAAATATTATTTGAATATTTATTAAATATTCCAGGATGATTTACAAATAATATTATTTATTTCAAAATTATTTAAAACTTTAAAAATTATTTTAAATATTTTCTGATCGTCGAAAAAGTATTTAAAATGGAACGGGTTCCCATTTCTTCACTGACTATAGCTTCATTCATCGAAAAGTATCGCTACATCGCTCAAACTTATCAAAACTCGGGAACCCAAGGTTTTGGGAGCTAGTATTAATTATTTTCTCCCTTCGCTACCAATAAGAAATGCACCCTACCTAGTAAGGAGGGGCTCAGGTTTGACTAAACACTCAAAAACTCCGACCAACTCCCAAATTATGTTTGATGATGCGATTCTTAGTAATCAAAATCCGTTGACTAAAGTCAACCCACAGATCAGAGTTACTTCCTCAATTACTCATGGAAGTAAAGTTAGTAATGATTATCAAACCAGTTGTCAAGCTTTGTGCTTGGGGGAAACTGAATTAAATTCTGTTCCTACGATGCATAGAATTCTCTCAGGGATTGGAGGAAGAGGGGACATCGCCTTCGGGCATAGTCCAAATATTAAGGCCCATATGCGGTCAGGGTGCGACCCGATAAGGGAACGTCGTCCTTCTACTAGTAGAGAAGCAGAGGCACGATATATTGGCTGATCACCAGATATCGTGGAAGAGGCTCCAGCATAATCCCATTCTTCCAATTGGAATTGTACTGTAACACTGTAATGAAAGCCTAGTTGCTCAATTACCGATAGGGTTAACAGAATGATGAGCTATTCAAAGTACCTCAGAAATTCTTCGTTATATTTCTGGATAAAGAATGAAAAATGTTTAATGATGGTGCAATATCAATATACAATATGGAATATGGTTTATGTTAACAAAAGTACTTTGAAAACTATTATTATATGGCTAAGCTGTATTGCTCACTCTTGCTTTTCTTTCATATACCAACACACAATAACAGATACTCATGGCAAGAACAAGGCAGACCCTCCGCAAAAGCGTGCTAACCGGTCAGCAGTTTAGGAGACTTTTAAGAGGCAGGTACCAGGGCAGCACCCAGTAGCATTACCACAGGTGAGCAGACTAAGTTGGATAGGTTTACAGCTTAGGTTGGTTAGATTTATTTACAAACATGACTTGTGTAAGTTTCTGAAAACCAAACCTCTTTTTGGACGCAAGTGCCACCTTAGATGGTAATTCCTTTTTAAGTTGAACTTTTGAGATTATGACAATTTGGGTTTGTAATAACTATTTCAAGATGGTTGTAATAACTTAGTAATATTTTAATTTCGTCTCTGAACCTATAATCTGTAAATGTTGAGTGTGATTGAGGGATCACAACATACTAAAATGAAGATTAAGAATAATGAATATTTAAATGGGAATTAAGGATAGAGTGACAGCCTGGATCTCCGACCCCGGATCTAGGGGTGTTACAGTTGTACAACTGCAAGCCTTCCAAAGGAGAAGGACCGGCTCTCTGGTTCCTTATCCGTTGCAATAATAAAGTCGGTGGAAGAAAAAGAACGCGATGAGGCGCATCTACATGTTCTACAAAACAACGCTGAAGTGTATCCGTATATTATGTAAGTTAGATTTTTTTTCCTATATATTGTTTTCAGTAAGATTTTCTTTTAGTTAATAATTTATTTATATATTAATTTTGCAAGGATGCATAAGGAATATCTTGAAGGAATGTATCAAGGGGAAAAAAATCAGCACAGTGGCTGATTGGAGAACACAATCGGCTATTTGCTGATTGGTTTAGAAATAAAGTTAGTAAAATGATCGAGGATCAAGAAGAGGTTTCAAAAACAGTAAGATGGTTGGCAGGCAAAATGTCGTTTTCTATTTTCACTTATGAAGGTTTTCTGGTTAATGGCGTCCGCTACTTCACAAAGCACAGAGATGATGTAAGGGTTGTCCAAAATAGTGGCGTCTCTTTACTTGCAAGGACGGTCCAAGTCTCTAGTTCAAAGGATTTAAATCCCGTGGAAACTGAAATGACATTTTATGGCATAATTGAAGAAATATGGGAGTTGGATTACTATGCGTTCAAAGCCCCATTGTTCTTGTGTAAATGGGCTGACAGTGATAGAGGTGTAAAGGTCGATGATATTGGCTTCACACTTGTCGACCTTAGTCGACAAGGCCACAAGAATGATAAATACGTCTCTGTTGAACAAGTCAAGCAAGTTTTCTTTGTTGAAGATCCGGTTGATCCTACGTGGTCAGTCGTACTAACTTCAATATGTCGAGACTATCACGAGATTTACAACGACGATGATTTAGGAGACACTATAATTGAAAATCCTCCATTCTGCTCTAAAATCCCAACAGTCGATGTTTCTCCTGATGGAGATGATGATCCTAGTCTTGGAAATCAAAGACCGAATGTTGAGGGAATTTGGATTAAAAAGTGATTCGTTCTATGTAGCATTATATTTTATGTTGTCCCACTCTTTTTCTACTGTTTAATTTAATTCATTTCTTAATGCAATTATTTTACTGTGAATTATGATCTGCAATAGTATACGGTGAATTTTAATTATGCATTTATATTTTAATTTACTGTGAATTTTGATCTGACATCTGCACCATTATACTACAGATTTACTGTGTGTTTTAATTATGCATTTATATTTTAATTGACTGTTTTTTTCTGCAGTTATTTACTTTTAATATTTTACTGAAGCACTTATATTTCAGGAATTTGCAGAAAGTAAAAGGAGTTGCAAGGAATGGCAAAGAAATAGAAGAAATGCGAAAAACAATCGGGAAAGGGAATTAAGAGTCATGCAGATGGTGCAGACCCTCCCATCATAAACAATAAAGAAAAGCAGCAGGTGGAGAATGATGGAAAGAAGGTGGAGGTGAAAGCATTGAAAGGTCAAGGAGAAAACTCTACAAAAGCTACCTCCCCCACCCCCGTAGACTCAAACACGGGCACAGTTACTAGTACTGAATCTGCAAAAAAGAGAGCAGTGCGAGGTGTTTCTCGCATGCACAAAGTTGCCATGAAGAAAGCACAAGGGAAGAAGATTAAAATAAGGTACAATCGTAATGGTGTTCCTATCGGAGAAACTAGATGCACGTTGCAGTCCTATGTAGGCATGCTAGCTAGGACAATGGCACCGATCGATATACCATCATGGCCAAAAGTGGATGATGATTTAAAAGCAAAAATATGGAGTGATGTTCAGGTAGAATTAAAATTTGTTTTAATTTTTGAATTGTAGCATATAACCATTTAAAAATGTTAGAAATGGTAGAATAATTGATTTTCCTCTGTTTTTCTTTCAGGGTACGTTCAAAGTGGAAACGGAAAGTGAGCATTTTATTTTGATGTCTGTTGGTGCAAAGTGGAGACAGTTCAAGTCCAAGTTAACATGTGATTATGTGATGCCTTTTATTGGTCAAAAGAAAAAGTTAGCGAAGCCCCCGAGGAAGTATGCTTTTGTTGGTAAGGAGGCATGGAAAAGATTTGTTGCAACCAGGAACACCGATGATTGGAAGGTATGCGGTATAGGGCAGTAATATATGAAGTATGATGCGGGAACCTTGAATAATTCTCTATAAGCATGCATACTGATTAAAAGAATTAATTTTATGCAGGAACTTAATAAAGAGCAAAGTGAGAGAGTGAGTGAGCGAAAATATCCCCACAAGATGTCAAGGAAAGGATATGTTGGTGTGCAAGAGGAAGAAGTATGCATTTATAGAAAAAATTTATAATTTTTTTTCAAGCATTTTCATTTTTTAAGTGCCTGCTAACAATTTTTTTGTTTAATTCTTTTTGGCAGGAGGCGGCGGGACGGATGGATCCCGAGGAAGATCCTGATCGGGCAATTTTATGGAAACTTGGTCGTATGAAAGATAATGAAAATGATGAAGAACTAGCTGAGATATATGGCAGAATTGTAAGATTTTTTTTTCCTTTTATACTTTATTATTTCACGTCGAATTTAAGAGCGGTCCATAATTTGAGTCATGCATTAACAGGATGATTTGCTCGAAAAGAAGCGTACGGATGAATTTGTTCCTAGCAGAATGAGTGATGTGCTGAGTACTGCATTGCAAACACCTGAGCATTCAGGTAGGGTAAGGGGAGTTGGAAGCTTCATCAGTCCATCAAAATACTTCAACATGCCAAAAAAGAGAAAGAACCAAAGTTCCAAAGCTGAAAAAGGGACGAAGGATGAGCTTGAAAAAACAAAGGCTGAGCTTGAAAGAACAAAGGCCGAATTTTCATCGCAGATTAATGAGCTCAAGGACATGATGGCCAGTTTTCAATCACCAAATTTATCTGACAAAGCAAGTTGTCCAGTAGAACAACCTGATGAATTGATGGCCAACAATGAGGATGATGATATGTTTATTGTACCTGATCCCGTACGCCACCCTTCTCCACCTGGAAACAAGGTAAAACAGTTACGCGCACACACACAGATATATAAATACAAGCCAAGGTTTTAATGGGACATGATTTGTGATGACCGGATACTTACAATTTAACGCATATATCTAGGATCCAAGAAAATGTGAGCTGGCAGTTGATAACATAGACAATAAGGTAGCTTTTGGTAGGGTTGTACCTGAAGCTGACGCGGGTAAGTCGGTACATGGAGTGCCTCTGCCACCGGGACATGTTCGTGTCTCGGTGGATGGAGTCATCAAGGGAGATGCCTTGGTTCCGGTGCCCATAGTTGGTGAAATTGAGACTGTCCGCCAAGCTGTTGGGTCTTATTTAGCGTGGCCTCGGGACATGGTCTCCTTCACCCCCACACTAGCTAAGGCATGTAGAGTTAATTAAGGATATTTTGCAGTTGATCACTTGAATAATATGTAGATATATGAACTTGCATAATAAGAATTGTATTTAGATATCATTTTATTGTTTATGTGCAGAAAAGGAAAAATGAAGTTCAGTCAACAAAGAAGCCAAAAAATGAATTAGACAGGCTGCATGAGATGTTTGCAAATGTGAATCCCGATAAAAAAGTTCCTCATCGCTTTAAGTTGTTGTACAAACATGTTGTTACCTATATGGCAGAAAAAGGAGATTCCATTCAGATTGTATGTGATGAAAATGTGTTTGGAGTTGCAAAAACTTTATACGTGGTGCATGAGAATGTAATTGATTTGTTGAAGTTTGGAATGATTGGCGGGGCCGTTATATCAACTTACATGGCGTAATTTTTTCCACTTTTCTTCAAAATTTTGTCTCAACTTTTTCTTATTTTAATACGAATATTTATGGCATTATATTTAATCTGTAGGTATTTGTCTACTGTGGTTGTTGCGAGGAATTTGGATATGTTTGCGTTTGCTGATCCTGGAGCCACATTTAAATTGAATGATGATTTTCAAGCTTACATTGTTCATAGGCTGATGGCTGCACCTTCGCGGATATTATTCGTGCCTCATAATGAATAGTAAGCCTATCTAGTGTTTATAATTAATAGTATTTAGCCAGAAAAAATAGTCTGCTGTTAGTTTGTAATAGTATTTACAGTTAAGACTAATATGTGTGATAGTTGTAACTTCATATAATTAATTTATAATCTAACAACTGATTATTTTTATCATAAAACAGCTATCATTGGATTTTGATATTGATTTGGGAATCATAAATTTTCATTCTCAATCCATTGCATTCCAACAAGTTTGATGTGCTAGAAGCAGCGTTAGTACGGTAATACTTTTTTACCCTTTGATTTTTTACCCTTTGATATATCAATGGATTTCTCAGGTTTAATGCTATTTATTAATTAATACTCTTCTACAGAGCTGTCCGATCTTACAATGCTCAAACCGGACGTGTAAACAAAAATCCTAAAGTTAAAAATCTTCTGGTCAGTATTCTGCTCACTTTAACTTAGGTTATTTATAGTTTATTTCAATATATTTGGTTACACAGATCGATACTTTGGTTATTATTGGATTAGGGATCCCCTAAACAACCCGGTGGGACTGAATGTGGGTATGCAGTCATGCGCTACATGAAGGACATAATTGAAGACAAGGAAATGGAATTTATGACCAAGGTGTGTGGTTTAATTTCTGTGATTTAACAGAATATATTTAAGTTTCTTAGTTTTGGGCTCATGCATAATTTTTAAGATGTTCTACTGATCTGTTTAATATTCATAGTGGGCTGCGAAGAATCGGAAGAGTATTTATACAGAGGAGGATCTTGACGTCGTTCGTTGTGAGGCACTTGATTATATCCAGGGATTTGTGTAATTATCGACGACAAACTGAATGGCTTTCAAGCCTTACCCTGCTGGTAGTATTTTGTTAAGTTTTCTAGCTAGCTAGTACTGTTATTTTAGTTAAGCAGCTGTTTTATGTACTTGACTGTGGATGGTGTAATGTTTGGATGGTTTTGGTTGGTGTACGTAGTAGATGTTAATGAATTATGTGAATGTTTTGTATTGCTTTTGGGTAATGTCAAATTGCTAACTTTGGTGAATGTTTCGTATACGGAATTACAAGGTTGCTGCCGTTCTAACTATGAACGTGCATGCGGATTTTGATATTTTTTTTGGTAATTTTTTGGCACATAATTATACAATTATAACACATCACATTGTTATTGAAAAACTATGTTAAAACCCAGAACTGACATCAATTTGAGCCTATACCACATCACCTAAAAACTGATGTCTAATATGGAAATTTCATGGATTTATTTTACATCGGTTAAAAAACGATGTGGTATATACTTTACAACATCGGTTTCCTATTAAACACCGATGTCGTATACACTTTACAACATCAGTTTCTTAACTAAAACCGATGTAGTACATGAGTTTAGACATCGGTTCTGATTTAAGAACCGATGTTGTTGACAGCTATTAACATCGGTTAGGAACTAATGTAATAAGTAGTTTTTAACATCGGCCCTGAACCGATGTAAAACACATAGACTTTTAACCTCACATAGCTAGACATCGGTTTTGGAAATTTTTAACATCGATCCAGAACCGATGTCTATTGATTTATTTGGCGTAGTGTGTACAAAATCAGACATAGGCTACACAGTTGGTAAACTTAGTAGTTGCACGAGTCAAATCGAAATTGGTCTCTTAAAAGTGATTGCAATGAGACTAAGGTGTTTGAGATATACTCGTGAGTTTGGGCTGTATTGCAAACGATATCTATTGTACTATGTGGATATAGTATGGATGTTAGATGTTTGACTTTAAGAATTCCAAAGTCATTAGTGAATTTAGTTCAAATTAACGTAAGCAGCCATGTCATGGAAATCCTAAATGGACGATTAAACATAGCTCGATTCATGATGGAATACGAGTCTATTGAATAATATGTGTGCATGTAAGAGGGTAAATTGGTAGTCACTTTGTAAAGGATATTCCTAAATGACAAAAAAATGTGTCTTCAATATGCATTTATTGGGTAAATAATTTTCAAATTGGGAGATCACATAGTTGTATATGAAATGGTATGTCTCGCCTCTATGACGAGGACATAATACCATTAAAACAATTACTTTCAACGAGAATTATCAAGATTGACTTGGTAAAGTAAAGCCAAATGATAATGTTGTGGATCCACTAACCAAATGGTTAAACTTAGATAATCTGGCTAAACCAAGAGAATCTTGTTATACTGAGAGATAGTTGTAAAATTATCGAGAGGGATGGGACTTAAGCCTATTGCTTAACGGCGTCATGGTGGACACCGAACCATTGCTGACTGAAGATCCCAAGAACTTGGTTCAATGGGCCAACTAAATCATGATGACCAAATCACTGTGAGGGTAACCCCTGGCATGTTCCTATGATGAGGAAATAGTGAGACCCGTAAGGTACATGGTTAAGCTTCATGCTTTTAATGATCTTTGATGAATACATAGAATTCAAGTTTGAATGCATCAAATTCAGCTGAGTAAACGCAGGTTACTCTATAAGATAAAGATCACCTATGTGGGAGAGAAGTGGGACCGCTTCAAAGGAGAATTGCGAGGCACAATTCGTTAGAAACTCCTGCAGACTCAGGACGATGTTCCATGGCCAAAATGGACATAATCATGAGAACTGAATGAGTCAAGAAGGGTATAGTGATAAGCATATCATCGTTTACACAAACGATCGAACAGTTCAAAAACTACGCGTCATACTGTCTACTAGTAAAGTCGGTATACTTACTCAAGCGAAGGTTCAAGGAGCATTCTCTACCTACCGTATGCTATATCTGACCGTAGAAACTATCACCAAGTCAATCTCCGTGTCTGTCTGTATGGTGTGTGCTACTGGACCATCAATCTCATTTGTGGGGGATTGTTGGAAAAACTCAGTATTTGAGACTAAGTTGTGGATCATTTTGAGACTCAGTTTGAGTGATAAGCACTACGTGTTAGTGTTGTGTATTGATTGGAATACATTCTACTCTACGAGAGGATTGCAACGCATATTTACACGCTCAAAATGGATAAAATGGTGAATGAGAACTGATGTTCCCAAGTACGACCCTTTAAAGTGATATTTTAGAAGTGTACCACATCGAGAGTAGTACAACCCTATTCCTTGAATTTTATTATAAATACTTTGTCCCACATCGAAAAGAAAAATAAGTCCTTTCTAATCTCTCTTTATAAATAGAGTCTTAGGGCATCAGTTTTATTAAGTCGTGAAAATTTTAGTAGACTCTATATTTTCACTCTCCTCAGTTTTAAACTTTCAAAATATTCCGTTGATAGTTTCGGGCTCGATTCAACTTCGCTGAGAGTATAATTGATTTATCGGTTTTGTTTTCTCAAACCTCTTCCCCTTAAATTACAGTTGATTCTCTAATTGTATGATTATATGATTTGTTATGTGAATTAACCGCGTCTTGTTATTTATAATTATTATCTGATATGTATAATTATGTCTTTATCGTACAAGATTGACAACAGATACTAGCTATACCATATAGTCTGCTGCAATATAGAGAATCACATATGCATGTACAAAGATGTCCAAATGCTACAAACATATTAAAGGCATCCGCATTATTGCGATGTTATTAACCCCTAATTAAATGATTAGGAAAGTTGGAGCCGATCCCTATGTTTTTTGGTGGAAAATTCATTACGTATTCATTTATTCTACTGCTATGCAGAAGATCTACAATTTTATAATGTAGCTTGATGGATGTATTAAGTACATAATTAACATCAAATCCAACTCTAGGTACATGTTACAGTCTACGATTTTCTGAAAATGCAGCATTACCATTACCATATCATCTAACAAAGGAATTTATTGGTTAAACGATTCTTAACTGTGGAATCTTAATGTTAATTTTACTATAAAATCTAAATTTGAATTCGTTTAGCATGCATTAACATATCTTAGATTTTTTATGTGTATCAACTTTTTTGGGTATTGTAATTTTAAAGTAGAAAAACACGAAAACAAGTTAAATATACAAAAATATATTATTTACTAGCAAACAAAATAAAAAAACAAAGTTGACACGGCCTTCAGGCTAAGCAATGCCAGAAGTAATTAAACAAACACACTAGACATTTGTACACTCTATCAAACATCCCCACACTTAGCATTAGTACGTCCTCGGGCAAATAAGGAAATAAAAATTATCCTAACTAACTAACATCACTTTCGTAGATGACACGATTGCATTGAGCGTATGCAACAAGCTGTTAAACCCCTAGGCAGGCCTAGTAGGACGAGTTTTGTCTCGTGAGGGTTTATAGAAGATGTACCCACAAAATCAAATATTTTCAATCTTCACCAAGTCTCTCTAGCATGCAACATATCATAGTACTCCACACATTGTAAATCTTAATCACGTAACAACCTGAAAGTGTTTGAAAGTACAAGTACTCTCACTTTAAACATCATTTACAAAAAATAATCCAAGTATGCACACAATGTCTAGATAGACAAAAATATCATGAAATAGACATCGAAGTTGCTTTCAATAAGTAAGCATGCTATGGATAAATATCTCACATTGCTCTCAATTCACACAAGTGTATAGGTGTAAGTGTTTCACTCAAATTCAATCAATGTACATGCGTTACCATATGCTTGGTTATCCACCAAATCTCCATTACTTCGTATACATGCATTACATGAATCAAAAGGCCTTTGTTAAAGGTTGTAATGGGGCTTAGGTAAAGGGTAGGATATCAAAGAAATAGGCTAACAAGTGGCTAAACTTGATAAACCAATATAGCATAGTGTTAACTTCTAATTAAAGCACCCAACATGAAAAGTAGATCATGTAAAAGTTGATCAATATTTCACGAGCATTAAACTTTAAATCACATAAACCATGTACTTTCCCTCTTTCATATTGTACAACCAATGAACACAAACTCTACTTGATCTTCTTCTTGCTCATAATTTTTTTTCTAATTTTTTTTTCAAAGTCAAGTCATTCTCCAGTAACCAGGGGCAGTGAAAAGTCACCAAAATACAATTACACTTAATACCAACACATGTACATGGATCTTCCCTTTCATATGATATTGCACTTGCCATGCATTGATCTCAAAGGAGTACTTCCTTTGTTGCCAATAACCTCGCTTCATCCAAATGTGTAAAAGATCCTAGCCATTCAATTTCAAGATCAAGTAATACTGATACCCACCAAAATGTAACACTTTAACGAAAGAAATCCCCACACTGAATGTTCACCTGCCCTTAAGTTGAATCAATATGCTCTACCAATAAATCAAGACAAGAATAAATAAGTAGGCTCAAAAATTTATAAAGTGGTGATAATTGAAATAAACAGATATAAGCTCAAGGGGGTTTACTAAGGATATAATTCATAAGGATAGTGTTTAGGTTAATGAGGTTAATCCTAGTGCCTTTATCATTTTGAAGCGCACATATAACATGTAGTCTCAAAACGGTTTAAAACAAGTTCTAGAGCAACATGCCAATGATGAACATCACACAACAAAAGAAATGGATTGATATAAATGTATCATATTCATAAATTATACTCAAATTCTCACAAGGTGAAAGCATGCTTGACTCACTAAAATTGACAAAGAAGCATCTCAATTTCTATAATTTTCGCAAGCACACAAAAGGAATTACCAAGTATCAAATGATTTTTCACAAGAATGTGACACTGAGAATTAATCATGCAAAATTAATCTACACAATGTGTATTATCCGTGCTAACATACTTTTGAGACGAGGCAATTAATACAATGTTTTTTTTAATTTTTATTTTTTTGGATTTTTATCATATATATTTTTTTTGGATTTTTTATACATTAAGAACAACGTATCCCCACACTTAAATGGTTCATTGTCCTCAATGAATAAAAATATAATATATCTAACTAAAAGATCCTAAAAAAATACAAAAATAAAAATAAAAAAAATTATACAAAGAAAGGTAATAAATACTCCACTAGTGCATATGCACGAAGTGTCCTCGAAAAATAATTGAAGTGGGTTGAACTTGTTGGCTCCTTTGAATTAAGATTTATGCTCCAGGTTCTCTTTATATAATAGTCTTTGCAAATCTAACACAACAAACAAGTAGCTGAGTTAGTTGTAGTGTTGCACTAAAAAACCCCATGCTAGGCTTCCCATGGTCAGGAGTTCTGACCCCATTGGAAACATTATTTTTGTAAGAGGGTTCAAACCCCATTGCTTCATGCTAGGCTACTGATGTGGCGAAGTGGCGCTGACGTGGAGACTAACTGGATGACACGTGTCGATGACATGGGGGTTAGGTGGCAGATCACTAGCTGGCACATGGACGATGACATGGACACTGACTGTGCTAGTGATGTAGACGAGTGCTGCTGACTAGACTATTTTTAATGGGCTGAAAGTAATGGGCCGTGATCAACTCACTTGGACTTTAAGTGATTGAATAAAAACTAGCATCAAAACAACTTGTGAACCATGAGTAGTGTAGGCAGCACCGGCGCGCGACTAAAAAATATTTACACTCCAATTTGCTTCCTTACAGTGAATATCACACCGGGGGAAGTTATAATACACCCGCAAGATGAATTATAAAACTTTTTTCTTTCGTGCAAGTTAGAGACTACCCATACCGTGGGTAGCTTGTTTCCCACCGTAGGAAGATTATGCGCGAGAATTACTATCTTAACAGTGACAATTCACACCATGGTAATAGGAAGTGTGCCATGGTCGAGTGTATCGATTTTTTCAATCAAAATTATTTTATCGACCTGCAAAAATTCTTTATATTCCTGAAACACTTCACATAAAAATTATCAAGGCATCTTGTGGGAGCAATAATAATAATAATAATAATAATAATAATAATAATAATAATAATAATAATAATAATAATAATAATAATAGTAACAATATATAATATCTAACCTAAAAAATAAAAAAATTAAATAACCATACAAAAATCATGGGTTGCCTCCAAAGAAGCGCTTGTTTAAGGTCATTAGCTCGAGCTTCTTTTAAATCAACTTGGCGAACACATCGAAAGTGGAGCAACCACTTTCTCTTCAACATATGCCATTATAACATCCCATAAAAATTTATAAGTCATCAATAGCCGTGTCCATCAATGTTCTTTTCTTGTGCCGAGTAAACTTTAAGATTTCAACAACTAACTTTGATGTTTCTTTTCGCGAGACAAACTTACTAAGAAACTTAAGCAAGTCTTCCCATGTAGTAATGAAATGTGAGGGTAGCGAAAATAACCAATTTTTAGCTCCATCCCTTAGAGAGAAAGGGAATAATCGAAGTCGAATGACCTCTCCATCATAATTGATAGAATCATAAATCTTCTAAAAGTTTTCAATATAGCGTTAGGATCTTCAATAGACAATCCACCAAACTGATTTTCACCAATTGATTTCATCGTTGAAGGCTTTAAATCAACATTAGTGACATGTAGACCTCTCACCGAAATTGTAGGAGGTGTAGAGAGGAAATTATAAGCCTTCATATCTTGATCTCCACACAAGGTCTTCACCATAAGAACTACATCATTATTCTTTTCAAGATCACTTTCCTTCATAGAAGGACTGTTCAAAGAGTTGGAAAATTTAAATTCCATCTTCTCATCTCCAACTTTGAAAGAAATTTTTCCTTGCATCATATCAACTTTTGCACCAACTGTTGCTAAGAAAGGTCTCCCAAGAATAATAGAATTTTGTGCATCTTCCTCGATCTCCATGACAACAAAATCACATGGAATAAAAAACTTTCCTACCTTAACAGGGACATCTTCAAGTACACAAAGAGGATATTTCACACTTCTATCTGCCAATTGTAGAGATATATGTGTGGATTTTAGTTCACCCATCTGAAGCTTGTTACAAATCGATAAGGGCATAAGACTTACACTTGCCCAAAGATCACATAAAGCTCTCTTGAACTCCAAATTCCCAAGTTTCACAGGAATAGAGTAGCTACCTGGATCGGCTTTTAGGAAGATTATTTTGCTAGATGGCACTGCACTATGCCATTAATGAGATAGAAGAACTTTCTTCAATCTTTCGTTTGTTTGACAATAATTCCCTAAGAAACTTCTCGTAAGAAGGCATCACCTTGATAGCATCTAAAAAATGAATATTAAGCTCTAGCTTTTTCAAGATATCCATAAACTTCAAAAACTTCTCACAACGCCTCGCTTGCACCAACCTTTGAGGAAAAGGAAGGTGGTACATAAGGTCTGATCGGAGCAATAATGGGTTCCTTCTTTTCTTCAATCACTTCTTTTACAATAACATTTTCAAATTGAATTTTCTCTCCATCTTCTCCAACATTCAAATTATCATTACTCATCTTCATCTTCGGCCCTTTCAATTCCTTGCCACTTCTTAAAGTTAAAGCATTCACATGAGCTCTATGTGGTTGTTCAGTTTGGCCAGGAAGTTGGCCTGAAGACTTGTTAAACTGATTCAATTGTTGAGCAATTTGAGTGATTGTATTTTCCATCAACTTGTTGTGAGCCTTTATCTCATTGATACTTGAGTCAAAGTCCTCATTCTTCTTCGTTTGTGTAGATATAAATCCTTCCAAAAGATTTTCCAAGTTAGATTTTTGTGGTTGAGCTGGTTAAAAACCTGAAGGCTGAGAAAAGTTATTTTGTGAAGGTTGAGCTTGAGCTTGGCTATTCCTGTAGGAGAAATTAGGATGATCTCTCCAACCTGGATTGTACATGTTGGAGTAAGGATTATATTGCGGCCTTTGATTTTGGTTGTAAAGACTGCCATTCCAGAGGGATTGTACAGACAAGCATGTTTAGTGTGTCCAACAACACCACATATTTCACATGAGGCAACCGTAGATGAAGTACTTCTGAAATCCAATTACTCAAACTTCTTAACCATTGCCTGCCATAGACCCTTAACCGTTAGCCAACAGTTTCATCTTTTTCTGCCAACGAGATAAACCAGCACCCCCACCAAATTTATCAGGCATACCTGACAATTAGGCTGTGGGAAATGCTACGTAGTGCAATCAATGGTAGGTGCATGAGAAGTGAATATTTTTGCATATTTTTATTACCTATTTTTTGCTTGAACTCGTATTTTAATAATTTATTTTATTGCATTTCAGGAAATTTGTAAATAAATAAAGAAATGGCAAAATAAAGAAATAAAGAGCAAGGAAGGGAAAAAGAGGAAGAAAAATGACTTAAATGAAAAAAGGAAAAAGAATTAGGAGCTTGGTGGAAAAGGAATCTTTGAAGACATGTGGAAGGTGGAGATCATCCCAACACACTAAATAAGTGTATGGCCAAGATCCACTCTACAAAGCTTAAGGGGGAAGGAAACATTTAGATGGCTAGGATTTCTCCACAGAACTAAAAGGTGTATGGTGGAGATTAACCCAACACACCCCTTAACCCTAATTCTTATCCTATAAATACCCCCTCACCCCCTTGTAATTATCAACTTAGATTTTAGGGTAGCTTTAATTTCTTGTCTTTTTTTTTTTTAGTTTCAAATCTTGTAAACACTTTTTATTTTAATGCAATTACATTTCCTTTAACTTCTTGTCTTGCTCTCTCGTTTATTTTGCCTTGCTTCGTTATTTTCGTAAATCCGATTAGTGGACAAAGTAGCAAAATGCTAACCACTATGGGTTGAAACTAATGATTTTTATTTTCTTGCTCGTAGTTTTAATTCGTAATTTCGCCCCTTTAAATCTCCATTTTATTGTGGGCCATTTGATTTCAACATCATCGTTTTATTGTAGTATAATTTTAAGTTCGTAGTTAATTTCTTTATTGTCGCTTTTAATTTTCAAAACAAGAAAAAAAAACAAAAAAAATTAGTCTTATTTTTCAATATTTATTTTCTGTCTCTATTTCTTTTGGTTAAATTCGTAGTGATTTCCCCTGTTTTGGTTTTAGTCGAATCAATTTGCATCCTCTGTTTTAAAACATCAAACCCATTTGTTTTCTTCTTCTTGGTTTACAACCAACCCCTCTCTCTACTCCTCTCCTCCACTGCAACCACAAACTTCCCCCTCTCCTGTTTCAATTTTAACAGACCCAGCCTTCTCCTTTCTCACACTTCTTCTTCCTTTCTTTTAAATCCAAATACCCTTCTTTCTGAATTCCCTTTTTTTATATAGTTCATTTTCGTGTTGGTATCGAGTTCGTGGTCTGTAGTTTTTATTCTGAGTTTCCGAGCTAAGTTTAAGCTGTTTCTATTCCTGTTCTGTTTTGTCGATTTCGTTGTGAGTTGACTCGGAATTGTCTTCATTGAGTTCCGATTATTTCGTTTTCTATTTAGTCATCTTCCTCGTGCTAATTAATGGGTTCATTGTTTGCAGTTGATTTGTGCATTTTAGTGTTGAGTAACCGAGTTCTGTTACTTGGTCTGAGTTTTGTTTGCATTAATTAGCTGAGTTTGCGAGTTAAAACTGGTTCATTGGGTCATTGCGAGTTCGTGATGTTTGTGTTTGAGTTCGTGTCAGATTGTATTAGAGTTGCTGTGTTCTGCATTTTGTGGCTGCTCGAGTTGCGAGTTCTGCAACTTTATTGAGTTTTTGTAGTGGCGATTGTTCTAAGTTCAAGTTCTGCGAGTTGTCTCTTTACTGAGTTGTTTTTTTTCTTCTCGTTTTGTTGTTTTGGTTTTGCTTATGAGTTGATCGCTGCCTAAGTACGAGTTCCTCTTGTTTTGACGACTCTGTTTTTTTTCTTTTCTTCTTTTTTGTAACTGTTTTCTTCTCTCTTAATTTGCCGCGTATTCGTTGAGCCTGTGTGAGTTTTGTGTGTTGATTTCGACCGAGTCACTGTTCTGCCTATTTAATCACTGCTTTGTTTTTGTTTGTTGGCAAATCGCTGTTTGCTATGCTATCTACGAATTCTGAGTTTTGTGAACTAATTAGTTATGAGTTTTTGCAAGTTCGTAAAATTTTTGATGTGTGGATTCTGAGTTCTGTGTGGGTTCTGAGTGTGCTATTTTAGTTTTGTGGTTTTGTTTGTTTAATTTTTGTTTAGCAGCTAGTTGTTGTCAAGATAATTTTTGCAATGGACTGTTTTCGTTAGATTATATCTCCAAGTTTAAAATTGTTTGTTTGCGTTTTGAATCATTGAATGTTCGAATAGATCATGTCGAATTTTTATTAAAAATTTTCTGTAAATAAAAATTATTTAAAATGCGAGTTTCTATCTTTAATGATTTTTTGAATAATTTAGTTTTAAAATAATTTAGAATTTTTAGAATAATTAGAATAAATTAGAGTTTAAAATTATGAATTAATTACTAATATCCAAATTTTTCAAAAATCCAAAATCGTTCTAATTCGATTAAATTAAAAATTAAGGACACGCGAAAAAGTTAGTCTCCGAGGATCGATACCTAAAGTATTTTAACGATTGAACCGTGCGCTTGCGGTTTAAATTGTCATTTATTTTTGCACAACAGTGCAGTAACACCAGACCCAGAGCCAGTCTCAACAGTAGGAGTTTCAATTTCATTAACCATCTTGTTTAAAATCAATATATAACAAAATTAATTTCTTCAATATTGTTGGGTATTTTAAACTACAACAACAATGAGGCAGTTATATATAATAACAAGAACAGGCAATAAACCAATTAACAAAACAAATCATGAAGGCATAAACAAGAATATAATTAGATTTATTTTTCAGTTACAGAAGCATCAGGATTGACCTTTTTCAGGATCTGATGTCCATTAGGATTGGTCAACATTGGTCATCTTCAGGATTTGATGTGTGACCAGGTCCAATAATCCAAGTACTGATCCAACAGAATTACTGTAACAAATAAAGTTTGATTTCCTGTTAAAATAAATCAATAATCCAAGTAATAAAATTCCTCGCCCAGGTCGCCTCACGTACGCACGGGGGTGTGTGTGTGTGCGCGCGAGGCCCACACTACAACCATACACACCCACATGCCTTAGTAGTTCTGCACTACACTTGCACATGGAGCTATATAAAGCCACCAACGTTTAATTACCAATTCTATGTGGGATACAAGTTATTTCAACTAAACAACCCACATAACCCATTTCAAACATCCTTCTTTCAACCCAATTTATTTAAGGATTTTACTAAGAAAATGTCTTAGATCCAAACATGAAAGTGTAAGTCCACATTACAAAGAACAACCTTCACTTGTTAGTTTCCGGAAATTACATCAAGAACATATTAAAAATATGCCTTGAACTTTCCATTTTCTAACATAACTATTATATGTGCGATTTTTAGCAACACACAAAAGGCTAGCTCTATTGCTTGATATGATTGACCCTAAAAATCATTGCCACGTTTACGTGTGCACCAAATCACATTTTGGATCTGTGATTCTTGCAATGGTATAACAATAAATTACTGCAGGGTTTGGTGTTGCTATACAGGTAAAAGTAATTTCTAAAATCGCAATGAAGTTGAAAGAAGAGCGGCGAGAAAGACTTTGAACGGAAGTTTGGACAGCCACAGCTGCACTGCATGCACGAACGAGATAAGAAAAGCTATCAAAAGAAAACTCCAATAGGGCATGTCTACTGCTTAATTGCTACTATTGAGTTTGTTAAATGTAATGTGATGATACTAGCCATACCATAGTCTGCTGCAATATAGAGAATCACATATGCATGTACAAAGATGTCCAAATGTTACATACATATTAAAGGCATCCGCATTATTGCGATATTATTAAGTCCTAATTAATTGATTTGGACGGTTGGAGCCGATCCCTATGTTTTTTGGTGGAAAATTCATTACGTATTCATTTATGCTACTGCTGTGCAGAAGAGCTACAATTTTATATTGTAAGCTTGATGAATGTATCAAATACATAATTAACATCGAATCCAACTCTAGGTACATGTTACGGTCTACGATTTTCTGAAAATGCAGCATTACCATTACCATATCATCTAACAAAGGAATTTATTGGCTAAACGATTCTTAACTGTGGAATCTTAATGTTAATTCTACTATAAAATCTAAACTTCAATTCATTTAGCATGCATTAACGTATCTTAGATTTTTTATGTGTATCAACTTTTTGGGTATTGTAATTTTAAAGTAGAAAAAATAAGAAAACAAGTTAAATATACAAAAATATACTATTTACTAGCAAACAAAATAAAAAAACAAAGTTGACACGGCCTTCAGGCTAAGCAATGCCTGAAGTAATTAAACAAACACACTAAGCAATCTTATCTCTTCAGACATTTGAATCATCTGTGTAAAACAGGAATACTTTGGCCATGTCTGAAGAAATTTGTAGGATCAACCACAACCTTCACTCTAAGCAATCTGTCGAAATTGTTACCAAAATACTTCTTTCCCCAAACACTTGCTTCTTCATAAGTTCGACTACCTTGTCCAATATCAAGATCAAGATAATTCACATACGAAGTCCTCGGATTCTTGGTACCATATGGTGTATAATTATTATATTTAGAAGAAATGTGTTTATGTACGGACAAATATGTATGATATAGGAGAAGAAGACTCAAATCTATATTGATAAAAAGTAAAGTTACAAGAAATGAAATAGAGTCTCAGTATTTATACAATCAGCAACAATGCTAACAAACTAACAGAATAACAACTAGATAGAATGACAGCTGGCTCTCTCACTTAAGTCCAAATACAATTATGTAAATCTTTATTTATTTGAGAGACTAAGGCCTGCTGTACTGAAGCTTTATGCTGAGGCTTTAAGGTGACTAAAGCTGCTGAATGAGAACTTGTTGCATCACTCGTAATACTCCCCCCACAAACTGGAGATACACAAGGATTGTGTAATCCCAGTTTGGAACAAATATACCAATGAGCTGTGCTTCCCAGAGCCTTTGTAAACACATCAGCCAACTGCTCTTTTGAAGAAATCTTTTGAGGAAGAATGATCCCTGCCTGCACCTTTTCACGAATAAAATGACAATCTAACTCTATATGCTTCGTACGAGCATGTTGAACTGGATTACTAGAAATGTCAACTGCAGCCTGGTTGTCACAAAATACAACAACAGCATTAGTAACAGGAACAAGAAGATCTGCAAGTAAGTATCTCATCCACATGATTTCTGTAGTAATGGAAGCTAAGGCACGATATTCAGCTTCTGCTGTGCTTTGAGAAGTGACAGATTGTTTTTTAGCTTGCCAAGACACAAGTGCAGAACCAAGTTTCAAGCAATAACCAGTCACTGATCTACCAGAAATAGTGCAACCACCCCAATCACTATCACAATATCCTTGTAAAACTAAAGGACTATTGACTGGGAAGAACAACCAAAACCAGCTGTGCACTTTAAGTATCTAAGTACACGAAACAAAGCATCTAAATGTTTCTCTCGAGGGGAATGCAAAAACTGACTGAGCAAATGAACAGAGTAGCTAATGTCTGGTCTAGTAAATGTTAAGTACAACATTTTACCAACCAAACTTCTGTATAGAGATGGATTTTTAATCAAAACTCCTGAACGATCACTGTCAAACAGCTTGATATTCTGATCCAAAGGAATGGAAAGAGGCTTTGAGTGAAGAAGATTAGTACTAGATAACATGTCTAAGATAAACTTTTGTTGACTTAACACCAAACCTGCATCACTTCGAGAAATCTCCAGTCCCAAATAATACTTGGCCTGACCAAGATCTTTAATGCTAAACTTGGTATGTAAAGCCTCTTTGACTAAAATAATGAAATCTGTATTGTTTCCAGTTAATAGAATGTCATCAACATAGACAACAGCAATTGTAAAATCTGTGCCTTGTTGATGAACTAATAAAGCATAATCAGCCAAAGATTGTTTAAAACCAATCTCCAACAAAAACTCTGTTAATTTCTTATTCCACTCTCTTGAAGCCTGACGCAAACCATAGATTGATTTGATCAGTTTGCAAACTAAATGAGCTGTAGAAACATCAACCATATATCCCAAAGGTAAATCCATATAAACTTCCTCTAGGAGATCTCCATGAAGAAATGCGTTATTAATATCTAACTGAAAAATTGGCCAATTTTTGGAGGAAGCAATAGCCATAACTGTCTTAACTGTTACACCCTTAGCAACAGGAGCAAACGTGTCATGGAAATCTACTCCTGGCTCTTGAGTATAACCTTTTGCTACTAAGCGGGCTTTATATCGATCAATTTCACCATTGGCTAAATACTTGATCTTATAAACCCAGCGACAACCAATGGTTGACTTACCTTCAGGAAGGGGTACTAAGATCCAGGTATTGTTTGCCTCAAGGGCATCTAACTCCTTATTCATGGCAACAACCCAGTTAGGATCAAGTACTGCTTGAGCAAAAGACTTTGGTTCCTTAACTTTGACAAGTTGTGTCATGAAAGCAGAATGATTATTGGAAAAAGATTGAGTAAACACAAAATTTGCTAAAGGATATTTGACAGAACCAGTATTGCAATGATAATCATTCCACCAAGCAGGTAATTTACGTTCTCGAGAAGAATTTCGAATCAAATGATCGACAGAAGAATCATGTAAATCATCATCAGGATACAAGTTGACTAAAGTGTCACTATCAGGTGGGGAATTATGCCATGAATCTGAAGACTGAGAGATATGTTCTGAAGGAACAATAAGGTTTGAAGTATCAACATTAGATGGTTTGGAAGTATCAACATTAGAGGACTTTGAACTGGACTGACCAGAGGATGAAAAAGAATCAAAATCTGTAGATAAAGATGACAACACAACATTGTCTGACTGTGATGAACCATTAGTACCAAGCATGTCATCACTATCTCCCATGTTATGATGCACCCAATGATTAAGAAAATGTGGATCAGAAGGAGAACTAGTGTGAGTACCATCATGAAATGGAAATGAATTTTCATGAAAAACAACATGTCTAGTCACAAAAAGCTGACGAGTTTCTAGATTGAGCAACTTGTAACCCTTGTGATCATTTGGATATCCCAGAAAAACAGAACGAATAGCTCTAGGCTTAAACTTGTCTGAATCATGAATCGAAGCATAACACAAACAACCGAATACTCTAAAAAGACTGTAATCAGGTGGCTGTTTGTATAAACACTCAAAAGGAGATTGCTGATTCAAAACTGGTGTAGGAACTCGATTAACAATATAGGTAGCAGCTAAAATACACTCCCCCCAGTACCTAATTGGCAAACCTGATTGAAAACGTAAAGCTCGTGCTATAGACAACAATTGACGATGTCTACGCTCTAAACGACCATTTTGGGCAGGAGTACCAACACAAGAAGCCTGATGTAACACTCCTTTATCAAGTAAAAATGAAGAAAAGGCAACATTGAAAAACTCTGTACCATGATCACTACGAAACTGTTTGACCCTTGTATGAAATTGGTTTTCAACATAAGCAAAAAAAATTTTGAGTTGAAGAACAACATGTTGTTTGGTAGGAAGAAGATAGGTCCAAATATTTCGTGAATGATCGTCAACAATGGTGAGGAAAAATTTGCAACCAGTATGAGTTTCTGTAGCATAGGGTCCCCATAAATCGACATGTATCAATTCAAAAATGACAGATGCACGACTGTCACTAAGTTGAAAAGGTAACTTAGTTTGTTTTGACAACGGACAAACAGGACACTGTTTATTGCAGTTGTCAACAACAGAAGCAGACACTTCAGGTATCTTATGTAAAACTTCATTAGATACATGACCTAATCTCAAATGCCATAACACACTAAGTTGAGTCTTTGATTGAACAGTGTTAATATGAGATTGAACCCTAGGAGAAGAAACAGATATTAAAGGCTGAAACTCTAGATGAAGCAATCCATCAACAAGTTTACCAGTAGCTAGTAAATTGTTTAAACCAAGATCATGAAACTCACAATGATCAGGAAAAAATGACACTACTCCTTTCGAGTCTGCAATCCACTTAGAGACTGAGAATAAATTGTAAGAGAAAGAAGGCACAAAGAAAACATTGTGCAAAATCAGTTTAGGATGTATCTTGAAAGAACCTGTTTTATGAACCATGATGGTAGCACCAGTTGGCAAAGCAATACTAACAGGATTAACTAATGTCTGAACATCAGATAAAAGATCAATGGAACAACACATATGGTCTGTTGCTCCTGTGTCTATGAGCCAAGCAAAGGTCGAACAGGCATTAACTACTAAATTTGCAGCTGAAATGACCATACCTGCTAAGTGATCCTCTGGACTGTTGGAACTCTTCCCATTTCCTACAAAGAAGTTCATCATTTGACTTAGTTGATTTATTTGCTGCTGCATTTGACTAAATTGATCAGATGTGCCAGACATAGGAGCTACAGCTGCAACATTAGCTTGTGTATTGAATTGAGATCCTTTAGGCAAAGGTCTGAACTGACTAACAGTAGCTGGAGTAGAAGTACCAGTGACAGAACCAGTGCTAGTAAACTCCTTTTTCTTCTTCCAATTCGGTGGATATCCAATTAATTTGTAACAATTATCTCTAGTATGTCCAGTAAAGTTACAATATTTGCACTTCACCACTGGTTTAGATGTACTAGAAGGATTCACTGTAGACTTCTTGTACCCAGTACCAACAGTTGTTGATGCTGCATTAACTGAATTTCCAACCAAAGCATTTGCAAGTGGATTTGAGACTGCAAAAACTCCTTGAAAACCTTGTCTAGCCTTTTCATCTTGTTTAACAAAAGCATAAGCCTGAGAAACTGTAGGCAACGGGCTCATCATAAGAATTTGACCCCGAATAGTGGCATTACTATCATGTAATCCCATGAGAAATTGAAGAAGCTTTCTCTTCTGATCTCTTTCAACTTGAATTTTCTGAGCACCACAAACACAGCTTACAGTAGGTTCCAACACAGAATACTCATCCCATAGACCTTTTAGCTTGTGGAAATACACTTCAACAGACTTGTTCCCTTGTTTTAAACTATGAATGTCTCTTAATACTTGAAAAATCCTATGTCCATTTACTCCAGAAAATCTTTCATGTAACTCCTTCCAAACCTCACAAGCAGTAGTAACATAGTTCAAACCATCACTAATCTCCTCAGCAACCGAATTAAGAATCCAAGTAATGACTAAATCATTCACTCTTTCCCATTGTGCACATAACGGAGAATTAGCAGCAGGTTTCTCATATGTTCCATTAACTAAAACAAACTTATTCCTGGCATTGAGAGCAATTTGCATAGATCTACTCCATGGAGCATAGTTATCTGGTCCAACTAGCTTTTTAGCAATTAATACTAATCCAGGATGATCATTATTATGTATGAACAACGGATGGAGATTGTTATCTACGACTTCTGAATTATACAGAAGAACATTCTCATTACTCTGTTTATCTCCATTATTCAACTCTTTATGTATCACATCTTCTTCGACATCATTAACAGCAACATGATGATTATTAGAACTAGACACAACTCCTTGAACAACATTAGCATAACTATGACGCATCATGACTGCAAAATTAGGGTTCTAATCGAGACCAAATCTCAGAAAACAAATCAAACAGAGTATAACAACAACTAAGCGTTTCAATCAACACCGATAAGCAATCGATCGTTGTAAAACAGCACAAAGTAAGGTAAAACACGATGAAACCTGTGATTTATGTCGAAAATCGCCGATGAACAACGCAATTAACCGATGAACAACGCAATTAACCGAACATAAAACCAATCGATATGATGAACATCATCTTTATCGTCGAAATAGATCGAAAAACAGTCATGAAAGCTCTGATACCATATTATATTTAGAAGAAATGTGTTTATGTACGGACAAATATGTATGATATAGGAGAAGAAGACTCAAATCTATATTGATAAAAAGTAAAGTTACAAGAAATCAAATAGAGTCTCAGTATTTATACAATCAGCAACAATGCTAACAAACTAACAGAATAACAACTAGATAGAATGACAGCTGGCTCTCTCACTTAAGTCCAAATACAATTATGTAAATCTTTATTTATTTGAGAGACTAAGGCCTGCTGTACTGAAGCTTTATGCTGAGGCTTTAAGGTGACTAAAGCTGCTGAATGAGAACTTGTTGCATCACTCGTAATAATAATAGTCAAACAAATCGTTTATCCATTCAAGTCGTTCTGTAGCATCCTTATCAAGATTAATTCCAATGTTGTACATGTACAAGAGTCCAGGTCGATGTGGAAATGGAAGTGAAGACTCCATATATTCGTCCATTTTTCCTCCAAATGGCATATATTGTAAGATTGCTGTCTGGATAGGAAGCTGTAACATCCTCTCCCACACGCCGTTGAGGCCTTGTGCAGAAATTGGTACCTTCACAAACCCTGATTTTCCTTTATTAGCACTCCGGGGAATAGCATTTCTATTCAGCAAGATTTTCGGAGGTGTTCCAAGTGTGAAATTTGAGAAGAAAGGGGCGGATTGAATCCAACTCAATTCGACACAATCTTCTTTAACTAAACCTAATTCGGGGAAATCTTTTTGCATGATAGGAAGTAATCTATCAATTTTTCCAAGAAATAAGGATTGAAATATAAATCGTACTGTCTTCTTATCTTGGCGGCGACTTGAATTACTTAATATAGTGTCAACTATACTTCGGACGTCAAGATCTCTCTCTTCGAAATTTGGAGCAATTGATTGCCAACGTCTAAAAAGTTCTGCTCCATTTTGTTCTAATGTTCTAGCAACTGCGAAAATGGTGACGGTTTCTAGGACAGGGACAAGTTGTATTTTCCAAGAAACAACAATTCCGAAACTAGACACACCACCTCCCCTAATAGCCCAAAACAAATCTTCTCCCATTGATTTTCTATTAAGAATTTTTCCGTTAACATCAATAAAACGAACATCAAGGGTGTTATCTGCAGCAAGACCATATTTTCGTTTCATCATTCCGTAACCGCCTCCTCCAAGAAATCCACTGACACTAACAGTAGACCAAAGGCCAGCAGGAAAGCCAAGAGTAGAACTTTTCTGTGAAATTCTATAGTAAAGTTCGCCTAGTGTTAAACCAGCGCCAACCCACGCAGTTGAACTTGCCAGGTCAATATTGACTGATCGAAAATTAATCATATCAAGCAACACAAAAGGTTCGGTTGCTCGATATGATTGACCCTCAAAATCATGACCACCACCTCGAATTCTTAATGACAAGTCATATTTACGGGCGCAAAAGATCACACTTCGGATCTGCGATTCTTGAGTAGGTGTAACAATAACTAGAGGTTTGGGTGTAGCTGGTGAGGTGAACAGCAAGTTTATAAGCAGTAAGCTTTATGAATAGACTATATAAAGTGTTTGAATATAGAAACTGAGAAAAGAAAGATGGATTTCATTAACTCAAAAACTAATGCTTACAGAAAAGTTAATATAGAAAAGCAATGCACTCACAGGTAGTGCCTTCAAAATAGGAAATAAACTAGCTAACAATACTCCCACGTCTAACCAACTACTACTTATTCAAACTTCCTAAAATGTCTCTAAGACAGCTGACTAGGTCTAGTTGAACACAAACTAAACACTACATTATTGAACCGGTTTAGATTAAATAAAACTCCAACAATCTCCCCGTTGATCTAAACCTTCTTACACAGATCTTTGACGCCCAGTAAATTCCTCATCTACTCAAACTTGATCGTTGACATAGCCTTTGTTAGCACATCTGCCTTCTGCTCTTCTGTGCGTACATGTTTGATCACTACTTCTCCGCGTTCCACACATTCCCGGATGAAATGAAACCTTATGTCTATATGCTTACTACGCCCATGGAAGACAGGGTTTTTTGCAAGATCTATAGCCGATTTATTATCAACATAGATGACCACTGGACCTGTATCAGTATCAGTTATCTGACTTAGCACCTTCCTTAACCAAATGCCCTGGCAAGCCGCTGCAGTTGCAGCCATAAACTCTGCCTCACAACTCGAAAGAGCCACACACCGCTGTTTCTGAGATACCCACGTTATAAGACTCTCGTTCAAGTAAAATGCAAGTCCTCCAGTACTCTTACGATCAATGACATCTCCTGCTAAGTCGCTATCCGAAAACCCAGACAATATATAGTTCCCTTTTCCCTTCGAATACACAAGGCCATACTCAATTGTTCCCTGCACATAACGTAGGATACGTTTAACTGCATTTAGGTGTAAAACAGTGGGCCTTTCCATGTAACGACTCACCACCCCCACAGCGAAGGCGATATCTGGGCGTGTGTGCACCAGATATCTCAAACCACCCACAACGCTCTTGAAGTCTGTTGGATTAACAGCCTTGCCATGCTCATCCTTGGTCAGAACCACTCCTGGTTCCAGGGGAAATTTTACTGGATTGCACCCCAACATTCCAGCCTTCTCTAGTATCTTCCTTGCATAAGCCGACTGTTTTAATTCGATAAAGCCATTTCCCTGTTCCACTTCTATACCAAGGTAGTATGCAAGCTTACCCAGATCACTCATATCAAATTCCTTCGACATTTGTTCCTTGAACTTGACGATATTGCTCACCTTTGTTCCTGTGATAATTAAATCGTCCACATACACGCCCACGATTAGCGACTCATTTCCTTCACGTCTTGTGTACACCGCTTGTTCATATGGACACTTTATAAAACCAAGTCTCAATAGACATTTGCTTAACTGAGCATACCACGCTCGTGGTGCTTGACGGAGTCCATAGAGAGCCTTCATTAATCTGTACACCTTGTGCTCTTCCCCCTTTTTCTCGAACCCCTCGGGCTGGAGAACATAAACTTCTTCTAGTAACTCCCCGTTAAGGAAAGCCGATTTTACATCGAGGTGATGAACCTCCCATTGGTTTTTGGCAGCCAATGCCAATAATAGACGAACAGTTTCTAAGCGTGTAACAGGGGCGAACACTTCTTCGTAGTCAATCCCGTGTCTTTGAACATAGCCCTTCGCCACAAGACGAGCTTTGTGCTTAATGATTTCTCCATTAGTATCCCTTTTAAGCTTGAACACCCACTTTAACCCGATAGCTTTGTGCCCAGCAGGCAAATCTGTTAGAACCCAAGTTTTATTTTTCTCAATCGAATCCATCTCACATTGCATAGCCTTTCTCCAGTTGGTCTCTTGTGCTGCTTGACTGTAAGAGCAAGGCTCGTCAATACTGAGCATGAGCATCTCATTCTCTAGCTCAACCACTTCTGTTTCGTCGTAAATGTCACTTAGTAACCGCATTCTTCGAGGCTCTGTACTGTCCTGAGATGATTGAGATGACTCGTAGCCGCTTTCTTCACTAGATTGTGGTGATGCAGAGGTGTCGATGTCAGATTCAACTCCTTCCTCAGTGCCTGATTCCAACCCAGTTACAACAAACGAATTCTGAGGAGCCACACTATGCTTTTCAGACACACTCCAAGGCCAACCCTTGTGTTCTTCAAACACTATATCTCGAGATACATGCACAGAGTTAGTGTCTGGATCAAACACTCTGTACGCTTTTGTCCCTGGTTCTTTACCGAGGTGGACCACCTTTTTACCTCTGTCATCTAACTTGGTCACCTTCACACTGGGTATCTTCATAAAAGCAACACAACCAAACACTTTGACATGATCAAGATATGGTTTTTTTCCTGACCATGCCTCATAGGGAGTTTGTCCAGAGATAGCTCGAGTGGGTAAGCGATTCAGAAGGTACACCGCGTGCCTTACCGCTTCACCCCAAAATTCTGGTGGCATCTCCCTCTCCTTGAGTAGGCCTCTAGACATTGCTACCACAGTTCTATTACGACGTTCTACTACCCCGTTTTGCTGTGGGGAGTATGGCGCCGTAAAGTGTCTGGTAATTCCTGCTTGATCACAAAACGAAGTAAATTCTGAGGAGCAAAACTCACCACCCCTATCAGTTCGGAATACTCTTATCCCAGCGTTGCTTTCCTTCTCAACTAACGCCTTGAATTTCTTGAATGATGCCAGTGCTTCATCTTTCGATTTTAACATGTAGACCCACATAGCCCTGCTAAAATCGTCAACCAACAACATGAAGTATCTATTTCCTCCCGGTGTTGGTGGCGATATTGGACCACACAAATCACCGTGGATCAAATCCAACACCTTACTCGCTGTGTACTTCGACTTTTGAGGGAATGGTTTGCGACTTTGCTTTGACAGCAAACAACCATCACACACTTCTTTAGGCTGAATTATCTTAGGCAAACCATAAGCCATATCATTTTTAGATAACAAAGACAAGGCCTGAAAGTTCACATGGCCTAATCTCGTATGCCAAAATCTAGCTGTTTCTTCAGTTTTTGACAGTAAGCAAGCAGGCCCTTTATCATTTAGAATGATCTTATACAGTCGATTCATGGAACGTTTTACTTTCATCAACAAAGTACCACTTAAATCATGAACCCATAAAAATTTACCATGCAAAGTAACTTTATTTCCTTCCTCGAATAATTGTCCTAAACTTATGATATTATTACACAAAGTAGGGATGTAATATACCTCGTTTAACAGACGTTCATCGCCATTCTTGCACTAAAACAAAATGGATCCCTTTCCTTTGATATCAACCGTAGAGCCATCACCAAAACGGACCTGTCCGCTAACTCCTTCATCAAGATCCCTGAATTTCGTTCTTTCCCCCGTCATATGATTACTCGCGCCGTTATCGAGGTACCATAAATTTGATGACACCTTTGTATCCTTGTCTTGACACAATTTTGGTTGGACATTTCCTTCATTCAATAACACCAGGTGATCCTTCTGCTCTGTCAACAAGAGAGCTGGCTCATCATCCTTGATTTGGGCTAGATTAGCTTCCTGCCTTGATTCTTTCTCACGTCGAGGCTTCCTGCACTCTGCAGCGTAGTGGCCAAACCCTTGGCAATTGTAACACCTCACCTTGGTTCTGTCACGACTCGAACCTGCATTCTTATTGCCATCATCACCACTGCTTTGATGACCTCTGCCACCAGATGTACTCCTGTTCACTAGTACAGAAAGGCTTTTATGCAACGCACTTTAAGCGTCGGTTTTTTAGGGAACCGTCGCTTATATATGTTATATGCGTCGGTTACGAAAAAAACCGACGCCTAAAGTCATTTGAGCAGGATCTTTTGCGTCGGTTACAAAAATGCCGACGCCTAAAGTCACTTTTAGTGTCGGTTATCTGAACCGACGCTATAGATTATGATTTATTGTGTCGGTTGTTGTTGAACCGACGCTTTAGATTAGGATTTCTAGTGTCGGTTGCTGTTGAACCGACGCTTTAGATTAGGATTTCTAGTGTCGGTTTGTTGAACCGACGCTACAGATAATTTTTTTTTTTGCCTAAATACTGTACTAAAGTTAGACCGTACGTAGAAGATATCCTATTTTCCTGTAATGATAATAGTTACTAGCTTATTTCTTTTGATAGGTTATAAAATTTATTTAACATTATAATTATGTTTTTATATAATCCTTATTTTTAATAATTTTTTAATTTTAATTTATATAAATTTATATAATGAAATGCATGGTTTAAAATTTATTTTGTAAAATTCTAAATTAAAAATGGCGTTGACGGGTTTGAACTTTGAATTTTTATTAAATTAATTTAATCATATAATACATCTAGTAACTATTAATAAAAATATTGTTATTTATTAATAAAAATAATGATTTCTATATATGGTGAGATATTTTTGGGTGTATATTAGTGATCTAGCTTATAACCCATGCGAAGCATGAGTTTCCTTTGATGGGTTTCCTTTGATGGGTTATAACCAAACCAAAAACTTTTAATGTTTCAGCTTTAATATAATAGTATAGATTTAGTAATGATATTTATTGTTTAAAATTAATAATATAAATTTTAATGTAAAATTATAAGGAATTCGAATCTTGGATCTTTAGAAGAGGATTAAATATAAAAATATTTCTTATTAGTAGATTTAACGATTATCATCTATTTACTAAATATATTTACTAAATATCTAACGGTCACTATTCTTTTAAACGGTTGAACCGTATATACAACAAATGAGGTTGGCTGGGAGGATTTTAATTCTGAAATTAAGAATGAATATTTATATAAGGTAAATTATATTATTGAAATAAGATTTATAAGAATAAAATAAAATTTATAAAAATATTTTAATATTTTCATTACACAATAAAAATTTAAATTGATTAATTCCTACTTTTTTTTTAGTTAAGAATATTCGTACTTAATATTTTGAATCATTATTTATGATCAAAACAGTACTATTCGCATCACACTTCATTATTTGCATTATACTATGATAAAATAGTCTAACCTATTTATTTATTTTAAAATCTTAAAATATTATATTACATCAATTTATATATTAATTTTTTATAATATAAAAATAAGTATGAAAAAAAATTTTAAGCCTTAAAATTTTAAGCCTTAATTTTTCTATACACAGAGAGTCAGACCACAATAGAACAGATACCCGGCCTTCTTCAATTTCCTTCGCCGTTGCCCAAGGGAGGATTATCGCGCGAGGAGCGACCCTTCGTTTTCTTTCGCTGCTGGCTTCAATTTCCGGGATTCTTCGCTCTGGATTGTTGCGTGTTACAATTGCTTCAATTGCTGGGTTCAATTGTCTGGTATGTACGGTTTCTGTATTAACATAAAGAAACCTAGCATATACATATTCAATTTAACACATATACATATTCAATTGCTGGGTTCAATTGCTGGGTTCAATTGTTGGATTGTCTGTATTGTCTGGTATGAAATTGCTTGATTGTCAATTTGTTTTTTTGGTATATGTATGTATATACATATATGTTTGTTTAGTATATATGTGGCTTGTTTATCATTGCTCTCGATTAAAGAACCTACTATGTTTTGCTTAGACATAATGTTATAAAATTTGGATATGTACTGGCCAAATGTAATCTATCCAATTCTCCTGGTCAATTCACAATTAACAAGTGGAGATTTTAACACTTTCTCCCCAGTGCCTGTGACAACACAGATAAACCAAATAAGTCTGTATTGAGATACATGCAATTTATGATTCCAGTTTCATGGCAAAGCCTATTGCTGGATTCATTAATATGTACTGAATGTGTGTAGGACTTGCCAAAAATGATTCAATGTGATTATATAAATACATACTTGCAAGTCCAAATGTCCTTGTACTTTTTGTCTTATAACAAAAGCAAATTTCATGATAACACTCCTGACAAATAACCAATCAAAACTTTTACTTACAAGTAATATTTGTTATTTGACAAACATACCAAATAAGGTAATTTTTGCTTTACAAGAGTAAAGCAACAGACTTTAAGCTGCAAACCAGACCGTTGCTTTGACATTTAGTGCCAACTTAACTATGTTTGGAAAGTAACGTTATCTGATTACGGTATCAGTACAATTTGGCATGATGATGTGGATTTGCATTTATTGTAAATTTACCCTCCCGGAGCCTGCCTACTTCCTAGTAGAACATACTCCATTTTTTGCCCCTTCTTCTTAAGCTAGCAGGGGAAGTTGGTGTCCTAGCTGTCCCATCTCCGGAAGTGTGACTATTGATTCTAAAGTTATGTTTTCATTGTGATCCGCAACTTGATGTCGTGCATTTTTACCTACACCACCTACACAAAAATCCAAAATCTTTCCTATGTCATTTATACAAACTTTAGGGATCAACTTTTGTTGTCACAAATCCCTGAGCTGTACAGAAGATTCAATTGTATCTTGCCTTCTTAAAAGCTTAAAATTTCTGTCCTCTCAAAGAAAGTCGAAATATGGTATTGCAAGCCAGTTAAATAGAGGTTTGGAATTCCCTAGTGAGATTATCGTCTGTGGATTGCAACATAGATGAATATAGACGTGCCTATCTTTGTCTATGTGTCACTTGGTACTCTCTTCATTATTTTACCAAGACCGTCTACATGTTTCCAATAGAGTCCAGGGTTCAAGGTAAGCTGCTGACAGAACTCCATATTTCCCGAAGAAAGCCTATGCAAGCTGCCATGCCTAAGTGGTGTTCACACACTTGATTAGTGCTTTCTTTGGCATCGATTCTTAAGAACTATGATATGCAACATTGAGTGTATAACTGTGCGTGTACTTGACCTTACTCTACTGTGACCTTTTGATCCATAGTTGATCAAATGTGATGCTAGTTGGGAGTGAAAATCATGAATCTTTGTATGAAAGGTCCTCAGATTCACTTGATGAGCAGTTTGACAAACACAAAAAGAAACTGTATTTAATAGTAAGATTACTTCAAAAAAAATCAATAAATTTATAGTTTGAGTTGTATGAGTATGACTCTGTTTTCAGGAACAGAAGTATTGTTATTTCATACTAGAAAGCTATCCAGAGTTTGGCAGCTAGTTTAGGGTACTGTTCTATGGCAAGAGAGTACGATTTGGGTGAGAGGGCAAAGCCAATCAACTGGACTTACCAGGCCAAGCACTTAAGTCTTCACTATTTTTCCATGGTCATAGTAGTTACTGGAAAAACGAAAAAGGTGACTTAAGAAACTAGGTGCTGGAGAGACTATGACATAATTAAACTTATAACAATGAAAAATTTAATTTTATATCTTTAAATCGTAGAGAAGATAAAGGTAATGATTTATTGACATAATTTAATATCATTTCTGTTTTGATCGAACAGATCTGTTAAAGTACATTTTTGATCGTTAATATTTTTAATTTCGTATATTAAATAAAAAAAATTCACTGTATTAAAGTACTCATATTGATTAACTATTTACAAATTTTTTCACGGAAATGCCATAGGAATTAAATGGATTAATTACTATTTAACATGCTGCCTTGTTATCCATATATTTTGTAGAATTATAACATGGATCGTCATACATGGATGTACAAAATACCACGTATAGCAAAGGAATATGTTGATGGAGTTGAAAAGTTCATTGATTTTGCGGAGGAATTTATAAAGAAGAAAAGAAGGGAACTGGGAAAGGAAGACATGATCACATGTCCATGCCGTGATTATTATAATCTAAAAAAGTATCCTAGTGCTATGACAATACGTGATCATCTATTTCGTCGTGGTTTCATGGATAATTATACTAAGTGGATTTGGCATGGCGAAGGAATACATTCTGAAAAAACAAGGAACTCTGATGGGGATTTTGGAAGTAATGAAGATAGTATGCCTACCAATGAAGAAGATGATGTAGAAAATGATAGGGTCGATGAGATGATCCAAGATGTTGAAGATCTTTTAATGCACCAACCAAAAATTCTTGAGAACTTGGTTGATGATTCTAAGAAACTTCTCTATCCAGGATGCAACGATCAGTTTACTAGATTATCAACAACCTTGAAGTTGTGTAAGCTCAAAGTACAGAACGGGTGGAGTGACAAGAGTTTCACGGAAATGCTAAAACTTCTAGCAGACATGCTTCCTCCGAATAATGAGCTTCCCACTTCCACCTATGAGGCAAAGAAGATACTCTGTCCCATGGGTATGAATGTAAAGAAGATACATGCATGTCCAAATGATTGTGTGTTGTTTCGCAATCAGTATGAACATATACACACATGTCCAAAGTGTGGAGCCTCTAGGTACAAGAAGGAGGATAATAATTCTTCAACTAATAACCAGAAAAGGCCTCCTGTCAAGGTGTTACGGTATTTGCCTTTATAGTGGAACGATTCAAACGCCTATTCGCAAATGTCAATGATGCAAAGCTTATGAGGTGGCATGTGGGAGGGAGAAAATCAGATGGCATGCTCAGACATCCTGCTGACTCTCCACAGTGGAGAACCATTGATGGAAAGTTCCCGGAATTTGGTGGAGAAGTCAGAAATCTACGACTTGGACTTTGTGCAGATGGCATGAACCCATACCGCACTCTAAGCTCTCAACATAGCACTTGGCCGGTTCTTCTAACAATTTATAACTTGCCTCCCTGGTTGTGCATGAAGCACAAGTATATCATGTTGACATTACTCATCCCCGGCCCTAAAGAACCCGGAAACGACATAGATGTTTATCTTCAGCCACTTATCGAAGATCTAAAGTTATTGTGGCATCAAGGCGAGAGAATGTATGATGCATACAGCCAAACAGATTTCACTTTACGTGCCATGATCTTTTGCACCGTAAGTGATTTTCCTGGCTATGGAAATCTTTCAGGCTATAGTGTCAAAGGAGCAAAAGCATGTCCGATTTGTGAAGATGCTACGATTGACCTTCGTTTAAAAAATTGCAAAAAAAATGTATATATGGGTCATCGTACGTTTCTTCCCATTACTCATCCTTATCGTAAGAAGAAAAAGTCTTTCGATGGGACGATCGAGACTCGAGTGGCTCGTTTGCCTTTAACCGGGAAGGAGGTTTTTGAACGAGTCAAAGATATTGATGTCGTACTTGGAAAGAGGAAAAAAAATACAACTCTAAAAAGTATTTGGAAGAAGAAATCTATATTTTGGGATCTTCCATATTGGGAACACTTGCAAGTTAGACACTGCCTTGATTTTATGCACATTGAAAAAAATGTTTGTGAAAGCATTGTTGGGACATTGTTAAACATACCTGGTAAGACAAAGGATGGGATGAATGCCAGATTAGACATGCAAGAGATGGGTTTACGAGAAGAATTAGCACCACAACAATCCGGTAAACGTGCATATCTACCTCCGGCTTGTTATACCCTATCTAGAAAAGAGAAAATCAGCTTTTGTGAGTGTTTAGCTAGTGTAAAAGTTCCATCAGGATATTCCTCAAACCCGAAAAACCTTGTCTCAATGAAAGATTTGAAGCTGGTAGGGATGAAGTCACATGATTATCATGTTTTAATGCAACATCTACTACCGGTTGCAATTCGAGGCATATTGCCAAAGGATGTGAGATTGGTTATCACGAAATTGTGTTTCTTCTTTAATGCTATATGCAGTAAGGTCATTGATCCCATGACATTGGATAAATTACAAGCTGATATTATTGTTACACTTTGTGAATTTGAAATGTATTTTCTACAGTCATTATTTGACATTATGTTTCATTTAGTGATTCATCTTGTGAGAGAGATTAAAATTTGCGGTCCTTTATATGTGCGGAAAATGTATCCTTTTGAGAGATTCTTGTGTATCTTAAAGGCATATGTCAGAAATCGACGTATGCCTGAAGCTAGCATAGTTGAAGGGTATGCGGTTGAAGAAACTATTGAATTTTGCACAGAATATTTAGCATCCGCCAATCCTGTTGGAATTCCAAGATCTCGTCATGAAGGAAGACTTGAAGGTCAAGGTACATTGGGACATAAAATGATCACTCTTAGTGTTGATGTGCTCGATAGAGCACATCTTTTTGTACTGCAACACATGACCGATGTTAATGCATACCTAAAACAACACATTGATGAGATTCGACGAATGCATCCTTCTAAGAGTGGCAAGTGGGTTACAAATGAACACAATCGATCGTTTGTTAAATGGTTTAAAGATCGAGTAATGTCTCAATATTCAGAAAGTCATTCCACCATTTCTAATACGCTTAAATGGTTAGCATATGGCCCCGACATTACAGTGACATCTTACCAAGGATATGATGTTAATGGGTATACTTTCTATACACAATCTCAAGATAACAAGAGCACTGTGCAGAATAGCGGAGTTTCTGTAGAAGCTTCTTCAACAGAATTTGAAAGAGGCAATTCCATCTCATCACGAGATATAAAGATGTCATACTATGGGGTGATTGAAGAAATCTGGGAGCTTGACTACAAAGAATTCAAAGTTGCTATCTTCAAATGTAAATGGTTCGATATCAAGCGTGGTGTTCGGGTGGATGAGTCTGGCTTCACTTTGGTAGACTTTAGTCGGTTTGGCTATGAAGATGATCCATTTATATTCACTACACAAGTTAAACAAGTTTTCTATGTTCGAGACCCCGCTGATCCTAGATGGTCCATTGTTCTTCAAAGCAAGCATCGCATTCTTGGAATTGATAATGTTGAAGACGAGGAAGAGTATAATCAGTTTGATGAGAATCCCCCTTTCTCAATTGGTCTACCCGCTAGTGTTAGGGAAGACAATGTAAATGCAAATTATGTTCGTCATGATCATGATGAAGGGCAATGGATTGACAATCAAGTTTGAGTCCTTGCAAGTTCTTTCTGGTAGGTGTATAGGGATGTTTGTGTCTGATACCTGTAGTTATAGCATATCTTTCCTGCTATTTAGTTGGTTATATTATCTAAAGCTCATTTATTGTTGTTTTACCCCATAACCTTACTGAATGTCCTCTCTGTTAGTGATAATTTATTGACCTTGTTACTGGATTCCTTTTCAGATGCAAATCTTACGAGAAAGCTAAAAAGAAGTTGACCATAATAGAAGCTCCTAATATCCTGACTATTGCGTTGAAGAGATTTCAGGTATTGTTCTGTACTTGGCGTCTGTTCTTGGTACATACACCTTAGCACCATGGCGTCTTGGAACCCCTTACCAACAATGTGGAGTGCCGTAATAATAATGATAATGCCAACAAATTTTTAGTATCATATTTTATTCTTAAACTTAAGCATAAAAAAAAAAAACCTTTACATGCATATAGACCGAAAACTGCTCAAAGATGCTGCTAAATATATACACCCCCTAACGAAATCCTCACCTCAATAGAATAATGGAGAGCAAATTGCCAAGTTAAGTATAGTTCATATCATGCTTGAATATATAAAGAAACTTCAGTTAAAAGTGTGCTTTCTGCACTATACTGAAATTTAATGGCCAGTATAAACCATGATTTAGTATCTTTGATCTGATGGTTTTAATTTTTTAGTCAAATCTTAAAAAAAGGAGCACAAGATACTAATGTTTCATGGTGTACATAATAGCAGTAGCAACGGGCTTTATTCCACTTCTCCACCATACCCAATCTAAGTTCCTAGAAAGTAGTTTTTACAGTAGAAAGCATAATTGAGAGGTTTTCACAAATCTATTACATGTTAACAGCACATAAAATTTGAAGAAATAAAAATCACAATTGGCGTCTGTTCTGTACTTAATTGTTTGTATCTGGTGAATCATTTGATAGCACAATTGTTCTTGATAAATTGGTGGCTATGTTTTGATTAATTGTAGCTCAGCACATCTTGTATGCTATTTATCTGGTGTTTATTTTCTTTTAGGTGTTTGCCATGGATGAAGATAATAGAATGGATGAAGATAATAGAGAGGAAAGTGCAAAGGAAGTAACGAAGAAAAGGACTAGAGGTCCAACGACATGCAAAAAATTAAAAAGAAGGATGTTAAAATGCAATTCAGAGTGTAGCCTTGATTTTGATGATAAAGGTAACCCAATTGGGGATATGGGTGGAGATTTCACCAAGTATGTAGGATCAGTGGTTCGATTCCAAGTCGATATTAATGTCGAGAGTTGGGATGTAGTTAATGAAGGATTGAAAGATGCAATATGGGATGATATTAAGGTATATAATGATTTCTCAGCTATTACTATCCTTTTGCGGATATGTTCTTTAATTTCGTCATTGACCAATGATCAGACCTGTGCTTTGTTTGAAAAGAGAGAAAATTTTAGGACTAACGCAACTTCTATGGGATTTTAAAATTTTTTCATTATTGTCAGATGCGTTGGAAACTTGATGATTCGCGTAAGAAGAACTTGTTAGAAAGAGCAGGAAAGCAATGGAGGGATTTCAAGGGTAAGTTGAATAAGAATTGGTTGCGCGAAGGGAAGAATCCATGTGAAAAATATCCGTACATCACCGAGGAGATGTGGGAAATCTTCAAAAAGAGACGTGAAACTGAGGAATTTAAGGTAAAAATCCATGTCCAATTTTACTTTTGTTGAATTCTCTGAAATTGGAAGCTCGTGCCCTCAAAAGTAGAAAGCTCATTGATTTCTTTCCATAGAATTGATATTCCATCAACAGCGAAAATTCGAGTTGCTGTAGGAAGTGCTAGATGAAGTCTATCACGTCAGGACTTGCATTAATTTGATAACCAAGTCTAGACCAGTAGCATATATTACACAAGACTCCATCTAGTTAAAAACATAAAGAATACGTATGCTAATATCACCAACCATATTATAATAGAGATGAAACCACCTTTTCTGTGAGGCCAAAGGCGAGGTCTAGCGTGTGAGTTGTGACCATGTCAATTTTCTCATCACCTGGAACTTCTAATTTATTGTACAACAAATCCTAATAAAAAGAAATCAATAACTCGGCATCCATTATCGAATGTTCATACATTGCATATGTAAGAAAAGAAATTATAAATACGAAGATGGTACGTTGATAGACAAGTGAAAAGGCTTCTTCCTCTTCCCACCAAACAGCAAAAGGTCATGGTCTCAACTCCTCACTCTCCCTCCAGCCTCCACGCATACTAAAAAATCTAATGCATTGAAAATATGTAGCATACCTGAGTAAAATATAATATGGTGAATGGTGTGTTGAAGACCCCATCAATTCTTTGAATGATTCTGAATCCATTGATCCATCAATTTTATCGAGTCAGCGTACTGGACGTAGTTATGATTGGATTAGAGCACGTACAAAACCATTGAAGGATGGAGGTTACTATTTCCCAAATGAGAAAACAAAGGAGGTGTTTCATAAAATGGTAAATTACTTAATTATTCCGAATTTAATTTACATGTAATTCTATAGGCTATTATTATGTCCACTTTCTAATGAACATTTTCAACAGGGAGAGTTGCAGAGCCAAGTTTCTGATGGCTCATGGACTCCACAAGGCCATGATGACATATTGTCTCGTGCACTTGGGACAAAGGAGCATGGAGGACGTGTTAGAGGGGTTGGTGGATCCGTAAAAATTAAGGATGTCTTTGGATCAGGGATAAACAAACACAGTGGAGTTGTCTCCGTGGATGAGTTGGCTAAAATTACACAAGATATTACAAAGAAAGTTCAGGAGGAGTTTGAGGAAAAGATGAATGATATGATGAATGTAAAACTCGAAGGTATCTTCAGTCAATTAAGGCAGATGGGTGTCTCACTCCCAGATGATATTGGTTCTTCGAAAAATGAAGTTATTCGAAGTAGTTGCCAGTCGGTGGATCGGGAAGATCATTTCTCAGTTCTAAAGGTACTTTTATTCCTGGTCGTCAGCTGGTTTATATCTTAACTCTCTGTACTTGTACTGGGTTCTGCACACCTGAACATGATTACATGTCTTTCTGAACATGAGTATGTCTTTCTGAACATGTCTTTCTGGTTTTATATTAACTGGTTTCACTAGTATTGCATACTACCGTGAATTTCTGTATATAAATGACTAAAATTTATAAGGTGAGGATAAGTATAAAATGTTGTACCTAAAAGATGCAGGATATTGTAAGTTGTTTATTGTTGTAGTCACATACTGCTTAGACAGCATAGTCCTCCATATTACTCCACAACATTTTAAACAGATGATCTTAGTTCTAAAAAAGGTGATTCTGAAAGCAATTCCATGTGCAGAAAATCTGATCTGTTAAAGATAGTTAAATGATTTCTAAACAGATTCATCTGTTTAGAAAGATAGTTAAATGAGAAGAAACAACAACTTCCATGTGCAGAAAATCTGATCTGTTACAAAGTATTTGTTTTGCTTAAAAAAAATCTGATCTGTGCAACTCTATTATGCAGAGTCCTGCACTTTGTAGTCTTTGGGTCATACATTCAGAAAAAGGAAGAGTTGTTGTGGCAAGAGGGACTGTTTTCCCATCAAATAGTCAGGGTAGTAATATGCTTCATAATAACCCAATTGCGCCTCACAATGTCAAAGTATCAGTTGATGATGTTGTAGCTGATTATCAACTTACTCCACTTCCCGTTCCATGTGAAGAACATGAAACAGTAGGAAATGCTGCAGGTAGCTTTGTTCAATGGCCGAAGGACCTTGTAACGTTAGGGCAGGTATATCATGTGAGGTTTATTTGTCAATTATTTGTTTCTCATTTAATTAGAACATGATCATTGTACAATTGTATTTGATTAGGATCCTATATCATTGGAGAAGCAAAAAAGCAATGCGACGAGCCCCAAAAGAACAATTCAGATGTCAAAAAAGGTTGAAAGTAAAGGTTCGGTCACTGCTACAAAGAAAACCCCTGCATTACTTAATGATGACATAAATTCTAGTGAGAATTGCCGATCTTTACGTTTCTTGCTTAATAAGAGGCCATCTACTAAAAAAGATGATGTCTTTAAGTTACAAGACGATGGAAAAGATCCGATACACATCGGGGCTGAAGATGTCCATGAGTTTTTGAAAATGAGTTGCTTAAACACTTCCATTTTGGAAGTTTTTTCAAAGTAAGACCAAGTGCTTTTTCCTTAATTTACTTTGGTATCTAGTACACATGTTTATTATAATAAGTAATTTTGTAGGTATGTTACCACGTTGTGCAAGGATAATATGTTCGCATTCATGTCACCATCTAGATTGACAATACCACATGCCCGTGACTATCAACGTCAAAATGAAGCAACGGATTACTTGACTGAAATTTTGGTTGCCAATAAAGATAAGCGTTTTATTCTAGCACCTTACCACCAAGAGTAAGAACAAAAAAATTTCTGTTAGTAATTGTATTATTATTATAATCCAACATATACATCATACATGTCTATATTATTGTAGCAACCATTGGATGTTGCTCCTTTTTTGTCTCTGTGAAAGTACAATCTACGTCTTTGATCCATTGAGAAAAGAAAGAAAAATACGCTTGATAACACCTGCACGAACGTAAGTTAAATATGAATTCATCTTTCACTTAGTGTAATATATATTTTCTAATTTAGTAAGAGTTGTGATTACATATACTTATTTTACAGGGCATTTAAATTGTATGCGACTAAAGGTGGAGCGAGGAATAATAAAAAAGAATTTCTTTGGCATCATGTTGAGGTTCAGGTATAACTTGGTTTTTACATTCAATTATTTTGCTCATTTGTTTACTTGTATTAAATAAATCTTTTTGGTTTATGTGTAGTGTCCTCAGCAAGAAGGAGGTACCGAGTGTGGTTATTTTGTTATGAAGTACGTGCATGACATTGTCATGCTTTGTCAAAAAAATCCTAACAATAATTGGAAAGTGGTAAGAGAATTTTTATTTTTTTTACCCTTATCGAACTCATAATTTTTTTTAAGTATGTTATCTTTTATATTTGGAAGGGTCTCGGTTCGAAAAGCTATGCCAAAAAGGAAATCAATGAGATTCGAGAGCTTTGGGCAAAATATTTTATTCTAGAATGTCTATAATCAGGTATGAAATTTTCTTAATTCTAGTATGTTACTGTCTGATTTTAGGAAGGTGGATCTAGCTAGCCGTTACTGTCTGATTTGAAATCGCTTGTTTATCTTGATATCTTGCCATCGTCAATTCCATAATCATAATTTTTATCCTTTGTGTTAGGATTTGCATGATATAGATCTAGTATAATTAAATCTGATTTATAGATTACATTAAAACAGATCTAGACGTACAGAAGTACTACTGGTAATTTGTATCTACAAGTTCAACAAAGCCTGTTCGGTACGTGCAAGAAAGTGTAAAGTTCCGAGCAAGGAATACTACTACTGTTAAACCTTTGAAAATACTACATTGCAGAGTGAGCTTAAATTTGCTTAGATTCATCGATTTTGTCTATGTTTAACCAAGTAATTAGTGAAGGTACTATATGTACGCGCAACTATAGTAGTACTCCTAAGGAGTCTATTGTAAGAGACATAACAGAAATTTAGTATTCACTTAGTTAATCTTAGTAGGAATAATTTGGGGAATACTTGTTTTATGAATTCTGTGTTGCAAGCAAGCTCCTTTATTCCTTCACATTCAGTTTAACATAAGCTCCTATTATTCCTGTTGATCATGGACAGTTTATACTTTTCTTCACATTCATATTAAGAGCCAAAGTTTATACTTTTCTGAATGTTTTCATTTTCTTTTGGCCTTATAACTCATCACAGGCTGATTCCAGACATGGAGACTGAATCTGTTGTAATGTCAAGGAGAATATTCAAGGAGGATGGGAAGAATTGATAATCAATTTTCAAATCATATGTTAGCTGCTTGAAGTTGGTGATCAAGGGAAATGTATTGGCTTACCTTGTTTGTAATTAGTATTAGATGATTTTGATATAATGATTTATTTTTGTAAGAGAAATTACTAGAAAGAATTGTACTTTTTATTCCAATTGTAAATTAATTATGAACATTAAATATTCTAAATTTATTTTAATCAAATTTTCAATTAGATTGTGTTCTGAATTTAGTTATTTTAATGATTTTCAGATTATTTGTAATGTGGGTCACTGATATAGGACCAAAAAAAATTAATACTTTAGGCGTCGGTCATTTAACAGAACTGACGCAAAAAGTATAGCACTTTGGCGTCGGTCATTAGACATAGCCGACGCTTAAAGTATAGTACATAGGCGTCGGCATTTTTACAGAACAGACGCTATAGGTAAAGTCCATAGGCGTCGGCATTTGACAGAACCGACGCAAAAAGTATAGTACATAAGCGTCGGCATTTTTATAGAATCGACGTAATAGGAAAAGAATATAGGCGTCGGCATTTGATAGAACCGACGCTAAAAGTCCAAATATTAGGCGTCGGCATTCAAAAACACCGACGCATATGCAAGGGACATATGTGTCGGTTCTAAGAACAACCGACGCAATAGAATATATTTTATGCGACGGCATTCCTGTCAACCGACGTTTTTGGCCGTCTTTATGCGTCGGTTATCAGTCTTTTGCGTCGGTTCTATTACCGACACATATATGTTCTAGCGTCGTCATTTCAACCGACGCTATAGACCCATACCTATAGCGTCGCCTTCATATACTACGCCAAATAACCGACGCCTAAAGCCTATTTTGACCGACGCCTAAAGCCTATTCTGTACTAGTGGTTATTGCCTCGTCCTCTTCCACGACCATTATAACCACCACGATTCTTATCCGTCCCACTTCTATGGTTTTTCTTAGTCGACTCCTCTTGAGCAAATAGTAGTTGGCCTCCTGTATTCTCAGATGAACCACGTACACGCTCATCGTGAGCTTTTAGTCGCCCAACCACCTCATCCATTGTCATTTGCTTCATGTCACCAAATTGCTCTATGGTGGAAGCAATCTGCACATACTTGTTGGGGACGGCTCGAAGTAACTTCTTTACCACATAAATCTCTTCCATCTTTTCCCCTAGGAGTCGAATGTTAGTCACCACAACATACAGCTTCATGCAAAAATCATCAAGCTGATCTGACTCCTTCATTGTCATCGTTTCAAACTGGGCTTTCAACGTCTGTATCCGGGCTTCCTACACACGATCAGCACCTAGACTCATATTTTTGATCGCGTCCCATGCTTCTTTGGCGGATTCTTTCTCTGCAATTGACATGAGAACATCTTCCGGTATCCCTTGGTAGATAGCAGCTAGTGCAATCTGATCAGTCTTTTCATCAACAACCTCACTCTTGTCACTTGATACGATGGCTTTCCACACTCCCTGTGCTTTCATAAACACCTTCATCTTTAGTGACCACGCTGTGTAGTTGTCTCTCCCCAGCATCGGATAAGTTAGCCCTACCGTTCCATCCTTGCCTTTTGAACCTTCCATTGACGTTGGTTTAGGCATGTACTTTGGCATAAAACGTAATAAGGCTCTGATACCAAATATAAGCAGTAAGCTTTATGAACGGACTATATAAAGTGTTTGAATATAGAAACTGAGAAAAGAAAGATGGATTTCATTAACTCAAAAACTAATGCTTACAGAAACGTTAATATAGAAAAGCAATGCACTCACAGGTAGTGCCTTCAAAATAGGAAATAAACTAGCTAACAATACTCCCACGTCTAACCAACTACTACTTATTCAAACTTCCTAAAATGTCTCTAAGACAGCTGACTAGGTCTAGTTGAACACAAACTAAACACTACATTATTGAACCGGTTTAGATTAAATAAAACTCCAACAAAGTTGTCGATTCGGGCATTTAAAACCGACGTGAAAGAAGAGTTACTTGGGGTGAAAGTAACATTAGAATAAATTGCACCCGAGTTTAGAGAAGAACGAGAAAGACAGCCAACAAAATTGTACTGGGTAGCCACAGCTGCTGAGGAAGAATGTGTAAAAAAAAGAAAGAAAGCTAAAAAGAGAACCCAAGTAGCATGTTTGAGAATGTAGAATTTGTAAAATGATATGTGATCAAATAATGCGATGGTAGCTGCTATTTATAGATACAAAAGCCAAGTATACAGATGCATTATGTTATAGCAAAATAAAGAAAGTGACCCTACAAAATTGTTGAAATCGTATCTATCGGACGCTTTCAAGCGCAAGTTTGGTACGCGTTAGGTTGACCTTGAATCCGTTGGAGCCTTTTAAAATCGGTCATCGCTAGAAAATAACTACTTGCGTTTGCATACCACATTATTAATCATGCAACTAAGTCAACTATATCCGGAATGGGTCCATTGTGGTATGTTACTCTTTACAATCCATTTTCAATGGCATGGTTTAGTGCCTGTTTGGCTCAACTTTTATTATGGATTTATGGACTTATTTTCGGGTAAAAATTTTATATTTTGATAAAAAAATTTTATACAAGTATTTAATGTATGTTTAAAATTCAATAAGTTGCAAAAATAAGTTGAAAAATAAGTTGGAAAGTTAGGAATCTCTAACTTTGTCTTAAAATAAGTTGACTTATTCCGGAAAAAAGTTCCCCCAAACAGCCCATTAATAACTTCTAGCCGTGCAAATTTTTAAATACTTCTAAAATTATATGATTAAATAAAATTGAGTATAATAATTTATTGTGGATATAATTTAACTTTATAATTAATTAATAAAATTATTAGTAATAATAATAGTTATTTAATAAACGATATGTATTGATTAGAACTAATAATATAAAATCTTAATGTAAATTTGTTGTTGACGGGATTCGAACCTTGGATCTTTAGATGAGGGATTTAAATATTGAATATTCCTTACTATTAGATCTAACGGCTATCATCTATTTACTAAATATCTAACGATCACTATTCTTTTAGAAGGTTGAACCAAACAACCAAATTATACCCCTGTTTGCTAATTATATCTATACTAATATATTAAAACCGAAAGATTGAAAGTTTGGTTGGTTTGATTTTTGGTTTGGTTATCCTAATTATTAAAATAAAAAAATAATTACTAACACAATTATATTCCAATTCTAATCAAATTCCTCACAAAACATCACATCACAAATTCCTCTCGGACCTCTCCTCATCCTATTAGTATTCGGATTCTCTCCAATCACAAAACCCCAATTTTAATTTAAAACATAAGATGTAATTATAAGTTATATTTAATGATTAAATTACTTTACTAAAACAAATCCTCACAAAACACCACATCACAAATTCCTCTCGGACCTCTCCTCATCCTATTAATATCCTCTCCTATCACAAAACCCCAGTTTTAATTTAAAACATAAGATGTAATTATAAGGTATATTTAATAATTGAATTACTTAACTAAATATTCAAGTTTCGAATCCCGTCAATGACATATTTAATTTAAAATTTTATTATATAAATTTTAAATCATGCAAATCATTTATTAAATTTACTTCAAATTTTACTAAATTTATATTAAAATACTTTTTCAAATTAATGATTATATAAAAACATAATTATAGAATAAAATAAAATTTATAACATATCAAAAGAAATCCGTGCATCGCTCGTAATTATAGTATAGTATAGATAACTCTATAAGGCTGAAATTTTGATGGTTTGCAACTAATGCATGACTCACGCATTCTAATTCTGTAATTCGGGTCACTTGAGTAATCCGAAAATAAATTAGATTTGGTGTCGATAATAATAAATATTAGAAAAGAGTATATAAAATATTTGGCGTAACCTGTATATTTAGAAAAGAGTATCTATACTATACTATTATAAGCGAAATAGGGTATAAGTGGTTGGTTGGTTACCACCTTCCAAAAAATTTGTTAACACCTTCCAAAAATGGAAAAATAAATTAAAATGCATATAAAATTTAATTTTATTTTATAACAAACTCTTTTAATTACACTCCAATCTATATTTAATTACATACTCTTTTAGCTATATTTGTTCACAAGAATTCATTAAGATGTTAACAAGGAGTTTAAAGTATAAATAAAAAAATTACGTAATAAACTATGTTATATTTGGTTAATGTAACTCCTTGACTGACACCTTCCCAAAAAAATTTCAACAACTTCCTAAAAGAACTAATTCAAAAATAAAATAAGTGTAAAATAAAAATTGTTAAAGTAATCTAATAAAATCTACGCATTGAGTTGAGTCCATGTACTGAAATAATTGAAATATACAAATAAAATTATTTAGTTATTATTCTGTACTATACTATTGAAAGCAAAACAATGTATATTTGATTAGTTGATTGGTTGTTTAACGTCTTTTAAAAAAAATTAACGCATTCCTAAAAATAATGAGTAAAAGAATTGTATTAAAAAAATTAATTTAATTATTGTAAACAACAAAATTTACCAATAAGGCACAAAATTTTATTTTAAAAAATTATGAAATGTGTTAAAAATTCAATTAAATTATAGATAATTTATTAAAAATAAAAAGCCACATGTTTTATAGAATTATAAACGTTTTCAATTATATCCCGATTAGAATCATCGCCCGCACACACTTCTTCCTATTATTCTTTCTTCTACGATTTTATGTTACACTAAATAATTTTTAAAAAATATCTATTGAATTCTTAATATATTATTTACCAATAAGGAACAAAACCATATTTTTGAAAAATTAAAAAATGTGTTAAAAATTCTAAATTCAGTTAAATTATATATAATATTTATTAAAAATAAAAAATCACATGTTTAATAGAATTATATACGATTTCAGTTATATCCCGATTAGAATCATCGTCCGCACACACTTCCTACGATTCTTTTCTCTACGATTTAGGTTATACTAAATAATTTTTCAAAAATATCTATTGATTTCTTAAGATATTTAACAATAAATTTAAATATAACATTAAATTAATGATATTTATTTTTGTCATTGAATTAAGTATAGAACATATGTAAATTTAAAATTAATAATAATTTTTTTAAATTTTTTTTATTAAATCAAATAAATAATATATTAATTCACAATAATAATATATGATGGTTAGTTGGTTGGTTAATATCTTTCAAAAAAATTGTTAACACCTTCCTAAAAATAACAAGTTAAAAAATAGTATTAAAAATATTAATTTATTTTTTATAAATAACAAAATTTACGAATAAGACACAAAAATGTATTTTTTAAAAAAATTAAAAAATGTGTTAAAAATTCTAAATTCAGTTAAATTATATATAATTTATTAAAAATAAAAAACCAAATGTTTTACAGAATTATAAACGTTTTTCAATTATATCTTGATTAGAATCATCGTCCGCACGCACTTCTTCTATGATTTTAAGTTATACTAAATAATTTCAAAAAAAATATCTATTAAATTCTTAAGATTTTCAACAATAAATTTAAAATTAACATTAAATTAATGAAATTTATTTATATAATGAAATTAAGTATAAAACATAAGTAAATTTAGAATTAATAATAAAATTTATTAAAATAAACTAAAATTCTATATTAAATTAAATAATGTATATATTAATTCACAATAACAATATATGGTAGTCCGTGCTTTGCACGGGTTATAGGCTAGTATAAGAGAGTATGTAAAAGTGTATATAAATATTTAGAAAAGAGTATATAAATATTTCGATAATAATAAATATTTAGAAAAGAGTATATAAAAGAGTATATAAATATTTGGTGTAACCTGTATAAAATTAGAAAAGAGTATCCTAACCATAATAGGATTTTTTTTATAATAAAGTATATAAAATGATAAATATTAACCAAAACTAGTTAAAAAAAACATAACAAATGTACAAAATAATTTGTAACAAGTACATAAATAATACAAATTAATTGAAAATATTAAAATATAATGTTCAATTCATAAATTATAATGAAAGAATAAAAAATAATAATAAAAATAATAACATAAAATAATTTATATGTAAACTTATTTAAATTCATATATAAGCATTACTTAATTATTTTTATCTTTATCTTGACATGGTTTATTTAATATTTAAATAATAAGGATAAATACAATTTAAAATAAATTAATCACCTATAATTGAACAATGAAATTGGCACATTGGAAAGTGTAAAGATATGGTCCTGCACAACTTTGTCAACTAGAAAACATAGTTGTGTGTAGTGGTAGAAATTACTCCCTTCGGTCCATTATATAATGCATTTGATTTTTATATACGTAATTTTAAGTGTCTGGACCATATAACAAAATTTATTATTTTTAAAATTTTCTTTTTCTGGATAAAAATATGAATACTCTATTTATATTTAGAAAAAGAAATTTTTAAAAATAATAATTTTTACCATGTGGTCAAAATACTTAAAATTACGTGCAAAAAAGTTAAATGACTTATATAATGAACAAGAGGGAGTACAATACAACATTATATATTAATTAACATTTTATTTCATAATTTATTCATATCCATGTTTAACTATGTCGGTACCATTGTACATGTACATGTCCTGCTCAGGACCATGTGACCTCATTTCTGCATGATCACATTTATGTTTGACCTAAATTTTCTTATATTAAAAGTTTGGTCAATGTGCTAAATATCCATGGCAAGACTTTCAGTGTCAATTTTTTTAAAATTTTATTATTATTATTATTATTATTATTATTATTATTGGAAAAATATGTTATTTAAAATGAGAATTTATCATCATATACCCGTAAAGTTTTGAGAGTTTCGGTGTTGAGAATATTATTATTACAAAAAATCTCCTTCTATATATAAGAAGTTCTTTATATTAGAAAAGAACAAAGGGTAAAATTGTCCAAGAAAATGATTGCAAAAATATTGATAAAACCTTATTTTTTATAACAATTACATGGTATGCCATTTTAGAATGAAAATACATATATAATCCTATTTATTGTGTAAGCATTAATATATTAATATATCCTTTTTCATTGTAAAAGTATGCATGCTACTAATTAACTCATTATTAGCGTAACAGCTCGTGCAAAGCACGGGTCTCTATATGAATGTCTCTAATTTTGTTCTAAAGAAGAAGGTAACGATTGGTTTAATAATTTTTGGACTGAAAACTCGTAATTATGAAATTGTAATATGAGTAGTGATATGTGTTAATAGTGAATGCCAATAAGTACAGTATATAGATGCTAACAATAATATTGTTGAGTATGATGTACAAGTTTGAGTTATGAACGAGGATCGTGTAATTAAAAATTTGAGAGAGTACGATGATAATCTTTACCTTTTCATAGTTATAGGAACTGCTTTCCATATCAACACGATTAAACCGTCCACAAATAGCCGCAAGGGGTTGCATACTCATTAAAATATGTTGTTAAGTGAAAATGGCGTGATTTATCTTATAAAATTTTGTTTCTCTTAAAATATGTTAATGTCATCTCTATTGCAAATATATAATGCAATGTTCTCACACCGGTCACGAATCTATAAAAATAAAATTCTTATAGGAAATAAACTGAGGTTGCAAAAAAAGAATTTCAAAAAAAAATGACATATAAACAATTAATAAAATTATAATTCATATCATTCTACATGAGATCAATCTGGAAGAAGCATATTATGTTAGTTATATTTTTAATCTTATATCCAAAAGGAGATTAGATATTATGTCATATTCCGCTAAATAATCACATTCTTTCAGGATAAATGTAAACTTGAATATATATGGTTAACCAATTTTTTTTTTAAACTAAATTGTATTTTATTCCAATAATTTAATATATACATAGATTTAAATGTTTGTGAATTTTTTTAATCCAGACTTACTAACATTCACGTATAACCAAGAATTTTATCTTAACAATTTATTTTTCATGTTAATCATTTATAATAACAAAGAAAGTGTAAAATGTGTTTATTTTAGAAAATATGAACAAATAAAGTGTACATTCTGAAATTTTTTTTATTAAGAAACGGATGCGATAAATGTATAATTATGATTATTATATAATTTTACGAGCCATAAATGCTAGATTTATCTAGACGGTGTTCATTTCAAAGGTATTACCCTCGAATATATTCGATAAATCCTTCAAAGTAATATTTTCAAGATTGCCTTATTTATTGATTTGTAGAAAAAATAAAACAAATTTTATCCCAAATTCTTAACGGATTTCACTTAAACGGATAAAATCGTAAAATATTCAGAATAAATATTCCGAGGACTTCATGGTCATTATTATTTGAGGAATATTATATTTGAATATATTTCAAGTCATAACCTTAGCCAAAACGTCGACAAGTTACGACAAACGGCTAGCGTATTTTATTCCGTCTCGTAAGTGCATTTTATCGAAATATTTTTGGATAAAATACCTACACATATTATTTTGACTTGAAATTTTTAGGATGCTACTAAAATGGTAAAAAATAATTTTAGACAAAGTTTCATGATTTTTGAATGAATTTTTCCCGGACTCCAAAAAATTGATCCGTAATTGATTTTTCGGTCGCTTAAAAGTCATAGAAGGTCAACTCCTTTTAAGGTAAAATTTTGACCATATTCTTCTGGGAATATTTCAAGAGGATTTCCAAAGTTTCATAATTTTTGAGATATTTTTCGATTTACCTCATTAAAGTGGGTGTTATGTGTTGTTTCGCGTAGTTTCGATTTATTCGACTAAAACGAAACTAATATACAACAACTATACTTATATATCTGATAAATATATAAGGATTGGGGACCAAGTTAGTGAGAATTTCCAGGAAAGAACCTTTGCTACTTGTTTATTAGTAGGTGCCAAGTGTCAAGCTCTTGACCATTTTGGCTATAAATAGCCCATCACTCCACCCATTTCTCTTGAGCATTTTCTGTCCTAGAAGTGCTGGTGGTTTCTCTCTAGAAACTCAGCCTTTTAAGAGTACCAAAATTCTCAAAAAAGATTTGGATAACAAAGGTTTGTTGCTCCATTTTTCAACATCTTTAAAAGCTTTGTTGTTAGTCCAATTCTTGCTCATATAAACACCATCCGGCCATCACTCTTGGGGTAGCTCTTGAGCACATTTTTATCAGTCCCCAAATTATTCTTAAGTGTGGTTTGAGTCACCATTTTATCCTTCTTGAATTTCATTCAAGTGGTGCTTATTTAGGCCTTGTTTTAGTAGTGTTTTTGGTCCTCTTCTTGCACTTTTCTTACCATTCGGCCATCACTTCTAAGGCATCCCCAAGCACAAATTCTTGCAGCCTTTTAAGTGTTCTTACTTGTTTATTTGAGTCACCTTTGGTACCTCCTTGGTTACCTTCCTTTTGGTGCTCACATCCGGCCATTTTGGTAGTGATTTTGGACCTTCTCTTGCTCACCTTTCTTGCTCTCGGCCAAGCCTATTTGGGCAGTTTTCTTGCACGTTTTTGAGCAGTTTATAAGTGCTCTTATTTGTGTCTTTGAGTCACCAAGGTAACCTCCTTGAATACCTTTCATTTGGTGCTCATTTGGCTTGAGTTTCCGTGCACTTTGTCACCACTTTATACACTTATTCTTGAATATTTTCGTGTAGTGTATAGTGACAACTTGTAAGAGTTTTGAAGAGCTTCTTGAAGTGATTATTTGCTCTTCCTTAAGTCCTTAATAACCTATTGGTGAATACTTGGTTGAAAGGCTAAGAACCATCTTTTGATTTGTGCTTAGAAGTGCATAAACAAGTGATTTAAACTTGTTATTCTTTAAATCAAAAGAGAGCTTCTTAACTTGGTTTATACTAGTCCTTTGAATCTTTAAATCAAATCTTTAAGGACTAAACCAAGCATCTTGAACTTGTTTCTTAACCGAAACCAAAGTTCATTACATTCGGCCTTCTACTTGATTTATTCGGCTGAATAATTCTATTACGTGTTTATATATTTTCTCACACTAGTTTAACGCATAATAGCGGCCCTCGTTATTTATAACGAGTTACTTTTACGAACGTGTGAGTTGTGTTATTTGCTTGTGTGTGGTGCTTAATTTATTGTTCGTGTATGTTTTACATTCACGCATTTTATATACTTTCCGCAATAGCATTAACGCGTAATAGCATCCCTCTCTTAGACGAGCTATATATATATATATTCGGCTATATACAAAGCCATATACAAGTGTTGTTGTGGTAACACTAGTATTTGTCGATTTTAAGTAGCTTGTTCTATATTCTTTCGAATATAAGTAACTAGCTCTACCTTCGATAAATCAAGGTCGCTTTGGCCAAGAAATATTATACTCGACCATTTCATCGTTGATCTTGGTCTTATAATATTTCAATACGAGTGTGTAACACTTGTATATCTTGAGTTAGTAGCTTTTTTATTATTCTGCGGAATATTTTTAAACTCGCACTTTCTCGTGTTTATTTGTGTTGGCTTACACAAGTAAATTGTATATCTAATTTATTTATATTCGGCCACACCGAATATTTATATAAATTAATATAATTGATATTTATTTATATTAACGGAGTCTAACTCGTTAATATTTATATTTCCTCCTTTGATCTAGTTTTCATACTAGTTCATTTTAATCGTCAAATTTAAAAAGGATTTTCAAGTTGTAGTGCTTGTATTATATCCTTTGACGTGAGGTGAAGTGAAGTGAGGTGATTCTCGCTCTAAGACCCAAGTCTTAGATACGCCGATGGGGAGTTTGGTATCTTTGCACCGTGAGGAGGAGAAAAGATCCAAGATCTAAGACCTAAGAACCAAGACTGTTAAAGGGTGTAGATACGAAGTCTACGCAAAGGTTTTGCTTGCATAGTTTTGAGGAAGTAACTTGGAGTGATAAACTTGTAAGTGGTTTATATTACGTGGTTTTGAGAAGGTAGTGGAGAAGCTACGCTTCAAGATAAACTTGTAAGGTCTTACGTAGTTGTGAGGAAGTAATGGGGAGTTACGTTCCGAGATAAACTCGTAAGTGGATTTACTTACATAGTATTTGAGGAGGTAACGGGGAATTACGATCCAAGATAATCTTGTAAAGGGTTGCTATAGTATTTTGAAGATGTAACGGGTAGTTAGGCTCTAAGATAAATACATAGTGTTTGTAAAGGCTTCTCCGCCTACTATAAAGGAGTGTAATTCTTTATAGTGGAAGAAATCTCGAGTTCGGGAGGAGTTCGGGGACTGGAGTAGGGGTGTTCGAATTCGTTAGGGGATTGCAGGCATCACGAACCAAGATATATCGATCGTGTCAATCTCTTTTACTTTATCACTTTTATATTCTGCATTTTATATTACTTGTTTATAAGTAATTAATTTTTAAAAGGAGAAAGAAAATTTAGAAACGCCAAGCTCTAATTTTAAAAGGATCATAAGCTATTAAACCCCCCCTTCTAGCTTATTTTACCTACTTTCGGGACCTATCATTTCAATAATAATAAATATTTAGAAAAGAGTATATAGATATTTGGTGTAACCTGTATAAAATTAGAAAATAGTATCCTAACCATAATAGAAAAAATTATAATAATGTATATAAAATGATAAATATTAACCAAAACTAGTTAAAAAAAACATAACAAATGTACAAAATAATTTGTAACAAGTACATAAATAATACAAATTAATTGAAAATATTAAAATATAATGTTCAATTCATAAATCATAATGAAAGAATAAAAAATAATAATAAAAATAATAACATAAAATAATTTATATGTAAACTTATTTAAATTCTTATATAGGCATTACTTAATTATTTTTATCTTTATGTTGACATGGTTTATTTAATATGTAAATAATAAAGATAAATAAAATATTAAAATAAATTAATCACCTACAATTGAAAAATGAAATTGGCACATTGGAAAGTGTAAAGATATGGTCCTGCACAACTTTGTCAACTAGAAAACATAACTGTCGGTAGTGCTAGAAATTACAGTACAACATTATATATTAATTAACATTTTATTTCATAATTTATTCATATCCATGTTTAACTATATCTGTACCATTGTACATGTCACATATGCTCAGGAGCATGTGACCTCAGGATGTTTGGGGAATTTATTTTTTAAAATAAATCAACTTATTTCAAGAAAAGTTAGAAATTTCTAACTTTTTTATGAAAAAGTTAACCTTTTTTGTAACTTATAGAATGTCAAACATATATTAAATATTTGTATAAAAGAAATTATCAAAATATGAAATTTTTACCAGAAAATAAGTCCATAAGGTCTTGCGATTTTTTGGAAAAATGAGGGGGGTGTGGATATCAAAGATGTTGGTCGACATTTTATTGATTTTGAAGTGGTTAATGATCAGGTAGGAAGGTGGAGATATACTGGATTTTATGGGTGTCCAGAAAGAGAGAGAAGAAGAGAGTCATGGGATATTTTAAAGGAACTAGCAGGTCGGTCGGTGCTCCCATGCTGTATTATTGGGGACTTTAATGACATTATGTACGCTGAAGAACAGAGAGGAGTTCATAATCAGTCGAGAAGTTTGATGGAAGGGTTTGTAAATACAATAAATGATTGTGGATTAGTGGATTTAGGGTAGGTTGGGGAATTATTTACGTGGAAAAGATTTAGAGGTAAGAGTAATTGGGTGCAGGAGAGGTTAGATAGGGGGTTTGCAAATGATAGTTGGAAGGAGATGTTCCCTGAAGCAGAGGTACGAGTCTGGGATATATCAACATCAGACCACATTCCTCTATTTTTGCAGTTAAATAAACGAGTTAATGCACCTAAGAAGAAAAGATTTCGTTTTGAAAATATTTGGCTTAGAGAGAGTGATTGTTATAATGTGGTGAAGAATAGTTGGGAGAGTTATGTGAATGGAGATATTAATGAAAGAATTCAACTCTGTGGTTTGAAGCTTGAGGAGTGGGGAGGTGGGGTCAGTCACGAGTATCGAATGAAGATGAGGGAGTAGAGGGATAAGCTGAGAAAATTCAGGTCAAGGAGAGAGAAACGAGGTTACGCGATGGGGATAAGAATACGAGGTTTTTTCATAAATATGCTTCGACGAGGAGGATGAATAATCAGATTAAGAGGTTAAAGGACGATAATGACGTGTGGCAAGAAACAAATGAGGGTATACAGGAAGTTATTACTGAGTACTTTTCACAACTATTTCGTGCATCGACGTTGGATGAGAGAATTTCACAAGGGGAAAAAGTAAATCAGATAACAGATGATGAGAACGAGTGGTTAACAGCTGAGATATCATATGAGGATGTCAAAGCAGCAGTCTTTTCGATGCATCCTGATAAGTCTCCAGGTAGTGATGGACTGAATCCAGCATTTTTTCAAGCCTTCTGGAGTATAGTGGGGCAAGATGTTGTGCAGTTTTGTCGAAAATATATGAGGACAGGAGAGCTGCCTATGGGAGTGAATCGTACAGTGGTGTGCTTGATTCCAAAGGTCAAGAATCCAGAGACAATGTCAGAGTTAAGGCCTATATCTTTGTGCAATGTGCTGGTTAGAGTGTTGTCTAAGGTGCTGTCAAATCGTATTAAGCCATGTCTGGGGAAGCTTATATCAGATAAGCAGAGTGCGTTTATTGAGGGGAGGTTATTAACAGACAATGCACTTATAGCTTTTGAGATAAATCATTATATGAAGAGATGCACTCAAGGAAAAAAGGGGATGGCTGGGCTTAAAATCGATATTTCAAAGGCATATGATAGGTTAGAATGGTGCTTCATTGAGAATATGATGGTGAGGTTTGGGTTTAGTGAGCTGTGGATAAACAGAATAATGGGGTATTTGAAGTCTGTGACATATAGTTTCTTGCATGATGGAGTGGAATTTGGGGAGGTTCAACCATAACGTGGAGTAAGGCAGGGAGATCATATCTCTCCTTACATATATATTTTATGTGCGGAAGGGTTGAGCTCAATGATTAGAAGGAACGAGGAAGCTGGGTTATTACATGGGTGTACGATTGCAAGGGGTGCTCCAACGGTCTCACATCTCCTTTTTGCTGATGATTGTTATTTGTTTTTCAAGGTAAATAAATCAGAGGCTATGGTGATGAAGAACATACTTTTGAGGTACGAGAAAGCTTCAGGACAGAGTATTAATTATAATAAATCGACTGTTATCTTCACTCCAAATACATCGAGTGATGATAGGGGAGAAGTATGTGCTGAGTTGGGAGTGTGTGAAATTCAAAATCCGGGAAAGTTTTTGGGTATGCCAATGCAGGTAGGAAGAAATAAGGTGTCAACATTCTCGTTTTTGCAGAGCAGAAGATACAGGGATGGAGTAATCGGTGTCTGTCGAAAGCAGGAAAGATACTGTTGCTAAAAATGGATGCACAATCAGTACCAAGTTTTTGGATGAATCTATTTTTAATACCGAACCAGGTGTGCGAGGGGATTGAAAGGCGAATGAATGCATGGCATGGGACAAGTTGTGTGTGTCTAAAGAAGGTGGAGGTTTGGGTTGCAAAAGACTAAGAGAATTCAATATTTCGATGCTTGCAAAGCAGGGGTGGAGAATTATTAATAATATGAATCCTCTTGTGACAAAGCTAATGCAAGCAAGGTATTTTCCTCGATCTGATTTTTTGAATGCCAAATTAGGAGATAATCCTAGTTATTTATGGAGGAGTATGATGGAGGCTCAAGAATTAGTTCGAAAGGGGTGTAGAAAGCGAATTGGAGATGGAGATAGTACGAATGTATGGTCTGTGCCTTGGCTTCCTTTTGATCAGAATGGTTTTTTAACAACTGAAATGCCAGAACAGTTGAGACATATTACGGTGCAAGGCTTGATGCAGGTTGATCAACGAGTATGGGATGATGAAGTGCTGAGGGATATTTGCAATGATCAAGATAGGTTGTTAATTAAACAAATTCCGTTACCAATGAGGAGCAGAGTTGATGAATGGTTTTGGCTGTTTGATGATAAAGGTGAGTTTATAGTTAAGAGTGGATATAGAATTCTGAAAGGGGAGGATGTGATAACAGATGCAGCAGTTTGGAGAAAAATATGGGGGTTGAAAGTTCCAGGAAAGGTTCTTAATCTTGTATGGCGGATTATGAAGAATTGTTTGCCTACAGCTGCTGCGTTGGCAACTAAGAATGTCCAGATCAATGTAGAATGCCCATGGTGTCATCTGGTTGCGGAAACAGCAATACGTGTTTTAGTAGAGTGTGCATTTGCAAGAGATTTTTGGAAAGATGCAGGTTTGTTTACACTAATACACGCAAGCGTACGCGGTCACAAGTAATATAGAATAAAGTTGAGTTCGTTCCCACAGAGATCTGGTTATGGTTTTAATTCAGTTATTATACCTATGCAACAATGTATGGTTATTACTCACTGCTAAGACAAATAACAAATTGGGGTTTTAATTAACTAAACTAACTAAGATGCAAATTATCAACTAAGAATTAACTAACGAGAATTGGAATCGAATTACTTCTACAAGAGTAACATGGGATCCTAAATTCATTAAATACTTCGCTTAGATCTGACGCCTTTAATCACCATATGCAATCGTTATGATATCTGATCGGATAACACGAAACAAGTACACGCTACCTGTTAGCATACGTATACCAAACTACCCATACATCCACAAAAGAGATAGAAGATGAATAGACACCAATTATGCTTAGACCCTATATGTCTATAGAATTTGAAAACATAACGGTTGAGGAACAAGTTATCCATATTGATCACATAGGGCAGTATAAGTATTTTCATCTTACACTACGAATCACGTTGATAAACAATCATGAACCTATGCTAGCATGGCAAGTTCTAAATCTCAAGATCCACTTTCACTTCACAAGAGATTAATAAATTAGATGTTAGCTACGCATCTAACAATTAAGCACAACCATACGAGGATATTAGATATACATCACATACAGATCTTTAAAGCATCAAGATACTAAAGCTCCATAAATAAATCCGTTAGAATCCCATGACAACGATTAGTTCATAATCGAACCGTTCGTCATCATGGGATCTGATGAAACCATGATAATAAAAAAAGTATGAATAATAATAAAACTGGAATAATAAAGTTTAGAAAACAAATCCTAAAAACATCCAAGAGTTTCGCCTAATTAGAAGAAAACAAAAGTAGATCTAGATCTCCGATAGTTGTCACGATCTTCGCAATCCTTCTCCAAGTCTGAATCTCCGTCTCTCGGCTCTCTCTTTGTGTTATATGAAGTGTTGGTCTTCTTTTATGATGATAGGATGTGTTTATATAGGCCACCATGTCTTGTCCAGCAAGAAACTACCAAAACAGAATTATAATAGAATTTCTGCGAAATACGTTTCCTAAACTGATTCTGTTTTGAAAGAAAATTCGGAGCTGACTTTTATTCAGTATTTCTGGGCCGTTCCAGTCATAATTGGACCTCTGAACCACTTTAGAATTAAAGAGAATCTCGTTAGCTTCCCGTGGACTGTAAGATCGCCCAAAACGGACTTATAGAACTCAAAATATGGCCCAAACTAAATCAAAATTTTTTTCCAGCGAATTAGGGCGCAGTCTGAGCGGCTAGTTTCTGCCCAGATTTTTATTTTGCTTCTAACTTCAAGAAAATTCCCCAGGCTTCGCGTGGACACTAAGATCACTGAAAACGGACTTCTAGAACTCCAGATATGGCCAAAACAGTGTAGACTACGCAACCTTCCCGGAAATCCGAATTTTCCACAATTTGCTCATTTCTCATCCGTTTTCTCTTCCGATTCTTTTGCCACTTCCCGTTCTCCAATTCTTGAGTGTGAATCCACCATGGTAGCATAATAAATCACTCCTTGCTTCATTCCAAGCTAAGAATCCACTCTAAAATCAATGGAAATCGCCAACCTTAATCGATAGTACAATCCTGCACAACTACACAAAACACATCAAAAATGCGACAAACTTGAGGCCAAGTGAATCAATTTAAGCCGATATGGAATGCTCTAAGTGGATATAAAATCCACTTATCACACCCCCAAACTTAAACCGATACTTGTCCTCAAGCATAAACAACTAACACTACCTAATTAGTACCACTTCCGTAGGTGATCACGGTTGCATTTGGCATATGCAACAAGCCCTTTAAACCCCTAAGCAGCCCTAGTGGACGAGTAAGGTCTCGTGAGGGCCTATTGCGAATGTACCCATAAAATCCATCTAACTAAACAATGCAATGCATGAATGCAACTAATATGAAAATGCAACGATCCCCTTAAACTAACCAAAACCAACTAGCAAGCAAATATCTCAAAGAATGAAACTAAATCCAAATAGAGCTCGACTAAGTCCTCGTATACTAACAATACATGACAGAAATGTGTGTATGTGCGATGCTCATCCGAAATACTCCCAACACTAGATCAAAATCATACATGTTCTTCGCCAAGACAATCACAGGTTTATAAACAGAATAGACTGTAGACACTTCATAACCTAGGAACACCTCCATCCTCATCTGAGTTAGCCAGAAATTCATGCTTTATTACTAACAACTACGACACATAATATACAAGCATGCTTATTTAACCGTGTAATGGATGAGACCCCAAAAGGCTTATACAATAATACCCATGTAGCGAGCTTTGGGTTAGTGGATCCCAGACAATACAAGCCTTAGGTCACTAGGCACAAAGTCCCCGCGAACTTAATTGCTCGAGTATTAAAGAGCTCACCTTGGTTAATTGTGCAATTAAACTATTTACATGACTCTTTTTTTTCCACTTTTTTGTTTTTTTTTCTTTCTTTTTTCTTTTTTTAATATATGCAATCTGGAATGAGAATTCTAAATTCCAACCCTAGACTACTCATATAAATATGAGCCGGCTACTAGCCATTTGACACCTAGCCATTATTGACAACTAGCATGAAATCCCTGGTTTCCCCCAAACTTAGACTTTAGTGTCCCTACGCCATCAAGAGAATAACGAAAATTCTAAATATAATCAGGTGATTAAATCTAAAACAACCAAACAAGCATGACCTCAATCTAGCCCAAAAGCAAACGATGAGACTGTGTAAAAATTGTGTTTCTGAATCATGCAAGTCAATTCCTAGAAACTATAAATCAACTCTCTACTCATCATTACCACACTCAATAAAACATCTACCTACCAATCAGAATCAGCTCGTCCTAAGGAATCATGAAATATGCATGCTATGCAAATGCAACTAAAATGAACTCACATGGTATAAAAACACAATAACAAAATGTCCTATCTAAAACAAACATGCAATACATACAAAATATGATTGATTAACATGCAAAATATGATTTCCTACATGAACAAAATACCACACTACTACATACTACTACATACCTAACACATGGGTTGCCTCCCACGAAGCGCTTGTTTAGAGTCAATTAGCTTGACTACGTCCATGCCTCCATTAAGGATGATAATAATTGGCCTGGTCATCTCTTCGTGAGACTTCATCATCATAACGGCGGCACACTTTCTGCCCCTTCTCCTTGCTTGGCCTATTCGTATACGGACTTCTAGAACTCTAGATATGGCCAAAACATTGTAGACTGCGCAACCTTCCCGAAAATCCGAATTTTCCACAATTTGCTCATTTCTCATCCGTTTTCTCTTCCGATTCTTTTTCCACTTCCCGTTCTTCAATTCTTTAGCGTGAATCCACCATGGTAGCATAAGAAATCACTCCTTGCTTCATTCCAAGCTAAGAATCCACTCCAAATCAATGGAAATCGCCAACCTTAATCGATAGTACAATCCTAAACAACTACACAAAACACATCAAAAATGCGACAAACTTGAGGCCAAGTGAATCAATTTAAGCCGATATGGAATGCTCCAAGTGGATATAAAATCCACTTATCATGGTTTGTGGCAAGTTGTCCAGGAGCATCCAGGAGAAACAATTTACCAGCTATTTTGCAGAATTATTACGATGAGTACAATTCATCAATGTGCATTGATATGTATGATATGCTGGAATTTATGGAATAGGAGAAATAAATGGGTTTGGGATCATGTAAGTGTTTCTGTGTTTGGGGTTCGACAGTCAGCTGTGAGCATGCTAAGTGAATGGAGGAGGGCGAATGAGTTTGAGAATAGAGTAGGTGTAGGTAGACAGAACAGTGTGCCAGGTTGGGTGAAGCCACCTGTTGGATGGATTAAAATCAATATAGATGCAGCTTGTGGAAGAGAAAGTACGGGACTGGGCTGTGTTGCTAGAAATGATAATGGAGAATTTTTGCGAACAAGGTGCAAGCCAATTAGTGGGAGAAGGCTATCAAAGGAAGCGGAGGCTTTGTGTTTGAAAGAGGCACTGTCATGGGTGAAGGAGTGGCGAGTAAGTAAATGCATTTTTGAGACAGATGTGAAGCTTCTGGTGGATGCTATAAATGGTGTAAGAGGAAGGTCATATTTTGATACTATTGTTAATGACTATATTGAGTTATTGAAACACTTTGATGAAGTGTTAGTTGCTTTTGTGCGTCGGTCTGCGAATAATGTTGCCCATGTGTTAGCTAGGGCATCTTGTTCTATGACAGATCCTTAGGAATGGTTTGATACCGCTCCTGATTTGATTGATTGTAATATTATTTCGGAAATGTTTTAATGCAAGTGCTATTTTTCAAAAAAAAAAAGATCTTATTTTAAGTTACTGCCAAACAGGCCCCTCATTTCTGCATAATCGCATTTATGTTTGAACTAGATTTTATTATATTTGTTAACTCGAATAACTTGTAGAAGGGGGGGTTGAATACAAGTTATATAATCGTGCCTGATTTTTGCTTGATTAGATGAACAAGAACAAACGAATGAATCAAACTTTGTTTGTATTAAATAAATCAAATACAAACTCTACCAAAGGTGTACAATACCTTTAGCAGCTGCTGACAATACAAATCTCTCTCTGTTTGTTTCGGACACTCGAATACAAACATTATACAGAGCTTCACACGATATGCACTCTAAAATTCAAAATTCACTCTTTTACAATGATGTAGAGAGAGTATTTATAATGCTACCTATCAACTAATAACAGAAAATAATGATCTATACATGACAATGTTCTGCCGTCCAGTTGATAGTTTCCATCAATAGAAAATTCTTTCCTTCATGATATCTTCTTGCTTGTTCTTCAAAACAACGATCCTGTTTTATAGCACTTGCCAGTTTCTGTAGCATCCATAATGACATCATCAGTAACACGACTGATATCAGGATTCCAACTTGCATCAGGATTTGACATCCATCAGTATTTGACTTGGCGTATCAGGATTTGATCTCAGTTCCTGACATGTAGTCCTTGATGCACTGCTGTTCCTGACTAAACTCTACATATTACTGTCTAACGCATATATCCTATAAAAAGTGCTAAATCCTTTATAAGATCAGGATTTACAAGAAGTATAAGCAAAATTCTATTCTCAACATCACAACTTATGAATTATTCCTGACAATCTCCCCCTATTTATGCTTTAGTATCTGAAGCATAAATCTAAGTTGTAGATGTCAAAACATATAACAATACAACCAGAATAGAATTTATGAATTTAAGATCATGAAGTTAAGTACCTCCTTCTTCAGATGTAGACATGTATCTAGTACTTAGAAGAAAGAATTCAACTATTTGATGTTTCTTTTCCTTTACCACTTCCATGATGAAATTTACCACCTCTATCACCCTTAGTTCTTCTCCCAGTCTGTTTATCTCCCCCAGTCTGTTGTTGTTGTTGTCTTTGAATTGTCTTTATCTCCCCCTTTTTGACATCAGCAACATTAATTCCAAGAGATTCAGTAACAGAACAAATGAGATTCATCAGAACTGCTTGATTGTCCATAATAGTGACTTGGTTATCTTCAAGAATCTGAAGTCTCGATTGAATATCACTTTGAGATTTCTGAATGTCCTGTAGAATTTCAAAATTGACTTCAATGTTGGAAGTTCTTGTTGTATCTTCAGACTTAGATGCAGAAATAACCTTATCTTCAATCCTTGTAGAAGAAGTTGCCTGTATAGAATGATATTCAAGTAATAATACTTGAGTAGAAGTACAAACATTTTCATCTTTCTGATCTGAAGCTGAAGTATGATCATCCTGTCCTTCACCAGTATTCTGTGTACTAACATCTACAAATCCTGACTCCTCCTTAGATTGATCAGATACTGTTGATGTCTCAATTCTAGCTGATATTCGAAGTACAAACAAAGGAATACTAGGATCATTAGGAATATCTTCTGGTACTGGTTGAGTAGAAGTTTGTCTTAGCCTTTCACCTCTTCTGTTGATGATTCCTGCAAGCCTATCTTTCTGTTTTTGAGCTTTAACTTCTGGCTTTGCATTGTGATGTGCTAAGTCATTCTTTTCATACATCTTGATAAAAGAATAAGTACCAGCATCCATACCAAGATTTTCAGACCAAGATTCAGGAAAAACCTGATCCCAGAAATCAAACGATGGTGGTTTCCTAATTTTCTCTCCCTCATTATGAAGTTGATCATCCATACCCTCATTCTTACTTTGACTATCTAAAGTCAACACTCTTTCTACCTCTCCTTTTGCCTGGTCAGGAGCCAGCCTCTCTGTGTGTGGATCTATGTCCATCTTTTCAAGTGTATCACTCAAATTTGGATAAGTGCTCTCATGACCTACAGAAAAATAGGGGTTAGAAGAAGTTTTTATACCTGAACTCACATGGAGAGAGGGTTCCTCATATGGCATGGGGATTGAGGTTTTCTCCAAGGAGTGAGCTGCTATAGTCTCTGAACCCTTACAAACATCTACTTTCTTTCTAGAAACTACAGGCTCCAGTATACCACTTTCAGGATCTACACTAGACTCTGATGTCTTCAGTAATACTTCATTAGACACCATATCTAGTATATCACCGTCTTTAAGTGTTGGTTGCTGAGACACACCCTCGAGGTGGATGGACTCTGAAAGAACAATATTGGTTTGATCTTCAAAAAAATAAATCAAAGTCATTCCTCCCATATCATAGGGTTTCTCACTTGCAATTTCAGTCATCACAGAAGACCTTTCAGCATCATCAATCACAGTTCCTGAGTCATCCAACCTCTGACCAGATGGTTCTTGTGTTGCAGTGACCGTGATCTGATCTATCCTACTATTCACCACTGGTGCAATAGTATCTTCTGTTGATTGCTTCCCTCTATCAACTACCTCCACTTGTTCACCTTGAGCTGAAGCATCTTCAACAATGACATCCTTGTCAAATAAATATGCATGAAGTGATTGAAGTGCAACATGTTTAGGAAGTCCAAATTTCTTGTGCAATTCCTTTCTGACTGATACATAAAAGTACATCTTCATTAAATCAAGTCTTTGATGTAACAGTCCATATTCTCCAGGAAATGAAATTTTGGGAACTCTTTCAATCAGAAAATCTAGAACAGGCCTGGAAAGCTTCACTTTTAGAGAAATAAGTTCCATAGCCAGTCTGTATGTCAATGTTGTTTCCCATGAAGAATCAAGATCCAGATCTCTCTTGTCAGATACTGACGTGGATATAGCCTTATTTGTAGAGACCTGCATAATGTTAGTTGGACTAGACACTGTGTGTGTAGGTGACAAATGAATCTTTCTCCTTGTTCTCCTAGTATAGTGAGCAACAGATTTATCTTGAGAAGACTCAAGAGGTGTAGACACAGAAGTGATCTTGGGATGAGATCTTTTTTTCAATAGACACAGTCTTTTGAGAGACAGTATCCAGTAACTGTTTTCCCTTTTTAAAAACTACAGCCTTTTGGGAGACTGCAGCCTGGCTGTGACTAGGTGTTCCATCTCTTTGTCCTAGATTAGAAAGTTGAATTGTAGCCTTCGATTCTGCTCTCTCAGCAAGAGATATATTATCATCATCTTCACTAGAACTACTACTAGAAACAACAAATCTTCTCTTCTTTACAACTGATGTCTTTTGAAAAACACCAGAGGTTGGTTTCTTTGAAATAATAGGCTGTGGATCAAAATTTGGTTCTAGAATTGTTTCAGAGACTGTAATGTTTTTGGCTACTTGGGTAGACACAGGGGGGTTCTCCTTCAATTGAGATTCCTGAGTCATTTCACCACCAAAGAAAGAAGAATTATAGATAGTAGGAAGATGAGTTCTCAGAAGTACCTGAACATGATTTGGATAGTGTAATGCAGGTATTTCATCTAGATTCTTTTCATTGTCCTTCTTTGTAATGTCAGAGAATATTCTCTTTTGCTGTACATAAGAAGAAACACAATATTTTCTACAAAATCTAGCTTCAACATCAGGAATGAAATGGTTAATAAACAGTTGCATGAATCTGTGATAATAAACCATATTCCTGTCATGATCTCTTGACCCAAGTTTAATACACATCTGACTTAAGATAATGTGACCAAAATTAATTACTTTGTTATAAAGCAAGCCATATGCAATATGTGATATAACAGCAGTAATTTGTTGAAAAGAACTACATTTACCAGTAAAACATTGAGCAATTTGATCAAAAAAGAAAGACCATTCTTTCCTAAGAAAGGATCTATTTAACTGGATCATGTTATCTAGAGGTCCATTATACCCTAATGCAAGTAACATAGTTCTAACATTATCATCAGATGGCACATTCTCAAAATTCGTACTAACAGGTAGGTGAAGTACTGAATTAACAACAGATTCAGTAATATCAAATGAGTCTTGTCCTAAGTGTAGAACAATCTTACCTGATTGACTCTGAGTAGAATCAATTACCTCAGCATTCTCCCAAGCTTGTGAAACAGCTACTTTATTAATTTGTGGAGATGCTGTCAAGGCATAACTTAATGGTCCTTTCGCCATAAAGTCCATAATTGGGTGAAAATCAGTTGACACCCCTTCCTTGTTGGTGATAGCTGCAACATGATTATTCATCATAAAATCAAAGTCACCAAACTTGAAAGCTACTGATTTGGGTAGTCTTCTTTGAGTTGCCATTTTGATCTGAAAAGAACTTAAGAAATCTTTGAAATTGATTAGTGATTTTGAAAACTCAAGAGTGTTTTTGCTTTAGAAAATGAAATTAGAGAAAGTAATTACACGATTAAAGTGTCAAAATAATTATATTTCAAAAATCCTTCAGACCCATTATCTCATGTTGACACGTAGGTTGACAGGTGTCAATCCCTGAAAAATGCAGTTACCCACGATTTTTGGAAAATAAAATCCAAAATTGATTTCAAGTAAATAAATCAAGGTAAAATCAAGATAAAAGTCAATATTGATCAGCTTCCTCTCCTAATGTGATCTTCTCACCAAGATAATCACAAGATTCTATGTGATTTCTGAATAGAAAGAATTACTAATCATGATGTGAACATACTCGTATTCTTGATCAATATCATCCAGATTCCAGAGACTAAATGGAGTTTCCACGTGGCATTTTCTTTTACCTATAAAAGAAATAAATAAAATCTGAACAAAATCAATTGGTTAGATACGTTCAACATTTCTTGAAATAAGAAATACAGTCACACATAATTATGACTGACTGAATTGATAACCCCCAAACGACTGTTCAGCTTCCCACGTCTTTCTATAAAAAAAACTAACGACTTATACCATACTCCAAAATCTTTTCATTCTTTTCTCTTTATACCATGGCTTTCAACCCAAATCTTCATATGAACCCTAGCTTTTGGTTCATTACCACTGAGAAGTTCTTTACTCTTGATGATCAAGAGCAAGTAAACTATCTCTTAGAAGAGATGACTTTTCTCATCAAGTTAGATATGGTTGGTCTTAACCCAGATGATTTCCAAGAATCTCCTCTAAAACATCTACCAGTCGGACAAAATCCTCCTCTAATCTCTTCACACCTTGAGGATGAAGAATTTGGCGAAGAGTCTGAGGTTGATCTTGATGGAGATGCTATTCATTTTCTTCAATAAGCATGAAGATGAGTCAGCTGCTCTCATTCAAGTCGCCCAGACAAGGAATCCAATCTTGAGATGCTCCTTTTCCTGAAGTCGATCATTGAAGATTAAAGCAGCAACAACTTTAGACAAGAATAGGATTATCAGTAGTAGTTAGACAAAAAGAAGAATTGTATTTCATTTCCATGTATGTAATGCTTTTGATTAATGAAAATACAAGTTTTCTTAATATCTACTTGTCTATTGTTGTTTATTGACTGATCTGAATAATGATGTAAATTATCGGTATGCATGTGGTAAAACTTGCTAACATAGACTTAACAAAACTCAGAATTGAACCACTGTATAGAATGATCTTCAGGATTTGAAATAGTAAGACACACAAATTTCACAATCCTGATACTGACGATACAATCCTGATGTCAATACTGATGACGTCAGCATCCTGATTGCAATCCTAATCCTGATGTTTATTAATAAGTCTATCATACTGTAATTTATCAACGTAAAGTGTTACAGCTTAAGCATTTAACAATCAAGTATAGATCCTGACAAAGATATCAAGTCTATAAGCTGAAACAACATACCTTGTTACTTGTGCAGATGTTAAAGATCTAAAAATTTAAAATTCCTAACTCACTAACCAATCTAAAGAATGTAGCCTCATCAAGTGGTTTAGTTAGAATATCTGCAAGCTGTTTGTCAGTAGGAACAAAATGAAGTTCCACAGTACCATTTTCAGTATGTTCTCTAATAAAATGATACCTGACATCAATGTGCTTAGTCCTTGAATGTTGAACTAGATTTTCTACAATTTTGATAGCACTAGTATTATCACAAAACATAGGAATATTACTAAGTGTCATACAATAATCCATCAACTGATTTCTTATCCAAAGGAGTTGAGCACAACAACTGCTTGCGACAATGTATTCAGCTTCTGCAGTTGAGGTTGAAACTGATTGCTGCTTCTTGCTTGCCCAAGAAATCAATCTGTTTCCAAAAAATTGACATGTACCTGTAGTGCTTTTCCTGTCTATGTTACACCCTGCATAATCAGAGTATGAATAGCCAATTAGGGAGAAATCAGATTCTCTTGGATACCACAAACCAAGATTTTGAGTTCCCTTGAGATATCTAAAAATTCTCTTCACAGCAATTATATGAGATTCCTTAGGATCACTTTGGAATCTAGCACATAAACAGGTAGAAAACATTATATCTGGTCTACTTGCAGTTAGATATAACAGTGAACCTATCATGCCTCTATAGCTAGTGTTATCAACACTCTTTCCCTTAGGATCAGAGTCTAGCTTAGTGGCTGTTGCCATGGGTGTCTTTGCAACTGCACAATCTTGAAAGTCAAACCTTTTTAAAAGATCTTTGACATACTTTGACTGATTAATGAAAATACCAGTCTCAGTCTGTTTGACCTGCAAGCCTAATAAGTAATTTAGTTCACCCATCATGCTCATCTGATACTTAGACTGCATAAGCTTGCTAAACTTAGCACATAACTTTTCATTAGTAGAACCAAATATAATATCATCAACATAAACTTGAACTAAAAGCAAATCACCTTTTATCTTTCTAAAGAATAGAGTTTTGTCAATTTTACCTCTTGTGAAGCCATTTTCAAGAAGAAATTTAGACAAAGTCTCATACCATGCTCTTGGTGCCTGCTTTAGTCCATAGAGTGCCTTGTCAAGTTTGTAGACATGATTTGGAAACTCTGGATCAACAAAACCAGGTGGTTTCTCCACATACACTTCTTCATCAAGCTTGCCATTAAGAAAAGCACTCTTTACATCCATCTGGTATACCTTGAATTTTGAATGAGCTGCAAATGCAAGAAACATTCTAATTGCTTCCAATCTTGCTACAGGTGCAAAGGTTTCATCATAGTCAATTCCTTCTTCCTAAGAATAACCCTTGGCCACCAGTCTTGCTTTTTTTCTTACAATCATACCAGATTCATCTAGCTTGTTTCTGAAAACCCATTTAGCACCAACAATAGATCTATCTTTAGGTCTTGGTACCAGTTTCCAAACTTTGTTCCTCTCAAACTCATTCAATTCTTCCTGCATTGCTATTAACCAATCAGGATCCTGTAAGGCTTCTTCAACCTTCTTAGGTTCATTCTTTGAGAGAAAACAACTATACAAGCATTCATTTTGAATTGATCTTCTAGTTCGAACACCACTATTTGGATCACCAATAATCAAATCTTCAGTATGATCCCTTGTCCATTTCTAACAGGTGGTAGATTACTCCTGCTAGACTCTCCCCTTAATTTAGTGGTATCTCTTGTAGAAGAACTTTCTCTGCCTTCAAAAGCTCCACCTTGATCAGTAGAATCAGTAGATTCCATATTGCTACTAGTTTCTGATCTTCCTTCATTAGACTCTGAAGGATCAGTTCCTGATGAAGTAGACTCTGAAAAACTAGTCTGATCCTGACCAGTACTGTGTTCTCCTTGATTGAATTGCTCCCCCTCAATAATAGCATTCCTTTGAGAAGCAATAGAGATCTCCTCTGGAGAACCTTCATCATCGCTGGAGAAAATTTCAGAATACTTAAGATTTTCAAATTCCAAATTGTCATGGCTTTCATCAGTTTGCAAAATTCCAAACTTCTTATCATCAAATGCAACATGAATTGATTCCATAACAATGTGAGTTCTGAGATTGTATACTTTGAAGGCCTTTGATGCTGAATATCCTAGAAAGATTGCTTCATCCGATTTGGCTTCAAATTTTCCAAGTTGTTCTGGATGAACTTTCAGGACATAGCATTTACATCCAAAGATGTGAAAGTATTTCACACTTGGTTTCTTTCCTTTGATCATCTCATAGGGAGTCTTACCATGAGCATTTACCGAGGTACAGTTTTGAGTGAAACATGCAGTGTTTATAGCTTCTGCCCAGAAATAGGTTGGAAGCTTTGCATCTGCAAGCATGGTTCTTGCTGCCTCTATGAGAGTTCTGTTCTTTCTTTCTACTACACCATTCTACTGAAGTGTTCCAGATGCAGAAAACTGTTGTGTAATTCCATTGTCTACACAATACTCCTCCATTGTAGAATTCTTAAATTCTGTACCATTGTCACTTCTGAGCACTTTGACCTTGTACTCAGAGCTATTTTGAATATTCTTGACAAGTTCAATGATTTGCTGAGGAGCTTCATCCTTTTTATGTAGAAAGAATACCCATGTGAACCTTGTGTAATCATCCACTATAAATAGAGCATATCTTTTCTTGCTGATAGACATAATGTTTACTAGACCAAATAAATCAAGATACAGCATGTGAAATGGTTCAGTAATTGAATTTTCTTTCTTGCTCTTGAAAGTGGTTCTTCTTTGTTTTCCAAGCTGACAAACATCACAAAGTCCATCTTACACATAATTTGCCTGAGGTAGGCCTCTCACCAGATGGTGCTTAACAAGTTGATTAAGCTTCTTGAAATTGAGATGTGAGAGCTTCTTGTGCTAGTTCCAGCTTTCATCATTTGATGCCTTGCTGTAAAGACATCTGACAGTTCCTTCAAATGTGTCACTCAAGCTAGCTTCATATATGTTACCATGTCTCTGACCAGTCAGAACAATGTCTCCATTCTTCATATTCAAGATTTTGCATCCTTCACTGTCAAAGATTGATTAGTAACCCTTATCACCCAGTTGACTTATGCTTAAAAGTATGTGTTTCAAGCCTTCAACCAGTGCTACGTTTTCTATGATGACATTCCCCAAAATAATTGAGCCATATCCCAGAGTTTCTCCTTTGTTGCTATCTCCAAAGGATATTACTGGGCCAGCTTTCCTCTCAAACTTTGTAAGCAGGGACTTCTTTCCAGTCATATGTCCAGAGCATCCACTATCCAAGATAATTGAATGCTTCTTTCCAGTGCCCTTAACAGAAGATGAAGAAGTTTTCTTTGGAGATCCAGGCTTGTCTGAAGCACTTGCCATCAATGCAATGTTGTCATAATCCAATTCATCTTCAGAATCATTGGAGTCTGCCCAATCCTTCTGTGTGACCATGAGTGCATTACCCTTCCTTGAATTCCTAGGCTTCTTGCACTCACTAGCAAAGTGTCCAAGCTCACTGCAGTTAAAGCACTTAATTTTGGCCTTATCAAGCTTGATAATTGTACTCTTGCCTTTGTCACTCTTCTTCTCCTCTTTCTTCTGAAAAGATCCTTTGCTAAATCTTCTCCTGTTGAATCTTCCTTTCTTGAAAGATTTAGCAAACATAGCAAAGAGTTCTTGCAACTCTGATTCAGAATCATTATCTTCAGAGTCTATATCTGTAGTCTCTGACTCAGAACTTTCTTTGCTCTTCTTCTTCCTCAAGTCTCTTTCAGTAAATTTAGACTTTTCTTCTGGAAGCTTCTTTGATTCAGATTGAGCAGTGAGTGCAATAGTTTTCATCTTTCCTTCACTCCTGCTCTTTTTCTACTGCCTGTCAAGTTCATAAGCTCTCAATTTTCAATAAACTGCTTCTAATGATATTTCATCCAGATCATTAGCTTCCTCAATTGCAGATATCTTCTCATTGTAGAAATCAGGAAGAGCTTTCATGAACTTAGTATTCATATCCTCCAAGTCATAATATTTACCATGCATGGCCATCTCATTGATGAGTTTAGTAAACCTATCAATGGTGTCAGTAAGTGACTCACCAGACTTGGATTCAAAGTACTCATACTGTTGTATGAGAAGTGTCCTCATATTCTTCCTGATAGGTTTTGTTCCTTCATAGTGAACCTTTAGATTGTCTCATATCTCCTTAGCAGTTTTACAAGAGAGAACATAGTTAGTGAGAACAGAATCAAGACTATTGAATAGTATGTTTCTCACTTTAGCATCCTTAAGAACGTTCTCCTTTTCCTTATCTGTCCATTCAGATTTAAGCTTCTCTGCTGTATGTTCTGGAACAACTTTTCCTTCGACAATTGCATGAGGAACAAGCCTTGTTGGAACAAAAGGCCCATCTCTGATTCTGTCAAGATAATCAGGAGCTGTTGCTTCTAGGTGATGCAACATCTTCACTTCCCATAGAGTATATTCGTTTCTCTTGAGCATAGGGATCTTAGTATTACAAGTTAAATTAAATTAAATTGTGATTTGCACGTGTTACAAGTTAATATATATATATATATATATATATATATATATATATATATATAACTTCAAAAGAGAAATTATTTCAGTGCCCGTGCCTCGCACGGGTTTTTACGCTAATCTATATTATTATATTAAACATTGAAAGTTTGCCGATTTAGTTTTTGGTATGGTAATCCTAATAATTAAAAAAAACATAATATAATTAATGGTAATTAGTCGATTGCCTTTTTCACATTTACTTTTAGTTGCAGATATTACCTTTTATAAACACCTAAAAAAATCAATCGTACCTTTTCTTCCAACCATTAATATTTCCCTTCTAATTAAAACACGTTACCTTTTTTATTTTAAACTAATCTTACAATCATTATTATATACACGAAAATATCACACCATATTTTCCAATTATCATGGAAATATATTAAAATCCGTACACATTGTTTACAGTAAGGAAACAATAGTATAATCCGTAAACATGAGCATATTAATTTAAAATTAAAAATATTATTAAAAATAATGATAATATAAAAACACAACTATAATATTAAATAAAATATATAACATTATAAAAGAAACCCGTGTATCGCACGGATATTGAAAGTTTGTCGGTTTGATTTTCAACACAGTCATCCTAATTATTAAATTAGATAATAAAATGGTATAATTAGTGATAATTAGTCGATTGCCTTTTTAATTAAAAAACGTTTACTTTTAATTGATGATATTACCTTTTATAACACCTAAAATATCATATTTTCTAATCAATAATATTTCTTTTCTAATTAAAACACGTTCATTTTTAATTTAAAATATAATATGCAATAATTAATATATGCCCAAAAATATCACCATATCTTCTAAACACTAACAAAATATAATGGAAATATGTATACAACGAATAATGACCGCTAGATTTTTAGTAAAGATAAGAAATGTTAGATTTAATGTTTGTGGCGTCCCACAAATCCCGGGTACAGATTTTGGACCCCCCCACCTCAATACATTTAAATATATATAAATCATACCTGTGCAGAAGCATAACATAATAATAAAAAGAAATACCCCAAAACCAAGATCGCATACAGGCCATGGTCTGAAACAAGCTACTAAATATAGTTATTACATCCCAAGTCTAAATTTAAAATATTTTACAAACCAACTTTAAATTAATCTGTCTGACAACCCTAAAGCATATAAGATAAAGCTACTTTAGTAACTACCCGTCCTAGTGCAACCACACGACGGTCACCTCGGCCAGCTGAACCACTCCTCCTAGACATCCTCGATTTTTGCTGAAGAAAAATAAATGTCACAATGCAAGGGTGGGCCAACAATGCTCAGCAAGAATAATAAAAGTGTATCAATAGCATAAACTGATATAAATATTATCAAGCTCCGGATAATCTCATAAGTGTTATAAAGATCTGGATAGGAAATAACTCATGTTTAGAATTGGATTTTTGTATATTTAATAAAATAACAAGGTTAGGCTGCTGATCAATCACGCACTAACCCCGAACAATGCACACAACAATGTCCTATAATGGATCCACAACACACACTGGCCTTATTAACTTCCGATCACGAATCTGGTCCGACCCTAACGGTCCACAAAAAAAAGGTTCCAATTCTATATCCAACGTACTAGGTGCCGGAACAATCGACAACCTCTGTCAATCAAACAGCCTGGAAACTCACGTTCCAGAACAACAACTCTACTAGTAGAATAAAAATAATCAACAGTTCTATCCTAGATATCGACGAGATCGATATAATAAATGGGGTGATAACTGAATAACCAGAATAACAATAGATGTCGACGAGATCGACATAGCTGTGATAAGTGAATAAACAATAATAACAATAACTGTCGACGAGATCGACAACAAATGGGGGTGATAATTGGATAATCAGAATAATTAAAAATAAATTTCACTTGAACAAGAAGAGAAGGGAAAACACTCTCCTGGTACGTAAAAGCTTTTACTGTCTACTCATCTGATAACTACTCAGCATTGGCCTTGCCTCTGCCTCTCTGACTCGACTCTATAATAATTAGATCAAATTAAACACATATAAAGCAACTTAGACTTCTAACCGTCAACACATATAATCCACATAGCACTTAAGCACGGAATTCTCACATAACAGTCCATATAACTCGCTCTAATAATTAACTGAACTCAAGAAATATTTTTAAAAACATTTTCACTCTTGGTTTTTAAACAAAATCCAACTCAGAATATTTGAAAATATTTTTAAAACATTTTCTGGATTTTTAAACAATTTTCTACTATTTTTAAATCATTTAAATCATTTTAAAACATAAATAAATTAATTAAAAATTAAATAAATCTAATTAAATTAATTAAAATCAACTAATAACTAATTAATAAAATTATTTGATAAATATTACATTTATCAAATAATTAAATTAATTAAATCATTATTTGAAACTAATTAAAGTAATTAAAAGTATTTAATTTCTAATTATTTTTGAATTAAATTAAATAATAAAAACATTTTGAAATTAAATAAATAAATGAGTAAATAAATATTCAGAAATAATTCTGAATTTTAAACATAATTTGCAATCTGTATTTTTAAAAGAAAATTCGGATTTTAAAATAATTTATGAAATAAAAATAATTGATAGAGTAAATAAAATTTACCATTAAAGGTGAAAGTAATTCCCTTTTATAAATCAACTGCCATAGTAAAACAGTAAAAGTGAAAACCACAACTTTTCACCACACCTCTATCAAAACAAATCAAATAGAATTTTACTAATAATAAAAAAAGGATAATTAAGAACACGTGAATGTTCTTCACCAACCCCAGAATCCGGTAACACCTACCCCGATTCCGGCTAGCTAGCAACTTCCGGCGAACCCATTCCCCATCAATTTCACCTCTTTTCACTCGATTTTGCATGGTTTTTCAATCTACAACTCAAAACACAGTCTCCCCAATTCCTTCTGATACCACGACATTACGAAACAACAACAAAACAAACAAAAAGAAAAGATCCGGCGAACTCAAAGAAAAACCGGCCAAATTCCGAACTAGCAATTTAGTAAACCAAAATACATGAACAAGGTGTCAAAACGAAGCTATGAGCTTCTAGAATCTACCTATGGATTTATTTTTAACAGACAAACACTAACAAACACGGACGAATGATTCTTAGAAATGAAAAAAAAACTCAAACTCGTTACCCACTAATACAAACACAATCATCATATTTATGTACATGAATCGATTCTGAACAGCTTAGGGAAGCTCAAGGAAACATCAAATTTCGCCAACAACAAGTAAATCAAAATTCCCCAAATTGAATATCAAGAACCCTAAATATCCGAAAATTACATAAAAATTTATAGAAAATTGAGAAATTACCCCACACTGATGGTGATGGCAGATTCAGAAACTAGAAATTGAGAGCTTCGTTTTGAGTATTTGTACGTCGAAATCGGATTCCAAATTCACATCCAAATTGATGATCAATATTCAAAAACAATTTTGTTGAAAATATAATTTTGATAAAAATTTTACTTTTTGAAATTTTCTTTGGATTTTGATTGGGATAGCTGGATGGATGCCGATTGGCTGGAGAAGATAAGGTGTGGATCGGTCAAAGATAATGTTTTGATTGGTAAAAGAAAAGTTACGCGATTATATCCTTTTTCCCCCGTAATTAACTTTTAATTGGTCCCGAAAGTACTAATTAAATCAATTACGGGTCCGATACGAACGAAAATATTTTCATGAAAAATGACGAATTCGATCCCGAAGATTTGTAAAACTTGTAAAATGAATAAAATATGGGTTTCGAATATTTTGAGATTTATTTGATGAATAATGATACGAATATGATTTTAAATCGACGCCCCAGTGATTTTGAAAACGGGATTTATCGGATAAAACATACTGATTACACGAATTACGAAAACTTTTGTTCCTTTCTAGTATCCCGTAGCACATAATAAACACATTTGTGCATCTTTCAATCCATAACACACTTAACATATCAACTCATCAACCTCAAATAAATTGTGAAAGAAGATATTTCGTTCTCATTTACCAAAATAATAATTTTATAAATTAAATATTCAAGGTTCTTATAGTCTTCCCCCCTAAATAGGATTCTGTCCCCAGTTTCACGCTTAGCAAATAAATGAGGGTACATCTCCAATATCTCACTCTCTAGTTCCCAGGTAGACTCTTCTTCCTTAGGGTTTCTCCATAGAACCCTTACTAACGACACTGTCTTGTTTCTTAAGACCTTCTCCTTACGGTCTAATATCTCAATCGGTTGCTCCACATAAGATAAGTCTGGCTGAATCTCTATTGGTTCATATTCTATAACATGATTAGAATCAGGATGGTACTTCTTAAGCATCGACGCATGGAACACGTTGTGAATATGCTGCATATGAGGTGGTAAGGCTAACTCATAAGCGAACTTCCCCACCTTCTGCAAAATCTCAAAAGGTCCAACAAATCTTGGACTCAGTTTTCCTTTCTTCCCAAATCTCACTAGCCCTTTCCACGGAGATACTTTCAGCAAAACTTGTTCCCCTTCGTCGAAATTCACATTCTTCCTGGTTTAGTCAGCATACTTTTTCTGTCGATTGTGAGCTACTACTAACCTTTTCTGAATAATCTGAATCACTTCTTTGGTCTGCTTTACCAATTATGGTCCTAATATTTTTCGCTCACCAACTTCTTCCCAATACACTAGAGATCAACACATCCGTCAGTACAGTGGTTCGTAGGGCGGCATTCCAATACTGGCATGAAAACTGTTGTTGTAAGAAAATTCCACCAATGGCAAGTGATCATCCCAATTGCCCTTGAAATCAAGTGCACAAACTCTGAGCATGTCTTCAATTGTTTGAATTGTTCTCTCGCTCTGACCGTCTGTCTGAGGATGGTAAGCAGTACTCATCCTTAATTCAGTGCCCAAACATTCTTGAAAGCTTCTCCAAAATCTTGAGTTAAATCTCGGGTCTCGATCAGAAACTATCGACACTGGAACTCCATGTCGTACTGCAATCTCTTTTATGTAGAGATGAATCAATTTGTCCAACGAGAATCTTTCGTATATCGGAAGAAAATGTGTAGATTTCGTCAATCTATCAACAATCACCCAGATAGCATCATGGTTAGCTCTCGTTCTTGGTAATCCTACCATAAAGTCCATCACAATATGTTCCCACTTCCATTCAGGAAACTCCAATGGTTGTAGCAACCCACTTGGCCTCTGATGTTCAGCTTTCACCTTCTGACATGTCAAACATTTACTTACCCATTCAGCAATCTCTTTCTTCATGTCTGGCCACCAAAAATTATTTTCAAATCTTGATACATTTTAGTGCTTCCCGGATGGATCGAATACCTTGAACTATGCGCCTCATGTAGAATCTCATTCTTTAGTTCTGTCACGTTGGGTATCCAAATTCTTGAAGAAAATCTTAGTATTCCCTTGTCATCCACTTGAGTGCATATTTCTCGCCTGTTAACTTGTTTATATCCCCACTCATAACTTCCTCCTGACATCTTCGAATCTTTTCTAACAATTCTTGCTGAAAGGTCATAGTATAGACAATATCCGTAGCACCCTCTGGTACATGAACTTTTATCTCTAACTTTTCAAATTCTCTAAACAACTCCTCATTCATAATCAACATGTTTAGTCTTTCCTTTCGACTCAAGGCATCTGCCACTACGTTCGTTTTTCCTGGATGATAGTTAATGGTGCAATCATAGTCTTTGATTAGCTCCAACAATCTTCTCTGTCTCATATTTAACTCCTTATGGGTAAAGATGTATTTCAAACTCTTGTGGTCTGTATAAATCTCACACTTTTCCCCATACAAATAGTATCTCCAGATCTTCAAAGCAAACACAATGGCTGCCAATTCCAAATCATGGGTTAGGTACTTTAGCTCATGAGGTTTCAATTGTCTAGAAGCATAAGCAATCACCTTATCATGCTGCATCAACACACAACCTAATCCCTTGTGAGACGCGTCGCTGTAAATCACGAAATTGCCCTGATCATCTGGTAGTACTAATACTGGTGCTGAAATCAATCTTTTTTTCAATTCTTGAAAACTTTCCTCACACCTCTCATTCCATACAAACTTTTCATTCTTCCTTGTCAGCTTCGTCAAAGGGGTTGCAATCTTTGCAAAATCCTGAACAAATCTTCTACAGTATCCTGCCAATCCCAAGAAAATTCGCACTTCCGTAGGTGTCTTCGGTCTCTCCCAGTTCATAACAGCTTCAATATTCGCTGGGTCCACCTTAATTCCTTCACTGCTAACCACATGTCCTAAAAATTGCACTTCTTTCAACCAAAACTCACATTTAGAAACTTGGCGTACAATTTCTCATTTCTCAAAATTTCCAAAGCTATTCTCAAATGTTCTGCGTGTTCTTCTTCAGTCTTTGAGTATATCAAAATATCATCTATAAACACAATCACAAATTTATCCAAGTATTTCTTGAAAACTCTATTCACCAAAACATAAATGTTGCAGGTGCATTTGTCAATCCAAACGCCATCACTAAAAACTCATAATGTCGGTATCTGGTTCGAAATGCTGTCTTTTGAATGTCTTCCGGCTTGATCTTCAACTGATGGTAACCTGATCGTAGATCTATTTTAGAAAAACAAGATGCTCCTTTCAACTGGTCGAACAAATCATCAATTCTCTATAAGGGATACTTGTTCTTAATAGTTAACTTTTTCAACTCACGATAATCAATGCATAATCTCATGCTTCCGTCTTTCTTCTTCACAAACAATAAGGATAAGGAGCCTTAGACATTGGTTCTGTACCTGGCGCTAAATCAATGGCAAATTCTATCTCCCTATCTGGAGGTAAACCTGGAAGTTCATCTGGGAAAACATCAAGAAACTCATTTAGTACTGGTATCTCTTCTATCTTAGGCACATCCTTCTTGGTGTCCATCACATAGGCCAAGTAGCCCTCACATCCCTACCGTAATAACCTCTTCGTTTGAACTATAGTTAAAAATTTCCTAGGTTGCTTTTGACCTCGAAAAACAACTTCCACATTATCAGGGGTTCGCAACATCACTTTCTTACCTCTACAATCTATCTGCGGATTATTATCTGCTAACCAATCCATTCTTAGAATTACATCAAATTCACCTAGCTGGAAAGGTATCAAGTTTGCATAAAAACAATGTCCTACGATGTCGATCTCACAACGAGGACACACCTGATTAACTGGTATACGCTCCGAATTAGCTATCTCTATGATTAAAGCCTCATCTAACAAGTGCATTTCACAATTCAATTTACGAGCAAACACTTTAGATATGAAAGATTTAGTAGCTCCAGAATCAATTAACACCTTGGCATGTATGGAATTTATAGGAAGCGTACTTGCCGCCATGTCTGAATCTTTAACAGCTTCATTCATTGTCATATTGAAAGTTCTGGCTGTTGGTTGAAAATTCACTACTGGTGGTGCCTCTATCGCTCGAATCATGGTATTAACCGGAACTGGTGGCCTGGATGGAGGTACCTTACAATCTTTTACCTTATGTCCCGGCTTCCCGCAACGTTGACACTCAATCCCTATTTTGCATTCCTTAGCATAGTGCCCCTTCTGGTTGCACTATAACATGTCACATTCAACTCGTTACAATCTTCGGGATGTTTCCTACCACAGATTTTACACTCCGGTAATGATGGTCGAAGGAATTTCTGCTAACCCACTTCTTGGGAGCGATTGCCTTGCTCTCCCATTCCTGTCTCTGGTTTCTTAAAATTTGCATTCTTTCCCGATTCGAATCCTGGTTTCTTATTAGGATAGTTTTGAGAACTACCCTGAGACTGCCGTCCTTCAGTTGATCCTGCCTTCCTTTTCCTTTCTTTCTCCTTTAAATACAAATCACTTTCTCCTTCTGCAATCATCGCCTTTTGTACCACTACTGCATAAGTATTCAACTCAAGAACTGCCAACTTACTCCTAATCCATGATTTTAATCCTTGCTGAAATCTCTTCACCTTCTTTCTGTCTGTATCCACATAGGTTGGAACAAATCTTGCTAATTCAGTAAATTTTGCCTCATACTCCAACACAGTCATGTTACCCTGCTTTAACTCCAAAAACTTCACTTCCATCTGATCCCTCATAAAATCTTGGAAATACTTCTCTAAAGACAACTCTTTAAATCTAACCCAAGTAATTACCTCTGTGGCTTCCAAGGCTCTCACCGACTCCCACTAATAAGTAGCTTATTCTTCAGAAAATAACTCACATACTCCGTCTGCTTGTCTTCCGGAACCCTCACCAATTGAATGGCCTTCTCCATCTCTTTCAACCACGCTCTCGCTTCCACTGGATCTACTGCCCCCTTAAATTCTGGAGGTTTGACTGCCTGAAAGGATTTAAAAGTAATAGCTGGAAGAGCTGGCTGTTGTTGCTGTTGTTGTTGTTGAGCCAACAACTGCTGTTGTATCTGTTGCTGTTGTTGTGCTAGAGTAGCAGTCTGTTGGGTAAGAGTTTGTAGTTTCTCTGCCTGAACAGGATCCATCTGGCCTACAGGAGGGGGGTTTGCTTGTTATTCTGGGATAGGAGTTCGGTTGTTGGTTCGATTACTTCGTCTTGGAGGCATAATTCTGACAAACAAACAGAGAACTATTAATTCGAGCTCAGGTATCATTCAATCACAAGAATTCGGTTCCAACTAAACAATCGATAAGTTGTTGAGATGTAAATCGGGTTCATAATTGTTATACAGGTTAGTAATTATTGTACAGGATATAACAAGGTACAAAATCAAAGACATAAGGTTACTGAGCATATATGAACATCTGGTAGATACAATAAAGAACAGTGATTACGGTGCGGAGAATAAACGTCGTGTTGGAAGTAAATGTGGTACTGAAAGTAAATGTGGTGCTAAAAATAGAAGCGATATTGAAAATAAATACAGTGCTGGAAAGTAAATATGGTGCTCAAAGTAAATGACAATATGTAAAGACAATTTGCCAACAGTTCTGCAAGGTAGTCATGATATATATATATATATATATATATATATATATATATATATATATATATATATATATGTCATGTACAAGCGTAAAAACAACGCTTCGATAAAAGTGCAATACAAAGCCAAAAGAAACTGCTAGCTACTAAACAATAGTACAACAGATATATAACAACAAAACTGGCTATACTATATGCCCTGGTGCACTACTGCTGCTATACTATGCCTTTAAATACAATACATCAGGATGGAATCACTACACTACTATATACAGAATCTCATCCCCAGCACCACCAACCAACTGATCCTCGTCTACCGATCTGGTCCAAGAATGTCATCCAACTCACTCATCACAGATGTCAACGTCACATGGAGTGAGATGGCTGAAAGCTCATCATCGGACACGTGCTGGGTCCAAGAATGTCATCCAACTCACTCATCACAGATGTCAACGTCACATGGAGTGAAATGGCTGAAAGCTCATCATCGGACACGTGCTGAGTACGCGTCTCAATAATAGTCCTCATCACCCGAAGCCGAATCCGGATCTGTCCCAGCTCCTCCACTGCTCAAGCTCGATCTCTAGCCATATGTGTCTATGTCTCCTGAAGAGCCCTAACCTCAGCTAACTGCCTAAACAAAAAGTCTCTCTCTCCTGCCACTCTCTGGTACTCATGGTATGGAATAGGGGGCTGAGTAAGTCGATATGGTGGCCCGTTAACCAAGCTCTGAGAACCAACACGTGGGGGCACGACCCGAAGTGGTACTGGCTGAGGTACAGGGTTAGCCTCTGGTGGATCCTCTGACGGATCGGAGTCGGAACTTGAACTAAGAGGCTGCAATAACAATAACATCTAGTAATAAGATATACTAGTCCCTCGAAAATGGCCTAACCTCCTGTTACTCTAACCTAGACTCTCCCACCTAACTTGTTTCAATGACCATAACCTGTAGCTCTGATACCAACTGTGGTGTCCCACAAATCCGGGGTACAGATTTGGGACCCCTCACCTCAATACATTTAAATATATATAAATCATACCTGTGCAGAAGCATAACATAATAATAAAAAGAAATACCCCATAACCAAGATCGCATACAGGCCATGGTCTGAAGCAAGCTACTAAATATAGTTATTACATCCCAAGTCTGAATTTAAAATATTTTACAAACCAATTTTAAATTAATCTGTTTGATAGCCCAAAATCATATAAGATAAAGCTACTTTAGTAACTACCCGTCCTAGTGAAACCATACGACGGTCAACGCCAAGTGAACCACTCCTAGACATCCTCGATTTTTGCTGAAGAAAAATAAATGTCACAACGCAAGGGTGAGCCAACAATGCTCAGCATGAATAATAAAAGTGTATCAATAGCATAAACTGATATAAATATTATCAAGCTCCGGATAATCTCATAAGTGTTATAAAAATCTGGATTGGAAACAACGCATGTTTAGAATTGGATGTTTGTATATTTAATAAAATAACAAGTTTAGGCTGCTGATCAGTCATGCACTAACCCCGGACAATGTGCACAGCATATCCTATAATGGATTCACGGCACATATTGGCCTTATTAACTTCCGACCACGAATCTGGTCCGACCTTTAACGGTCCACAAAAAAATGTTCCAATTATATATCCAACGCACTAGGTGCCGGAACAATCGAAAACCTCTGTCAATCAAACAGTCTGGAAACTCACATTCCAGAACAACAACTCAACTAGTAGAATAAAAATAATCAACAGTTCTATCCTAGATATCGATGAGATCGATATAATAAATGGGGTGATAACTGAATAACCAGAATAACAATAGATGTCGACGAGATCGACAATAGCTGTGATAAGTGAATAAACAACAATAACAATAACTGTCGACGAGATCGACAACAAATGGGGGTGATAATTGCATAATCAGAATAATTAAAAATAAATTTCACTTGAACAAGAAGTGAAGGGAAAACACTTACCTGGTACGCAAAAGCTTTTACTGTCTACTCGTCTGACAATTACTCAGCTTTGGCCTTGCCTCTGCCTCTCTGACTCGACTCTATAATAATTAGATCAAATTAATCACATATAAAGCAACTTAGACTTCTAACCGTCAACACATATAATCCACATAGCACTTAAGCACGTAATTCTCACATAACAGTCCATATAACTCGCTCTAATAATTAACTGAACTCAAAAATATTTTTAAAACCATTTTCACTCTTGGTTTTTAAATAAAATCCAACTCAGAATATTTGAAAATATTTTTAAAACATTTTCTGGATTTTTAAAATTTTTTTTACTATTTTTAAATCATTTAAATCATTTTAAACCATAAATAAATTAATTAAAAATTAAATAAATCTAATTAAATTAATTAAAATCAACTAATAACTAATTAATAAAATTATTTGTTAAATAATTACATTTATCAAATAATTAAATTAATTAAATCATTATTTGAAATTAATTAAAGTAATTAAAAGTATTTAATTTGCAATTATTTTTGAATTAAAATAAATAATTAAAACATTTTGAAATTAAATAAATATTCAGAAATAATTCTGAATTTTAAACATAATTTGAAATGTAATTTTCTGAAATTTTTAAAGAAAATTCGGATTTTAAAATAATTTATGAAATGAAAATAATTGATAGAGTAAATAAAATTTACCATTAAAGGTAATAGTAATTCCCTTTTGTAAATCAACTGCCATAGTAAAATAGTAAAAGTGAAAACCACAACTTTTCACCATACCTCTATCAAAACAAATCAAGTAGAATTTTACTAATAATAAAAAAAAAGGATAATTAAGAACACATGAATGTTCTTCACCAACCCCAGAATCCGGTAACACCTACCCAGATTCCAGCCGGCCAATAACTTCCGGCGAACCAATTCCCCATCGATTTCACCTCTTTTCACTCGGTTTTGCATGGTTTTTCAATCTACAACTCAAACACAGTCTCCCCAATTCCTTCTGATACCACAGCATCACGGAACAACAACAAAACAAAAAAAAAGAAAAGAGTCCGGCGAGCTCAAAGAAAAACCGGCCAAATTTCGAACTAGCAATTTAGTAAACCAAAATACATGAACATTGTGTCAAAACGAAACTATGAGCTTCTAGAATCAACCTATGGATTTAGTTTTAACAGACAAACACGGACGAATGATTCTTAGAAATGAAAAAAAAAAACTCGAACTCGTTAACCACTAATACAAACACGATCATCATATCTATCTACATGAATCGATTCTAAACAGCTTAGGGAAGCTCAAGGAAACATCAAATTTCGCCAACAACAAGTAAATAAAAATTCCCCAAATTGAATATCAAGAACCCTAAATATCCGAAAATTACATAAAAATTTATATAAAATTGAGAAATTACTCCACATTGATGGTGATGGCAGATTCAGAAACTAGAAATTGAGAGCTTCATTTTGAGTATTTGTACGTCGAAATCAGATTCCAAAATCACCTCCAAATTGATGATCAATCTTCAAGAACAATTTTGTTGAAAATATATTTTTGATAAAATTTTTACTTTTTGAAATTTTCTTTGGATTTTGATTGGGACAGCTGGATGGATGCCGATTGTCTGGAAAGGATAAGGTGTGGATTGGCCAAAGATAATGTTTTTATTGGTAAAAGAAAAGTTACGCGATTATATCCTTTTCCCCGTAAATAACTTTTAATCGGTCCCGAATAGGGCTGTCAATGGATCGGATCTGGATCGGATCTGGCATGATCCATATCCGGATCCATTTAATTTTATCGGATTCGGATTCGGATCGGATCATAGTCGGATTTTTTTCAACATGATCCATATCCGGATCCGTTAGGATCACGGATTATCGGATCGGAGCTCCGATCCGTTTATATGTAGAAAAAAAATCTTTAATTTAATTCAACAATTTACGAATAATAATAACATTTTGAATGTAATGTACACAAATAAAATATTACAAGTCTTTATAAATCCGAGAAACCTAGAACATTGCAATACATTTAGAAAATTACAAATATTTGTAATAATAAATTACATTTAGAAAATACACAAATAAATTCAGTGATTCTGTTTTAAGAGCAATTATTACTAGGCTACTACAGCATGTTAGTAGTAGGACATTATCTTTAAATATTTCGCACCTTAAATCCATATATATATATATATATATATATATATATATATATAAATATATATAAAATAAATTATATATATAAATATATACAAAATAAATTATATATATAATCGGATCGGATTTTTAACGGATCGGATCGTATAAAATCCATATCCGCTCCATTAGCTTTCGGATTTTTTCCGGATCGGATTTTTTTCGGATCGGATTTTTTTTTATATGATCCATATCCGCTCCATTAGCCTTTGGATCGGATCGGATCGGACCGGATATCCGATCCATTGACAGCCCTAGTCCCGAAAGTACCAATTAAATCAATTACAAGTCTGATACGAATGAAAATATTTTCATGAAAAATGACAAATTCGATCCCGAAGATTTTTTAAACTTGTAAAACGAATAAAATATGGGTTTCGAATATTTTGAGATTTATTTGATGAATAATGATACGAATATGATTTTAAATCGACGCCCCAATGATTTTGAAAACGGGATTTATCGGGCTAAACATACTGATTACACAAATTACGAAAACTTTTGTTCCTTTCTAGTATCACGTAGCACATAATAAACACATTTGTGCATCTTTCGATCCATAACACACTTAACATATCAACTCATCAACCTCAAATAAAATGTCAAAGAAAATATTTCGTTCTCATTTACCAAAATAGTAATTTTATAAATTAAATATTCAAGGTTCTTACAATGTTTAGATATATTACATGATTAAATTAATTTACTAAAATTTTGAGGTTCGAATTTCGTCAACGACATATTTATTTTAGAATTTAATAATATAAGTTTAAATCATGCATATCATTAATTAAATTTGTATTAAATTAATTAAACAAAATTATTGAAAATAATGATTATATAAAAATGTAATTGTAACATAAAACAAAATTTATTACATATAAAAAACAATATCCATGTGCATCGTACAGGTTATAAGCTAGTACTCCCTCCGTCCCTTTTTAGTTGGCACATTTGCAAAAAAACACACATATTAAGAAAGAATTAATTATGTAATTTGTTTCCATAGTTGCCCTTAATCTTAACATTAAATGAAGAGTTATGAGTGTGTATATTTAATATAAAGTCAAACATTGGTATTAGAAATAAAGGGGTATATATGAAAAAATTGGTAAAAATATGTATTGGAACAAGGAATGTGACAACTATTTAGGGACAAATTTGTTTTGCAAATGTGTCAACTAAAGAGGGACGGAAGGAGTATTAATTACAAAGACAACATAACAATGCAAATGATGTAATTGTCTAAGTAGATAATATTGTAAATCAACGAATATAGATTTTAAGTATGTTATATTGTTCAAAAGATATATATATATATATATATATATATATATATATATATATATATATATATTAAAGGATATATTCTTATCTTGAGGACTTAAAGATGGCACAAACTTCGGAAGGAGATGCTGGTTTGGGAAGGAATCGTTCTAGGATAAATGAATCGGGAATAGAATGAATAATTATTCCTTGTTAGTGGATGCAGCAATATTTTCCACATCAACTAATATGGTAGGACTGGGTGCTGTAATTTTTACTCCAAATAGAAGGATCCAGGCGATGCTATCAAAATCTTTAGAAGGATTATTATCAGTTTTTCATGCAGAAGCTCTAGCTCCAGTTTTGGGATTGCGCTGGGCACAAATTATCGGCATACTTATAAAGAAAATATCCTCTGATTCATTTTGTTTGGTGTCAACGTTGAATAACTCAAATTCCTACCACAATGAAATTGGGATTCTACTTGGTGATGTAAATTCTTTGTTGATAAACATTAGCGAGGCCACTATTTCCCACATTAATCGTAAAATGGCCCATAATCTTACAGTGGCCCATAATCTAGGCACTTCTACTGGATCATGGATGGGTGGAACCTACCAGCCTAACGACACCAATATGTAACTGTTAAAGGTTTCTGATGAGGTTCTTTTAAGCATTTTGTGATATACATAAATAGGAATAAAATAGTATCATTATACCATGTCAAAACTATAAGTCTCAAAAGTCTTTAGGTTATTACAAACTATTAAATATATGATATGATCCTGGTAAGTCCGCTTCCCTAACACCTCAAGTGTTAGGAGAACTGGTTACTTAACATGATATCAGAGCTCTGGTTGTGGGAGGTCTCAGGTTCGAGTCCCTCCTACCCTTCAATATTCTAATTTATTGAAATAGTGTGCTATGGTGGGCCCAAAAAGGGACGAGATCCACACCTAGTATTGAAAATCGGGGGATCTTGAATATATGATATGATTTGGTAAGTCCGCATTGAAATAGTGTGCTATGGTGGGTTCAAAAAGGGACGAGATCAACACCTAGTATTGAAAATCGGGGGATCTTGAATATATGATATGATTTGGTAAGTCCGCTTCCCTAACACCTTGAGATTTTAGAAGATTTGGTAACTTAACACAAACCAACTACATATGGAAAATACAATTCCTATGGTGGTTTGTTTTATTTGTTCTGCTAAAACAGAATTCAAGGTAAAATGAATTGCTAAATGTATCAACATAGTTCTCTCATTCAAGACTCCTTTCACAGAAGGGGAGGAAGCAGTTGTTAATAGCATGAGGACTTTATTAGGGAACAAATTGACTGCCTACATGATTATTATTTTCACTGGTGGGAATGAACTGAAATACGATGAAATAACTTTGGAAGATTATTTAGGTGATGAATGTCCTGAACCGTTAAATGTATTTTATGCTGCCAGCCAATGTTGTGTTCACCTAGCAGATTGCCTGAAACTCCTAGGTTTTGATGATGACAAACAGTAAGCTATTTGGCGCTTACAGATATAAAACAGCATGCCATTGTGTTAGTTCTAACTTTGGTTTTGCAGGATAAAACAGCATGCCATTTGTGTGTACTCTAACTTGTTTCTACAGGACAAAACAGCTTACTGATTTCATAATCAGTATATCTAAAACAGCAAGCCAATTGTCACAAACAGCATGCCAATTGTACAATCAGCAAGCTGATTGTGTCTGCAGAAATTAAAGATCAATTCGGGAAATTCAAAGGACATCAAGAGAAATGATTTATAGATTATTTGTAAAGGTCCTCAGAATTTATGATGAACATTCCCACCTCTCAAGCTTTTGGAGACAAGCAAATATTCCTTTTAGATAAATAAGGTTACTTTACCTTATTTAATACACCACCTTATCTCCACTCAAAATATGTCACATGGGACTCATCATAACCTTGTTCCCTGCATATTCCTATCTCTATACACGCTCCAGATTTCAGCTTTGCATATTATCAAAGTATTTCTTCAAGCTCAAAGGCATTGCTTCTCTCTAACGGATTAATTTCATACCGTTGGAAATTTCTTATCAAGCAAATTCGAACCTCTCTTGTTCACATATATAAGAACTGAGTATTACCAGTTCTTTGTACTGAATACAACGTGCATAAAACAAGATATACTCAAACAACTTCTGAGCTTACATTGCTAAACCTTTCCAAACCTTCAAATCTCTTCATACACGCATATTCATCATTTTGAGGATTTATAGGTTGAGTTGTATTCTTTCAAAACATTTGTATTGTTCAAAGTGTATTGTTTTGTTGCTGTACAAGATTGGCTTGAGGTTTTAGGGTGAGTCGAACTATACTAGAGAAGTATACTTGGGAAGTAGTACTTAGAGGGTTGGTTCAGCACAGGTAAACAGCAAGCCGTTTGTAAGCAACAATGGTTAAGGGAGATATATTGTTGTATCTTGTAATTGGATTATAGTTGATCAATAATATATTCTCTTACCAAGTTTGGTAAGGGACCAGGACGTAGACCATAGGGGATTAGGGGTCGAACCTGGCTAAAAGATTGTGTGTCTCTTTTACTTACTGTTTATATTCATTCTGCATTGCATTTTAGATACAAACAGCGTGCTGTTTGTGAACTGTGTTATTACAAACAGCAAGCTGTTTTCAGTAATTTTCAAAATAGTTCATAAATTCACATTAATAACCACAAACACCTATTCACCCCCCCTCTAGGTGTTGTTTTTCAATTGGTATCAGAGCCTTGGTATACTAACAATTCTGTAACAGGAAAGTATCGATCATGGCAGAACATTATCTTGAAGCAAAAGCCGATTATAGGGCTCCTCTCCTCACTGGATCAGAAAATTACAATTGGTGGAAATGTAGAATGGAAACATTCTTATCCAAGAGGCCACTGGTGTTAAGAGTTGTACAGAAAGGAGATTATCAATTCCTGGACGAAAAGAATCAACCGAAAGATGTTGATGATCTCACTATGGATGAAATTATCAAATGCGGTTTTAATGGAGAAGCTAGAAATTCCATAATGAATGCTCTAGATCAAGCTGAGTATGACAAAGTCTCCTCCCTAAAAACAGCAAAAGAAATGTGGGATGCTTTGGAAACCTATCATGAAGGATCAAAAACCTTGAGGAAGGTGAAGCTTAGCAAACTAATGAATGATTTTGGAAACTTCAAGCTCAAGGATAATGAAACTATCAAAGAAGGTCAAGCAAGGTTCCAAGTTACTATAAACTCTTTAAAGAGACTTGGAAAAGACATTCCACAAGATGAAATTAACATGAAAGTGTTAAGTGCGGTACCATTTATTTATGAAGCAAAGGTCACGGCTTTGGAATCATCCTCAACAATCGACACCATGGATCACCTAGCTGTGTTTGCAGAGCTAGAACAATTTGAAAGCAAGATAAGCAAAGGTTAGGCTGAAGATGTTCGGGTTCCCACAGCCAAAATGAGGAATTTGGCTCTTCACTCTACAAACAGCAAGCCAGAGTCTGCAAACAGCAAGCAGTTTGAATCTGATGAAGAATCTGACGAAGAAATGGCACTCATCTCACAAAAGATCAAGAGGCTAATTGAAAAGAAAAATAGAATGAAGAAGGAAAGAGGTGAATACTCCAAAAGGAAAGCCAAGGAACAAACTTGTTTCGAATGTGGTAAACCAGGCCATTTTAAGAAGGACTGTTTTAAGCTAAAGTCCAAACAGCAAGCTGCTTTCAAGGACAAGAGAAAAGCAAAGGCTCTACTGACTTGGAGTGATGATGATTCAGACTCCAGTGATGACTCAAGTGAAGATATGGTGAATTTGGCCCTTGTAGGTCTACATGATGAAGAAAGTTCACTAGGATCCATAAAAGAAGATTGTGTGGATAGTGATTATTCGAATTCAGAAGATGATGCAAGTGAGGTAAATTCAATATATTCTGATTTAAATTCATCTCATAATATGCTAGAAGAACTAACCGTGCAGGTACCAAATCATGTATCCATAATTGAGTTTATGGAACTAAAACATAAGAATAGCAAGCTGGAAAAGAACAACAATCAGTTGAAGAAGATGATTGCTGATTTAATGGATGAAAAGAATCCAGAAACAAATCACAATGATCTTATTACTGATTTAAAGGAGAAATTAGTTCAATTCGAAGGAGTCAACAAAGTGATTCTACAAAGAAACGAGGTTCTTATGAAAGAACTTAGAAGATTGAAGTCAGAGATTGAAGAAAGGAATGAATGCATACAAGCATTCAAGAACACAGAGTCAAACCAAGCCGAATCCTCAAAATCTGTGGAAAAGCGAAAACAGCAAGCTGAACTTATCAATCAGCAAGCTGATTTGATTTCCCTTCTGGAAAAAGAGGTCAAGGACCTCCAGAAAGGAATGGAAACTTTTGTACTTGGAGAAGACACCTTAAAGACAATGATGAAGAAGGCAAAAGTTCCTGTAGTCAGAGAAGGAGTTGGCATGGACATACACAAGAAGCTTGGAGTCCTCAAATATGATGGTAAAAATGGCATACCTTATGATTATGCCATGCCTTGGAAAACATGCAACAAATGTGGTGGAAAAGGTCATCTGGAAATTCATTGTGTGGTTAAAATCAATAGTAAAGGGAAAACAGCTTACCAGAATGGACCAGCCAGGCGACAAACAGCATACCAAACTGCTCCTGACAGAAGACAAACAGCACGCCAACAATCACCAAAAGTGATCCAAAAATGGATCAAGAAAGCTGAATTAAATGTGTTATATATTCTTGCTACTAACCAGTTTGGACCCAAACCTATATGGGTACCAAAACATTAAGTTTGTGTTTGTTTGTTTTGTAGATATGTCTTGCCGCAAAAATAAAGTCGAAACAATGGATCTTGGATAGCGGTTGCACTAGACATATGTGTGGAGACAAGTCTCAGTTCATAAGTCTCAACATGAAGAAAGGAGGAAGGGTTACAATTGGCAACAATAAAACTCTTCGAATCCTTGGTATTGGTTCGATTGGCAATAGTAATATTTCGATTGATAAAGTTCAATATGTCAAGGGTCTTTCATATAATTTACTTAGTGTCACTCAATTATTTGATGATGGACATTTTGTTCAATTTGGCATAGATAAAACTATTATTACTATTGGTGCTAACAAAATCCCACTAGTTGCTAGAAGGGAAGGAAATATATATATATTAGATTTCGAAATGCAGGAAACAGCATGCTGTTTGGCTGCAATCGACAATGATCCATATATATGGCATAGGAGGTTGGGACATGCACACATGGACTTGATAAATAAACTTTCAAGTAAGAATCTGGTCAGAGGGCTACCAAAACTGAAATATACTAAGGTCAAAGTATGTTCAGCATGCCAATTGGGTAAACAAATTCGAAGTACTCACAAAGCTAAGAAAATGGTATCTACTTCGAAACCCTTAGAGCTTTTGCACTTAGATTTATTTGGTCCAGAATCTTATAAAAGTATTGGAGGTAAACAATATGGTTTTGTAATTGTAGATGATTATTCTAGATTTACTTGGGTATTGTTCCTTAGTACTAAAGATTGTGCTTTTGATGAATTTGAGAAACTGATTAAACTACTTGAGAACAAGCATGATGCAAGACTTGTAGGTATTCGAAGTGATAGAGGAGGTGAATTTGTCAATGACAAATTTATCACATATTGTGAACAAAAGGGAATCTCTCATGAATTTTCTGCTCCAAGGACTCCTCAACAAAATGGAGTGGTGGAAAGAAAGAATAGGTCACTCCAAGAAACAGCAAGGACTCTACTGCAAGAAAGCAAGCTACCTAGAAGTTTTTGGGCCGAAGCTGTGAATACAGCATGCTATTTGTTGAATCGAATCATAATCAGGCCATTATTGGACAAAACTCCCTATCAACTGTTGAGAAACAAGAAGCCAAATATCAGTTACTTCAAGATTTTTGGCTCTAAGTGTTTTGTGCTCAAGACAATTGGTAAAGATGGTAAATTCGATGCAAAATCCTACGAAGCTATATTTCTTGGTTATTCTTTAACAAGTAGGGCTTATAGAGTCTATAATTTAAATAAACATATTGTTGAAGAATCTATTGATGTTACCTTTCAAGAACCTAACAATGATCTACCAAGAGTTGAGGAAGGATTTGCAGGTGAGGAAGAAAATGTGCAACCTCAAGTCACTGACAATCAGCAAGCTGGAAGTACAAATCAGCAAGCTGGAAGTGAAAATCAGCAAAATGGCAGTTCAAATCAGCAAGATGAAGATGAAAGTGACACTGAAAGTCAGCAAGCCAAAAAGGATGCAGACACCGACATTCAGCAAGCTGAAAGCTCAAAACAGCAAGCTGAAGTGGAAGATTCAATTACAAAAATAGCAAAGATGACTTTGGAAGGTCCTAGAGGATCAAGAGCTACTGCAAAATTGCCTCTATATGATGGAGAAGAACAGTCACCACCATCAAAGATGAGAAAGACAACTCATGAAGAAATAGCTCAACATTCTTTACCAAAGGCAACAAGAACGGTTAAAAATCATCCACCTGAGTTAGTCATTGGTGATATTACTGATGGAATTACTACAAGAAGAGGGAAGGCAAATTATTGTGCTCATGCAGCCTTCCTAGCTCAAGAAGAACCTAAAATTGTAGATGATGCATTAAAAGATGAAAATTGGATCATGGCCATGCAAGAAGAATTAAACCAATTTGAAAGATGTAATGTTTGGGAACTTGTCAAGCCACCAAAGGATGCCTCACTTATAGGAACTAAATGGGTGTTCAAAAACAAAGTTGATGAATTTGGCACCATTACTCGAAATAAAGCAAGACTTGTAGCTCAAGGCTACAACCAACAAGAAGGCATTGATTTTGATCAAACCTATGCTCCTGTTGCTCGTTTGGAATCAATAAGGATGCTTTTGGCCTATGCATGTTTCAAGAAGATCAAGCTATATCAAATGGATGTGAAGAGTGCATTCCTAAATGGTGTGCTAGAAGAGGAAGTTTATGTTAAACAACCTCCCGGATTCGAAAATGAACAATATCCAAACTATGCTTTCAAGCTAAAGAAGGCTCTTTATGGTTTAAAGCAAGCCCCTAGAGCTTGGTACAAAAGGCTTAGTAAGTATCTAATCCAAAATGGATTCATTCGAGGTAAAATTGATCCCACATTATTTATTATGCAAAATGGTAAAGATATTTTGATTGTACAAATATATGTGGATGATATTATTTTTGGTGCTACTAATGAATCTATGTGCAAGTGGTTTTCCAAGTGTATGCATAGTGAGTTCGAAATGAGCATGATGGGCGAACTAAATTACTTCTTGGGTCTTCAAATCAAGCAATCCAAAGATGGAATTTTTGTGCACCAATCCAAATATACACAAAGTCTATTGAAGAGATTCGGTTTTGAAGATGTAAAACCAAAATCAACTCCCATGGTGCAAAACAGCAAGCTGATTGTAGATGAAAATGGTAAGACTGTTGATATTAAAAGATATCGAGGTATGATTGGAAGCCTACTGTATTTAACTGCTTCTAGACCTGACATAATGTATAGTGTATGTGTTTGTGCAAGGTTTCAATCAAACCCCAAAGAATCTCACTTAAATGCCATTAAAAGAATATTTCGATATTTAAGTGGTACCATTTCTCTTGGTTTGTTTTATCCTATCACAAATACTTTTGATCTTGTTGGGTATAGTGATGCAGATTATGCAGGTTGCTTAATTGATAGAAAAAGTACTAGTGGTGTTTGTACATTCCTTGGACAAAGCCTAGTTTCATGGCAATGCAAGAAACAAACTTCTGTAGCTTTATCCACGGCCGAAGGAGAGTACCTAGCAGCTGGGAGCTGTTGTTCTCAACTTCTATGGATGATTCAAACTCTAAGGGACTTTGATATCAAGTGTAGAAAAGTTCCAATCAACTGTGACAACACTAGCACCATTAGCATTTCTAAGAATCCTGTGAATCACTCAAGAACGAAGCATATTGATGTTCGACACCATTTCTTGAGAGACAATGTTGCTAAGGGCAAGATAGAGTTGGTCTTTGTTCCAACTGAATATCAACTAGCTGATATTTTCACAAAGCCCCTTGCTGAAGAAAGATTCTCAGTCATTCGAATGCAACTTGGTATGTGCTCTATGTAAACAGCGTGCTGATTGACAAATACTGAACAGGTCAGCTTACCATTTGTCCTAACTCTAGTTACAAACAGCATGCTGTTTGTCTCCTCTGGTTTCCTACCTGTGAAAATAGCCATGAATATATTATGATTATTGCTATAACATGCTAAATGATTATGTGTTTAGAAAATTGCTAAAATTTAGATATATGCTTATTTAAACTTATAATTTAAGAAATCATGGTTAAAATTAAAACTGAGAAATTTGCCTGTTTTAACAATAGCACTGTGCTTATCAATTATTTATTTAAGTAGAATTTAGCTTTATTAATTAAACCTAAATTCTCCCCCAAAATATATCAAAACTAGAGAGACACGGTTTTAGCCGGTTCACTTCAACTCAAACACGCTCTCTCTCTCTAAGCGGCGATTAGGGTTTTCTCAGCGGCAATTAAGCAAAAAATTAGGGTTTATCCATCTCCTACCATGGTTCGTAAGACTAGGGCTCGTAGGGAACTGTCTCCATCTGTTTCAAAGAAAGAGGAAACGATTATGCTAGAAAGTGGTGATGAAATCACTCCAACACCAGAATCGAAGAAGCTAAAAATGACAATGTCGCCAGTGTTTGTTTCTCCTGCGTGTGAAGACCGGTACAAGGACCTGGATTTGGAGAATCGGGGAATCATCAACGGTCAGCCTTTATCAAGTAAGATTACTCCTCTCTTAGATGAGTGTGGTGTAATGAAACTATTTCAAGATATTGGTTTAGAGTCGTTCGTATCTGATATGCCCAATTATTTTTATCCTGATTTAGTAAGAGAGTATTATGCTAATTTGCAAACTGATAAGTTTGGGAATGCTATATCCACGGTTAGAGGTACGAAGATTCAATTGAATCCTCCAATCCTTAGTTCGCTCCTTAAAATTGAAATGGATAGTTCTACTGATGTGTATACTGCTCAAGGATATGTGTCCCTTCCTGATTTTAGTGTTGAGGATCAGTTACAAGTCATAATGGGTAATGTCAAGCTCTTAGATACAAACCCTCCTCCTACCACCATAGTAACTCCTTTAGCTCACCTGGTTTTTAAGATAGCTAGGTCTCATATCTGTCCTCGAGTGGGAAACAAATCAAATTTTACTTGCCAAGATGTGGTGATTGTGGCTATGATTTTAACTGGAAGGTCCTTTGATGTGTCCTCTTTTATTTTGAAAAAGATGCAAGCTACAGTTGAGAAATCTGTTAGTGGGCTGCCTTATGCTTCTTGGCTGTCCAAAGTATTTAAGCTGTTCAATGTCAATGTCAAGGGTATGACTAAGGTTGTTGTTAAGGATTGCATGGACCAAAAGTTTTTATCTTTGAACAATCTGCAAATTGAAGATGGTGTGTTGTCTAGAATTGTGGTTCCTCAGGATGACCCTCCACATGATGATCCTACTACCTCTACTGCTCCTCAAACTGCAACTCAGAACTTGGTGACTCAATCTCTACAAGCTGATGTGACAATCATGACTAGTGAGATCATTTCTCTTCGAAATGATACTCAAGCAATCAGAAATGATGTACAGGACCTCAAGGCTGAATTCCAAGCCATCAAGGGTGCTATGAAGGATCTTATCTCTCAAGTCACCACAATGAAGGAATTAATGCTCAAGACAGTTGGGAACACATCTACTGCTCACTCAGAAATTGAACATGGTCAAGGGTTGGACAACTTAGCCAAAGCTGCTGCAAAGGATGCTCCTGGAGATGACACAGATACAGAGGCCACCAAGTCAAATGCTCAAACCAGTGATCCTTAGTTTTTTGATGAATTAAGGGGGAGAATTTAGGAGAATTCAATGTTTGTTTTTATGTTTGAACTCGGTTTATTTGAACTTGCCTGAACTTGCTATGTTTGTTGTGGTATGTTGTGGGTACTTGAATTTTATTCCTGTTGAACTTGATTTGATTTCTGTTGAAATGGTTATGTGGCATATATTGCTAAGTTTAAGGTTATCCTGAATATGCTATATCAATGCTCTATAATTATTGTTTTATATCTAATGCTGAGATGCAGGAATTTAGGGGGAGTTTCAAAATTCTCCTAAGAAGTTTTGTAATCATCAAAAAGGGGGAGATTGAAACTCCTAGGTTTTGATGATGACAAACAGTAAGCTATTTGGCGCTTACAGATATAAAACAGCATGCCATTGTGTTAGTTCTAACTTTGGTTTTGCAGGATAAAACAGCATGCCATTTGTGTGTACTCTAACTTGTTTCTACAGGACAAAACAGCTTACTGATTTCATAATCAGTATATCTAAAACAGCAAGCCAATTGTCACAAACAGCATGCCAATTGTACAATCAGCAAGCTGATTGTGTCTGCAGAAATTAAAGATCAATTCGGGAAATTCAAAGGACATCAAGAGAAATGATTTATAGATTATTTGTAAAGGTCCTCAGAATTTATGATGAACATTCCCACCTCTCAAGCTTTTGGAGACAAGCAAATATTCCTTTTAGATAAATAAGGTTACTTTACCTTATTTAATACACCACCTTATCTCCACTCAAAATATGTCACATGGGACTCATCATAACCTTGTTCCCTGCATATTCCTATCTCTATACACGCTCCAGATTTCAGCTTTGCATATTATCAAAGTATTTCTTCAAGCACAAAGGCATTGCTTCTCTCTAACGGATTAATTTCATACCGTTGGAAATTTCTTATCAAGCAAATTCGAACCTCTCTTGTTCACATATATAAGAACTGAGTATTACCAGTTCTTTGTACTGAATACAACGTGCATAAAACAAGATATACTCAAACAACTTCTGAGCTTACATTGCTAAACCTTTCCAAACCTTCAAATCTCTTCATACACGCATATTCATCATTTTGAGGATTTATAGGTTGAGTTGTATTCTTTCAAAACATTTGTATTGTTCAAAGTGTATTGTTTTGTTGCTGTACAAGATTGGCTTCAGGTTTTAGGGTGAGTCGAACTATACTAGAGAAGTATACTTGGGAAGTAGTACTTAGAGGGTTGGTTCAGCACAGGTAAACAGCAAGCCGTTTGTAAGCAACAAGGGTTAAGGGAGATATATTGTTGTATCTTGTAATTGGATTATAGTTGATCAATAATATATTCTCTTACCAAGTTTGGTAAGGGACCAGGACGTAGACCATAGGGGATTAGGGGTCGAACCTGGCTAAAAGATTGTGTGTCTCTTTTACTTACTGTTTATATTCATTCTGCATTGCATTTTAGATACAAACAGCGTGCTGTTTGTGAACTGTGTTATTACAAACAGCAAGCTGTTTTCAGTAATTTTCAAAATAGTTCATAAATTCACATTAATAACCACAAACACCTATTCACCCCCTCTAGGTGTTGTTTTTCCTTGCCTGCTTATCTTACATTGGAAAATTATATAATAAATTCTCAATTGTGACGGATGTACTCCCTTACTTTATTCGGTGCATTCTTTTATTCTGCCATCTATTATCCAAAGAAGGTGGAACGATTTTCATCTGTTGCTAACACTAGGAATAGTTCTCTCCAGTGGATTGGTGTAGTGGGTCGAATGTCCAAATTAACGTGAAATATTATTTATGTGTTTTTTGTTCAATTTTCATTTGTTGTAGACTGTAGTTGTGCTTTCTGTTGGATTTGAGATCTCTTATCGATCGAAAGATAGGTAGATAGAAAATGCTTGTAGTTGTACTACTAACAATATGTGTTTTATTTGAACCGACAGGTTCTCTTCAATAACAGAACACACGTCCAGAGGAAGAAAGATGAACAAGTTCAATAGTTGTTATCTCTCATGAATCTTGTTGTAGAAAAGAATGGTCGAAAGCCACATACAGACGAGTTATTCGTGGAAGTGAAAGTATTATTTGAATTGAATTTTGTTGCTGCTTAAAATTATGTATACATATGTAAATTAATTACTGAGTGCTCCTGCAGAAAGAAGTCACAGAGTTTTCTGCTTAGACATAAGAAGTGTCTAAGCAGGAGAATGAGGAGAAACTTATGAAACTTATGTAAAATACATGGAATGAGAATCGTATTGCTACATAAAAAGTTTTAAATGCTAAAGAGACAATTGTTAATATAAAATACTAACTATTTAAATCCGAATCTGTTACATGAGCTTACCTAGGACTGTTGTTTTTAAATATAGAATGGTTAACTCAAATCTGGTTACAGTGGCCTCTGTAATGATTTTGATTATTCGAAAGAATTTTCTCCTTTGAATCCCAGACCAAGTTAAGGAGAAATTTTTAGTTTGATCCATAGTTGGCTTAGAAAATTTAATCTCATTATATTGTTGAGTTCTTTAGCCTGTTTCCATGCCATAGGATAATTAAATTTCCCTCACTTTAAATTAGAGTTACTTACAAACTCTATATACTCTTGTTTTTGGGCTACAGATTGGCATACAAAGACTACCCAGGAATCAGTCATTTTGACGAAGTGTACAAGTTGATAAGGAGACTAGTACCTGATTCCAGTCAACTGCAATAGTTTAAAGGTAAACTTTTAGGGTGGATTGCAGACCTTTTTTGGATATATAAAAGATAAAGATCCAGATAGAGTGTTAGTGGGTCTAGCATCTTCACTGGACATTGTTGCAGAACTGGAGTTGTTACAGATAATTATGATTTTCCAACAGATACTAGATTATTCGAGATTTCTAATAGACATATAAAGGTACCCTGACTTGCTTAAGATTGTAAAAGGAATTTGATATGGCTTTGGTTTAAAGATGTCAGGCGCTGCTGTTCGAATTTTCTGTATCTGAATTCAGTTTATGTAGTACTTAGAGCATCCACATCCAAGACCCTATCCCCAAATATTTAGGAAAATATTTAGCTTTTATGCAAAAAATGGCTTCCATCCCATTCCCCATTTTAGGGATTAATTTTGGGGACAAGTTTTGAATCCCCATATTTGGAGATTACTGTTTTGAACCCCAAATCATCTCTCTCCTCTTTTAAATATATTTAATTGTAGTGGGTGAGTTTTGGTAGTTAAAATTGTAAGTGAAAGAGAGAGAAAGAAGTAATATAAAAAAGAATATAGGGATAGGGGAATGGAAAATGGGGAATGAGATGTAGAAACTTTTTGATAATTTTGGGGATTTACTATTTTTATTTGGGGATTTACTATTTTTAGTAAGTTTTTGGGGTTGGGGATGGGGGATGGGATGTGAATGCTCTTACATATACTAAAAAACAAAACCAAACCAAACCAAACATACCCAGTATATCCCGCTCAGAGCAGGGTCTGGGGAGGGTAGATTGTACGCAGACCATGCCCCCACTTTTTAGGGTAGGGAGGCTGTTTCCGTGCAGACCCTCGGCTGAGTGCATGACATAAAAGGTGTGTGATATAAACATAGGGAAGAAAATGATACGAGGCAAAGTTCACAGCAATACCTGAGCCCATGGCTTTCTCCACACGGGACTTACCTACCAAGCCCCTAGCTACCACCAAGTTACGATCCCTGCACCTGAGCCCATGGCGATCTCCACCTGGGGCATGCCCATCTGCGAGGATTTATGATAAAAATCCTGCACAGAGACATCACCGAGCCAGGGTCCCTGTAGCTGCAAAACCAGAAAACAGAAGACACTATAAACGCAAAGTGAGAATGCTACAGCCGAACTACTACAAAATCGCTAACCGAGACAACCCAATTCTGAGGCTCTCGACAACCGAACCGCACCCTAAAAGAGAATCCACCACTCTGATACGCCGCCTCCAAGCAGACCTATCTGCCAACATGGTCTCATTTAAGTCTAAGGCCTTCAAATCCAGCCTGAGCTGCTCTTCCCACGACCTTCTCGGCCTGCCTCTCCTCCTCGCCCCACCAACCGAAAGACTCTCAACCCTCCTCACTGGGGCTTCAGCCCGCCTCCTACGGACGTGGCCGAACCTTCTCAGCCTACCTTCCCTAAGCTTCGCAGAGAAAGGCGCCACTTCAAGCTCGCTCCTAAACACCGAATTTGGGATTCTGTCCAACAACGTGCGCCCACAAGACCACCGCAACATCCTCATTTCGGCTGCTTCCAAATTGCTAACGAGGGCCTTCTTCTCCGCCCAACACTCCGAACCATATAGCATCGCAGGACGGATAGCTGCTCTATAAAATTTCCCTTTCAACTTTAAAGGGACTTTCTTATCGCACATCACCCCTGACGCTGCCCTCCACCTTGACCACCCCGCCTTGATACGATGCGAGACATCGGCTTCAATCTCACCTTCCTTCTGGATGATCGAACCTAAATACTTGAACTTGTCCGTCTGCGGGACGATCTGATCTTCGATCCTAACCACCACCCCTTCTTCGCTGGCCTCACCACTGAAGTTACACCAGAGATACTCGGTTTTAGAACGACTCATACGTAACCCTTGGGACTCCAAAGTAGATCTCCAAAGCTCCAATTTCTCGTTCACCTCCCCCCTCGATTCCGCCACTAGCACGATATCATCCGCAAAGAGCATGCACCAAGGGACAGCATCTTGAATCCCTCGCGACATGACATCAAGGATAAGGGCGAAAAGGAAAGGACTTAGGGCCGACCCCTGATGAAGCCCCATCTCAACAGGGAAGAAACGGGAGTCCCCCACTGGGGTACGAACGCAAGAGCTAGCTTGGGAGTACATGTCTTGAATCACCCTAACGTACGCCTGCGACACTCCCCTCTCCTCAAGGCTCTTCCAGATAGCTTCCCGGGGTATGCTATCATAAGCCTTCTCAAGATCAATGAACACCATATGGAGGTCTTTGCGACGATCCCTGAACTTCTCCATAAGGCGTCTAACGAGATGAATAGCCTCGGTCGTCGATCTCCCAGGCATAAATCCAAATTGATTCTCTGAGATTACAACTACTCTTCTAATCCGACTATCAACCACTCTCTCCCAAAGTTTCATAGTATGACTGAGTAATTTAATACCCCGGTAGTTACTACAACTCTGAGCATCGCCTTTATTCTTGAAAAAAGGGACCACAACACTACGCCTCCATTCAGCTGGCATCTTAGCACCCAAGAGAAGAACATTGAACAGATCTGCTAGCCATTGGGCGCCAACCTCACCAAGACAAAGCCAAACCTCGATCGGGATAAGATCCGGGCCAACCGCCTTCCCTTTAGCCATCTTCTGCAGGGCACCCTTGACTTCATCCTTGCTGATGCGCTCACAGGAATCGATAGAAAGCACAGGCGAAAGGGCGACCTCTCGCTCCACCCCGGCACCACTCCTCTTAGCCTCGTTGAAAAGATTATGAAAGTACGAACTCCACCTCTCCTTAATAGCATCTTCATTCAATAACACTTGGCCTGAATCATCCTTAACAAACTTAACAGAACCCAGGTCGCGCCGCCCTCTCTCCCTAGCTTTAGCTAGTTTAAAGATGGCATTCGCTCCTTCCTTGGTATCTAGGCGCTTGTACAGCCCTTCATAAGCCTCCTCTTTAGCTTTCGCCACTGCCTTTTTTGCCTCTCGTCTTGCCACCTTGTATTCTTCCATCTTAAAGTTGCTTTACATTAATGGCAATGACACAAGGGGCAGAGACTTAAAGCTGTAAGTGAATCGAACAGTTCGGTAAGTTTGCTCGTGTTCGCTCGTGTTCGAGTTTGTTAAGCTCGGTTCGACGGTTTAACGGACACGAACACAGACAAGAAAATCTGTCCGATAAGTTCGACAATTCGGTTCGTTAAAAGTCCGTGTTCGTTAAAAGTTCGTCTAAATTCGTTCGATTTCGTACGAGTTCGGTGAGCTCGCGTTCGTTCGATAAAAAAAAATATTTACAATATTATATGTTTATATAATATATAGTATCCATAATATATGTATTTTTTAATTTTATACTTATAAAATTGTCTAAAATAGATATTGTATGGTTTAAAAATATTTAAATAATAGTTAAGCTAATTGTTTTATATTAAATTAAATTAAAAATAGGTTTAAAAATTTTGAAAATATACAATTTTAATGAATTATTCGTGTTTGGTTCGTTTTCGATTCGATATGTTCGCGAACAGTTCAGTACTCGTTTGTGTTCGTTCGACTGCTTAACAAACACGGACACGACAAGAAAATCTATCCAATAAGGTTATTGAACATTATTCGGCTCGTTAAGATTTTGTTCATGTTCGTTAAAAGTTCATTCGAGCTCGGCTCGTTTACAGTTTTAGGCAGAGTTAAAACATTAGTAAATAAAACACAACACACGCACATAAATGCTGTAACCCAATCCACTAGTAACTACGATCTAATCACTGTAGTCAAGTTGGTCCACAGAGTCATGTCAAAACTTTGAATGTTGGAAAATACTAATAAATATTTAATGAGTCACATCTATACACTAAATACTTACATATTGGAAGGCATATGTTTGACTAATCAATGTCAAGATTTTGGCTTCTACAGGCTCTGGGGTTGTCATTTTTGATGCCGGCACAGTACTTGATACAAGTCTATATAAGAAAGTTCATTTTACTTATATAAAATTTATATAAGTAGAAATAGACTCGGCGTCATATATGATAATTTTTTGTGTTTTTTAAAAGTAAAGAAAAAAAACGGTATCATATATGATGATTTTTGTGTTTTTTTTTTAAAAAAACGAAGAAAAGAAACAGTGTCATATATGATGACTTTTTGTATTTTTCAATTTTTTTAAGATGAATACATATTGTGTCATTTTATATGGATTTTAGAGCATCTCCAATGGGGTTGGCTAAAATGATAGGAAATACTGATTTCGTAAAATTTACTGAATATGTAAGGCGTTGTGCTTCGATGGTATTGGCAATATTGATTGGCTATATTTTAAAAATAGTATGTTATTATAATTTTTAGTTATTATAAATAGAATATATCATTTGAATATGGTAAGAGTAAGAGATGATGTGGAATCTTCTTACAGGTCTCTAGAGGTTCGACAAATATAGCCAACATCAAGAGGTTGGCTAAAAATATAGACAAGGAAAACGATCCATTGGAGTTGATTTTTTTTAGATAATCTCTATAATTTTTATTTATTGTATGTTTTAATTACTTTTAGCTAAGGGTTCTACATGGTTGGAGATGCTCTTAGTGCCTATATAAGGTGTGCCATTTTTTTTTGGCTTTTGGACTATTTATGGGTTTACATCAAAGTGACCACCAATTTCACTCGAAATGTATCAAGTAGACCACCTATTCAAAAACGATATCATTTGAATTATTAAAGTCATAATAAATATCAAATAAATACATCTATATATGTACATAAAAGTAATTTTTCATCAAGTTCTACACATTTTTCTTAAATACTACTGTAATCAAATGAAAGGTTATGAATTCTAGTGTTTTTGATAATATATTTAGAATTTAAAAAATTTATTTACTATTTATTTTTAATTAACAAGGAAAATGACAATAAAATTAAAAATAAATAGTAAATGAATTTTTAAAAATTTAATATATTATCAGAAATACTAGAATTATTAACCTTTCGTTTGGTTATGGAAGCATTCAATAGAAATGTGTAGAACTCAATGAAAAATTATTTTTACTTCTCGAGTACATTTTAAAGGTATCCATTTGATACTTAATATGACTTTAATGATTCAAATGCTATAGTTTTTGAATGGGTGGTCTACTTGATACATTTGAGTGCAATGGGTGACCACTTTGATATAAACCCCGACTATTTATTGGTGTTTGGACTATTTTATATCGATTAATGGTTTATTGACATAGTTTTATATGTTGTGGTTGTTTTGGTGGTCTTTCAATTTTCCTTGTGTGGGAAGAAGTGTAAAGAGAAGATAGATGGTGGCAGAATCTTGGGTTTTGTAGTGTAAACAACAAGAAATCCCTAGTATTTTTCTTATAGCCTTTATGTAAATCGATGTACTGTTGTATTAGGGGGGAACTCTTTTTCCCCTTAGTTTTTTTTCCCCATAAGGTTTTGCTCTTGTGGAGTTTTAACTAGGCCTACTTGTGTTAGGAGTCTTCTTCTCTGATATAAAGCTTTTATTGTCAAAACTTCTGGAGGAATCTCTTTTTCATGTCAGTAATAATTTAGGTTACGACCCATCGATTGATTAAGCATACCTTTCGTTAGTTGATGAGCTTTTGTAGATGAAAGAATGTCTCAAATTTCCTTTCCTTTTGGATTGTGTAAATGATATCATTATAAATGAAATCGTTTCATTTTGCATAAAAAAAAGATATACATATATGTGACGCCCCCATACCCGGTAACCCGGATAGGGTGCCACCCAACCAATAACAAATACAAATACCTGAATAATAAAACTTAATACATCAACGATTCCTCTACGAGGATCGATTCCAGGTTATGGTATGAAACAAGAATCTAACTAATACTAAATATCACAACTTCTATCACTGCTCTAAATACAATTTACTATACCAACTAATCTGTAGCTTAATCTCAATCTGCGCTTACCCGCTCTGGCATCGAATTCTATCTTGAATATAATGCCACGTTGCTCTCATATGATTTGCACAATGTTGACATCCATCTTTAATCCTAACTGAAAGGTAGGGAAAAATAAAGCAAGAGTGAGCCAACAATGCTCAACAAGTACAAAGTATAGTGAAACAACAATTTACCAATATTTCATTGATGAACAATATCAATGATCAAGCTATCTCGTGGAAATAACTCAATTTCTATCATGGAGTAAAACTTTCCAATTTCCTTTAAATCATAACTTTTTCTTAAAACATTTCTTTCCTTTAAACCATTCTATCAGCCAAACATACATTTCATAAAACCTGATAAAACATTTGAGTTAATTGGAGTTTTTCCACGACTCCGGACAATACGGGTGATCAGCCACGTAAAGTCCCCATACTGGACACGAAGTCCCTCTGGACATAAAATTGGGTTCCCAATTAGGCAACACATTGGCCTTTAATAAAAGTGCTGGACTAGGACCACCCTAGCCTCTTGCGCTAAAAAAATGTTGGACCGGCGTCACCCGGCCTCTTACGCCTCCAATCTGAAAGAATCCGTAGAAAACATTTTGACGGAACCCCCCACATTAAAATATTTAAAACATTTCACTTTAAAGTCCGTTATACTCACTGATAACAGATCAGCCCAGTATAAGGAATTTTAAAAACATCATTAATTAAATAAACCATTTTAGTGAGCAACAATCAAAGATTTTGGGGTCAAAGAACATTCGATATAAGAATCATGAACAACACAACAATAAGATTAAGAATTTGGGAGGCATTCAATATAAGTAATCATAAACAACAAAGCGATACGATTAAACTAAGCATGATATGGTACAGCAAAACAGAATCAGATATCAACAGGGAAACATTAATAATTTAAGGAACAAAGCGATTGTCAAGATTTTATAATTTCAACAGCAATTTATAAGGAATCATGGATTAAAGATAATCTGAAGTTCAAAAGAAGATTTAAGAAATTCTCAATTATACAAAGTCTCACTCTTGTCGACTAAGCACCAATAGGCTTTAGCTACCGGAACCGGCATAACAATAATATAATATTTAATACTACTCCAAACTAGTAATATAATATAATATTTAATACTACCCCAAACTAGTAATATATATATATATATATATATATATATATATATATATATATATATATATATATATATATATATATACTCAAGAAATGGGTAGATAGTATTTTAGGAAATTTATAATTTTTTTAGAAAATTTGGGCAGCATCCCCTTTGTACGGGTAGCCTACCAGTCCGACATAGCCTACACAAAAATCAACAAAAACCACCCATTTCAAATACAATTACAGCAAAAATTACACTACTCGAGACTTGTACAAAATAATTATACGAACCAATTTAAAATCACCCAACAATAATTCCATTATTATTATTCAACCAACATACTCAAATTCCCTTGTTTTCATTCCCTGTCAGTATAGCAACACAGGTAATTTTACAACCACAACACTAAAACAAGTCTAAATTCAGGCTTACAAAAATACTCACATCAATTTCATCACAAAAATAAATCAACTGATTCGGAAATAAAAATTCGAAACCCCCCCTTTTTTCGGTCAAACACGCATGTGTACACAAACTAAGACAACATCACAGGCAACTCAACTGTAGCACCCTCACTTACCAATATTAAGATTATATGCTTTTATAATTAATTAAACATTTATATAGAAGAAATTTTACAAAATTCGGCATGATGTGTTCGTAAATAGGACTAACCACCTGTCCGAATCAACCAAACCAAACCAACTATAACCAAACCTGCTCACAGGCATAATAATAGCAAAATTTATAAAGAAACATAAACTCTTACTAGCCAAGACCGCTCACAGGTCACAGTATGAAACAACTACTAATTAACTATTACAACCCAAGTTCTGAATAAAATAATATACAATTCCGTAAATTAATTAATCTGTCTAACCGATACAGAAATGATAAGAAATAAGGTTATAAGCTGTCTACCCATCCCACCACCTCAACTCTCTGACTGCCCCTATGGCTGCCCCGACCTGACGGTCCACTCCTCCTAGACATCTTCTTGTTTAGCTGAAGAAACAGGATTAGCAAGCAGGTGAGCTAAGAATGTTCAGCAAGTATATATAGTTATAAGCATAAATGAACTGAAACTGCAGGTTTGTTAGGAACTAGTAATCAACAATATAAAAGCTCAAGTGATAGATATGTCTTTTATCTGAATCATAAAATAAGAGTGGATTGGACTATTATGCATTTTATAAATAAAAACAATCATAAGGTTAGGCTGCTGATCAGTCACGCACTAATCCCGGACAAACGCACACAGCAATGTCCTTAATGGATCCACGTCACACATTGGCCTTAATAATTTCTGACCACGAATCTGGTTCGACCCTTACGGTCCACATTTTAAATAAAAAACTAACAGTCCAATCCTAACTAGACATCAGGTGTCGGAACAATCGACCACCTCAACTACCAAACACCCTGGACACGTTCGTTCCAGGTCAACTTCTCAAATCTCACAAAGTAAAATAAGATCGGGTAATTTCTGAATTAGATATCGACAAGTTCGATATGGCAAAAGGGGTATTGATTTAAGTCAAGCCACTAAAAGGATCAACGAAAACAATATAATCGATTTGGGCTATAAAAATTGAATATTCGAAATTAATGGAAATTAACAGAACAGTTATATCAAGGATAAATCAAACGAACATAAGAATCAAGTTATGATAATCATAATTCACTGGAAATTTAAGTGAAGTGGTTTACTTGCCTTAACCAGGAAATCACAGAATTCGAAGAGTTCCTACGTCCTCGACTTTAGCTTTCCCTTTATCCTAGGGATCTACACACAATATAACACTATTTTAGAATTCTACTCAATATTCGCTAATCAACATCAATAATAAATCTTAATCTACCCCTGCGAGTAATCTCCTAATTTCCATTTATTTAATCATACATCAATAATTAATAAGCTTCAAATATAGATATTTAATTATAGCCAACAAACGTTCTCACAAAATCAACTAAATAAATAATAAGGTAAATAACCCAACACCTTGATCAAATTGTGTAATTATATGCACGTATATATACAAAGAAATTATTTAAGATTTTTAGAAAACTTTGACGGCATCCCCTTTATACGGGTGACTGCCAGTCGGGATACAACCGACACAACCAACACAATTAACATTGCAACATAACCACAATCCAATAATCCGTCTTGTTCATATTACTAAACAATTATATAAATTTAGAATTTAAAACAAGAAATTAAAATTATAACGTAATTATAAAAATTTAAATTTTTGGCTCAGAAGAATCATCATTGCCAATTCCACCGACTCAAATAAAATCATTGTCGGTGGGGCAAAATTTCGAGGGTACCCGTATTGGCTTTCCAACCCGAAACTCCGCACACAAAATTATTCGAATTAATAACAATTTTAGTAAATAATTCATCAAGGCTTCGATTGTATCAACTCAGAACCACAAAAATCATGCGGCTAAACCAAGCTGTACTTGGAGCACCAGCATACACTTACATACATACGGCCTCAAAACACACACACACACACACGAACATGGGAGGGGAGTTGTTTCATCCTTACAAATACAATCACCAACCATCGACTTCACCATACACACGATACTCACACTCCATCGTTACACCCACAGAACTCTATATATACATGCCACACACGCACGCAGCACAACCCACGCACGCACACACTCTTCACACGCACATCACAAAACACAGCAGCCCCCCAGTAGCCAAATACACAGGGAGAGATATGAGCTTTACCCGCAACACTGAACAGTCACAGGCCTCGGAAGGAATCAAACAGAAGAAAGGAAGAAGAAAATAAGAGAGAGAGAGAGAGAGAGAGAGAGAGAGAGAGAGAGAGAGAGAGAGAGAGAGAGAGAGAGAGAGAGAGAGAGAGATAGAAGATTTGAGAAGGATTGAGAGAGATTTGAAAGAGATCGAGAGAAAAAGGGAGAGAGCCAGAGAGTTCGAGAGATTGATGTTTGTTTTTGGTTTAGGAAAGTCTAATTAGGGATTTAAGGAACAAATAATTTGGGGAAAATTGATTTCAAGGATTTTTTTTAAAAGTTATTAAAATAATCCTTAAAATCACTATTAAATACAAAATGGGGGGAATTATTAAATTTTAAAATTTTAAAATGAAGAATGTAAAGTTACGATCACCTACCTATTTTTAAAATATTTTTAGGATTAAAAACGAATTAAATATGGATTTTACAAATTAAATCCATATAATGAAAAAATAATTCATAAAATCATTTTAAAATCCTTGAAACCCAAGAATAATTCACCAATTATTTTTAAAAGTCATATAAACTAATAAAGTTAGTACTGCAAAAGATTTCAGGATTTTTGCTAATCCCAAGGATTTTATAAAATTCACAGAAGTTAAATATAACACAATTAAATAGGAAATATATTCCCAAAAATATAATTAAAAATTCCCAGGCTTACACATCACATACAAAACATCAACCAGGCCCACAAATATTATTCCACAGATACTTCACCTCCTCAACAAATTTTATACGTCAAAAAATTCACATTTAATATTAAATAAATAATTATTATTACTAAAAATTTCTAAGGCGTTATACCCTTCCCCCCTTAAAAAGGATTCTGTCCCCAGAATCTCACCTAAGTGAAAAAATGAGGATAATTCTCAAGCATGTCGCTTTCAAGCTCCCAAGTTGATTCTTCCACTCAGGGGTTTCTCCACAAAACTTTTACTATAGGTATTGTCTTATTCGCAGAACTTTCTCTTTACGAACTAATTTCTTGATGGGTTATTCCACATAGGATAAATCTGGCTGGATCTCTATCGGCTCATATTCGATGACATGTTTAGAGTCCAGATGGTACTTCTTAAGCATTGATACATGGAACACGTTGTCAATATGTTGCATGCGAGGCGGTAAGCCTAACTCGTAAGCAACTTTTCCAACCTTCTTCAATACCTCAAAAGGCCTGACAAATCTTGGACTTAATTTTCCCTTCTTACCAAATCTTACTAACCCTTTCCACGGAGATACTTTCAATAAAACTTGTTCTCCTTCTTCGAACTCCATATTCTTTCTGGCCAAATCAGCGTACTTCTTCTGTCGGTTCTGAGCTGTCACTAACCGTTTCTGAATAAGCTGAATTACTTCCTTGGTTTGCTGTACTAATTCTGGTCCGAGTATCTTTCGCTCGCCAACTTCCTCCCAGTATACTGGGGATCGACACTTCCGCCCATATAATGCTTCATACGGTAGCATACCGATGCTAGCATGAAAACTGTTGTTGTATGAAAATTCCACTAATGGCAAGTGTCATCCCAACTTCCTGCGAAATCCAGTGCACAAACTCGGAGCATGTCTTCAATTGTTTGAATCGTTCTTTCACTCTGACCGTCAGCCTGAGGATGATAAGCAGTACTCATTTTTAATTCAGTGCCAAAACATTCTTGAAAACTTCTCCAGAATCTCGAATTAAATCTTGGATCTCGATCTGAGACTATGGATACTGGAAATCCATGTCGCGCCACAATCTCTTTTATGTATAGATGAACCAATTTGTCTAATGAAAACCTCTCATTTATCGGAAGAAACTGTGCAAATTTCATTAATCGATCAACAATTACCCAGATAGCATCATGATTAGCTCTCGTCCTCGGCAAACCTACCACGAACTCCATCGCAATATGTTCCCATTTCCACTCGGGAATTTCTAATGGTTGTAGCATCCCACTTGGTCTCTGATGTTCAGCTTTTACTTTCTGACAGGTTAAACACTTACTTACCCATTCGGCAATATCTCTCTTCATATCCGGCCACCAGAAGTTTCTTTTCAAATCTCGATACATCTTTGTACTTCCAGGATGAATCGAATATTTAGAACTGTGGGCTTCCTGTAGAATTTCATTCTTCAACTCTGTCACATTCAGTATCCAAATGCGTGAAGAAAATCTCAATATTCCACTGTCATCTACTTGAGTGCATATTTCCTCACCTGTTAACTTGTTAACATCTCCGTTCATGACTTCCTCCTGGCATCTGCGAATCTTCTCTAACAACTCGGGCTGAAACGTCATAGTGTAACCCTTATCTGTACTACTTGTAGGCACGCAGACTTCTATCTCTAATTTCTCAAATTCTCTATATAACTCCTAAGGTAGTGTAAACATGTTAATTTTCTCCTTTCTACTTAGAGCGTCAACCACCACATTCGCTTTCCCGGGGTGATAGTTAATTGTACAATCATAATCCTTGAGCAATTCTAACCATCTCCTCTGCCTCATATTTAAGTCTTTTTGGGTGAAAATATACTTTAAACTCTTATGGTCCGTGTAAATTTCACACTTTTCCCCATACAAATAATGTCTCCAAATCTTCAAGGCGAAAACAATCGCGGCTAATTCTAAGTCATGAGTAGGATATTTCTGCTCGTGAGGTTTCAATTGTCTCGAAGCGTAAGCAATTACCTTACCGTGCTGCATTAGTACAGATCCTAAACCTTTGTGAGATGCATCACTGTAGATCACAAAATTTCCTTTTTCGTCTGGAAGTGTCAATACAGGTGAAGCCACCAATCTCTTCTTCAATTTCTGGAAACTTTCTTCACACCTCTCATTCCACAAAAACTTTTCATTCTTCCTTGTCAACTTTGTTAGTGGGGTGCCTATCTTCGCAAAGTCTTGAACAAATCTTCGATAATATCCCGCTAATCCTAAGAAACTTCGGACTTCCGTAGGTGTTTTAGGTCTCTCCCAATTCATCATAGCTTCAATCTTAGCAGGATCCACTTTAATCCCTTCATTACTGATGACATGCCCTAAAAACTGCACTTCTTTCAACCAAAACACACACTTAGAAAACTTTGCATACAATTTCTCTTTTCTCAACATTTCTAGAGCTATCCTCAAATGCCCTGCATGTTCTTCTTCGGTCTTCGAGTATATCAAAATATCATCTATAAACATAATCACAAACTTATCCAAATATTTCTTAAAGACTCTATTCATTAAGTCCATGAACGCTGCTGGTGCATTAGTTAGCCCAAAGGCCATCACTAAGAACTCGTAGTGCCCATACCTAGTCCGAAACGCTGTTTTTGGAACGTCTTCCGGTCTAATCTTTAATTGGAACTCCTTTTAGCTGATCGAATAAATCGTCAATTCTTGGCAGAGGGTACTTATTCTTAATGGTCAACTTATTTAGTTCCCGATAATCGATACACAATCTCATACTTCCATCCTTCTTCTTTACAAATAATACCGGAGCTCCCCACGACGAAACACTAGGTCTAATAATACCTTTCTCCAAAAGATCTTGCAATTGAGCTGCCAATTCTTTCATCTCTACAGGTGCCATACGATATGGAGCCTTTGACACGGGTTCGGTTCCTGGGGCTAAGTCGATGGTAAATTCTATTTCTCTATCCGGAGGTAACCCGGGAAGTTCATCTGGAAAAACATCGAGGAACTCATTCACCACTGGTATTTCCTCTATCTTAGGTACCTCTTGCTTGGTATCCATGACATAATCCATATAGCCCTCGCATCCCTGCCTCAAAAGCCTCTTAGTTTGCATGATCGTTAAAAATCTCCTAGTCTGTCTCTAACCCCTAAAGGTAACTTCTACATTATCGGAGGGCTTAAGTATCACCTTTTTGTTCTTACAGTCAATTTGTGCATTATTCTCTGTTAACCAATCCATTCCTAGGATGACATCAAATTCACCTAACTGGAAGGGTATCAAATTAGCGTAAAAGTAATGCCCTGAGATATCGATCTTACAACGAGGACATACTTGAGTAACTGGAATTCGTTCTGAATTAGCTATTTCTATAACTATAGCCTCATGTAACATGCATATCTCACAATTTAACCTTTGAACAAATTCACTAGATATAAAGGATTTTGTAGCCCCGGAATCAATTAATACTTTAGCTTGAACAGAATTTATAGGGAGCGTACCTGCTACCACATCAGAATCCTTAACAGCTTCATTCATAGTCATATTGAAGGTCCTCGCCACTAGTTTGACATTTGCTGTTGGGGGTGCCTCAATCGCTTGAAACATTGGGTTAGCCAGAACCGGAGGTTTCACCACAGGTACTTTACAATCCCTCATTACATGCCCTGGTTTCCCACAACGGTGGCATATAGTGACCTTTCTGATTGCACTTGTAGCACGTCACCTCCAACTTTGCACACACTCCTGGATGCCTCTTTCCACAAGTCTTGCAGTCTGCCAAGGGTGGCCTAACCAGTTTCTGCTGATTTAAATCTTGAGGTCTATTTCCTTGCCCTCCATTCCCCGATCCCGGTTTCTTAGAATTCCCATTCTTTCCTGACTGAAACCCTGGCTTTTTATTGGGCACACTCTGAGAGCTGCCTTGCACTTGTCGTCCTTCCATTGACCCAGATTTTCTTTTCTTTCCCTCTTTTTCCTTAAAGTACAATTCACTTTCTCCTTCGGCTATCATGGCCTTCTGCACCACAGCTGCATAAGTATCCAGTTCCAAAACTGCTAGCTTACTACGAATCCATGGTTTCAACCCTTGTTGAAACCTCTTTGCCTTCTTCCTCTCCGTGTCCACATAAGCCGGAGCAAACCTAGCTAGTTCAGTAAACTTTGTTTCATACTCTGTCACTGACATACTTCCATGTTTCAACTCTAAGAACTTCATCTCCATTTGATCTTTCATGTAGTCTGGGAAATACTTTTCTAAGAACAACTCTGTAAACCTTGCCCAAGGAATTACTTTTGTAGCTTCCAGAGCCTTCACTGACTCCCACCAGTACGTAGCCTCATTTTTCAGAAAGTAACTTACATATTCGGTCTGTTTATTTGCTGGGACCCCCACCAATTCAATAGCCTTTTCCATCTCTTTCAGCCAAGACCTCGCCTCTACTGGGTCCGCTGTTCCTTTAAATTCGGGAGGTTTAACTGCCTGGAAGGACTTAAAGGTGACTACCGGAGGAACAGGTTGTTGTTGCTACTGCTGCTGTTGCTGTTGTTGATGAGCCAACAGCTGCTGCTGTAACTGTTGCTATTGCTGTGCTAGAGTAGCAGTTTGCTGAACAAGGGTCTACAATATTTGAGCCAAAGCAGGGTCTATTTGACCTACAGGAGGTGGGTTGGCTTGTTCACCCTGATTGGAGGTTCGAGTATTTTGTTTCTTCTTTCTTGGAGGCATATTTCTGAAATCAACGGACAATCATTAGGTTCAGATTCAAGAGTTAATAAATCAAAAGAATCTAATTTAAGCCAACAGTGAATATACCATTGAAATATAATTCAAGGTTCCCAGCCATTACTCGGGTCAGCAATTGGTTTACAAGGTGTAACAGAATACAAAAATCAAAGCTATGCAAGGTATTCATGAATATCTAATAGATGTATTAACAGAACAATAAACATAATGCTGAAATTAAATATGGTACTGAAGGTAAATGCAGTACTAGAAAAAGAAGCAGTGCTGAAAATAAATTCAATGTTGAAAGGTAAATATGATGCTTAAAAATAAATAACAATGTGAAAGGAATTTAACGCAGTTTTGCAGAAAGGGATCATCATATATATCTGGTACAAGCGTAAAAACAACGCTTCGATAAAGGTACAACATAATACTAAAAGAGGAAACTGCTAGCATCTAGTCACAGTACAACAGATATCTACAACAAAACTGGTTGCACTGCAAACCCTGTTGCTACCATACTATGCATCTATGTACCATGCGTCAGGATGGAATCACTACGCTATGACATATAAAATCCCACCCACAGCTCCACTAACCAACTGATCCTCATCTACTGATCTGGTCGGAGAATGTCATCTAGCTCACTCACCACAGATGCCAACGTCATATGGAGTGCAATGGCTGAAAACTCATCATCGGACGCATGCTGAGTCCGCGTTTGGATAATAGTCCTCATCACCCGTAGCCGCATCCGGATCTGTCCCAACTCCTCTACTGCTCGGGCTCGCTCCCTAGCCATCTGTGCCTGTGTCTCCTGTAGAGCTCTAACCTCAACTAGCTGTCCAAACAGAAAGTCTCGCTCTGCACCCACTCTCTGGTACTCATGGTATGGAACAGGGGGCTGAGTAAACTGATATAGTGGCCCGTTCACCGAGCTTTGCGAAACAACACGTGAGGACGCGGATCTCAATGGCGCTGGTTGTGGTATAGGGTCCGCCTCAACTGGATCCTCTGACGGGTCAGAATCAGAACTAGAAACAGGTGCCTGTAGTACATAATTACCTTATAGGTAGACATTCTATCTCTCGAAAACGATCCTAACCTTTCCAATTACTCTACCCCGACTTCCCACCTAATTGTTTCAGTGACTGCGACCTGTGGCTCTGATGCCAACTTGTAGCACCCTCACCTACCAATATTAAGATTATATGCTTTTATAATTAATTAAACATTTATATAGAAGAAATTTTAGAAAATTCGGCATGATGTGTTCGTAAATAGGACTAACCACCTGTCCAAATCAACCAAACCAAACCAACTATAACCAAACATGCTCACAAGCATAATAATAGCAAAATTTATAAAGAAACATAAACTCTTACTAGCCAAGACCGCTCACAGGTCACAATATGAAACAACTACTAATTAACTATTACAACCTAAGTTCTGAATAAAATAATATACAACTCCATAAATTAATTAATCTGTCTAACCGATACAAAAATGATAAGAAATAAGGTTATAAGCTGTCTACCCATCCCACCACCTCAACTCTCTGACTGCCCCTATGGTTGCCCCGACCTGACGGTCCACTCCTCCTAGACATCTTCGTGTTTAGCTGAAGAAACAGGATTAGCAAGCAGGTGAGCTAAGAATGCTCAGCAAGTATATATAGTTATAAGCATAAATGAACTGAAACTGCAGGTTTGTTAGGAACTAGTAATCAATAATATAAAAGCTCAACTGATATATATGTCTTTTATCTGAATCATAAAATAGGAGTGGATTGGACTATTATGCATTTTATAAATAAAAACAATCATAAGGTTAGGCTGCTGATCAGTCACGCACTAACCCTGGACAAACGCACACAGCAATGTCCTTAATGGATCCACGACACACATTGGCCTTAATAATTTCTGACCACGAATCTGGTCCGACCCTTATTGTCCACATTTTAAAAAAAAACTAACAATCCAATCCTAACTAGACATCAGGTGTCGGAACAATCGACCACCTCAACTACCAAACACCCTGGACACTTTCGTTCCAGGTCAACTTCTCAAATCTCAAAAAGTAAAATAAGATCGGGTAATTTCTGAATTAGATATCGACAAGTTCGATATGGCAAAAGGGGTATTGATTTAAGTCAAGCCACTAAAAGGATCAACGAAAACAATATAATCGATTTGGGGTATAACAATTGAATATTCGAAATTAATGGAAATTAACAGAACAGTTATATCACGGATAAATCAAACGAACATAAGAATCAAGTTATGATAATCATAATTCACTGGAAATTTAAGTGAAGTGGTTTACTTGCCTTAACCAGGAAATCACAGAATTTGGAGAGTTCCTACGTCCTCGACTTTAACTTTCCCTTTATCCTAGGGATCTACACACAATATAACACTATTTTAGAATTCTACTCAATATTCGCTAATCAACATCAATAATAAATCTTAATCTACCCCTGCGAGTAATCTCCTAATTTCCATTTATTTAATCATACATCAATAATTAATAAGCTTCAAATATAGATATTTAATTATAGCCAACAAACGTTCTCACAAAATCAACTAAATAAATAATAAGGTAAATAACCCAACACCTTGATCAAATTGTGTAATTATATGCACATATATATACAAAGAAATTATTTAAGATTTTTAGAAAACTTTGACGGCATCCCCTTTATACGGGTGACTGCCAGTCGGGATACAACCGACACAACCAACACAATTAACATTGCAACATAACCACAATCCAATAATCCGTCTTGTTCATATTACTAAACAATTATATAAATTTAGAATTTAAAACAAGAAATTAAAATTATAACGTAATTATAAAAATTTAAATTTTTGGCTCAGAAGAATCATCATTGCCAATTCCACCGACTCAAATAAAATCATTGTCGGTGGGGCAAAATTTCGAGGGTACCTGTATTGGGTTTCCAACCCGAAACTCCGCACACAAAATTATTCGAATTAAAATAATTCCTCAAGGCTTCGATTGTATCAACTCAGAACCATAAAAATCATGCGACTAAACCAATATAACATCACATAAACATTAACCCAACTGTACTTGGAGCACCAGCATACACTTACATACATACGGCCTCAAAACACACACACACACGAACAGGGGAGGGGAGTTGTTTCAGCCTTACAAATACAATCACCAACCATCGACTTCACCCTACAAACGATACTCACACTCCATCGTTACACCCACAGAACTCTATATATACATGCCACACACGCACGCAGCACAACCCACGCACGCACAAACTCTTCACACGCACAGCATAAAACACAGCAGCCCCCCAGTAGCCAAACACACAGGGAGAGATATGAGCTTTACCCGCAACACTGAACAGACACAGGCCTCGGAAGGAATCAAACAGAAGAAAGGAAGAAGAAAATAAGAGAGAGAGAGAGAGAGAGAGAGAGAGAGATAGAAGATTTGAGAAGGATTGAGAGAGATTTGAAAGAGATCGAGAGAAAAGGGGAGAGAGCTAGAGAGTTCGAGAGATTGATGTTTGTTTTTGGTTTAGGAAAGTCTAATTAGAGATTTAAGGAACAAATAATTTGGGGAAAATAGATTTCTAGGATTTTTTTTAAAAGTTATTAAAATAATCCTTAAAATCACAATTAAATACAAAATGGGGGGAATTATTAAATTTTAAAATTTTAAAATGAAGAATGTAAATTTACGATCACCCACCTATTTTTAAAATATTTTTAGGATTAAAAACGAATTAAATATGGATTTTACAAATTAAATCCATAGAATAGAAAAATAATTCATAAAGTCATTTTAAAATCCTTGAAACCCAAGAATAATTCACCAATTATTTTTAAAAGTCATATAAACTAATAAAGTTAATACTGCAAAAGATTTCAGGATTTCTGCTAGTCCCGAGGATTTTATAAAATTCACAGAAGGTAAATATATGTAAGAACCCAAAATTTCGGTAGAATTAAAACTTTTCCTATTATGATGAAGTGCATCAATGAATAGTGATTTGGTGGATGAATAGTGATTTTGAGGATTAAGAAAATTTTTCATGCCACCTTTGTACGAGACGTAGTGTGGATATTCCGAAGTTATACTAGTAATCTACGGAGTAAATAAGTGTATGTAAATGCGATCGAAATTCAGAAATTCCAAATTCTATTTTCGTGTAATATTTGACCGATCAGTGAATTATATATCAGTAATATCAAGAAACGAGATATTTAATTTGAGCAATTGAGGAGTTAATATTTTGGAATTTTATTATAAGTGATTTGAGAATTTGGAACGAAAACCACTGAGGAAGTGAAACAAACGTTCTAGAAACCGCTGAAACTTTACAATGAGATTAAGCGATTGAGCGAATGAATCATGGATTAAGGATATGGTATATTAAGAGTCCAAGGAAGGATATATTATGAAAGGAAAATTGAATTGAGAATAAAATCATAGAGTTAAGGGAAATGAGAACAATTGAGAAACCGCGAGAATTTTTCTGAGATAAAGAGAAAATACAAAGAAAATTGGACACAACGATTGTTTGAGGTATTGGGCCACACTATTACAATGAAGTGCAATATATAAGTTGTAACATATTGATTTAGTAAATATACAAGAAGGGAAGCCCCTTGGTGCAAATAAGAAAAGGAAGGAAGGACTTGGAAACAATATGTATAAAGCAAGGGACTTGCTTGCAATTATGGATGGATAAAGGTAATCCAAATGAACCAATGAGGAGATGACACCACATGGCAAGAAGATAAGATGCATCCAAGTGAAAATATCAAGCATTATTGATCACTTTATCACTTTAATCAAACAAAACAAACACCAAATACTCCATTCTGCCCAGCAGGAAAGGAGCTCACTAAAACGGGCCTAGAGACTTCATTACTCAATGAAATTTTTTTGTTCTTTATATGGTTAGAAAGCTGTGAAGATGCTCTACAACGTTCATTCAGGAGCCTCGACCAGGAAACGAGTGCAAGGGCTTCGTTTTGGCTGATCTTTGGGGCGTGTTTTTCCAGTCAGGAAACCCACTTCCATGTTCTTGATTTCTTTGGTGCGATTGAAGATGGTGAGCATAGAGTAAGGCTTCCCCAAGGTTAACCAAGCTTGTTTGAGATTGTAAGAACATCAAGAAGGTATAAAAACCCTAACCCCTCTTGGCCATGTAGTATTTGTGATGTTTAATGTTAGATCCATGGTTATTAGTGTGAATCTTGGACATATAAGTTATGGATGATGTAGATCTTGAGTTTAAATGTTGTGGTTGTGATTTTTAAGCTTGTGGTTAGTGTATGTATCTCCATGTATGTTATAAAGTATGATCTTGGTGATTTAGATGTTGGTTGTGATGTGGATGTAAGATTCTTGATTGGTTTAGTGATATAAGCATGCTGAGTTTTTTTCTAGGAACTTGAACTGTCTTGTAAGAGGGTTTTGAACCCCCAAATCTTGTCCCCTGAGGTCCTAATATATAATTTTGGAAAGGTATTTGAATGTAGTTTCCAGAAATATAAGGTTTATGACTAGTTGATGTATAGATTTTGAGTTATGGCTTGAGAAGTGAAATGTGTTTCTGGATTCCGGACTGCACTAAATGGTCCCCTTGTGAACCTTGTTTAAACCCCTAAAAATGTATGTAGGATCATGGAAAAATTAGAGAAGCTATTAAATGCAGTGATGAAGGCTACTCAAAAAGAATTGGATTAAAATATGTATTTTTCAATTTTATAGAAATGTTGGAGTAAAATCCGCGCGAGTGAAAAACCACTTAGGAGATTAGTTTAAAGTAGTTTTAATAGTATTCACTTGAGTTTCGAGTTTGAGGAATAGATTTGAGTTGAATGGGTAAAGAATGTGATAATGTGATCACATGGTCATATAGGAGGGTTAGTGGGTCAAATGGTGGAGTCGCTAAGATGGCCTTGTATTCTTTAAAACATTATGATTAAGTGGTGTTGCTAAGATACTAACGAGCGAATATTTGATATTTATAGATTGTCGCTCCACTCCACGAGCCCAACCACCCCAACCTTCCCAAGGCAAGTTTTCCAACCCTAAGCGTTTATTTTCAAGATATTATGTTCCTGATTTTACCTATGCAAGTTTACTTTTCAAAACTTACATATACAAGGACTTTCACTGTTGTGTTGTAGTTTTCAATCATGTCAAATGTTTATGTTTATCGAAGTATCGGTGAAATTGAGATGTATAAGTACATATATGTTTGCACCCCTTGAACTTAGAATGAAATGTTTTCTTCGGACAACGCCTCTAGCAATAGAGTTCGTAGCGGTCCGTATATACTATTGACCGGGGAGCGGTATATTATTATATCGTAATTAAATTGCGAAAACCCGAAGGGTCATTCGGGGAGTATCGTATACTCAAGTAATTATTTTTATATCTTCGTAAATACTCAAAATACCTATCTTGGATTAAAAGCTTATGTAATTAAATAATTATTTTATTAATTATTAATATTAAATCTTAAAATATCATTTATTAATTATTGTTCATTATTTTAAAGACAAAGCTAATCCAAGATACCTTTTGCACTTTCAAACTCGAACTCTTTCGAACTCAAAACATTTTCGAAAACCCCCGGTCAGGTTTGTTTCTTGTGTGATTTCAAGAATCATCGGTCGACTGATGTCGGACCTCAATTACTCTGTTTTCAATCAAAATCAAGTTTTCAAAAGAAAAAGAAAAAGGGACTCTGGCAGGTGTGGGAACCGTTGACGAACGATTCCCGGGATGTGTAAGCGGTCGTGAGCCAGGCGGTCCATCAATTATTATTTCGGCCCAGGTGTTGCCGAAGGATGATTACGGATGTAGTTTTCATCGAGGGTGATTACGGATGTAGTTTTCACCCGAGGATAGTTACGGATGTAGCTTCTATCCTTCTACCGGTAGAGAAGACCCGCGGATTATTGGACTTGGATGTGGCGACTGATCATCGTCAATCCCTGTCAGGTTTCTATGTTTTCTTCCAGTCCCATCCTCCACTTTGGAAAAATACTCAAACACTGCTTCTTGGGCCTAAGTGCCAAGTTGCCGATAGTGTGGCTTTTGATAAGAAAAATATTGACATCGTGCAATATCTAGAACTGCAAGATTTTCTATAAAGATTGGCACGTGTTGGTGCACTCTTGCAATTATTTCAAAGAATGAAATGTTTTTGAATGAGAAATCTTCTAAGCTAATGGAAGGAAAGAGGTTTGCAATGATGTATTCCCTGTACAGTATGTTAACCGTAGGGTGTTTTGCCGAAAATGATATACTCATATGTATATATTTTCAAACTTGAGATATATTGAAATGGGAACCTTATAAAGGGTTCATATGTTATTCTTAAAGCTCCTTAGTGAGTATAGATGTTTTATTCAAACTCGGACATATATATTGTCCAATTATGTTTTGAAATCTGAGATATATACCCATATAGTTGGGAATGTTTTCAAAATAAACCACATTATTATTTTTCAAAATGGTGAACTTGCTGAGCATTATGTAGCTCATTCTTGCTTTATAAAAACTTTTCAGAAAGAGAAGAATTTGATCGGTTAACTCCGCATCAGCAGAAGAGGAGTAGAAGATTTACCCCTGAGATGATTTAGTTCCTGATAAATACTACAGAGTAAGTCTGATAGGTTTTCAACTGTAATAGTAAGACTTGTCTTCAAGTGTAGTTGTATAAATGGAAGTGCGCAAGATTCTAGATTGTACAGATGAATTGTAATATTTAGTGTTACTTTTGATTATCGTTTCTGAGGCTCTAACTTGTTTGTGTGTAAGATTGAGGTCTGGATGGATGTATTGTTGAGTTGTAAAGTTAATACAGGTATGATATGGTTGGATGGTGACGTGACGACCTGAATCTCTGACCTCGGATTTGGGGGCGTTACAGAAATGGTATCAGAGCGATAAGTTACAGTGCTCAGAAACGAGAGTGTTAAGAGTTAAGTCTAAGTAGGAGAATGACATTAGAGATCGTAGTAAACTTATTATTGGACTTCCGGAAGATGTACCGGTGAGTAGAATGGACTGGAGTGTTCACTAGAGGTATTATACTAGGGTCGATAGAATCCTTAGAGACCTTCAGAATGATGAATAGAGGTTTGAGAGTCGTACATGACCTATCATAGGTAATGATATAGGAAGCAGAGCGTAATCTCAAGAACAGCCGAGGTAAAGGCGATATTGCCAATATGATCAGATGACTAGGCTGGAATAAATTTTGTGGCCCATAGTCCTCCACAGTTTAGGAGGCGGCATTTTAAGAATCAAGAAGTTTAGACTTCCCTACATAATTAAGGGTACTTAGTACTTGGAATAATGAAAGTCTTTTACTTTGGCTATAAGATCCGATTTTCGATAAGTAACGGGTTTACCCGAAAGTTGGTCACTATGTCATTGTGGATTTCATTACCCTTGATGGCGAATTGTACATGTGTTTTACGAGAATGTTATCATAAGACGAGCGTGCTAGATAATTCCACGCATGATTCGGACGCTAGAGCATGGTAGTTCAACTTAGAGAACAAACAAGTAGAATTAACAAAGGGACTCAAGAGAAGTTGAATATGGTTGCAACGAGCGATACAGTGATCTCAGAGTCTACCAAAAGAAAAGACCAGTGGGTCTAGAGTGGGATCCTTTGATAGAGATGTTATCAGGGACTACGTATATATGTATTGTAGACCTCAATATTTTTGGTATATGTTCACATACACACACCCGCCACTGAACCTATGGACTGCACTGAGATCCCTGAGAGATCTCTTTGATCTGTTCCCAGGGGGAACTGGCCACTTGTGATTCATGTCGGAAGGCATGAAGTAGGACCCTATGGACTTAGCAGGTGTCCCCGAAATGATGTGAAGTTTGGTCTTCAAGATAAAGCACGGAAATGACAGATATATTTGTGAAACCCTAACTAGGTAAATGACGTTAAGATGATGATTGAGAGACACACTAGTTGGTGTCTTGTATTACGAAGACGAAGAGATGGAGCTACCCTCATAATGGTGATAATGAGATGCACGAATGATTATTAAATTATTTTGGTAACTACCGGCTGGTGCACTACTTCATTTTAAACTTTTCACTAACCATGTTACCTCGATTAGTTTATATTAGGTAACCCTTCTAGCTTTCTACTTCAAACTTGTGGAACAACAACCAGTGATATACTTTCCCTAAAGCAGGACTTATCCGAAGTAATTTTATTTGATCCATGAACATTCTATTCAAAAATTTGTGATGATCTTGTTCGGCTCAGGCCTATTTACACTTTCTTTCAATTATCCAAGGAAGGTTCAACAAATATTTCCTTAATTAATCGATGAATATTACTTAACGAATATTGATATTTGATTGCTTCTTTCATACTTGCACTCTTCAGTTGAGCTCATAAATATCTAACAAATTACTGAGGACATGGATGATCTAATGTCCAGACATCCTTCATGAATTCTTTTCTTCTATTCAAGATGAGATTGTACATCGTACATTGAAATCATAGTAAGGATATCATTTTGATATTGGTATTCTGAATTTAATCCTATTGTAGGATCTGATAAAGCATGTGTACAGAGGCACCCTTGGGTGGACCGTTTCACTGGTAAGTAATATTTGATGAGAGGTTATCGATTGTTCCGATACCTAGAACATTCTCTTCAGATTTTATAGTTTTCTTTTTCAAACTTAATAACTTCTTATTTCCATTCGTTGTCCGAGTAGCCTAAAGTTTCTTCAATGGCTATGATGTTGAAATTTCGTTCTAGCCAATTGAAACTGGCTAGTCGATATGTCAATATGAATGACTAGTTGATTGATCTAACTAGTCAAAATTGTAATATTGTGAAGAACACCTAGCTAATTGTCCTAGCTAGTGGTGATGTCTCAAACAGGTGAACTAGCAAATTTTGTCTAGCTAGTTGCTAGTGTTTCTTGAAAAGGACTAGTTATTGTTCCACTGGTCCAACTCCCAATTTAATTCATTCCGCAATGCATTTTTGCTTGTGGTAAAGTATGATGATGAAGGTTTTGACGAATAACTTGATTGAGACCTAGTGAGGTCGCCCACTCGACTTGAACTCTTACCCATCTTCGTATCAGACTTTATATCACTTGAATATTTTATTCTTTCATTCATACAATGAGAATTGATTTGAAACCATTGATTACTTGAATGACAAACTACTTCTTTCTTTAATTGTCATGGAGTAGAATTGCTTTCTATTGGCTGACCTTCATCAATGCGACTTTAGATTTCCTCTTATTATTTAGGAGGAAAAGTATCCACCCGATGTAAGAACTGTATAAAGACCGTCTTTATGACTTTTGTATCCAACAATCATTGCCCTCGTGCAACATTCTCTATGATATCATATTACAGAATTATCAGGACCTGAAGGAATAAACCTTGTTGTACTCTTTCGGTCCATCCTTACATCTCCAAAAAATCTAGACTCCTAGTATTTGGAACCATCAACATTCTTGGAACATCCAATGTGGAATTCTTATTGAAATTATCTATTGGACCTTGTTATTTTGAAACCATTCCTTTCAAAGTGATTACTCTAAGGTGAACGGGAGGTACAATTATGAACCGTTACACCAATACGAGATCAAAAACCAAATGTTGTAATTGTGCAGCCAGAGCGTTATGCCGAGTAATTATTAAAGTAGAAATAACATGTCGGGGCATACCACAAGACCTTTAATATTAGTGTGAGGAAAGTTATAAGAAATGATGAGGTGGTTGGGAGTACGCTCCTACCAACCGTTGTCAGGATGTTATATTAATGAATTCTGGAGTTACCAAGCCTTTCCCTGATCCAGGAAATGAAAATCGATTGCAATGTAAAACATATCCTTAGAGGAAACTAACATGGAAGTGAGATGGACAAGAAAGGAAGAAGTATCGTGGCAAGAATGTGAAGCTTTACTTAGCTTAAAGGGATTGATGCACATAGAGAGACATAAAGCTTAACAGGCCCCTAATAGCAAATGGATGCATGGATATATGCCAATGATCCTTCGAGATTACCACCTAATCAAGTTTATTGGGAATCGCAGCCGCATGCAGGCCTCAGGCTGATTGGCGCCAGTTGTGAAGGAGGACGAGCGTATGACATCTTACATATACCATCGAGAACCGATACCCCTAACCGGAGATGTAGGAATTGTTGACCAGTTAAAACGCGTAGTTGTTTTTCAAGGATAAGGTTGAAAAGCGGGTGTCACCAACTCAAGATCGACCTCTGTACTGTGCCAAAGTTGGCATGTCACCCTAATATAAACGTTATAAAATTATGGTAGTATCATTTGAGTGGACTAGCGAGTCAGAAGCCTTTATGGATTAATGAACAAAGTTTTGGAATGAAATGAGATATTAGTAACAACCTCGTTGTTAGCTATACTTGATGATAAAAAGAGGACTTTGAGGGTCACGATGATGCATCTTTCGAGAGTTTAAGAGGTGTGCTGATGCAGTAGAAAGGGGATGATAGCCTATACTTCTAAACAACATAAAGGTTACGGGATAGGATACACTAACTGTGAGTCTGGGATTAGTCATGATGGCGTTCACGCATAAAACTGAGACGTTAACTTTATGAGAAAAGTGTGAAAGTTTTCCACAAGTGCCATAAGTATATCTTCATATTAGGATTAAACATAAGAAAGAGAAGGTGACGAAAGGGAGCAGGGGGTATAATGGAGAAATTTGTTATTTCCCAGGAAAGGCCAGTGTGGTGGCCGATACCAATAGAAGGGATTATTCGAAATTGGAATTCAGTAAGTATTGACCAAGAAAATAGAGTATATACAATAAAGAATAATGATAGAGGAAAATGACTAAATTATGGGAAAGGACAAAGATGTACAGAGAATTAAGAGAATGTTTGGCAAACGGATATGAAGAATGGTATTGGAAAACTATTAAGTACAAACGGATATGAAGAATGGTATTGGCAAACTATTAAGTACAAACGCGACATGTCAAAAACAAAATGATAGAGATCTAGTGGATCAATTCCGCCCGTAGAAAATCTTGAACGTGGACAGAATTATAATGAATTTCATGAGTAGGTCGCCGAAGACCGAGCCAAGAGATGGCCCTAGTTGATTTATAATTGTTGGGCCAAGTGATTTAACTACGAGGGACTTTCCATTTAAAAGATTATCGATTTATATACGAAAGAGATGGTGGTGCAATATAAAACTTCTACAGCGATTACGTCAGATAAAGACTTAAGGTTAAACTTCGAATATTGAAGGTGATTTCAAGTATAATTAATAAAGAGATTGAGCGTATGTACTAATTTGATCTGTGGCTGAAGGACAGGGAAGAAGAATTGTCCAGACGATCGAATTTATATTTAGTGTCGTGCCTTAGGTTTCACGGGGCAGTCGAGAAAAAAAACTTGTCCATGAAATGAATGTTGTTATCACGATCATCACCATGCGAACGTAAGGACGTCTCCTGTAGAGCGTACTGCGAAAGAAGAAGTTTCGGTTTTCTTGCGTTACGAAGAAGTCAATGAACGAGGGATATAGTAGCTGAACTGGTTCGACGTATACCGAAGACTATACAGTATCCATAGCAAGTGGTAACGACTGACGGGAGGCAACACATGCGTGCTAATCAAGCCAAGGAAAATGAGGAATACCGTGCATATTGACGTTGTCTCAGATTATAGAACACGACCACAAAGTATTCATGGCCCAACGATACAAGGACTCAACACGGATACTATGAACAAGGTAGAAGAGGAACGTATAAGTAGTGGGATAGAAATTTTCATTCATAGAACAACCGATAAGGAATACAGGTCGAGGAGAGCATGCGTTGAGAAGCAACACTAAAGCGTTGGTAAGATCAAAGTAAGAGAACAAAAGGGTTGAAGTGTCAACCTGAGAGTTGGGAAGGTTAATGTTAGGCCGAATACACAATTAATAATCAACTTTGTATGAAAGTTTAACAAGTAAAAGCGTTTATGCACTTAAAAACTTCTTGTATTACGAACCCTCTTCGTGATGTAAAATATCACAAAGAGCTGCTAGGTTACAATAAAGATAATTCGTTATCGATGCCCTTCTAGGGTTAACCTATCTGTATTTATATAACATACAGCTACGATACAATCTCTAATTGATATTCCTAATAATCAGCTATACAATGATATCAATTACAGATTGTCACACGTCTCCTATATCAACTCGATCTCTTTGATAGCTATCCAATCTTCAAAGATATCGTTTCCATAATAAATCTTCAATCACTGTTGACCAGTAGACGCTTCCTCCAGACAGAGTTTGACAAACTCTGTCGAGCTTCCATCTGTCAGAGTTTACACTAAACTCTGACTGCTTCCAGCTAAACTCTGATAATTCACTGTAACACTTAAACACTGATTAAAACACATCAATTATATTTAACAATCTCCCCCAACTTGTTCATTAGCACAAATGCACAAGTTAATGACAATAATTGATGATGTCAAAACAAATAAACAAATACAGTGTTTACACAAATACAGAGTTTAAGCTTCTACTCAATAAAAACTATAGAGAATAAGAAAATCCTTACAGTTCTTAATCTCTTATCATTTCAAGATCTGGCATGGTTCTGAGATAATCAATCAGCAATCTTCTTTCTGCATTTTCAAGCTCAGTCTTCATAGCTTCTTTGATTTCTCTGAGCTGAGGATCACTTTCATCTGTCTGGTAGATAGCAGCCCTAAGATCATAAATCTTGTTCCTTCTCATCTCATTACCCAGTCTGATAAATCTGACTTTTTCCGACTGTGAATTGAAATCAAGTACTGTGACTCCCAAATCAGTCTTTAACTTTGTAGTATCTTTCTTCATTTCAATGAGATTTCCTTTGTAATCCCTGTATTTAGGAACATATCTGCTATTATATTTTTCTCCTCTGATTGCCAGATTCTGAGTCATTCTCTTCCTGAGCACATTAGCAACTGATTGAGTCCTTCGACTATTCACCTTGAGAAGATACAGAACATACTCTAGTTCTTCCCAACATTTCAAGCCAATATCATCCTCACCAGCTTTAAATACCGTCCCATCAGCCATGAAGTACAAAAGAAAATCCTTGTTTAAACTCTTCTGATGAACTAACTGTACTGATTCCAGTCTGTCCAAACTCTCTTGAGGAACACCACAACCTGGAACAGCCAGTGAAGAAGGATCTCTAGGACCAGTATATTGCCTCTTGTCTCTGTGTGAACCTAGTCCACCCTTATTATTACCAACTTTGCCAGATAAAGCTTTTCCATCAGAAACATTCATAGAGACTCCAGATAATACATTTGGATCAGAAATTGTTCCTTTACCAAAAACCGATTTCAACTGAGAAGAGTGTAAATGTGTGATCATTGCTTGTGATACAACAGAAGTTGTAACTTTCTTCTGTGAACTTTCACCTTCAATGCCTTTTAGCTTAAGTTTAGCCTCTGCTGCAATTGCTTCCTTTGAAAACCGAGAACTTTGACTAACATCAGTCCTTTCTCTGATCACAACACCTTTAACAACAGGTCTAGGAGTTTTTCCTCTTTGTACCTTACCAGACTTTAAATCTTTAAGATGTTCTTCTTGTAAACTCTTTTCTTCAGCTTCAATGTCCTCAATCGTAACTCCTTCCTCATTCTCTTCAATGAACAGCTTAGCAGCCAATTCTTCATCAGTCTGTGGATTAGAAGGTAACAGCAAACTCTTGGTCTTTGAAGTACCTTGAGTATCAGTATTTCCCCCAACCGACTGTGATTTTGATGACTTGCTAGTTCTCAGCTTTACTCAGCCTGGCAAAGATATTGTCTTGAGGTTTAGAGAATTTTGTAGTCACAAGTTTTGATTCTCTTTCCATTTTCATTTCTCTGGCTACAACCTCATTTCGCAAAGCAGTGATTGCCAATGTAGTATCATCAAATCTTCGATCCATAGTTTTTACTTGAACTACAGTTGCTTTCAAGCAAGAAAGAATATCTGGATTGGAGATAGTATCAGCACTTTTCTTAACAAAATCAGCTGCTCTTCCTCGTGGAAAAATACAATCTTCTTTGTACCATTCAGCAGCATTCTTTGCAAATTGTGCTCTCTCAACGTCATGAGAAGTACAAGGTTAAGTGAAAGGTGTATGTTTATTGTCTGTTTGTACTGGTGCAGCATCAGAGTTTGCACTACTTTCACTTCCAGTTTCAACACTTGTAGCTTTAACAGGTTCATCTTCAGCCACAATTTTAGCAATTTCTTCTGTAGGCTTGTCAAGATTTTCTCCATGTCGCTCAGCAACATGCATAGACTGAGAAGTGACCTTGGTGGCCTGATCAATTTCTTCCCCTCCTTCAACAGTTTGGTGAGCATCAGAGATTAACTCAGTATGGGATGCCACAGCTTCAGAAAAAACAACCGTAGGTTGATCAGCTACACCAATATCAGAGATAGGATCAGAGAATGGCATAAATGAATCAAGAATATCATGTATTGGAGAAAGGCCATCTCTAGCATCCTCTTCTGCAGGCATTTTGTCCTCTGCATGAGTTTCATCCTCTGCAGGTATTTCAGCCTCTGCAGGTATTGCATCTTTCTCAATCTCAACAGGAGGTGTTTGATGTGTAACGACCTCTGGAGCTGTAATATCTTCATTCACAGAATCAGAGAATATCAGTTTTCTTCGTTTTGCTAGAGGTACATTATCTGAATCCTCTTCACTAGATGGTGACTTAGGCATTTTTGCCCGAACTTTCATTCTTTTCACCCTTCTAGTGTAAACAGCTTCAGGAGATTTTCGTTTTGATTTTCGTTGTGTCTCTTTAGCCTGCTTTAGACTTGCATGTCGTTCAGTAATCGCCTTCTTAACTCTGTGTGCTTTAGACTGTGATTCTGGTGGAGATTGTGACGAATCAGAGTTTGTGTGTGAAGTGGGTGAAGGTTGTTTTGTAGGTGCTGAGTGAGCAGGTGATTCAGTGTTTAGTTCTGGTTGAGGTTCAGGGTGTGGTTCATGTTGTTGTTGGTCAGGTTCAAGTTGTTGTGGTTCTTGTGGTTGGTTGAGAAAGTTTTGCAGAGCAAGTGGCATGACAAAAGCAGGGAGATTTGCTTTACCAACATCCTTGTTAGTCATATCAGAGAATATTCTCTTATTGACTCTAAAAGGATCAATTTCATCAGTCTCATCAATGTCTAGACCAGGTACACAGGCATTGAACAGCATTTGACAAAAATGAGCATAATAAACAGTATTGGTTTCTGACAGTTTATCACCTAAGCACATCAGAACATGTCGACCAAAATCAAAATTAGTACCATAGAGTAGAGAATACCCGATTTGGAGACTGTCTATTGGAATGGCATCCCAGTTGGTGACTTTCTTCTGGAACGTCCTTGTGATGCAATCAAAGAAAAAGTTCCATTCCTTTCTGAGATTTGGTCTTTTTATACCGCCAAGCTTGTCAAGAGATTCCATGTAACCAATCTCTTGTAGCATCTCTCTCAAATAAGTGTCATTAACCAGAGTATAAGAAGTATGTGTATCAAACCCCATTGTATCTCGTACAGTCTGTGGAGTAATCACATAGTCTTGATCTTCGTAAGTGAAAATAATGTTAGGAGTTCCATTCTCTCCCCCATCCACATAAACTGAATTCTGCCAGAATGTAACAATTTGAGACGCAGAGAGAGTAGCAGGTCCAACCAGAGCCTGTCCAATCTCTGAATCGCTCAAGAAGTTCTGCATTAGATGAAACGATTCTGGAACGCGTTGATGATAGAGTGGAGCTTCATAGTTGTTAGGAACAAACCGTAAACCAAGAGCAGTGAATGCTTTAGAAGCCATTGAGTTAAGAAATTTGCAAGAATTTCCAAGAGTAATGTATGTAGAGAAGGTGTTTGCGTGAATGCCCAAGTGAAAAAATAAGTGAACTGTGAGATGTAAGAATAAAACACAACCGTTTGGACACAAAAGTGATTAAAGTAATTAAAAACCCAATCTCTTATGTAACAAACACTCAATCAGTTCCTAGATTAATGTGTAGTGGGAAACGATAATAGGTAAGTGGGACACATTAATGGGCGAGTGGGTCACGCGCGCCTATTTTCAAGAAGAGTATTTTGAAAATTAAAACATTAAAATATTTGATTTAAACAAAAACCAAATAATACTCTTTGAAAATATCTGGACCCAAGTAAAACCAGAATTTGAAGCGTTTACCTGTTGCCTTTAATAACCAGAATACGAAGCGTTTAAGAACTTCATTCTTACCCATCTCTATTTAAGGCCTAGAGACTTGCTCAGATTATTTCATTAAACCTTTAACCTTTCAGTCTCCCCTATAAAATCACAAACCCTTCAAACCAAATACTCAAAAAAAACAATGGCCAACCTTACCATCAAAGAGAAAAACCTTCATCTTGTCGAGAATAGGGACATCTTCAGCTATACGCGTGAAGAATTTGAAGCGTTTGAGTGGGAAAGGCAGCTTGAGATGTTGTGGCTGCAAATGGATGCCGGTCTGGAAGAGATCGAGAGAGAGAGACCTGCAAGGGTGATCGACATCGATGCTGCCCTCCAAGCAACATTGACGTGGCTCTCCTCGAAGGCATCCTCATCCAACACCACCAACCATTGTTAATGAATATGTCAGCAAAAATAACCTTATCCCTTCAACTTCCACCCAAATAAAGTGGCAAAGATGGGATCTGGGAATTTTTGCTAACAATGGTGTGGTTTGGATTGTCCTTTTATTTTCCTGTTGAATAGATTAACAGATAGAGAGAACAAAAAGATGTAATATTTTCTTGTAATCTCTTTCTTATCATTAATGAAAAATTTATTTCTCTAATCTTATTCATTGTGTTCTGCAACTTTTAGTTATGTTTTATGAACTGTTCTTCAAGAAAATAAATCAAGAATAGAATATGAAAACTAATTAAAGTAATCATATAAAGAACACATTCATCAACAATCCACTGATTAACAGTTGTCAAGAACCCTATTTACTCCAAGATTTTCAAATTGTCCAAGTGAAAATTTACCTTAGAGTACAAATCACGAATCAACAGCGTTTGTCAATTCTCCAACTTTATCACCGAAACCCTTTCATAAATTGCACAGTTATGAATATGTGTGTGTGAAGCAGAGTTTACTAAATCAATTTTTAGAGCATCTAATTTTTCATAAAATCCATAAAGTAAATCAATAAACACTGGATGCACAAACTGTCATAGTAAACACTGATTGTATGATGAAAGCTAAACTCTGAAGTAATCAAACTATATACAGTAACTTTTATTTTATACCCCTTTATATACATTTTTTATTATTATTATTATTATTTTTTATTTGTATTTTCATCATTTTTTTTATTATTATTTTTATTTTTCATTCCAGTAATCAGAGGTTGGAACCAGTCACCAAAAATTCAAAAATTTTAGCCCTTATCATTTTGATAAGTTCCTGGGTCATCCTAGTATTTAACTAGTCACCAAAAATCAGAGAATTTTAGCACATATTATATACCAATAGGTTCCTGGGTCATCCTAGTATCCAACATAATCTCAAAGGAGTATAACAACCTATATACATTTTCTTTGGGGTATTGCAGTAAGAATTTTATTCTATCAGAGTATAACTAACAGAGTTTAGAGTTCATCAATATCAGTAGTTTTTCATGTAAGGTAATGCACACAGTATTTATAGACTCAGAGTTTAGGACAAAATAAACTAAGAGATGCTATAAATATGAGCCAGTAATATGCTGTGTTAACTTTCTGCACAATCTAAGATTAGATCACAATAACTCAGAAAGATTCATGATTAATTGCTGAGAATCATGCTTCATACATATTTCTTCATTGGTGTTTTTCACTCAGACAAAAATCAATTCAAAGTTCACAGAGTTTATCAAACTTATTAACAGTGTATGATGTACAGACATGTTGACAGAGTTTAGAGACTGTATAACAGAGTTTAATCAACAGAGTTCACTTAGCATTTAACCAATCAGGAAATATGATTAATACATCACATAAGTAAAGTTTGAATCTAACCAACATTCCTAGTCAGAACCAGAGACCATTCCTAGTTCATTGACCAGTCTTGTAAATGTAGCTTCACTCAATGGTTTAGTGAAGATATCTGCAAGCTGTTGTTCTGTAGATACAAAATGTAGTTCAATATTTCCTTCTTCCACATGTTCTCTGATGAAGTGGTACCTTATGCTGATGTGCTTGGTCATTGAATGCTGTACTGGATTACCTGTCATAGCAATAGCACTTTGATTCTCACAGTAAATAGGGATATTACTGTACCTCAATCCATAATCCAGCAGTTGATTCTTCATCCATAAGATCTGTGCACAACAGCTACCAGCTGCAATATACTCTGCTTCTGCTGTAGATGTGGAGATTGATTTCTGTTTCTTGCTGTACCAGGAAACAAGTCTGTTACCAAGAAATTGACAACTTCCACTAGTGCTCTTTCTGTCCACCTTGCAGCCAACAAAGTCTGCATCAGAATACCCAAGTAGCTTGAAATCTGATTCTCTGGGGTACCACAGACCTAATGATATGGTGCCCTTGAGATACTTGAAGATTCTTTTTACAGCTGTCAGATGTGGCTCTCTAGGATCTGCCTGAAACCTTGCACAAAGACAGGTTGCATACATGATGTCAGGCCTACTAGCTGTCAAGTATAGAAGAGATCCTATCATGCCCCTGTAGTTTGTCATATCCACTGAAACTCCTGTGTCTTTGTCCAATTTAGTTGTTGTTGCCATGGGAGTTGATGCAGATGAACAGTCAAGCATACCAAATTTCTTGAGAAGATTTCTGGTATATTTTTCTTGATTAATGAAAATTCCATCATCTGTTTGTTTCACCTGTAGGCCTAGAAAGTAACTAAGCTCTCTCATCATGCTCATTTGGTATCTGGACTGCATGAGCTTGGCAAACTTCTTACAGAGTTTATCATTAGTAGACCCAAAGATGATGTCATCAACATAAATTTGAACTAAAAGGAGGTCACTTCCTTGATTGAAATAAAACAGAGTTTTGTCAATTGTTCCTCTGTTGAATCCACTTTCTAGAAGAAACTGAGCAAGCGTCTCATACCATGCTCTTGGTGCCTGCTTAAGTCCATATAGTGCCTTATCTAGCCTGTAGACATAATCTGGATATTTGGGGTCCACAAATCCTGGTGATTGTTCAACAAACACTTCTTCTTCAAGCTTTCCATTCAGAAAAGCACTTTTCACATCCATCTGGAACACTTTGAATTTCTTGTGAGAGGCATAAGCTAGAAAAATTCTGATTGCCTCCAATCTTGCAACTGGAGCAAATGTTTCATCATAGTCTATTCCTTCCTGCTGTGAATAGCCTTTTGCTACCAGTCTAGCCTTGTTCCTTGTGATAACACCTTCACTGTCAGTCTTGTTTCTGAAAACCCATTTAGTACCAACAATAGATCTGTTCTTTGGCCTTGGTACAAGGGTCCAAACTTCATTCCTTTCAAATTCATTCAACTCTTCTTGCATTGCTGTTATCCAGTCTGCATCTTGAAGAGCTTCTTCCACTTTCTTTGGTTCATTTTTAGACAAGAATGCATGAAATAGACATTCACTTGCAGTAGCACTTCTTGTCTTTATTTTTGCATCTGGATCACCAATTATCAAATCAGGTGTATGTGATTTAGTCCATTTCCTAGCAGAAGGTAAATGACTTCTATCAGCATATGATCCTCCCCCTTGATCCATGCTCTCCTGATTTTGTTGTGATCTATCTTCGTTTTCTGAGACTCCCCCTGAACTTGACTGCCCAGAGTCAGAATTTGAATTTTCAGAGTTTGAAGCATCAGAGTTTGATCCAGATATTTCAGTTGACTCAGTATCAGTGTTTGAGTCTTCATCTTGATCATGCTCCCCTTCAACTGGTTCTCCCCTTTGTTGTGACTGAGAAGTTTCTCCAGTGTTTACCAGTAGAGGTTCAGAGTTTGTTTCAACAGAGTCTGTCAGAATTGTTTCATCAGAGTTTCCTTCATCAGAGTTTAAATCTTCATTTTCAAAATTCAGTTGATCATTTTCATCTTTGTCTTCAAGTCCAGTTATCTTCTTATCATCAAAAGAAACATGTATAGATTCCATGATCACTTTAGTTCTCAGATTGTAAACTCTGAATGCCTTTGTTGACAGTGGATAGCCAACAAAAATTCCTTCATCTGCCTTTAGATCAAACTTGGTCAACTGTTCTGGATGAGTCTTCAAAACAAAACATTTGCACCCGAAAATATGAAAGTATTTCAGGTTAGGCTTCTTTTTCTTCACCATCTCATATGGTGTCTTTCCATGCTTATTGATCAGTGTTGCATTTTGAGTAAAACAAGCAGTTTGAACAGCTTCTGCCCAGAAATAAGTTGGCAATTTTGCTTCATCAAGCATAGTTCTGGCAGCTTCAATTAAGGTTCTATTTTTCCTTTCAACTACACCATTTTGTTGTGGTGTACCAGGTGCTGAAAATTCTTGTTTCACTCCATTGTCCTTGCAGAATTCTTCCATTGTTGCATTTCTGAACTCAGTTCCATTATCACTTCTGATGATTCTGACTTTGTTGCTTGATCCTTTGTCCAGAAGCTTCACATGCTCCATCAGAGTTAATGCAGTTTCATCCTTCTTTGCTAGAAAATACACCCAAGTGAATCTAGTGTATTCATCAACAATGACTAAAGCATATTTCTTCCTTGCAATAGACATAACATTTACTGGACCAAAGAGATCAACATGCAGAAGATGATAGGGATCAGTGATAGAAAATTCTGTCTTGCTCTTGAAAGATGACTTCCTTTGTTTAGCCTTCTGACATGAATCACACAGGCCATCAACATTTAATAGAGCCTTTGGGAGTCCTCTTACAAGATCCTTTCTGATCAATTCATTGATTTTGTTCAAGTTCAGATGTGAGAGTTTCTTGTGCCACTTCCAACTCTCTTCACTAGACATTCTTGTAGACAGGCAAACAGCTTTTCCAACAGAGAGTATCAAAAGCTTGATTTCATAAATGTTGTTTTGCCTGTGACCAACTAGAACAACCTTTCCTGTAGATTTGCTGATTACTTCACAATATTCAGGTTGAAAATCTACATGATATCCCTTGTCACAGATTTGACTCACAGATAATAAGTCATGCTTGAGTCCTGGGACATGAGCTACATTGTTGATGATGACATTTCCAAGATTAATATTGCCATATCCCAATGTTCTTCCTACATTGCCATCACCATAGGAAACTTTTGGGCCAGCCTTCTCCTCATATTCTGATAGCAGGGCTTTATTTCCAGTCATGTGTCCTGAACATCCACTGTCCATGACTAGGGTTGCCTCCCTGTTGCCCTGCAATCACAAGCAATTATTGAGGATTAGTTTTAAGGATCCAGACTTGCTTGGATCCTTTGGCATTCTTAACTTTGTTAGCTTTTGCAGCGGAATTAACATTATCAGAGTTTGAGCTAACAGTTTCAGTGTTTACACTTGCAGTATCAACTTTAACCCATTTCAGATTGGGTTTCAATTCATAGTAATTATGATAGATAGCATGATATTTTCTGCAAGTATAAATGGAATGCCAAGTGCTTCCACAGTGTGTGCATAAAGTCTGTGGCTTAGTTCTAGCAAAATCCTTCTTTACCTCAGACTTTGTAGGTAAAGAATTTTTATTTTTATTTTTCTTGCAGAAATTTGCAAGATGCTTAGTACTACCATAGTTATGACATGTCTTTCTTGGAGCATAACTAGCAAGCATTGGTTTATTTCCTGAAGTGGTGCCTACCTTTCCATTTCTGTTCTTGTTTGACACTTTATGTTTCTCAACAGATTTTAACTCCTTCAGTTTATGTTTGAGTTGTTTATCTGTCATTGAACCAATATTAACCTGTTTAACACTAGTTTTTACTGGTTTACTTTTGACAGCATCTTTTTCATTTTCAGACAAAAATTTACTGGTTCCATGAACAAAATGAGTTCTGACTTTAACTTGATTTTGAAATCTAAGTTCATCTCCCTCATTATAGCCTAGACCAACAGTGTCTGTTTGAAAAATCTGTTGAGTGTCCTTCCCAGAATTAGTCCAAGTCCTAATTTTATTATTTGCTTCCTCCAACTCTGACGCTAGTTGTTTATACTTCTGAAGCAAATTCTGTTCTTTGCAAACAGCATCATCTCTCTCTTTCTGAACTTGTTGCATGTTTTCAAGTTTCTCTTCAACAAGTTTATTTCTTACCTTAAGTTCAGAATTTTCAGCTTTTATTCTCTCATTTTCTAAAGTCTGATCCCTATAACTTATATGCAATGACTTAAGATAAATTCTTAATTGAGCAATGTCATCTATATTATAAGCATAGGTAGTTGGAGGTACCTGATTTTCAGAGGATTCTGATTCAGTAGTAGCCATGAGAGCATAATTCACTTCTTCATCAGAATCTGAAGTATCTGCCCAATCTCTGCCTTTAGTGTAGAGTACCTTTCCAGTTTTACCCTTCTTGCACTCAGGAGCATAGTGACCCATCTCCTTACACTTGTAGCATTGAATTTCAGACTTATCCTTCTTCCCTTTAGAATCTCTCTTATCAGACTTCCTGTAGCTTTTCCTGTCTTCATTTGAATCCCTAGAAAACATTTTTCCTTTCTTGAAATTCTTGAAGCCCATTTTCTTGAAAGTCTTCACCATCAACACAGCCATTTTCCTCATTTCTTCTTCATCATCTTCAGAGTCAGATGATTCAGAAGAGTTTGAATCATAATCAGAGTTTGGTGATTCACTTTCTGAATGTATGACCAAAGCTTTTCCCTTCATTTTCCTTCTTGTTGCCTCTTTCTTCTGAGGCTTCTCTTCAACATTAAGAGCAACAGACTTTCCTTTCCTGCTTGATCTCCTGTTTCTCTGCTCCATTTCCAATTCATGAGTTTTGAGCAGTCCATAGATTTCATCAATCTCTGTTTCAGCAAGATCATAGTTGTCTCTAATAGTGGTTGTTTTCACATCCCACTTTTCAGGTAGAGAAAGAAGAAACTTGAGATTCGAGTCTTCTAGATCATACTCTTTGTTGACCAATGACAGATCATTAATCAGTTTACAGAATCTATCAAATGTTTCTGTCATGGTCTCTTCAGGTTTAGCCTCAAAATGTTCATACTCTTGTGTGAGTATGTTTCTCCTATTCTTCTTAATAGCCGCAGTTCCTTGACACCTGACTTCAAGAGCATCCCATATTTCTTTTGCAGTGGTGCAGTTAATGACTTTGTTAGACATAACATTGTCTAAAGCACTATGCAGTAAATGCCTAACTTTTGCATCCTTAGCAATTGATGATAGATCTTCAGGAGTCATGTCCTTCTTTTCTTTTGGAACCATTTTTGCTTCTTCACCAGCAACTGCAACAGATAGCTTTGTAGGATTGTGTGGGCCTTCATAAATCCTGTCAAGATATTCTGGATCTGTAGCCTCCAGAAACATAGTCATCTTGACCTTCCACATAGCATACTCTAATGGCCTCAGAATAGGAACCCTGATTGGTTCATAACGACTCACAGTAGTAGGAGCCTTTTCAGAAACAGTAGGTGTTGGTGGAGGAATTGCTGCCATGATTATTTTTGTGTTTGGATCTTAACCTGTAATAAAGTAACAGATTGGCTCTGATACCTCTTGTTAGGCCGAATACACAATTAATAATCAACTTTGTATGAAAGTTTAACAAGTAAAAGCGTTTATGCACTTAAAAACTTCTTGTATTACGAACCCTCTTCGTGATGTAAAATATCACAAAGAGCTGCTAGGTTACAATAAATATAATTCGTTATCGATGCCCTTCTAGGGTTAACCTATCTGTATTTATATAAAATACAGCTACGGTACAATCTCTAATTGATATTCCTAATAATCAGCTATACAATGATATCAATTACAGATTGTCACACGTCTCCTATATCAACTCGATCTCTTTGATAGCTATCCAATCTTCAAAGATATCGTTTCCATAATAAATCTTCAATCACTGTTGACCAGTAGACGCTTCCTCCAGACAGAGTTTGACAAACTCTGTCGAGCTTCCATCTTTCAGAGTTTACACTAAACTCTGACTGCTTCCAGCTAAACTCTGATAATTCACTGTAACGCTTAAACACTGATTAAAACACATCAATTATATTTAACAGTTAAAGTTGGAATTATATCCAAAACTATTTTCCTTAGGTTCTTAAGATAGAATCCTTTTAAGGAGAGGAGACTGCAATAACCCAAATTTTATGGGTGGATGAGAAATCTTTGCGATCACGAGATGTACGAATTATTAAATGAAGATTTTGAATTCATATTACGTCTTTACAGTGGAGACGAATGTATGTAAAAGTCATTAGTTTTTTTTTACGAAACCCATTATTTCGAATGGTCAAATTTTGTGAGATATCAAAGGAGTATGAGGTGGGAGACTTCTTGATGCTAAAGGTATCCCCTGGAAAGGATTGATGCGATTTGGTAAGGAAGGGAAGCTAAGTCTGAGGTTTATTGGACCTTTTGAGATTTTGAGGCGTATATGCAAGTTAGCCTACGAGTAAGCCTTGCCCCCAAGCTTGCAGCAAATTCATAATGTGTTTCATATGTCCATGCTACGACCCTACCATACGGACTTTCGGCATGTGATAGAGTACGACCAAGTGGACCTACAACCAGACTTGACCTATGTGGAGCAACCCGTGGAAATCATGGATAGAGAAGAACAAGTGCTGAGGAACACGGTTTTCAAACTAATAAGGAATTGTGAGAAAATCAAGATGTGGAAGAATCTACCTGGAAGTTGAAAGAGTGAAACAAAGAAGGAGTAACCCCAGTGATTCCTAAACTGATTCCGGGACGGAATCCTTTTAAGGAGGGGAGACTGTAAGAACCCAAAATTTCGGTAGAATTAAAACTTTTCCTATTATGATGAAGTGCATCAATGAATAGTGATTTGGTGGATGAATAGTGATTTTGAGGATTAAGAAAATTTTTCATGCCACCTATGTACGAGACGTAGTGTGGATATTCCGAAGTTATACTAGTAATCTACGGAGTAAATAAGTGTTTGTAAATGCGATCGGAATTCAGAAATTCCAAATTCTATTTTCGTGTAATATTTGACCGATCAGTGAATTATATATCAGTAATATCAAGAAATGAGATATTTAATTTGAGGAATTGAGGAGTTAATATTTTGGAATTTTATTATAAGTGATTTGAGAATTTGGAACGAAAACCACTAAGGAAGTGAAACAAACGTTCTAGAAACCGCTGAAACTTTACAATGAGATTAAGCGATTGAGCGAACGAATCATGGATTAAGGATATGGTATATTAAGAGTCCAAGGAAGGATATATTATGAGAGGAAAATGAAATTGAGAATAAAATCCTAGAGTTAAAGGAAATGAGAACAATTGAGAAACCGCGAGAATTTTTCTGAGATAAAGAGAAAATACAAAGAAAATTGGACACAACGATTGTTTGAGGTATTGGGCCACACTATTACAATGAAGTGCAATATATAAGTTGTAACATATTGATTTAGTAAATATACAAGAAGGGAAGCCCCTTGGTGCAAATAAGAAAAGGAAGGAAGGACTTGGAAACAATATGTATAAAGCAAGGGACTTGCTTGCAATTATGGATGGATAAAGGTAATCCAAATGAACCAATGAGGAGATGACACCACATGGTAAGAAGATAAGATGCATCCAAGTGAAAATATCAAGCATTATTGATCACTTTATCACTTTAATCAAACAAAACAAACACCAAATACTCCATTCTTCCCAGCAGGAAAGGAGCTCACTAAAACGGGCCTAGAGACTTCATTACTCAATGAAATTTTTTTGTTCTTTATATGGTTAGAAAGCTGTGAAGATGCTCTACAACTTTCATTCAGGAGCCTCGACCAGGAAACGAGTGCAAGGGCTTCGTTTTGGCTGATCTTTGGGGCGTGTTTTTCCAGTCAGGAAACCCACTTCCATGTTCTTGATTTCTTTGGTGCGATTGAAGATGGTGAGCATAGAGTAAGGCTTCCCTAAGGTTAACAAAGCTTGTTTGAGATTGTAAGAACATCAAGATGGTATAAAAACCCTAACCCCTCTTGGCCATGTAGTATTTGTGATGTTTAATGTTAGATACATGGTTATTAGTGTGAATCTTGGACATATAAGTTATGGATGATGTAGATCTTGAGTTTAAATGTTGTGGTTGTGATTTTTAAGCATGTGGTTAGTGTATGTATCTCCATGTATGTTATAAAGTATGATCTTGGTGATTTAGATGTTGGTTGTGATGTGGATGTAAGATTCTTGATTGGTTTAGTGATATAAGCATGCTGAGTTTTTTTCGAGGAACTTGAACTGTCTTGTCAGAGGGTTTTGAACCCCCAAATCTTGTCCCCTGAGGTCATAATATATATTGTTGGAAAGGTATTTGAATGTAGTTTCCAGAAATATAAGGTTCATGACTAGTTGATGTATAGATTTTGAGTTATGGCCTGAGAAGTGAAATGTGTTTTTGGATTCCGGACTGCACTAAATGGTCCCCTTGTGAACCTTGTTTAAACCCCTAAAAATATATGTAGGATCGTGGAAAAATTAGAGAAGCTAGTAAATGCAGTGGTGAAGGCTACTCAAAAAGAATTGGATTAAAATATGTATTTTTCAATTTTATAGAAATGTTGGAGTAAAATCCGCGCAAGTGAAAAACCACTTAGGAGATTTGTTTAAAGTAGTTTTAAGTGTATTCACTTGAGTTTCGAGTTTGAGGAATAGATTTGAGTCGAATGGGTAAAGAATGTGATAATGTGATCACATGGTCATATAGGAGGGTTAGTGGGTCAAATGGTGGAGTCGCTAAGATGGCCTTGTATTCTTTAAAACATTATGATTAAGTGGTGTTGCTAAGATACTAACGAGCGAATATTTGATATTTATAGATTGTCGCTCCACTACACGAGCCCAACCACCCCATCCTTCCCAAGGCAAGTTTTCCAACCCTAAGCGTTTATTTTCAAGATATTATGTTCCTGATTCTACCTATGCAAGTTTACTTTTCAAAACTTACATATACAAGGACTTTCACTGTTGTGTTGTAGTTTTCAATCATATCAAATGTTTATGTTTATCGAAGTATCGATGAAATTGAGATGTATAAGTACATATATGTTTGCACCCCTTGAACTTAGAATGAAATGTTTTCTTCGGAAAACGACTCTAGCAATAGAGTTCGTAGCGGTCCGTATATACTATTGACCGGGGAGCGGTATATTATTATATCGTAATTAAATTGCGAAAACCCGAAGGGTCATTCGGGGAGTATCGTATACTCAAGTAATTATTTTTATATCTTCGTAAATACTCAAAATACCTATCTTGGATAAAAAGCTTATGTAATTAAATAATTATTTTATTAATTATTAATATTAAATCTTAAAATATCATTTATTAATTATTGTTCATTATTTTAAAGACAAAGCTAATCCAAGATACCTTTTGCACTTTCAAACTCGAACTCTTTCGAACTCAAAACATTTTCGAAAACCCCCGGTCAGGTTTGTTTCTTGTGTGATTTCAAGAATCATCGGTCGACTGATGTCGGACCTCAATTACTCTGTTTTCAATCAAAATCAAGTTTTCAAAAGAAAAAGAAAAAGGGACTCTGGCAGGTGTGGGAACCGTTGACGAACGATTCCCGGGATGTATAAGCGGCCGTGAGCCAGGTGGTCCATCAATTATTATTCCGGCCCAGGTGTTGCCGAAGGATGATTACGGATGTAGTTTTCATCGAGGGTGATTACGGATGTAGTTTTCACCCGAGGATAGTTACGGATGTAGTTTCTATCCTTCTACCGGTAGAGAAGACCCGCGGATTATTGGACTTGGATGTGGCGACTGATCATCGTCAATCCCTGTCAGGTTTTATGTTTTCTTCAAGTCCCATCCTCCACTTTGGAAAAATAAATTTAAAATTCTAAAATATAGTTTATGAAATTACAAGCCTCCCAATATTTTTAAAATATATTTAGGATAAAAAATGAATTAAATATGAATTTTACAAGTTTTGTTCCTTTAAATGCAATAAAACTCTTAAAATCATTTTAAAATACTTAATCACTCAAAATGATTCTCCCAATAATTTTAAAAACTAAATAAATATAAAAATATGATATTGCAAAAGATTTCAGGATTTTTACATACTCCGGCGATTTTATAAAAAAATTTCAAAGATCAATAATGCATAATTTAAATATATTTTTAATCAAAAAAAAATTCGAATAAAATACACGAACCTACACAACACACATACATCACCATATAAACATGTAAACATGATGTCACATATATTTAACTTAAAAAAAATAAAATTTCACACCATATATTCCACATTTAATATTAAATAATAATAGTTATAATTACGAAATTTCTAAGGCGTTATAATATATGTTGGTTTAAAAATTTGGGGGCCATTCAAATTCAGGGTTGAGGCCCTGACCGGTACCATGAACTGTTAATGTAGTTTATATTGTTAATCGTTAAGGGTTTTAATCTTGCCACGTGCCTAATTCACCAGCTGGATGTCCATTTACGCGCAGGGTTACTACCCATTCGACTAACTATTGTCCTCTAACTCATTATGATAATTTCTGATTTGGCCTCCATCACCCAAGTTGTATCACCTGACCTGAAATATCACGACACACATTGAACTCACCATTCTCTAGGTTTCATATGATCCCAGCTAGAGATGGTCAAATGGGCGGATTTATTCAACTCGCACGACCCGACCCGACCCGACCCGACCCGACTTTTTCTTCGGTAATTATTCGGTCCGTTTGAATTGTGAATAACCCAACCCAATCCGTTTCAGATTTAGTACGGATCACGGTTTCATTTTTTACAACCAGTGAACCGGTGAACCGGTCCGGTTCAAGCACCGATTCAAGCACAACCTATGAATGGCTTCGGCCCGGCCCGGTTCACAAGCACAAAATTGTTAAAAAAATTATAATTTACTACTCTTTACATATTTTTTTTATTCATAATTAATATTTTTTTATTATATTTTCATTATTTTAAAAGCCTAATTATTTTTTGAAATTTATCAAAAATATCCAAAATTTTAAATTTTTTTGCAAAAATACCGTAAAAGTTGCATATGTGGTTGTGCAGCAGGTTGCATTTCAGGTTGCACCATATTTTTGAAAAAAATTCTACAACGTGAATAGTTTTGAAAAAATGTTTTCATATATTCTTTATTAATATTTTAAACAAATGAATTAAGTGATTTAAGACATATTTTTTGTACCAACTACAACAACAATTATACATTTTGTTTAATATTAAAATAATGATAAATTTGGGCTCCAACTAGTCATTGGAGAGACCAAAATATGTAATAAAAAGAAAAAATAATTATTATTATATTGATAAATATGAAATTTTCAATACTCCACTTCATCAATATAGTCAAAGTGTCTCCGGGTGTATAGTCGAGTTGGCGAAAAAGTGGTGCTTTGGCAAGTTGTAGTATGAGTGACTCAGGTTCGATTCGTGGAGAGTGCAAAAACTCTCCGTGCGACGTGCCTAGCCATTAAATCTTACCGCGTCCAATTTACCTCTCATGTTATGGGCCTGAGCTGATTTGCCTAGCGTGTGCCGAAAAAACACGTTTTGGCAAGTTGTAGTATCTATATAGTCAAAGTTTGAAAATAATAATATAACAATATTTTAAATAATGGTTAGTAGTTATTTATTGATAAGTAGTGAGATAAATATCTTATTATTTTAGGAAAGTAGTAAAATACCATTTAAGTACTTTTTTGTGCTAATTTTTTAAATTATAACTGAGGTGGTTATAATTTGAACTACTTAATTTTCTATAAAAAAAATTATATAAGTAAAAACAATACACAATAAAGTCTAAATTCAACATCAATATCACCATCTCGATCGACTTCTACCAACGAATAAGATAATTTTAAATGTTTTTTGTTCATAACTTTATGTAATTTTCATTTTTAATTACTAATTTTTATTTTGTTTATTTTTAATCAGTCCCAACCCGAAACCCAGCACATACTACAACCCAGTCCGTAACCCAACCCGCCAACCCAGTCCCCAGCCCAACCCGATCTGACCAACGTGCCGGTTCCAATTCAGTTGAATCGGACCAAGCCCGGCTCGGTTCATCCACCGAATTGGTTCAGTGCCTTCATTTTTTCGTTTCGCCTGATCTGTAAAAACCCCGATCCGATCCATCCAACCTGTCCAATTGTCACCTATAAATTCCAAGCTAACCATACCATGCCCACCTTCCCCCTATTCCACCACCATTAAAATCACTTTTCTTGTAATTTTAAGAGATTATTCCCCCCGTCCCCTCCCTCCCCCTCTTTACTAACACCCTGCTCCCCAGTCTATTTTAGGAAGGAAAGCAAGTGTTTAGGAAAGAAACTAACATAATTTGCATTCGTGTTTGTGCTTATCTCTTTTTAGCAAAAAAACCCAATGATGCACGCATTCTCTTCGGTTGTCCACTTTCAATGCGTAAACATTTGCTACAAGATATTATGAAGCAGGCTTCTTCTTAAGAGACACTAGCAGGAGAAAAATTAGACACTATGTCATTTTGTTATTCTTAACTTGTTCTGTTAAATACTTGAATTTGGCCATTAATGGTAGTATGTACTGGGTAATGCTTGAACATTACTATCTATTTTGCTAGATGTAAAGCTTGTAGACTTTGACAGGATGTTACACATAATAGCCTTGGCAGTTTTATTGTTTCACTCCGAACAATAAAATCTGCACAAATTTTCTCTACAAATTTTATTGTTTATTACCCTTTCTCTGTTCTTCTCTGTTCTTCATGGGCATTACTACTTGTTATTTCACAGGAAATCATTCTATGAGATAGATGAATTTTTTTAATATAAAAGGGTAAATTTGTCTTTTTGACCATAATTAATTGTTTTCCTTCCTATTCGGGAGCACGTGAATGAAAGTAGTTTCACTCCTTTTTTATTTACATTCCATCCAACTCGGGAGCAAGCTAATGAAATATATTTCACTTACATTACTTTACTTTCCCTTACATCACCTTGCTTTCCTTCCCTAAAAAACTGGGGAGCAAGGCGTAAATTCATATAAGGAGAAAACTGCAGGCTGATCCCAAAAACTAAACATGAGACAAGATACGCCGCAGATCAAGAACACTGTCCTTTGTAATTTTATCAGGAGTATGCTCAATTTGGACTTTTTTTTTTTTTTTTTGTTTTTTGCGGGTATGCTCAATTTGGACATAGTAACATAAAAAAGACCTCCATGGACTACAAGTTTGCTAAACCTCACAGTCAAGCTAATAAATACCACGAAGACAACAATTTGTACATTTAATATGTCTCTCTATTCGAAGATGAAGCATTCTGGATGAGTAGTTTAAAATTATAATGCAGACTATTCTCACACTAGACAAATGAAAACAAAATAGATGAATTTCAAGTAACTCTTTCAGTATTTCACCAGAAATAAAGAGGAACATGTGGCTACACAAGCAATATTAACTCTCAATAAGGAAAACAACCTTCCCCACTCATATTGTATCATACTCATTACCAATAAATATTCCCCTCTATTATTTTCCTTTCTCTTTTCACATTGTCTAGCCTCGCAAACCATGGATACTCACACCACTGCTGAAGCTGCAAGTCCACATCTTCCAGCAAAAATGCACTTCCATGATATTATTGTAATTCCAATTACAATAGTCATCTTTATTCACAATATTATTAATAATAGAAATGATCTGACCTGCAAAAGCCAATTAAAGTGTTAACAGTATCTTGGTGCAAGGGAATTGCATTTTATAGGTCATAGAAATGCAGCTCTTTCCAGTCCAGCCTCCACGTAATTCAAAAATATACATCCAACGCATAGGAAAAGTGTGTGTTTGTGCTTGTGTGCGCAATGCAAAATTTAGAATTGATCATGGAATTGTCACAGACGTGAAAGGAGATTGTGTGTATAGAGTAAATTCAATCAAATTACCTGCGCCAACACTTAAAGTAATACACGTTTTCACACACAAGGACCTTGAAGTGGCTACCATGAATTTTAGTGAAACTAATGTACTCGGAAATGGAGGATATGGAGGAGGAATATTGAGTGATGCAGCAACATTAAAGATGTTGCACAGGAAAGGCAAGCAAGGAGAGAGAGCTCTCTGCCTAGAGACTAGAGAATTCTTATTTATGCATCTATCTTTCTTTGTTGCAGTCACCAAAAAGATTTTACATTGAGATTCTAATGGGTATCGTACAAGTAGGTAAATGCTATCTTAATCCCGTCCTTCCAGTTAAATATACAGTAGTATATTTGAGTGAGTTTGTATCTAAAGCTATCCCATGCACATCCCGCAATAACAGAGGGAGGAAGTTACATTCCAAACATAGAGTTCTGTGATTGTTTAATTCCCTGAACAGCTGAATCTCGATTGCACTAGGCCATTAAATTGTATGCTGCCTGGTTTTGACTGGCCATTTCTATATAATCATATGAATCAGAATGAGCTCATGCTCATATATTAAAATTCTTTATGTATATAAATTTTTAGGCCAACTGAAACAATAACTACCATAATTAAGTACAAAAGTACGTGAATGAAACTCCTAGGTTTTCATGATGACAATTAGTAAGGCTTTGGCCTTATTTTCAGATATAAAACAGCATGCCATTTGTACTTACTCTAACCAGGTTTTGCAGGAAATACAGCTTACTGTTTATTCTATCAGTTTAAATCAAACAGCAAGCCATTTATACAAATGGCGTACCAGTTTCAAAAACAGCGTGCTGATTTCAGTCTGGACAGTTTTGCCGATTATAAAGTTTTCAAGGAACATCAAGTGGAATCTTTGATAGGGTTAATTGTATGGGTCCTCTGATTATATATGAATATATATACTCCCATACCTCAATCATACTTGAAGACAAACCAATATTCCTTTTGTTATTTTAGAAAAGTAAAGTTTCTACTTTTCATTAATTTAAACATACACTTGTCTTCCACTCAAATACTCACATGATTCATATCACTAACATATGTTTCTTGTCATACATATTCTATATACCAACTGCTATACACGTTGTCATCACTTCTTCTTAAAAGCTTCCTTCACGTGATTCCTTCATCATATCTCTGGCACACTCAGTCCATACAACACTTTCAACACACGTGAACATCACTTCTTCAGGCTCCTCTCTTTTGTTGTTCTTCAAACAGAATCTGTTCAAGCAACGGTAACATTTATGTCCGTTGGAGCTCAAGAAATTAATTTCCACTCTTGGTTTTCATTCGCCTATAAAGAGAACTGATTTCATTCAGTTCAAATAACGATACAGAGCTGAAAACAAAAGAGCCTTACAGAAATTCAAAGCTTTCATTGCTATATCCTTCAAACCTTTCGAACCCTTTTTCACTCATATATATCTATATATTCAGAGGGTCATAGGTTGAGTTGTATCATTCATTTGTATTGTTCAAGTTGTATTGTTTTGTTGATGTACAAGATTGGCTTCAGGTTTTAGGGTGAGTCGAACTAGACTAGAGAAGTATACTTGGGAAGTAGTACTTAGAGGGTTGGTTCAGCACAGGTAAACAGCAAGCCATTTGTAAGCAGCAAGGGTTAAGGGAGATATATTGTTGTATCTTGTAATTGGATTATATTTGATCAATAATATATTCTCTTACCAAGTTTAGGTAAGGGACCAGGACGTAGACCAAAGGGGATTAGGGGTCGAACCTGGCTAAAAGATTGTGTGTCACTTTTACTTACTGTTCTTGCTCTCTCTGCATTGCATTTTAGATACAAACAGCGTGCTGTTTGTGAACTGTGTTATTACAAACAGCAAGTTGTTTTCAGTAATTTTCAAAACTGTTCATAAATTCACAGTATTAACCATAAACACCTATTCACCCCCCCTCTAGGTGTTGTTTTTCAATTGGTATCAGAGCGTGGTATACTAACAATTCTGTAACAGGAAAGTATCGATCATGGCAGAACATTATCTTGAAGCAAAAGCCGATTATAGGGCTCCTCTCCTCACTGGATCAGAAAATTACAATTGGTGGAAATGTAGAATGGAAACATTCTTATCCAAGAGGCCACTGGTGTTAAGAGTTGTACAGAAAGGAGATTATCAATTCCTGGATGAAAAGAATCAACCGAAAGACGTTGATGATCTCACTATGGATGAAATTATCAAATGCGGCTTTAATGGAGAAGCTAGAAATTCCATAATGAATGCTCTAGATCAAGCTGAGTATGACAAAGTCTCCTCCCTAAAAACAGCAAAAGAAATGTGGGATGCCTTGGAAACCTATCATGAAGGATCAAAAACCTTGAGGAAGGTAAAGCTTAGCAAACTAATGAATGATTTTGGAAACTTCAAGCTCAAGGACAATGAAACTATCAAAGAAGGTCAAGCAAGGTTCCAAGTTACTATAAACTCATTAAAGAGACTTGGAAAAGACATTCCACAAGATGAAATTAACATGAAACTGTTAAGTGCGGTACCATTCATTTATGAAGCAAAGGTCACGGCTTTGGAATCATCCTCAACAATCGACACTATGGATCACCTAGCTGTGTTTGCAGAGCTAGAACAATTTGAAAGCAAGATAAGCAAAGGTCAGGCTGAAGATGTTCGGGTCCCCATAGCCAAAATGAGGAATTTGGCTCTTCACTCTACAAACAGCAAGCCAGAGTCTGCAAACAGCAAGCTGTTTGAATCTGATGAAGAATCTGACGAAGAAATGGCACTCATCTCACAAAAGATCAAGAGACTGATTGAAAAGAAAAATAGAATGAAAAAGGAAAGAGGTGAATACTCCAAAAGGAAGGTCAAGGAACAAACCTGTTTCGAATGTGGCAAGCCAGGCCATTTTAAGAAGGACTGTTTTAAGCTAAAGTCCAAAGAGCAAGCTGCTTTCAAGGACAAGAGAAAAGAAAAGGCTCTACTGACTTGGAGTGATGATGATTCAGACACCAGTGATGACTCAAGCGAGGACATGGTGAATTTGGCCCTTGTAGGTCTACATGATGAAGAAAGTTCACTAGGATCCATAAAAGAAGATTGTGTGGATAGTGATTATTCGAGTTCAGAAGATGATGCAAGTGAGGTAAATTCAATATATTCTGATTTAAATTCATCTCATAATATGCTAGAGGAACTAACCGTGCAGGTACCAAATCATGTATCCATAATTGAGTTTATGGAACTAAAACATAAGAATAGCAAGCTGGAAAAGAACAACAATCAGTTGAAGAAAATGATTGCCGATTTAATGGATGAAAAAAATCCAGAAACAAATCACAATGATCTTATTACTGATTTAAAGGAGAAATTAGTTCAATTCGAAGGAGTCAACAAAGTAATTCTACAAAGAAATGAAGTTCTTATGAAAGAACTTAGGAGATTGAAGTCAGAGATTGAAGAAAGGAATGAATGCATACAATCATTCAAGAACTCAGAGTCAAACCAAGCCGAATCCTCAAAATCTGTGGAAAAGCGAAAACAGCAAGCTGAACTTATCAATCAGCAAGCTGATTTGATTTCTCTTCTGGAAAAAGAGGTCAAGGACCTCCAGAAAGGAATGGAAACTTTTGTACTAGGAGAAGACACCTTAAAGACAATGATGAAAAAGGCAAAAGTTCCGGTAGTAAGAGAAGGAGTTGGCATGGACATACACAAGAAGCTTGGAGTCCTCAAATATGATGCCTTGGAAAACATGCAACAAATGTGGAGGAAAAGGCCATCTGGAAATTCATTGTGTGGTCAAAATCAATGGTAAAGGGAAAACAGCTTACCAGAATGGACCAGCCAGGCGACAAACAGCATACCAAACTGCTCCTGACAGAAGACAAACAGCACGCCAACAGTCACCAAAAGTGATCCAAAAATGGATCAAGAAAGCTGAATTAAATGTGTTATATATTCTTGCTACTAACCAGTTTGGACCCAAACCTATATGGGTACCAAAACATTAAGTTTGTGTTTGTTTATTTTGTAGATATGTCTTGCCGCCAAAATAAAGTCGAAACAATGGATCTTGGATAGCGGTTGCACTAGACATATGTGTGGAGACAAGTCTCAGTTCATAAGTCTCAACTTGAAGAAAGGAGGAAGGGTTACAATTGGCAACAATAAAACTCTTCGAATCCTTGGTATTGGTTCGATTGGCAATAGTAATATTTCGATTGATAAAGTTCAATATGTCAAGGGTCTTTCATATAATTTACTTAGTGTCACTCAATTATTTGATGATGGACATTTTGTTCAATTTGGCATAGACAAAACTATTATTACTATTGGTGCTAACAAAATCCCACTAGTTGCTAGAAGGGAAGGAAATATATATGTATTAGATTTCGAAATGCAGGAAACAGCATGCTGTTTGGCTGCAATCGACAATGATCCATATATATGGCATAGGAGGTTGGGACATGCACACATGGACTTGATCAATAAACTCTCAAGCAAGAATCTGGTCAGAGGGCTGCCAAATCTGAAATTTACTAAAGTCGAAGTATGTTCAGCATGCCAATTGGGTAAACAAATTCGAAGCACTCACAAAGCTAAGAAAATGGTATCTACTTCTAAACCCTTAGAGCTTCTGCACTTAGATTTATTTGGTCCAGAATCTTATAAGAGTATTGGAGGTAAACAATATGGCTTTGTAATTGTAGATGATTATTCTAGATTTACTTGGGTATTGTTTCTTAGTACTAAAGATTGTGCTTTTGATGAATTTGAGAAACTGTTTAAACTACTTGAGAACAAGCATGATGCAAGACTTGTAGGTATAAGAAGTGATAGAGGAGGTGAATTTGTCAATGACAAATTTATCACATATTGTGAACAAAAGGGAATCTCTCATGAATTTTCTGCTCCAAGGACTCCACAACAAAATGGAGTGGTGGAAAGAAAAAATAGGTCTCTTCAAGAAACAGCAAGGACTCTACTGCAAGAAAGCAAGCTACCTAGAAGTTTTTGGGCCGAAGCTGTAAATACAGCATGCTATTTGTTGAATCGAATCATAATCAGGCCATTATTGGACAAAACTCCTTATCAACTGTTGAGAAACAAGAAGCCAAATATCAGTTACTTCAAGATTTTTGATTCAAAGTGTTTTGTCCTCAAAACAATTGGTAAAGATGGTAAATTTGATGCTAAATCCTATGAAGCCATATTTCTTGGTTATTCTTTAACAAGTAGAGCTTATAGAATTTATAATATTAATAAACATATTGTTGAAGAATCTATTGATGTTACTTTTCAAGAACCTAACAATGATCTACCAAGAGTTGAGGAAGGATTTGCAGGTGAAGAAGAAAATGAGCATCCTCAAGTCACTGGCAATCAGCAAGCTGGAAGTACAAATCAGCAAGCTGGAAGTGCAAATCAGCAAGCTGGAAGTGAAAATCAGCAAAGTGGCAGTTCAAATCAGCATGCTGAAGATGAAAGTGACACTGAAAGTTAGCAAGCCAAAGAAGATGCAGACGTTGACAATCAGCAAGCTGAAAGTTCAAAACAGCAAGCTGAAGTAGAAGATTCCATTACAAAAATAGCAAAAATGACTTTGGAAGGTCCTAGAGGATCAAGGGCTACTGCAAAATTGCCTCTATATGATGGAGAAGAACAGTCACCACCATCAAAGATGAGAAAGACAACTCATGAAGAAATAGCTCGACATTCTTTACCAAGGGCGACAAGAACGGTTAAAAATCATCCACCTGAGTTAGTCATTGGTGATATTACTGATGGAATTACTACAAGAAGAGGGAAGGCAAATTATTGTGCTCATGCAGCCTTCCTAGCTCGAGAAGAACCCAAAAATATCAATGAAGCATTAGAAGATGATAATTGGATCGTGGCCATGCAAGAAGAATTAAATCAATTTGAAAGATGTGATGTTTGGGAACTTGTCAAACCTCCAGAAGATGCTTCAATTATAGGAACAAAATGGGTGTTCAAAAACAAAGTTGATGAATTTGGCACCGTTACTCGAAATAAAGCAAGGCTTGTAGCTCAAGGCTATAACCAACAAGAAGGCATTGACTTTGATCAAACCTATGCTCCTGTTGCTCGTTTGGAATCAATAAGAATACTTCTAGCCTATGCATGTTTCAAGAAAATCAAGCTATATCAAATGGACGTGAAGAGTGCCTTCCTAAATGGCGTGCTGGAAGAGGAAGTTTTTGTCAAACAACCTCCTGGATTCGAGCATGATCAATTTCCAAACTACGTATTCAAGCTAAAGAAGGCTCTTTATGGATTAAAACAGGCCCCTAGAGCTTGGTACAAAAGGCTTAGTAAGTATCTAATCCAAAATGGATTCATTCGAGGTAAAATCGATCCCACATTATTTATTATGCAAAATGGTAAAGACATTTTAATTGTTCAAATATATGTGGATGATATTATCTTTGGAGCTACTAATGAATCAATGTGCAAGTGGTTTTCAAAGTGTATGCATAGTGAGTTCGAAATGAGCATGATGGGTGAGCTCAATTATTTCTTGGGTCTTCAAATCAAGCAATCTAAAGATGGAATTTTTGTACACCAATCCAAGTATACAAAAAGTCTACTGAAAAGATTTGGTTATGAGGATGTTAAGCCAAAATCGACTCCTATGGTTCAAAACAGCAAGCTGTTTGCTGATGAAAATGGTAAGGCTGTCGATATAAAAAGGTATCGAGGTATGATTGGTAGCCTACTTTACTTAACTGCTTCCAGACCTGACATAATGTATAGTGTTTGTGTTTGTGCAAGGTTTCAATCAAACCCTAAAGAATCTCATTTAAATGCCATTAAAAGAATATTTCGATATCTAAGTGGTACCATTTCTCTTGGTTTGTTTTACCCTATCACAAATACTTTTGATCTTGTTGGGTTTAGTGATGCAGATTATGCAGGGTGTCTAGTTGATAGAAAGAGCACTAGTGGTGTTTGTACATTTCTTGGACAAAGTCTAGTTTCATGGCAAAACAAGAAACAAACCTCGGTTGCTTTATCCACTGCAGAAGGAGAATATCTAGCAGCTGGGAGCTGTTGTTCTCAATTATTATGGATGATACAAACACTAAGGGACTTTGACATCAAATGTAGAAAAGTTCCAATCAACTGTGACAATACTAGCACCATTAGCATTTCTAAAAATCCGGTAAATCACTCAAGAACGAAGCATATTGATGTTCGACACCACTTCTTGAGAGACAATGTTGCTAAGGGGAAGATAGAGATGGTCTTTGTACCAACAGAATTCCAACTAGCTGATATCTTCACAAAACCCCTTGCTGAAGAAAGATTCTCAGTCATTCGAATGCAACTTGGTATGTGCTCTATGTAAAACAGCGTGCTGGATGACAGGTATTAGGCAAAATGGCTTACCATTTGTCTTAATCACAGGTTACAAATGGCATACTATTTGTCAGTTTTCTAGCTAATCACTTAATTGCAAGTAAATGTTTTGATGATATTTTTGTGATTAACATTATTTTAATAAAGTTCATAATTCATGTCCTGCTGGTTATCAATATATTATGTGTTACATGACTATATGAATTATTTTATGTTTTCATGATTTTTTATTTGTATTGTTGCTAAAAAGGTTTATGTGGAGAATAGTTTAGAGAGACATGCTCCTAAATTTTTAATTACATTAAGTCAAATTGAGCTGATATTTTGTTTTTAATTAATTCTCTAAATTCTCCCTTAATGTTTAATCAAAAACAAGAGAAACGGGTCATATCCCAACACAAACATTTCAATTAGGTTTTTTTCTCTCTCTCTCTCTCAAGCGGCGATTTGTCTCAAGAACAAAATCATGGTTCGTACTCGTGGACGCAAATCAGGTCTCCAAGCTAATCAAACCCCCTCCAAGAAAGATGAATCATTTGTTGATCTCGCTAGTCCTGGTAACGTCAGTGGCGATGAGGTTTCTCAAACCCCTGAATCGAAGAGGCTCAAAGGGGTTCCACACTTTGCCGGTCCTGAATTTGAATCAAGATACACTGATATGGAGCTAGGGACTCGTCAATTGATTCATGGGACTCCACTCTCTGGTAAGCTATTCCCTCTGTTAACTGAGTGTGGTGTTATGAAGCTATTCAATGATATTGGGCTTGGTAATTTCATGCTAGATTTACCAAAAGTTTACTATCCTGATCTTGTGCGTGAGTTTTATGCTAACCTGCATGAAGACTCTTTTGGAAATGTTATATCCTCTGTTAGTAAAAGGAAAATTCAGTTAAACCCTCCCCTGCTAAACTCTTTTCTATCCATTGAAACTGAGAGCAATGAGAATATCTATACTGCCCAGAGTGCTGTTACTTTACCTGACTTCTCAGTTCAAGACCAATTAAAGATTCTATATGATTCTGAAGAGCCAATTACTGCCACCTCTCATGCTACCACAAATGTGTCTCCTTTAGCTCATCTTGTATTCAAACTGGCTAGATCCCATATCTGTCCTAGGTTAGGAAACAAATCCAGTTTCACTAATCAAGATATTATTGTTGTTGCCATGATTATATCTGGTAAACCTTTTGATTTGTCTAACCTCATTCTGAAAAAGATGATTGGGACTGTTGAGAAAGCTCACACTGGCATTCCATATGCCCAGCTTCTCACAAGGGTTTTTGAGGGTTTCAAAATTGATCTTAAGTCTGCTTATAAGTTAACCATCAAGGATAACTTTGATCAGAAAACCTTAAGCCAAAACAATCTTCAACTTACCAATGGAGAAGTGTCTCGGGTCATAATCTCTCCTCCAACTGAATCTATCCCTGATATTGGAGAACCTTCCAACCCCACCCCTGGTGCTACTGAGTTTGGTTCTTCTGACTTGCTTTTGTTGAAATCCATCCAAACTGATACTATGATCAGCACTGGGAACATTATTGAAATAAAGAAGGACATTCAGGAAATCAAAACTGAGCTTCAAAAGGTCAAGGCAGATTGTCAGACAATCAAGACAGTTATGAAGGGGTTTATCAGTGATATGAAGACTTTGAAGGATCTAATGATGAAGACAGGTGGAGCCACCTCTGCAACCCATTCTGCAATGGATCATGATCACAGCCTTGATGACTTGGCTACTGCTGCTGCTAAAGATGTGGACAATCCAGATGGTGACACTGAAGCCACCAATACTGATGAGGATGTTGATGATAAGGCTCCTAAAGAACCTTGATTTTTGATGGATTAAGGGGGAGAACATTTGGAGAATTATTATCTGCTAATTATGTTAAATCTGAACTTGTGGTCTGTTGGTCTGACTTTTCTTAATTATGTCGTTAATTGTGTGAACCTTATGTGAATCTTGATGCCTAAGTGTGTTGTTGGATACTGCTGGTTTTATTTATTAATGGCTTTATGTTATGCTAAGTGGCTATATACTCCTTTCATTATTATTATTGGTTTTATATCTAACATTGACTGCAGGGATTTAGGGGGAGTATTAAAATTCTCCTAAAATGAGTTGAAATCATCAAAAAGGGGGAGATTGAAACTCCTAGGTTTTGATGATGACAATTAGTAAGGCTTTGGCCTTATTTTCAGATATAAAACAGCATGCCATTTGTACTTACTCTAACCAGGTTTTGCAGGAAATACAGCTTACTGTTTATTCTATCAGTTTAAATCAAACAGCAAGCCATTTATACAAATGGCGTACCAGTTTCAAAAACAGCGTGCTGATTTCAGTCTGGACAGTTTTGCCGATTATAAAGTTTTCAAGGAACATCAAGTGGAATCTTTGATAGGGTTAATTGTATGGGTCCTCTGATTATATATGAATATATATACTCCCATACCTCAATCATACTTGAAGACAAACCAATATTCCTTTTGTTATTTTAGAAAAGTAAAGTTTCTACTTTTCATTAATTTAAACATACACTTGTCTTCCACTCAAATACTCACATGATTCATATCACTAACATATGTTTCTTGTCATACATATTCTATATACCAACTGCTATACACGTTGTCATCACTTCTTCTTAAAAGCTTCCTTCACGTGATTCCTTCATCATATCTCTGGCACACTCAGTCCATACAACACTTTCAACACACGTGAACATCACTTCTTCAGGCTCCTCTCTTTCGTTGTTCTTCAAACAGAATCTGTTCAAGCAACGGTAACATTTATGTCCGTTGGAGCTCAAGAAATTAATTTCCACTCTTGGTTTTCATTCGCCTATAAAGAGAACTGATTTCATTCAGTTCAAATAACGATACAGAGCTGAAAACAAAAGAGCCTTACAGAAATTCAAAGCTTTCATTGCTATATCCTTCAAACCTTTCGAACCCTTTTTCACTCATATATATCTATATATTCAGAGGGTCATAGGTTGAGTTGTATCATTCATTTGTATTGTTCAAGTTGTATTGTTTTGTTGCTGTACAAGATTGGCTTCAGGTTTTAGGGTGAGTCGAACTAGACTAGAGAAGTATACTTGGGAAGTAGTACTTAGAGGGTTGGTTCAGCACAGGTAAACAGCAAGCCATTTGTAAGCAGCAAGGGTTAAGGGAGATATATTGTTGTATCTTGTAATTGGATTATATTTGATCAATAATATATTCTCTTACCAAGTTTAGGTAAGGGACCAGGACGTAGACCATAGGGGATTAGGGGTCGAACCTGGCTAAAAGATTGTGTGTCACTTTTACTTACTGTTCTTGCTCTCTCTGCATTGCATTTTAGATACAAACAGCGTGCTGTTTGTGAACTGTGTTATTACAAACAGCAAGCTGTTTTCAGTAATTTTCAAAACTGTTCATAAATTCACATTATTAACTATAAACACCTATTCACCCCCCCTCTAGGTGTTGTTTTTCAATGAATAGTTCACCTCGAAATTTGGGCTGATTCATTCCTTAAATTACTTATTCGATTGGGTATTAACACAGACCTTTTTAGTTGGTCCAAATGGGCACATAAACCTTAAAAGAAAATTTTCTTGCCTTCAGACCTTAAGTTTGTACTTTGAACATCCCGGCCCTCAGCAGATTCAGAAATTATGGTTGAACTTTGGCCAGAAAACCTAGATTTTTTTTTAGTTCTTATGTATTATAATCAATTTATCAGCTGTTTTGAATAGAAACATAGCTACAATTTCAACTGAAATTCTTAATTCCGACAAGGGTCTAACGGGTATTAATTTTTAAATGGAGTCGGATTGTAGAAAGGACAAATAAAAAGGGCGAGGTACGATTTTTTACTTTAAGGATTCATGTGTCTAAATAAAATACTTAAGGGGTCAAATTGTTAATAACCCTACTCAGTTGATACTATACAAATTGTATTTTGTAATAAGAAATACATCATATTAAAACTTTTAGAAAATATACCTACATCTCTCTCATCCTCTTGTCCTTTTATAATCTGTTCCACAGTCATCCTTGCATATACAAATTATTAAATAGTTGCCACACTTTATTTTCTGTTTGATATATATTCTATTTTTCTTTTCCACAAGTTGCTTTTAATTAACACCTTGCGCTCTCCATGCCTGATGGTGGTTCTTCGTTACTGTGCAGACCGACACCACGTGATGCAGGACAGAGTTCCAGAACAACGATATAAGAAATTAAGCAAGACCCAAAACGATTGGGTTTATTATAAATAAGCTTTAAATTTAATAAGATATTAGCCCCACATATAAAACATATAGATAAATACCATTAAACCTTTACACCAAAAATATATCAGCTAGTTAATATGATATACAAATATATCAGCTCTCAGTTTTACTTTTCAGCCCGGTAGGACTCTACAGCAAAACCTCGAAATTTTCAACCATCAAACTGGAGCCCCCAGAATAGCACTGAACTGTGTCAAAGCTCTTGAGTTTATCTACAAACATACAGAGCCATGTGTAATGTTTTGTGATTCCAAATGCAGTAACATTCTCTTAGATCAAAATTTTGAAGATAAAATTTGTGATTTTGGATAGGCTAAGACAGGCTCCAACAAGATCAAATGGGAAGATTTCTACACGCTGATTAGGGACCACTTGATATATGGCTATAAAGTGAGTATTCTAATTTTGTACACATCCCTTTCCAACTACACCCAGTCAATGTGATATTCAAGAAACGAGGCAAAAAAAAAAAAATCAGGCAGAAGTTCCCATAACACATCGTACTTCTTTCTATGGCTTTATAAATCAAAAGTCTTGGCTCAGGGATTCTATTCTTTAAACTAATAGTCCCCTAAAACAACTCAGTTGTCATCAATGAACTTCCAAAGAAATCCACCGTTCTTCTATAAGGCCAAGCTTCTTAAGTCTAGAGAATATGGGGTGAACTTCAAAAAAGCAGGTATGCTTCGACGGGTAGGCTGATGAAATTGGTTGTATACAGCTATGGGGTGGTTGAATGGTTGAGCATTCGGTCGGTTCGGTCCAGAACCGGACGGAACCGAAAACCGAATTTTCAATTTTTTTAGAACCGAATCGGACCAAATGGACCGAACCAGACCCGAACCGAAATAATTCGGTCGGTTCGGTCCGATACATAAAACCGAAATTTTTGTATTTTGAATTTAGCCCATGCAATCGAGGTTACTTTTTTGTGTCTTGGCCCTGCGTTCCTGCCTAATAGTACCATGTGTATTGTATAATGTTGTTTAGAGTATGCAATAGTTATTATACTTTTGGATAATGATAAGTTGACAACACATTAGGTTAATTGCTTGTAGGATTGTAGGTCTAATAAATTTCATGTTACAAAAGACATGCCTAATGAATTACATTTGCAGACTGAAAGTCATGGAATGACAAGTGGTTAATGGAGGTGGTCAAGGACCAAGTGAATCAGCATGAAGACAAGATAAAGTGCACTCCTGTTACTAAGAACAAGTTTTAACTTTTAACAGCAGCCATATTACAAGATAAAACAAGCAGAAATATGAATCAAATTTGGGTAACAGTAGTCTCTGGGTTTATGAAATTTATGTAATACGAGTGTAGACAGTACTCACAGTAGTCCAGACGTCGTCAAATACACACATATGATATATCTGATAACACTGATATATTGTGCATTTGTGCTATTTATTATATATATTATTATTAATATAAATATAATATATATATATATATATATATATATATATATATATATATATATATATATATATATATATATATATATAAAATTCGGTCGGTTCGGTTCTAACCGATATAAATTTCGGTCCAAACCAAACAAACCGAATCGACCAAAAAATGGTAAAATTTGGACCGAACCGAAATTGTATGGTTCGGTTTTTCGGTTCCGATTCGATTTTGCTCACCCCTTCTGCTAGATTATTAGCAAGTTGTGTTCCAGTTGATACCAAGTAGCCTCCTAGAGATCATTATCTTGTATAATAGGTGAGTATAACCCTAATCATTCTTCTTATGTCATTTTACAGGAGTATCAATTATAGTAACACGCCCCCCCCACACACCGATACATATATATATAGAGAGAGTTGCACTCCATAGCAAACACCTTATATAACAAACAATAAAGAACACCTCATATCTAATATAATTTAAGAGTTCCGTCATAGCACCCAATACAAAAAGTTGTTATTTTTTTTACCCTCTAGCAAACTAGCAAAAAAAAAAAAATTGAAAATTTACTGTTCATTGATGACGTCATCAGTGACGTCATCAGTGAACAGTAATTTTCAATTTTTTTTTTGCAGGCTTGATAGAGGGTAAAAAAATAACAACTTTTTGTATTGGGTGCCCCTGGCGGGGCCAAAGGATCTAATAGATATAAGGTGTTCTTTGTTGTTTGTTATATAAGAGTGTTCTGTATGGAGCAAAGGCATATATATATATATATATATATATATAGGCCTTTGCTCCATACAGAACAATCTTATATAACAAACAACAAAGAACACCTTAGATCTATTAGATCCTTTGGCCCCGCCAGGGGCACCCAATACAAAAAGTTATTATTTTTTTACCCTCTATCAAGTCTGCAAAAAAAAAAAAAAAAAAATTAAAAATTACTGTTCACGTGATGACGTCATCATGACGTCATCACGTGAACAGTATATATATATATATATATATATATATATATATATATATATATATATATATATATATATATATATATATGGTCACGCTCTGGTGAGAACACATATTAACATGAGAACAATGAGAACATAATTGTTCTGCAGCGGAACAATACAAAAATAAAAATGTGAAAAATATGGAGAACAATTGTTTTGCACTTTTTAAAGGAGTGCAGAACAACTGTTCTCACGTATAAATTGTTCTCACTTGAATCATGCCCTATATATAATATATATATATATATATATATATATATATATATATATATATATATATATATATGTTTTTTATGAATTATGCGTTATAATTTAGCAGGTACACCGTACCTTATATCCTATCATCAACATAATATAAAATCACACGCAACAGTGACTTAGTGGACATATAGTGTATAAAATATTATATCGATAAAGCACCTATATAACAGAGGCATACTTTAACCAATATAATCAAAACAGAAACAACACCAAAGTATTGTATCAAATGGCACCATTATAATTAATGGTAAATCTCTGAATAAATGATGATGCTTTCTATCACCGCAAAGATTTCAAAATCTTAAAGTCCTAAACCTCTTAGAGCACCCCCAGCGGCCCCTGCCCATTTCCCATTCCCCCGACCCCACTTATATGCCACGCAGGCTAAACCAGGCTCTGAAATGAAATTGGCCATGCCTGTGCAACGCTGCGCCCGTTTACCAATTATGTTGGACCCACTATTTCGTTAGTATATTATATTTATAATAGAATGGTAATTTATAAAATAAAAAATATGCACCATAATTAATCATATTATTAAAAAGACAAATACAAGGAAAAATATTACATTAAAAAAATACACGATAAAGCATTAAATTAAAAACATTACAATACAAAAAATTAACGATTAATATGAAATTGCGAGATATGCTCAACCAAGTCATTTTGTAGCTGACGATGTGCCCGTTTATCACGCATCTGTATAGTGTTTTGAATATACGTTTCATACGCGACAAAAGGTTCTTCGCCTAAGTTTGGTTGTGATAAACCATTTGTTGCATCATCATAACTTGGCAGAGGACCAAATTGAGTGGCATATGTGTCTCTCTCATCTTCAACAATCATATTATGTATTATGATGCATGCTCTCAAGATTCTCCCAAGATCGTCTTTGTACCAAAAGCGTGCCGGACCACGTACAATTGCGAAACGAGACTGTAACACACCGAATGCTCGTTCAACATCTTTTCGCTGGCTTTCTTGATATTTTGAAAATAATTTTCTTTTCTCACCTTGTGGACGTGGTATCGTTTTAATGAATGTAGTCCATTCAGGATATATTCCATCTGTTAAGTAATACCCCACATTATAATTATTTCCATTGATAGTATAATTTACCTCTGGAGCACGACCTTGTAGCACTTCATCAAATACTGGTGACCGATCTAAAACATTTATGTCATTGTTTGATCCAGCAACTCCAAAAAATGCATGCCATATCCATAGATCAGATGAAGCAACCGCTTCGAGTATAATTGTTGCAACTCCTTTGTGACCACTCATGAACATTCCCTTCCATGCTTTTGGACAATTTTTCCATTGCCAGTGCATGCAATCAATACTCCCCATCATACCAGGAAAGCCACGAGCCTCACCCATTTGTAGCAGACGTTGCACGTCATTTGAGTTCGGCTTTCGTAAGTATTCACCTTCAAATAACGTAATTATATTGGAGACGAATCTTTTCAAGGCTTCAACCGCAGTACTCTCTCCAATACGAACGTAATCATCAACGGCATCAGCAGATATACCATAAGCCAACATACGCATTGCTGCAGTGCATTTCTGTAAAGGTGATAAACCTTGTCTTCCCACTAACGGCTAGTTCACAAACAAATAAAAACAAGCACTATGTCACGCCCCGCCAAAACTCAACCTCTCTAGGTGCGGAATATTCTAGAGAAGGCCGGAAGGGTCCGGATGACTCTAGAATATAGTGGAACATTGCGGAGTTCTCTAGAAGGTGCTGGGCAATTCAAGAAGAATCTAGAAGATGGCGGAACGTGGTGGAGCCTCGTAGAATCTTCCGGAACCTTCAAGAGCTTGGGAGCTTTCTAGAGACTTCCTATGTAAATAGTTGTATATTCTAGATATGTAGGATCTAGAATAGTTGGGTGTAGATATTAGTGGAATAATCTAGAAGCATGTGGAGTGTGCATGTTCTAGAATTCTCTCCAAGTGGTGGAGGAGCCTATAAAAGGGTGAGACCCCTCATTTGGAGAGACACATTATGAGATAGAAGGTGATACACCAAGTAAGAGAGGAGTATAGAGGTTGTCTTGTAACTAGCAAGGGGCTAGTGTGGATCAAGGGGATCCAACTCTTGTAATATTGAGGTTTACTAATAAAGAAGGGCTTTGTTAGTAAATATTCTTCTTCTCTACTTGTTTATTCCGCTGCACAAGTGTAGGCGACACTTGGGGTAAGGCTGGTCTAGTAGTTCGTTCGGGGGATCGACAAGAGCTAGACGCCGGCACGGTTGGCTTAGAAAGGGGACGAATTCTAAGGCCGTGACAAAGTGGTATCAGAGCCAGGTTACGAAGGGCGTAATCTTGACACGAATCATGGCGAAGAAGGTTGACGACGTTCTCGTGGCGCTCAGCGTGGGCTTGGAGAAATTGGAGGCACGCATGGAGCAGATCGAGAGCAATTTCAAGACCTTAGAAGACCATGTATTGGAGGAGCTTGGACGTGTAAAGGAGGAGGTCCAAGACTTGCAAATGAAGGAGGTGGCACGAGAGGAGCGGGTCACCAACTTGGAGAAGACGGTCACCGAAGCATGCACTGCCGTTAGGGCACAGCTGGCTAGGGTCGAGGCTGGTATGCTTGGTGGAGGTTTTGGGGCGCTCGAGGCGCCAAAAATTGAGACACCTAAGCCCAAGGAGTTCAATGGCGTAAGGGACGCCAAGGTTGTGGAGAATTTCCTTTGGGACGTGGAAAATTACTTTGAGGCAGTCGGCATTGTTGATGAGGCCACCAAGGTACGTACGGCTACCCGATATCTTAGTGATAATGCAACTTTGTGGTGGCGTAGGAAGCATGCCGACATGGAGAAGGGGCTTTGCCATATAGATTCTTGGGGAGACTTCAAACGGGAGTTGAAGAAGCAATTCTACCCCGAGAATGTAGTCTACATGGCAAGGAAGAAATTGAGGGAGCTAAAACAACGGGGCAACATAAGGGACTACGTGAACGAGTTCACCATCTTGATGTTGCAAATCCCGAGCATGACGGATGAGGATTTCTTGTTCTGCTTTGTGGATGGACTACAAAATTGGGCCAAACAAGAGCTACAACGAAGGAACGTTAAGGGTGTGGATGAAGCTATAACCGTGGCAGAATCCTTGACGGAGTTCCAAAGGGAGTTGCCCAAGCTAAGGGAGCATCACGAGGAGAGTGATGGGGATGACAGCGAGGGTGACGCGGGTAGTGTTGGCTCGAGGAGTGGAAGTCCACGAAGGAAGACGGATGCGGGGGCATCAACAAGCCATGGCCCGAGTGAGGGAAAACTAAAGGGCTATGTGCCGAAGAAGGGGTGCTACGTGTGCAAGGGGCCACACGTGATGGCTAAGTGCCCAAAATTGGGGTCGTTGAGTGCAATGATCCAAAGAGAGGAAGAAGAGCCGAGGAGGCTATCTACCATGGTAAGGGTGGAGGCACCAACAGAGGAACCCATGGTGACCTACCTTGGGAGTATGAGGATAGTTGAAGAGGGACTACCCTCAACGAAGGAAAATCAAGGTCGTGAAGCCAAGGGTGAGGGCAAGACGACCATGAGTGGGGCTAAAGGCGGCATAACTAAGGGATGTCCAAAGTCTCCTAGGGGAAATGGAGCCAAGGACGAGAGGCGTGTGTCGCCAAGCAAAAAGGGGCAACGTGGGGGCGTTGCAAGGCAGGAGTCGCAACGGGTATCTCCGACAAGGGCCGAGGGGCGGCACAAGGAGGTCAAGGAAATACTTGGGGAGCGGCTCGTGAAATTGAAGGGTTTGGCACCGAGTAGGCAATACTTGGTGAGGTGGAAGGGTGTGGCACCGAGTAAGGCAACGTGGGAGCTGGAGCAGAACTTGGAGCAACACCAAGAGGCGTTGGAGCGCTATTGGGAGGCAACGACGTCGACGAGGACGTCGACAGATTCGGTGGGGGAGAGTGTCACGCCCCGCCAAAACTCAACCTCTCTAGGTGCGGAATATTCTAGAGAAGGCCGGAAGGGTCCGGATGACTCTAGAATATAGTGGAACATTGCGGAGTTCTCTAGAAGGTGCTGGGCAATTCAAGAAGAATCTAGAAGATGGCGGAACGTGGTGGAGCCTCGTAGAATCTTCCGGAACCTTCAAGAGCTTGGGAGCTTTCTAGAGACTTCATATGTAAATAGTTGTATATTCTAGATATGTAGGATCTAGAATAGTTGGGTGTAGATATTAGTGGAATAATCTAGAAGCATGTGGAGTGTGCATGTTCTAGAATTCTCTCCAAGTGGTGGAGGAGCCTATAAAAGGGTGAGACCCCTCATTTGGAGAGACACATTGTGAGATAGAAGGTGATACACCAAGTAAGAGAGGAGTATAGAGGTTGTCTTGTAACTAGCAAGGGGCTAGTGTGGATCAAGGGGATCCAACTCTTGTAATATTGAGGTTTACTAATAAAGAAGGGCTTTGTTAGTAAATATTCTTCTTCTCTACTTGTTTATTCCGCTGCACAAGTGTAGGCGACACTTGGGGTAAGGCTGGTCTAGTAGTTCGTTCGGGGGATCGACAAGAGCTAGACGCCGGCACGGTTGGCTTAGAAAGGGGACGAATTCTAAGGCCGTGACAACTAGCTTACAACGGCTAGTTTACAAACAAATAAAAACAAACAACAAAAGACAAGCACTAACTTCCAACGGCTAGTTTCTTGCCATAATTTTCTCAAGCATTTTTGCATGAATCCTCCGTTGAGCATCATTCATTTTAGAAGTATCCGCCAAAACGACTTGTAAATCGAGCTCAGTTTGCTTCGTCTCAAGCTCTCTTTGTCGAGTCTCAATTTCTTTTTGCTTCATTTCATTTATTGTATCCATTATCTTCATTTTTCTTAAGTCATTAACTTGAATAGCTTCATATTCTTCAATTTCCGCAGTTGTTGCCTTTCCCTTGCCCTTCCTTTTAGCAGCTTTTGTACCTTTTGGACGAACCAGTTCAAATTCCTCAGATGTTGGTGTATCGTTATTTCCCTCAGATGAGTAAATTCCAGAACTACTTAATTTAGTTCTTTTAGAACTTGCACTAGTTGTAGGAGTTCTCCACTTGGGATGTCTACGAAGCTCACGCCAATGATTATCAAAATTCGTTTTTTTCTTGTATTGAGCCAAATGGAGTTCATGAGCTTTCTCAATTATGTTATCCAAGTTTGAACCACTCCCAATCATTCGTTGTGCCTCATCATAACATGACCCAAATTTCTGAGCACCCTCATTTATTCGTTGCCACCGTTTTCTCATAGCAACAACTCCTCTTTTGATGACGCCGGGATTGTCCTCTTCACAGTATTGCTTAATTCTGTCCCAAAATGCTTCGACTTTTTGATCAGTACCGATTAGTGGATCAATTGACACATTCAACCACGCACTTATTAAGAGCTTATCTTCAACCCACGTCCAGTGGCTAGTATTTTCACGTACATCTTCCGTTTCCTCGTAATCATCATTTAGATCAACAAAGTTTGTGTTACCAAAGGCTGGCACTTGCGAATCTGGAGAATTTTGGATATTGATGGGTGATTGTTGGGTTTCAAATTGTGAATTTGAAAATGGAGGAAATGGAAATGGAAATGGATAAGGAGAATTTTGAGGATACATAAATGGAAATTGAGAAGCTTGAGAATGTGAAAATGGGGGTTGAGAATTTGGGTTTTGAGTAGTAAAATTAAAATTTTGTGGATTTGGAAAATAAGAATTTGGATATGGATATGGAAATTGAGGGTTTGGATTTTGAGAATTTGGAGTAGGGGGATTATTTGGATTCATTTTTTCAGAGAGAAAAATTAAAATTTTTGTGAAGTAGAAAATATGAATAATGAGGTGATTATATATAGGAGTAAAAATATAGCTGTTAAAAATATATACGTTAACTTTTTATAAGTAACGTTCGAATAATTAACGTTCATATGACCGTTCATATGGTGCAGGCAGCAGTGAAAAGAAATAGAAAGTAATAATAAACTAATCAAAGCAGAGCAACTGGTCGTGGCCAGCTTACAGGGCACGCCCATTTCTTTTAATTTGCTCCAGCGCATGATTTTGAATATGGCCAGGCCATTTTTGTTTTCTCGTGGACCGAGGCGTGCATATGGGCAGCGTTGAAGCTGCTCATATGCCCATATGCTGGCAGGTGTTTGTCAGAGAAATAGATAGCACAATTGGTGGATCCAGCTCTATGAGAATAGTTTCCGAGAATGAGTACAATTCAGGCCAGTTCATATTTACATCACTATTTCATTATATACTAAAAAGATTCAAAGTACGTACTTGTAATGATTCCTCTACGGTCATATAAAGATAGCTGCTATTGCGGCCAGGTGCACGCAGACAGAAACAGATTACCGTCCGGTTCTTCCAAATCCAACCAAAGAGCATCTCCAAGGCCCCGAGGTGGGTCTGTCGGGAAATACATGATCCAACTGTTACATCAACGAGAGAAATTCTAAGGTGCATTTGAACAACTTCAGGACCAAATTCAATAGGTGATGACCAGCTTACTGTAAATTACTCTAAAATGTATAAATTATATAACATAATGCTCCTGGAATTAATATAGTTTGACTGGTTACAGCATTGTTTATATCATTAGAAAAAATTAGTAACATTTAAATTGAAAAAAGCAGCTTAATAGTCTGTTCAGAAGAAAAAACATCCCAATGACCACGAAAAAAATGCTCTGAACTCTGAATATTAAGGCATCACTTAAGCAGGCATAGTATTAGTGTATGACAATGGTTTATAAAATTTGATTCTGTAATCGAGGAAAAAAAATACCTCATCAGCTTGGTAAAGTTTATCTTATACTTAAGGCATAGCTAAAATGATTTACAGTCAACTGCAGACGAACAAGATTATAATGTTTTACTCTTCTTGTGAGGTCAGTGGCAAAACCAGATAATTATTCAGGGTGGGCGCGACTTGCGAGTGCAAATTAAGTGGGATCAATTTATAAAGTTAACTATAACAAATGATCATCTAGAAACTTTCATGTTTAAAAAGATTGATAAACTGAAGAAGAGTTTACCTCTGCATTGGGTGGGACACCTTTTACGCTGCTCAAGACTGTGTATTAAAAGGTGGAGTGAAATCTTGAGAATGGCTTGTTTTGTCCTTGCTTCAGCCACTCCTTGATAGTGATATGAAATCAATTCTGACAGTTAAAGAGAGAAATATTAAAATAAATAAAATCATATAAGTTTAGAACTCCCTTTTTATTGAGAACATTAAGGTATGAGACTCTGAGCATAGTAATTTATTATAGAATAATATCTTGAAATGAATATGTATGTTTACACATAGTTAAAATAGCCAAAAAAGGGCAAGAAAGCTCTGAAAAATTACCTTAAGATCCTCTAGAGTTTTGTATTATATTAAGCCTTATTTGACTGCAGATTTATTTCTACCATGCCATTTGAAAATTTTATCCTCTAGGACAGCTCATGTCTTTCATTTCACGATACAATTCACGAGCTCTATCAACCTTCCCCAGCCTATAATAACTATCAATCAGAATTCGGTAAGTGACTAAATCAAGAGCAATTTTCTTTCTTCTCATAACATCCACCAACATATCAGCTTCATCAATATGCTGTGCCTTACAAAATCCATCAATAAGACATGTATAAGTAACAACAGAAGGAACATGACCTCTTTGCGACATTTCTGTGAAAATTTTAAAAGCCTCTTTCATTTCTCCAGCTTTGCTGAACCCTGATATAACTGATGTAAAAGTAACCGTGTCTGGATTTATTCCATTTATTATCATTTGGTTCAGTAGTTTACGGGCTTCACGCATTTCCAACCTAGCAGAGTATGTATGTATGAGAATCGTATATGTAACTCTGTCAGGAGTAATCCCGGTTTGCACCATCTTTTCATGTAACAAAAAGACCTCCTTGTAATCTAGTTGTTTCGCATAACCATCCAACAAGGTACTATAAAGAACAACACCAAAGGATACATTCCTCTTAAGCATTAAAGCAACAAGCTGCAAAGCTCTTCCCGGTTCACCTTCTTTGCAAAGCCTGTTTATAACTTCATTGTAGGTGTACTTGTTAGGAATGATGTCTCGATCATACATCTCGTTTATAAATTGCAAAGCTTCCTTTAGACGCCCTTCATTGCAGTACCTCAGAGTAATAGAATTGCAAGTCACTATATCAGGATATACACCTACTTCTTCCATAATTTTAAAAAAGTCAAGAGTAGCTTTCTCCAAAACGAACTCGCAAGTATCCTCAATGAACCTCCTATTAGGAGTGAAATTATTTCTTATCATCTCCTCCATAAGTTTAGGGTTATATTCAGAATCACCTTGCATACAACACATACGGATCAAGATACCATACGAATGATGGTCAAAGTGATAACTGCAATTATCAGGGTTGTAGAATATATTGACTAAAGCATCTGTGTGTCCAATATTGCAAAGAGCTACTAGAAGCGCACTGTAGCATACAGGCGATGGTTTTATGCCAGTACATTCCATATCTTTGATTAAAGCAAAACCTTTTTTAAGATTTCTGTTTCTACAAAAACCATCGATTAGTATGCTATAACTACCTAAATCTGGTGGAACTCCACAGCTCTTCATCTCTTCCAAGACCCTCCAAGCTTCATCTAGTTTACCTTTTACACAAAAACTATGAATAACAGCATTAAAACAGCAAGTATTGAGAGGCTGATTCCTGCATCTCAGTCTACGTATGTAATCTAATGGAAGTTCAAGAACTCCAGCTCTACAGAGTCCAGAAATATAAAAACAGGTAAAAGGATAGATTTTGTGAATTAACCGCAGAAAATCCACGCCCTAGGTGATACCCAAGGGATTTCTCAACCGCAGAAGAGAAGTTTGTTAGGATCGCAACCCATAACAATAGAGAGAACAATTCTCAATTCAATTAACCGATCCAAGTCTTCCTTTAATAATGATATTACATCTCCTTATATAAGAGGAGTAAAACCTTAAACTTAGCCAACAAGTAAAAATCTTCCTAATAAAGGAAACAAATCTTTTTTTTATTCTCTACCATATTCTATAATATTCCTACTAATATATATATATAATTAAACTATATAATCAGTTACAATTATATCTATTCCTAAACAATAACATAAAATAAATGTAAATTAATACTATTATTCTTCGTTCTGCATCATTCTCCTCGCCTTTGAAAAAAACTCGTCCACGAGTTTTATAGAGGTTAGGAATCAACGAATAAAGAGAAGACTTGTCGTAGCACTTGAAGAAATCAAAATACAACTCCATAAGCAAGATCTTTGGAAACAATACGTGCATAATAAGATTTTTTGATGTGGCAGGTGTTCCCAATATCTTGTCAATGCCTATAAAGTCAATGTATTCAACCTTGACCTTGACGATGTTGCTCTCGCAGTTTATAACATCTTCACTTTTAAGAGCCTCAAATTCCTCTTCTTTTACAATGTTATCACACTGCAATTCAATAACTTCAACAACCAAAACACGATCACTATTTTCTTTAGGCTCTTTCGAAACTTGTTCTTCATGAAATTCAACAACTTCAGTAGTTTGTTGCACTACTTGCAATCTAGCAATCAAGCCGTCACATATATTTTTTATGTTCTCTCTTAATGACCGTGTATAGTCACTCTCCAATTGTTTAATTAAATCATCATATTGTTGTAACTTTTCACGCGATAACCTATAATCATAGCTAGATGGATGAATCATTGGAAGTGAATTTAGTATAAGTTGACGATGTATCTTTGCACAAGAGATCTCAAAATCAATTGCTTCGAGTGTTTTTCCCATTGTATACACCATGAAGATCAGAATATACAGGGGATTTAATTAATGAAATATCAGCCTTGTATATATCCAATATAGATATATATGACCAATATTAGGGTTTCTAGGTGGAAGAGTGTCTGCTGGTTGCTACTGGCGAATGGTTGGTGGCTGCTGGTGGCGGCTGTTGGTGGTTGTTGGTGGCTGTCAGCGGCTGTTGGTGGTTTTTGGTGGCTGTCAGCGGCTGTTGGTGGATGGTGGCTACTGATGGGCTGACGGTGGCAGGAAGATGGCTCTGATACCACTTTGATGCAGGACAAACAATAAAAACACGTAAAAGGATAGATTTTGTGAATTAACCGCAGAAAATCCACGCCCTAGGTGATACCCAAGGGATTTTTCAACCGCAGAAGAGAAGTTTGTTAGGATCGCAACCCATAACAATAGAGAGAACAATTCTCAATTCAATTAACCGATCCAAGTCTTCCTTTAATAATGATATTACATCTCCTTATATAAGAGGAGTAAAACCCTAAACTTAGCCAACAAGTAAAAATCTTCCTAATAAAGGAAACAAATCTTTTTTTTATTCTCTACCATATTCTATAATATTCCTACTAATATATATATATATATATATAATTAAACTATATAATCAGTTACAATTATATCTATTCCTAAACAATAACATAAAATAAATGTAAATTAATACTATTATTCTTCGTTCTGCATCACATTTGTCACAACACTTGGTTCAATCCCACTCCTCTCCATCACTTCGAGTATATCATTAGCTGTTTCCATATTTGCCGTTTCCCCTTTACAGTAATAGCTCATAATAATCGTATATGTGTAGGCACTAGGTGTAGGTCCAGTGTTTCTTATCTCATCAAACAAAGATAACATGTAATCCACCATGCCTGCTTCTGCCAAACACTTAAGCAGGAAATTGCAGGAGAAAATATGGGGCGTAAGTCCTATTTTCTTAGTCTGCATAAACACATCAACGGCATTTTGAAGCATGGAATTTGATGCGAAAACCTTAATAAGTACATCCGATAAAAACTCGAACTAGTAGCATCTAGAGTCGAATCTAGCAAATCAATGAACAGACAAGACATATCCAAGTTCGAATCTTGATAGTAGTAGACAATATGTCTAAGAATAATAAACACTTCGTCTTGCATTCCTGCCAACGCAAATATATGTAGAATAGTCCTAAAGTGATTCATCAATCTATCAAAACCATATTTCTTCTTGCAATTCGAAAAACTGATTTGTCTTGCAGCACTCCAATTCAATGTTTTAATTACTCTACCAACCATCAAAAATAGTTTGCGCCCTGGTCGTCTTGTCACATCATCTTGTACCAAAACATTACTTTGCACTACTACATAATTATCTACCTTCCTTTCTGTAATAGGCATTACATCAAACACATCATCAGCATTCACCATTGCTAAAGAAGCACTGTAATGCATCCTAGAAAAGCAATTATTGTTCAACAAGACTTGATTTTGAAGTATACCCAGTTCATATATAACCTTAGAAACCACATTAGACAAATTTTTGGAAAAAAGGAGCATACCCAAGAAGTAAAAGTTGTATAGAATGTTCCATACCAAAGTTCAAGCTATCCCACTCTTCCCAAATCAAAGAAACTTGAAAACCAACTTTGAAATAAAAAGATTATTAGTGATAAGTACATCAAAATCCTCAAGTAAAAAAAAAACTCAACGTACTCAGTATATCCCGCATGAGCAGGGTCTGAGGGGGGTAGGTTGTACGCAGCCATGCCTCTACCCAAGGGTAGAGAGGCTGTTTAAGGTTTTTTTGACCCCCGGCAGGAGTCGAACCCATGACCTCTCGGTTCATGGATTGGGCACTTAACCACTGTGCCAACTCAACCCCTTGATATCAAAATCCTCAAGTCTTTTATGCTTTTACAACAAAAGTGTATGTTTGTTTGGCAACAAAAATCTCAAAGTTTGAACAAGCGATGGTACAAGTGAAACTGTGTAGTTGCGGGTGGAATGTGGGTTTGGGTTGTAAAACCCTACTAAAATCTCCGGCCTTTCTTCAAATGGTCTGCACTAAAACCTCGACAAAAATCTCCAATCTTGAATTTAAATTGGGGTAAGCAAATTAATTTAATTTACGTTAAATGAAAAAAAATATATTTTATTTTATTTTTCAGAAATACAGTACGAAAAAAAATTTATTTGTGTACTTTCTTTAAATAGAAGATCGGCAAATAGCGTCATCTATCTATACTATTATATTAAAGTCTAAATATTGAATTTTGTTGATTTGGTTTTCGGTACAGTTATTATAATTATTTTTGGTTTTGAATACAAACGATTATCCTAATTATAAAAATATTCTCTCTGCTTCCCAATGTAAGGCATTCACGTATCCCAAAATCTTGAATAAAATGAGTTATATTTAATGATTTTTTACTGCTTCAATGGCTCGATATGAAAGACGACTTTTCTGAAAGATCCTGGCTTTCGTGCTTTGGTGGGTCTCCGAGATCCTTTCGTGATTCTTTTTGTGCATAAAAATATTTTTAAGTTACTTTTATTCAAAAAAAGAATCGCCAAAAAATATTAAGTAGAACTTTTTTTATTTAAGATCTAGTGATGCGTAAATGCCTTACATTGTGGACTGGATGGAGTAATAATAACATAATATAATTAAAGGTAATTAGCCGATTGCTTTTTCACATTTACTTTTAGTTGAAGATATTATCTTTTATAAACACCTAAAAATATCAATCGTACCATATCTTTAGATAATCAAAATACGTTACCTTTTTTATTTAAAATTAATCTTATAATCATTAATATACCCGAAAATATCATACCATATTTTTCAATTATTAATAAAATATATTAAAAATCCATATACGTTGTTGTTGTGGAATAAAAGTAGGGTGTAATTAATTCGTGTATTGATTGATAAGGATTAAGAGCTTCAAGTTTTAATGGCCGCTCTCACTATCGGGAATCGATCCTCGCAAGATGCCTACGTATCTCAAGTTATGTTGAGAATCAAGCCAATGAAACGTAGGTTTTGGTGATGCCCTCGGGGACTATGACATCAGGGGCACACCAAGGACGTAGTGGCTTGTATGTTCTTATTCGAGGATCAAGCCTCGAACGTTGTGGGTGATGTATGGAGTTGCATCCAAAAATGTTCCTCCAACCCTCGACTCAACTCCATTGAACTTATATATGGGCATGTTGGAGGGGGTCAATTGAGAATCATTGCATCCCATCTTCGAAAATACATCATGAAACAAGATATCCACCAAAGTTCCATTCTCTACCAAGACTCCTTTCACTTGTGAGTTGCCTATCATAGGTGTTATGACCAACGGGTCGTCATGGAGGCACTTCACCCCTTCCAAGTCATAATCATCAAAGGCAATTGGTATTTCGGTATTTACTCGCTATGGAGCTTCTACTACAATATGCATAACTTCTCGAGCGTAAGCTTTATGAGAGTTCCTTGTATCCCCAATCGTTGTCGGGCCTTCGGAAATCATGTTTATCACCGGCCTCCGGGGTTATGGATTGCCATCTCGATCGCCATCCTTTATTGTATAATCTTGCCTAGGTTACCTTGTTGGTCATCCTTGGTGAATTTATTCAAATTTTCTCTTCAGATCAGAAACTTGATCTTGTGTTTCAGCTGTCTACAATCGTGAGTGTTACTCCCCACATCCTTATGGAACCAACAATTTTGGTTCTTGATTCTGTTATCGAGTTCAGTCCTTACTAGTTTCGACCATCGGAGATCCTTGTCTTTCTCAATGTCCATCAGGATTTGGCTCTTTGGAGTATTCAAACGTGCATACCCGATAAACCTCTATCCTTGATTATTTTTCTTCGAGGGAGAGTTAGAGTCTTTACTTGTTCAAGGATACATATCCTTAACATCCTACACTTGACCACCTTTGCTTCTTCTTGTTACCTCCATTGCCTCCAGCAGGGGTTGAGGTTTCCTTTAAACTTTCCTCTACCTTGAAAGCTACTCTATCATCCAAGTTTGGGATCTTTAAAGCTTCCTTGGTGATTCGGTTCAAGTAATCCCTCAAGGATTCATTCTTTCATTGTTTCACGTACATGAGGGATGTAAAACTTTTTTCATGAACTTTCCATCAATGAATGGGGCGATAAATGCCCTACTTAGTCCTTTAAAGGAACCGATTGAGTTTGGGGGCAACTGACTACACCGTCATTATGTCATGCCCCCCAAGGGTTTGAGGAAATACACTACACTTGATTGCATTAGTCACGGGTTGCAATTAGTAGTGCATTGGAGGATGTCCTCACATGATTATTGGGATCTCTTGCCCTATCACATACCTCAATGGTGGGCGTTTTTAATTTCCTTGGAGATATGAGCATTCATTATCTTGTTGGTGTCGGATTGGATCATCACGATCTCCTAGAGGTATCGAGTCATCGAGATCAATCCTTTATGTATCAACCCTTCTCCTCCTAGGGGTATCACTTCGAGTTAATAACATAGGGGATCCTAGCCATTGGGGGCTGTCTAGCCTGTTGTATTTCCAGATCTTACTTTAGTTATCGGATATGCACTTCATGAGCGAGTATCCTCCCTCCTAAATTCTTAGGAGCTAGTCCTTTGGATCCTCAGGGCTAAGAAGGCCTTGACCCTCATTCGAGCTCGTTGTTTGGTCTTCTTCTTCTGAGATAGTTATCTTCATCAGTGGATGATGAATCGTCAACATTATAGGGTCCGGAAAAATCACGACTCCTTCATTGGTATTCTAGGCCTTGAATGCATTGAGGCACGTTTGCCTCATGTTGCTGACCACTTCCACCATCGATGAACGACATCCCATTGGTGGGAACCTGAGTTCATTGTGAATGACAGAGATGGATTCATCCTTGAATTCATTGAACCCAAAGCCGGCTACTGCGAATTAGTAATTTGAGCCCCAAAATCCTTTTTTCTATGGCCTGAAGAGCTGTTCTTTGAGTCCATCGGGGTTAAGAATGTCTTGCTCCTCCGATGGGCTCCTTGCCTTGACGTCTATTGCTAGAATGGACGTCATCTTCCTCATTTTCATCAGACGAGGAGATCTTTGGCGTATGATCCAGAGAAACTTTGGTGTCTTCCAATAAGGGACCAAGCCTTCAATGCATTGAGGCACATACTTCTCATGAGTAGATCGATGAGAGTAAATGGTTACATCAGTAGTGGGAACGGTGACAACCTATAAACGGGGTTTTGAGTTATTAGGATTAGCACGACGGTAGTGGCGATCTGTGCTCCTTGTGTTTTATTAGCCAGAGGTGAGACCACCATCTACACTTGGGGATACGCTCCTTGGGTTAGTGAATTTTGGGTCACCCCTTGGGGGATTACCCCTTGAGGACGTGTCTTTTAGGGGAGTCATTCCCTGAATGAAAGTCAAGGGGAGTGGATCATCAATTCGATTGCTCATTCTTTTTCTTTATTGCACAATCGAGACTTATCCCTCCTACTACATGCGGAAGTTCCAAGCCTCAAATATAGGGCGAATCATCCCCTCGTTGGGGTGGGAGCCCATAATTTGGGTTCTAAGCTATTAGTAGTGGAAGCATCATGGTAGAAATTTATAATCATGCTAGCATATTATGGGCATAACCATGCCTAAGATTGGGGATCTGCCCCTATAGAGTTTAGAATCATTCTTTGGACTCCAGCTCCTTGGAGACTCGTTTAAATTCCTATTCCTAGAGGGTTCAACCCTTGAGTAGTGGTATGTGTTGGCTATATTCCATCAATGATGGTCGGAACACGTATTGAGGCTGGTGGATTGTCACATCCATTTTTTTATCTCCATGTATTTTCTATGGTTGACGTCTTCTTTCTATAGACGGTGCCAAATGTTGTGAAATAAAAGTAGGGTGTAATTAATTCATGTATTAATTGCTAAGGATTGAGAACTTCGAGCTTTAATAGCTGCTCTCACTGTCGGGACTAATCGATCCTCGCAAGATGGCTACGTATCTCAAGCTATGTTGAGAATCAAGCCAATTAAACGTAGTTCTTAGTGATGCCCTCGGGGGCTGTGGCATCAGGGTCACACCAAGGACCTAGTGGCTTGTATGTCCTTATTCGAGGATTAAGCCTAAAACATCGTGGGTGACGTATGAAGCTACATCCAAAAATGTTCCTCAGAGGATGAATGGTCAGACCCTTTATATAGATATTGGAAGCTAAGAGTTTTTTTAGGTTTGGGTGACTTGGAAGGCAAGTCACCTTCTTCAAATGTACTTCTAGATCCTTCCTAGGGGAAGGCTAGTTCCTATTAGGTCTTGGTGTCTTAGGGCTACTTCTCATAGAAATTGGCTCTTCTTTGGACTTATTTATTGGGTTGTGTAATTTGCCACATTATTAATTATGAAATTAATAAATAATTAGGGTTTCGGGCCTTATTAATTGGGTCTTGTACTTGGACCAATCTAGGTTAATTTAAAGGAACATTAATTATTTTTCTTAGGTATTTTCAAGCCCATATCAGTTGTTTATAATAAGGAAAAATTAGTATAATTCGTAAATATGAGTATATTAAATTATAATAAATTAAAATTAAAAATAATTTGAAATAATGATTGTATAAAAACATAACTGTGATATTAAATAAACTTTGTAACAAAATAAAATAAACCCGTGCATCGCACGGCATTGAAAATTAAAAGTTTGTCGGTTTGGTTTTCTGTATGGTTATTCTAATTATTTTGGTTTTCGTTACGGTTATCCTATTTATTAAAATAGATAGCAACATAATATACTTAATGAAAATTAGCCGCTTGCCTTTTTTATATTTACTTTTAGTTGAAGATATTAACTTTTATAAACACATAAAAATATCAACGGTACCATTTCTTCCAATGATTAATATTTCCTTTCTAATTAAACACGTTACATTTTTATTTAAAATTAATCTTACAATCATTAATATATACCCGAAAATATCTCACCATATTTTCCAATAATTAATAAAATTTATTAAAAAGCCGTATACGTTGTTTATAATAAGAAAACATTAGTATAATCCGTAAACATGAGTATACTAAATTATAGTAAATTAAAATTAAAAAATTATTAAAAATAATGATTATATATAAACATAATTGAAATATTAAATAAAATTTATAACATAATGAAATAAACCCGTGTATCGCACGGGCATTGAAAGTTTATCGGTTCGGTTTTCGACACGGTCATCCCAATTATTAAAATAAATAATAAAATAATGTAATTAATGAAAATTAGTCGATTACCTTTTTTTAATTAAAAGACGTTTACTTTTAATTGATGATATTAATTTTTGTAAACATCCTAAATATCGTATCCTTTAATCAATAATATTTCTTTTCTTATTAAAACACGTTAACTTTTAATTCAAAACATAACTTGCAATAATTAATATATACCAAAAAATATCACACCATGTCCTCTAATTACTAACAAAATATATTAGAAATCTGTATATAACGAATAATGACCGCTAGATTTTTAGTAAAAGATCAGAACTGTTAGATCTAATATTTAAATATTTTATATGATTAAATTAATTTACTAAAATTTCAAGATTCGAATTCCGTCAACAATATATTTATTTTAGAATTTTATAATATTACTTTTAAACCATGCATATCGTTAATTAAATTATATATTATATTAAAACAAATTATTGAAAAAAATGATTACGTAAAAATATAATTGTAACATAAAATAAAATTTATTACATATCAAAAAAAAAAATCAGTGTATCGCACGGGTTATAAGCTAGTAATGTTTAATTTTGGCTAATGAATATTTTACGATAGTGTCTATTTTAACTTATATTAGAAAAATATAAAATTGATTTTTCAGAAATATTGTAAAAAGAATTTTTTTAAAAATAACTGTTTATTGATATTATTATGTTAGAAATGAAAATTTTGATGTTCAGTTTGATTTTGATCATTTTTTTTAATAAATAATAATATAATACAAATAATAGTAAATTGCATATTGCCTTTTCTAATAATAACATGTTATCGTACAATTATATTAAAACCAAAACATTGAAAATTTTGATTTTCAATATATTTTTTGGTCGTTCTATTTAATGAATAATAAAATAATATAAATAATGATAACTAGCCAATTACCTTTGAGAAATGTTATAGTCTCCAAAATCGTCCCCAAAGTTGTTCTCGAATGATGAGATGTCACCAAATTGTAAGATATTTTTTCATAAATGAAATTGGGATCCATTTCGGAGTATATAGCACTACTCGTTGCCTTTTTTAATTAAGACACATTAACTTTTAATTTATATATATTATATTTTATAAACACACCTAAAAATTTATTTTCTAATTAAAACACATTACTTTTTAATTAAAACATATTATCTTTTAAACAAATCATACCAATTATACTGTATTTTCCGATCATTCAACTTAGCTATTATAATTAAAACATGTTATCTTTTAATTAAATATACTACCTTTTATCAATGCATAATAAATAATACACATGTAAATATCACATATTGTATTTTCCAATCATTAATATAATGTATAAAAATTTCCTACATTATACAGGCTATATGATAGTTCTTTATAAAGAGAACACATTATTGTTTTTACAAAAATAATGGCTTAACACATAAAAAAATGAATAAATCAACACATTTTTAACTAGGGGTGATCGCGGTCCAGTTTGATTCGGGTTGGAGGTCACATGAACACATGGACATCTAATCAAAGAATCAATTACATGTGTTTGACGAGTGATTTTATTGATAAAAATTGGATATACACAAAAGAATACTAAATTTTTGTCCAATCAATATTCATAGAGGTAAAGCAATAGCGATGGCAATTGAGATGTGTTTAAAGGATTGGGAAATCACTAGGGTGTTAAGTTGCACGGTAGATAATGCTAGTTCTAATGATGTTGCAATGGGAAAATTGAAGGAAAAATTGTTTACTTGGCCTACTTCAATTTTATGTAGTGAAAACATTCATATGAGATGTGTTGCTCAAGATGGTTTCCTAGTGTGCAATGAGTCTATTAATAAAGTAAGAAATGCGGTGAAGTATGTAAGGCATTCAGTTCAAAGAACGACAAGGTTTGAAAAATGTTTAAATTTTGAAAATATTGAGTGTCAAAAAGAGTTGACTCTAGATGTGTGCATTAGGTGAAATTCGACTTATGAAATGTTAGAATTGGCCGAAATTATGAAAGAGATTCTTATAGATATGATGAGCAAGATTTAATGTACAAAGAAGATCTTAAGTTGAAAAAAACAAAAGGAAGAAAGTGAATTTGATTGAAGGCCTACAAGCAATGATTGGATTGTTGTCAGAAAATTTACACCTTGCTTGAAAATTAAGGTCTAACTTTGATAGTATCGGGCACATCTTATATTAATTCTAATCTTTTCTTCCATGTGATATATATGGTTCATTCTATCATCCATTCTTGGGTATTTGACATTGATGGTGATATGTATGAAATGAGACAAAAAATGCTCAAAAAATTTGACAAGTATTAGGGAGATCCTAACGATGAACAATTTTTTATTCATTTCCATACTACTTGATCCAAGGCATAAGTTACAATTTTTGTGTACATGCTTAAGGACATGTATGGAGGTGTAGTAGGGGAAATGAGAAATGCTTTGGATAAAACATTGTCCAAAATGTTTAATGAATACAAGTCTAAGATGAGATTGAACAATGATGTTAGTAGTGGTAACGAGAATATGCATAAAAAAATGATGGTCCGGTACATCATTCACTACAGTTGAGATTTTAATTGAGAGGGATAATGGAATGGTTTCTCATGGTGTTGGTTGTTCGGATTTGGAAGAATATTTAAGAGAAAAACTGAAAATATTTTACCGAAGATTTTAACATATTAGGTTGGTGGAATGTATAATCATTGAGATTTTCCATTTTATCTCAAATAGCTTGGGATGTTTTGGCCATGCCTACAACAACGTTGGCATCCGAATCGGCTTTAAGCATGGGCGCGAGAATCATTAATGATTTTAGGATTTTTTTTTTAAACTCCTAGAATGGTTCTAAGTCAGTATATCCTCAAGATTGGATACATAAAATGACAAGGGCTACTAATATTGAGGAATCAGTCGATGATATGAAAAAAGTTGAAAAAGTTATAATCAATAATGATAAATATAAAACTCTATGGCCTATTCGGTTATTTAGTTCGGTAATCGATTTTAACCGAAATTATTATTTCAGTTCGATAAAATAATCGAAATTATTTTGGTTATGAATTTAGCTTTTATTCGATATTCGATAATCGAATTATATTTTGATTTGGTCACCGAATAACCGAATGCTCAGTCCCAGCATCAAGCATCCTATTCCCTACGAGATAACCATCTCGTTTTATGTTTGTCTACCGCTATCTATGCCATTACTCAAACTATGACACTTGAGTGTGCTATTTTTGGAATAGTTTGCATTATATTCTGACTGTTATTATTGGATGCAATTCTTACTTATGACCAGAGCCTGCTGTGTTGAGTATGGAATACACACAAGAAAAATACAGAGGGGAGAGGGTGAATGTATTTTTCAAAATTTTCTTTGAATTATCTTTAAGACCAGTATGTTGTGAAGGTTTGAATATGTTTGATGTTTGTGTAGCTAAGTGTGTGTTTGTGTTTCACAAAATATATAAGTGCGAAATTATGAACACAAGAACACAGTCACTCACTTTAATCTAACGTTGTATTAGATAAAGGTTTTTGCTACAATCTGTGAATACAAATGTTTGTATTCTCAGCTTCGTTTTTCTCAGAGAAATGTTATCTAAGATAATGAGAAACTTGTTACTGCTAGAGAAGTGAGGTTGTACACTTATAGAACATCTGTACAGCCTACTTACTACAAATGTAGTGACAGACAAAACTACTTTCTAATTTGTCTATCCCTTTTCGAGAAAACATCCAAGCAACATGTAATTTGACTTTTCTTTAACCTGCTTAGATCAACTTCTTTAGCAGCTTGTCTCCTGTAACAACTCTTTAAGCTTCTTGTAGACTTTCCATAAACACTTTACAGTACTGTGGTCCTAAAAGTGCCTTGGCTTGTTGCAGATGTCTGACTTGTACTACTTCAGTATTTTGTCTCCAAAAACTCATTCAAGAAATGGTTAAGTTGTTAGTGTATACTGAAAATATTTATTTGAAGTATATACATTTATTTATGGCCAGTTTTATTGAGAATCATTTGAATGTTTACATGTTGTCTAAAATTATATATTGTGGACAATCTAGTATCAAATGGGATACAGAATATTAGATTGGTAAATACGGTTTATATAATATAATAAGGTTCACAGCACAGGTGGTATTGGACAATCCACTGGTATGGTTGTAGTATTATTTAGAATAGTTTATATTGACTAAAATAATACTAGTATACTTTGTGTATATTGAACAGGATCAAGTTTAGAATTGTTCCCTTATACTGATTAAGAAGGTGAACTAAGATTCTATGTTATTATTAATGCTTAGGTTCTTAATCCGGATACAGTAATTGACACGTGTATATTATTTGCGTGCTTTGATTTATATATGAAATAATTCTTTTGAATTATATCATTATATTTTGGGTGATGGAATTATATACATGGTAGATATTATTTATAGAAGGAATCCATGTCCTGATAATATTCGGGTTAATGATGTCCCCTTGAAAGCTCAAAAAGATTTAATTATGTGAAACCCTGCAGGTGGATTTATTCCAGATAATTAAATAAAGGTTGAGTGGATGATCAAGGATAAAAGAGATTAATTAAATGAATTATCAGTAATTTATTTAATTAATGGACATGCGATATTTTAAACATGGAGAATTTAATAAGCAAATAATATTGGAACCGAATTAATTAATTAAATTACGGTATTAGGAAAGGTAGTGCAAATATTAATTCTTTAATGGAGTGAATTAATATTTAATGACATTGGGCTAGGCCCAGAATGTCATTGGGAGACCTAACCTAATTATCCATGATCCCTGCTGTATCTTATATATATTCCTATTCTCTTCTTGCCGCTGAGGTTGGTCGAAAAATACATTAAGGTTTTTGGAGGTAGCCACCTTGAAGCAAGAAGAGAGGCAAACTTGGGAACACGAAGGCCACACTTCGCTCAAGGGGAATCAAGGAATACGGCAGAAGATGTGGACTTGAATCGCTTGCGCCGTAGCGATTAAGGTTAATTTTCTGTTCATACTTATTTAATTTATTGTATCATAAATCGTAGGGTCATGATTTGATTGTCCCAACAATTGGCATCAAGAGCCTGTTCTATGGTTCTGCGATTTTTGATACAATGTCCATGTCGTAATTATATATGCATGTATATAGTGGTAGGCTTATATTCTGTTTTGCAGGTTGTTATCCACTATTATGGTCATGTTTTTTATAATTATGTGATTGGATCCCACGTGGTTTAATCGTGGTTAATTTTTGTTTGGTTTCCACGTGGTTTATCGTGGTTGTAAATCACGAGGGTTGATCGTGTTAGAATAGATTTTACAAATTTAGTTTTGTATTAGATCTATTTTTTTGTAATTGTTTGATGGATTTTGTAAAAATTCGATTTTTTTGTAACAATTACTTGCGGCTGAAAATCAAATTCGGAGAAGAAACTATTCCGCTGCGTAGCTGGTTGAAGACTGCTGTTGGTGGCTGGGATGAAAAGTTTTTTTTGCTGGAGTCAATTGTAGGTGGCAGAGTCTAGATCAGATATTCACGCAGCTAGCGCATGCGTGACATGCAGGCGCTGGCAATAAACCCATCACGCATGTGGGCCATTCACAACAGCTGCTACTGGAAATAGTCTATCACTCAGGCTCTGCATGCGCAACAGCGTTTTGTGGGTGGCCTTCACGCGCACGCTGAGCAGGACAAATGGAAGGCTGCTACTCTTCATCGAAGAGGTCAACAAGGCTGCTTCAAATAAATTATTGGGGCCATAATAGTGGAATTTTTTTTATTTTAATTCTGCTATTTTTTAATTATTGCTTTAAATAAATAATTATGTGTGTTGTTAATTATGTGTGTAATTTATAATTGCATGTTTAACATAATTAGGACGACATGGACATAGATTATTTATTTATTGCTTCAATTAAATGTTATATGTTGTTAAATTATGTGTGTATTTTGAATACATGTTAGACATAACTGTAACAACATAGGCCCCATTTAACTTTTAAAATTCCTCATTATTTTAAATAAAAATTCTAAGTGGGTGAGGGAATTAATTAAGAAATAAATCCCACGGTCTCCATTATTTTGTATGTAATATAACCTTTTAAATAATGTAGATGGTATATATGATCACCTAACGTGGCGTACTATTTACAGGATTTTAAAAGGTTATAGAAATTACTAGAACAAAATTCTTAAATTAAATTACGAATATTGAAAGGTATATAGATCACCCTAACGTGACGTACCAAGTTTCATAGAATTCGTTACGAAAATTGAATACTCTTTTTGATGTTGACTATGGAGAATTCTGTATAAGAATTGGGTATTTAACGAGGCCGTTGTGACTCCTCCGAGACCTGGGAATTATCCATAAATATATCAAACGGATGTATTTGTTTTAACTAATTTAAGATTTGATAATGGTATACACTTAGCTATGAAAAATAATATATAGTCTACCCTAATATGGCGTATTATTTAGTAATAGGATCAAAGTAATATTTAAACGAATTTAAGTGGTATATATGTCACCTATCGTGGCGTACCAGATACTTAAGGTGTTTAAATATTAGTGCATTAATTTTAATTAATTGTTAGAGGAAACCAATAGGTTTTAAGATTTGTGCAACCCTTTGATTATGTGTTACATGTATGATTCTTAGGATTAGATCATTATGGGCTTTAATCCACTATTCACAATACTTAAGGATAACAAACTTACTACACCAAACTATATTGAATGGAAACGTAATTTGGACATAGTGTTGATTGTTGAGGAGTACAAATTTTGCACTTATGAACCCAAGCCAAATCAGCCTGCTGAAGACGCTCCTGAAAGTGAGAAGGAGTATTATAAGCGGTTGGTTAAGGCTGATATGATGTCGCGATGTTACATTCTAGCAGCAATGTCGGGTGTTTTGCAGCATCAGCATCAGGCCATGGCCACGGCTTCAGATATGCTCTTTAATCTCAAGGAACATTTTGGAGAATAGAATAGGGCTGCTAGGCAAGTAGCAATGAAGGCTTTAATGAACACTCAGATGGCTGAAGGAACACCTGTAAGATGAAGATCCTTGGTGCTGATATTGATGGGGAAACCCAGATCAATATCATCCTTATGAGTCTGCCCAAAAGTTTTGAGCAATTCCGCTTGAATTACACCATGAACAAAATGATGTATAGTCTTGCGGAACTTCTGACAGAACTTCAGGCAGCTGAAGGACTCTTTAAGCAGAATGTTCAAGTGAATGTGGTTGAGAAAGCTTCTTCCTCTAAGCCGAAAGGCCAAAAGAAGAAGAAAAAGATTCAGACACAAAAAGCTGGAAAGGTTGCTAATGCAGTGGGAGTTCAAGGTGCTATAAAAAAGCCTAAGGGCAAGTGCTTCAGGTGCAAGCAGTCAGGTCACTAGAAACAGGATTGTCCTCTTCCTAAGAAGACAAACAATACTGGTATGTCTCTTTCTCTAGTTACAGAAACATATATAGCGTCTATATGTACGAGCACTTGGTGTGTAGATACAGGAGCCACTGACCATGTTTGTAACTCTATGCAGAGGTTTCAGCAAACCAGAATTCTTAGAGATGGCGAGATATCTGTGTTCATGGGAGATGCTACGAAAGTAGCAGTAGTTGCAGTTGGAATAATTACTTTATCCTTTGACGATGATAGGATTTTGGTTTTGAACAATTGTCTTTATGTACCTTCGTTTAGAAGAAATTTGATTTCGGTTTCTAAACTTGCTACGGATGGTTATAATGTTTGTTTAGATCGTAATGTTTCTATTATGATGAATAAACGAGTTATATGTTCTGATACATTGCAAGACAATTTATATATTATTAATCCCATCCAACCAATGCTGCAACAAAAGGAAACTAATAACATTCTTTCTAGCTCAAATAAAAGAAAGAAACCTTCTGAATTGAACCAAACATATCTTTGGCACTTAAGATTAAGTCATATTAACTTGAGGAGGATTCAAAGGCTGGTAATAGATGGGCCATTAGCCTCGTTGGCAGTGGAGCCATTTCTGGTTTGTGAATCCTGCTTCAAAGGTAAGATGACTAATAGACCTTTTAAAGCCAAGGGGAATAGAGTCAAAGAAGTGTTAGAACTGGTTCATACTGATTTATGTGGACCTATGAGTATCCAATCAAGAGGAGGTTATGAGTATTTTGTTACTTTCATTGACGATTATTCTAGATATGGGTACATTTATTTGTTGCGCCATAAGTCTGAGTGCTTTGAAAAACTCAAAGAGTACAAAGAAAGTGCGGAGAAGCGACATCTTAGAAAATGTATCAAGTCACTACGATCAGATCGTGTTGGCGAATACTTGCTTGGAGAATTTAGGGAATATTTATCAAAAAATGGGATCACATCCCAGTTGTCTACACCTGGAACACCTCAGCAGAATGGTGTAGCAGAGAGAAGGAATCGGGCTCTTTTAGAGAGTTTTAGATCGATGATGAGTTATTCAGATTTACCCAAGTCATTCTGGGGATATGCTATAGAAATACCGGCTTATCTTCTGAACTTGGTACATTCTAAGTCGGTTCCCAAGACTCCAACAGAATTGTGGACTGGTAGCAAACCAAGTATAAGACATATTCGGATTTGGGGTTGTCTTGCACATGTGCTGAACAAGAACGCGACCAAGTTAGAATCTCATACAGAAGTAAGGTTGTTTGTAGGCTATCCCACGAGAACGAAAGGTTATTCATTTTCTAGTCCTAGGGATCGAGATATCATTGTTAGCACCAATGCTAGATTCTTAGAAGAAGACTATATAATGAACCACAAACCCATGAGTAGTGTTATTTTAGAGGAATTAGTAGGAGGAACATATAATCCTAATAAGCCAATAGTACAAGTAGAACAACCATAAGAAACTGCACAACTTGACATTAATACTGCACCAGTGCCTCGTCGTAGTGGGAGGGTTGTTCAACAACCAGATAGATTCATGTTTTTGGGAGAGTCCTCGGACTTGGTCTCTGGAGGATCCCAGGACATACGAAGAGGCAATTCTAGATAAAGATGCAGATCTATGGCAAAAGGCAATGGAATCTGAGATTGAATCTATGTATTCCATTCAAGTTTGGGAGCTCGTGGAACCACCCAAAGGTGTAAAACCCATTGGATGTATGTGGATCTACAAGAAGAAAAGAGGATATGACAAAAAGGTGAAAACCTGGAAAACACGACTTGTTGCGTAAGGGTATACTCAGAAAGAAGGGATTGATTATGAGGAAACCTTTTCACCAGTTGTTATGCTTAAGTCGATCCGAATTCTTTTATCTATAGTAACTCATCTCGATTATGAGATTTGGCAAATGGATGTCAAGACAGCTTTCCTTAATGGAAGTCTTGAGGAAACCATCTATATGCAGCAACAAAAAGGATTCATCAAGGAAGGCCAAGAGCATCTGGTATGTAAGCTTAAGAGGTCTATTTATGGACTAAAACAATCTTCTAGGGACTGGAATATTCGTTTTGATCATGCAATCCAGTCATATGGATTTGATCAAAGTCCAAGCGAATCATGCGTGTATAAGAGAAGTGAGGGTAATGCAGTGGTTTTTCTAGTACTATATGTAGATGACATTTTACTCATTGGAAACAATGTTGAGATGTTGTCATCAGTAAAGGCATGGTTTTTCAAACAATTTGACATGAAGGACTTAGGTGAAGCGGCATACATCCTTGGGATCAAAGTAATAAGGGATCGCAAGAAAAGGATGTTGGCTTTATCTCAAGAGCCCTACATTGATGAAGTATTAGCTCGCTTTAATATGCAGAACTCCAAGAAAGGTTTTTTACCTTTTAAGCATGGAGTTGCTCTACCTAAGAAGCAGTGTCCTTCGACAACTAAGGATATAGAGAGCATGAGAGCAGTTCCTTATGCCTCGGTATGTGGAAGCTTAATGTATGCTATGTTATGTACGAGGCCTGATATCTACTTTGCTGTAGGCATGGTTAGTAGATATCAATCGAACCCAGGTCAGGAAAATTGGAGTGCAGTAAAAACTATACTCAAGTACCTAAGAAGGACTAAGGAGTATGTGTTAGTTTACAAGGCCTTAGATCTTTTCCTTTGGGATATACTGATTCAGATTTTCAATCATATAGGGATAGGAGGAAATCAACCTCGGGATATGTTTTTACTTTGGGAGGTGGAGCCGTTATATGAAGGAGTGTAAAGCAAAAATGCATTGCAGACTCCACCATGGAAGCCGAGTACGTGGCGGCCTCTGAGGCCGCCAAGGAGGCTGTATGGTTCAGGAACTTCCTTTTGGACTTGGATGTGGTACCTAATTTTCCTAGGAGCTTGATAGTGTATTGTGATAACATTGGTGCTGTGGCAAATTCGAAAGAACCACGAGATCACAAAGCAGCAAAACATATTGAACGTAAGTATCGTCTCATACGAGGAATCGTAAAGCGAGGAGATATAGTTGTGGCTCACATATCATCAGAAGACAACCGAGCCGATCCTTTCACGAAGAGCTTGCCAGCCAAGGTTTTTGACAGGCATGTGGAAGCGATAGGAGTCAGATGGATGGACACATAGTTTTCTGTGTAATAGTGGATTACATAAACACTGATGTACTCATAGAATATTTTGAGTATAAGTGGGAGATTGTTAGTGTATACTGATGTAACACCCCCAAATCCCCTACAGGAATCCAGGTCGTCACATCTCTTGCGGAATGTCCAATCACCTGCTCACAATATAATCTACAACAATATTCGTAATAAACTCCACAATTACTCCACGGGTTATAGTCTTAGAACAAGTACTCCATAATCCAAAAGTTATTTCTTTTCAAATTCACTTCCCAAAATCTCTGAAATACTATTACAACTCCAAAGTACTAGATAATAAAACATTTTACAAACATCTTCCCAGCTTGCACCCTCCTCAGATACTATAAAGCTAACACGCTGAATCAGTCACCTTTCCCCTTGCCTTTATCACGGTTCGCCGTACGAGTGTCAGCTCTGATTTCCTCTGTTTAGTAATATTTAAATAACAAGAATGAGCCAAAGAATGCCCAGCAAGTATAAAGATATCATATAATACAACAACAACTCGCTCAAAAATATGTTTTTTTACCACTTTATAAAAAGAAACTTCTCCACTTATAAAGATATATATATATATATATATATATATATATATATATATATATACCTTTGAAAAGAAATCAACTCGGAAGTTTTTATCAATCTTGAAATACTACTCACCTGAAGGAATAAATATATCTCAACAACTTCTCAAGTACTACTCGAATATAATTCAATAACTTCTCGGAACTACTCAATTTGATTTGGACTTCTTCTCGAAACGCCTTCTCAAGTAATGGATGATCAATCCATTGTCACATCTCATTTTCTATCGATAGAAAGGATGGTCGACGTCTCGAACCACCCTAAATACTTCTCAGAAAGATGAGCCGACTTGCTCTGACCATCACCCTAAATACTTCTCAGTTTGGGCCGGTGCGTTACTCCGGTCACTTTTTTCATCTATGGTCCAGAATATAAGGTGTCGGAATTGTCGATCACCTTCAACAAGAAATCGCTTAAGCGTCATTGTAAAATAACATGTGCACTTTTATTTACTTCTCAATAAATTATTACTCTAATATCGTTCAGAAACAATGAACGATAAACACCTCCAATAATTAAGTTTTCCTCTCGAATGAGTAGAGGAATATTTATGAAAAACTGTTCTGATCATGGATTCGGAATGAGGTAACCCATATCAGTAATCTCAACTTACTCTATATATATAACTCCACTCTTAAATATCAATTAATATATAATATGAAAATAATATTTAATATATCTCTTTCATCTCCTCTGCGAGTACGAATGATGTATCTCGATAAATGTCCCAAAAATATAGACCAACTCATGAAATAAATTTGAACAACTCGAGTAACATTATATCCAGAGAACAACTCAACAATAATATATATGCATGTAACTCAACAATAATATATATGCATGTAAATTGCATGAATAAAATCCTGTATAAAAAACTAGATAGAATACTTGAATTTGAAAACTTAATCAGCATACTTATGAATTTAAAATATATAAATACTCTGAACGATAGAGTATGAATTAGTAAACTTGCCTGGTACTCCTGATGTAGCAGGGGCTTGTAGCGGAATCCGACAATCTAAACAAGGTCAAGAAAACACGCGATTAATCCCCTATACGATCCACTTATAACTCAATGCTCAGACACTTAAGCCAATCAAAAACAAGGCACTAAGGGGTCCCTCTAAACTTGTACTAAGTCCACGTTAATCAACAAACACTTAAGTCATAAGTTTGGTTCGAAAATAATCCTCGAATTCAAGTTATACTTAAACACTTATAAGTTTGGTTTCTAAGTCGTGTTCTTAGGGGTTTTCAATTGCGCAATCTCGGCTTAGGCATTTTTATAAAATCGGAAAATAATCTTTTTAACTCGAAACCTTCGCACATACTTTGCTAACTGACCTTAGCATTTATCCTCAAAATTCCATATTATAAATCGACTATTAAGGGTCTCAATCATAGCCTCAAAGTAGGTACATTTCTGCAGTTCCATTCCCCGAACAACTTTCACTAAAACTAGCATAACTCTTCAACGGCTTTCTTTTGAGTGCTAGCTCATCACCAGGGGATGCATGAAGCTCGACTTATGGGCTTGCTAAGGTGAGAAGTAGAAACTGCCATGGGAAGGACAATTTTGGTTTTTCAACTTGGAGAATGGATTTGACTGGGCTACACTCCTTTGTTGGCCATGAAATTTTAAACATGTGTTCTCTATACATTGAGGAAGCTATGGTTCAAATTTGGTGATTTATGAATGGGTAGAAGTGGAGATATGAATTTTTCTTTAAGGTGGGTTTCTGCTGGGCAGTTTTGTGGAATGGTGGTGTTCTTGTTTTTTCTCTCTTCTAATCTTCTTTGACTAGTTTGTAAATGATTTTGTGTGATATTTCCTATGTATCCCAGCTGCTAGAAAGCCTATGTCACTCCCAAAATACTTGGAAAGATTGTGTGGTGTGCAAAAATGTGATGACAAGAAGCCTTGTTGGCATGTTCTTGATCAAACACCTCTTAAATCCTTTTTGTTTTGTTTTTCTTGATTTTCTTTTCCACCAAATTCACTTGATATAAGGCCCTAGGTGATCATGCATGGTTTCTAATCTCGTTACGTTATTTAATCCCTAATTTGTTTCGCGTTCGCTTAATCTCGTTGTAAAATTCTAACGATTCTTAAAATGTTATACTAACTCGGGGGTTTTCGTTCTAAATCCATAAATCACCTTTAATAAAATAATAACATACCAAATCCTTGAATCCTTAATTTAAATAACTCACTTCTCTTGATCGCATTGATATGTTCTTCACTGCTCGGTCAAATATTTCATAAAAATAAAGTTTGGAATTTCTGAATTCCGATCGCGTTTACATACACTTATTTACCTCGTAGATCACTAATATAACTTCGAAATATCCATTTCCTATTCCCCAAAATCATTATTCATCCATAATTTCACTATTCATCCATGTAAAGCACTATTCATCCCAATAATGAAATTTTTCTCAAGTACAGAAACTAGGGTTATTACAACTGAAAATATTTATTTGAAGTATATACATTTATTCTTGGCCAGTTTTATTAAGAATCATTTGAATGTTTACATGTTGTCTGAAATTATATATTGTGGACAATCTAGTATCAAATGGGATACAGAATATTAGATTGTTAAATATGGTTTATATAATATAATAAGGTTCACAGCACAGATGGTATTGGACAATCCACTAATATGGCTGTAGTATTATTTAGAAAAGTTTATATTGACTATTAAATAATACTAGTATACTTTGTGTATATTGAACATGATCAAATTTAGAATTGTTCCCTTATACTGATTAAGAAGGTGAACTAAGATTCTATGTTATTATTAATGCTTAGGTTCTTAATCCGGATATAGTAATTGACACGGGTATATTATTTACATGCTTTGATTTATATATGAAATAATTCTTTTGAATTATATCATTATATTTTGGGTTATGGAATTATATACATGGTGGATATTATTTATAGAAGGAATCCATGTACTGATATTATTCGGGTTAATGATGTCCCCTTGAAAGCTCAAACAGATTTAATTATGGGAAACCCTGCAGGTGGATTTATTCCAGCATAATTAAATAAAGGTTGAGTGGATGATGAAAAATAAAGATATTAATTAAATGAATTATAAATAATTTATTTAATTAATGGACATGCGATATTTTAAACATGGGGAATTTAATAAGCAAATAATATTGGAACCGAATTAAATAATTAAATTACGATATTAGGAAAGGTAGTGCAAATATTAATTCTTTAGTGGAGTGAATTAATATTTAATGACTTGGGCTAGGCCCAAAATTTCATTGGGAGACCTAACCTAATTAGCCATGATCCCTGCTGGAGCCTATATATATTCTTATTCTCTTCTTATTGAGGTTGGTTGAAAAATACATTAGGGTTTTTGGAGGTAGCCGCCTTGAAGCGAGAAGAGAGGCAAACTTGGGAACACAAAGGTCACACTTCGCTCAAGGGGAATCAAGGAATACAGCAGAAGACATGGACTTGAATCGCTTGCACCGTAGTGATTAAGGTTAATTTTCTGTTCATACTTGTTTAATTTATTGTATCATAAATCGCAGGGCCACGATCTGATTGTCCAAACATAAGTAATTGATTCGAGAACTAGAATTGCCTTAATCGATAACTCTGAGTTCTCGAATACTGTATTCTTGATATATCGAATCACTTCTCGAATTAGTCTTTTCTTTAGGAATCCTTGACTTATCGAATAGAGCTTTAACTTATGGAATCCTTGAGATGTCGAATAGCTTCCTGAGTCCTTGAGATATCGAATGTAACTTTGACTTGTTGACTCTTTGAGAACTCGAATGATGCTTTGACTAGTTGACATCTTTAGTTCTCGAATAGAGTGTTAGACATGTCAAATCCCTGAGTTATCGAATGAGGCTTTGACTTGTTGACTCCTTGAGATATCGAATAGTGTCTTTTGAGATATCGAATTCCTGACTTCTCGAAACCTTGCCTTCTAGAATAGACCAAAAAACTTCTCGAATTAGTACTTAGGCAAATCTTCAATCTTCAAAATCCAACTGTGTTTATTTCTACAGCCTTGTTCTTCAAGCTTGAGGCCTGATCTCTAGATCTTTTTTTCAAGCATTATTTCATGACTTAATTTATACAGTTATACAGCTAGAATTTGATGCATATTACAAGTACTAAATACAAGTAGAAACTCTACAACTAGAAGGTTCCCCAGTTAAGGGGTCATGTAGGTAATGCAAAGCATTAGAAACAATTAGGATTTTTATTAGATGTATAAAGACATGCCTCTGTGACTAACAATCTCCCCCAAATTGTGAGTAAGACCCTTAGTCACAATTTCATGTCTGATAATGAGCCTAACATACATAAAGATATAACTTAAAAAGTACATGTGTGAAATTGATTGATAATATGGATAAAATTACAAAGAAGCATTCTTACAGTTATGAAGAAGTACTAGCCATTTTCCATTGATTTCATCCTTTGAACCTTGGCTTGTAAATCATCATTTTTCTTCTTTTCTTCTTTTTCTTTAGCTTCTTTGGCTTTCTTTGCATTTTCCTCCATTTCCAGAATAATGTCTTCTATAGCATTGAGTTCTTCAATTAAATGGGAGCCTGATAGATCTCTGATTACTTCATTCAGCTTGGCTTCAGAATAGGAACTAATGTAGTCCATTATAATCTTCACAGTACTTCCATTTTTCTTGTACTCCATAATGTAAGGATTGAATTTTGCTTTGCATAAGCCCTTGGCCCTTATCTCATCAGCCTTGGCTTCAATAGCAGCAAACTCCTCTTCTCTCTTTCTCAGTTTCTCTTCATTCTCCCTTCTACACAATTCTTCATGGTCTCTCTTCATTTTACTGAAATTTGCTATCTCCACCTTCCAGCTTCTCTCCTTTTCATCATCATAGCTTAGTAGCACCATCACTCTTTCTAAATCATACAATTTGCCCCAGTGTTGGCACATACCTTGCTTGAATCTTTTCATCCTCCCATCTGTGTACTAGAACTCCAGGCAATTATCAACTATAGCCACATGATACATTCTTTGAGCTTGTAGAAATGTCATTTCCTCCATGTCATAGTCTTCATCAAGAGGTGGCAAGTCTATTCCTGGAATAATTGTGAGAGCTGAGATGTAGATGTCTTCACCTTCCTTGCCTTTCTGGACATATGTTTGATTTTTAGCTTTTTCATCTTTTCACTTGAAAGTAGTTTGAAGCCTTTGTCCCTTGACTATTGTAGTACACCATTAGCAGTTTGCTTTTGGAGACATACTGATGGTTTCTTGATTTGAATCTTCTTTGGCAGAGATGGTGATGTGCTAAAAATAAACAATTAAATATCGCAAGCGCACGATCATCGTTTTAATACTTGAGATATCGATCCACAGAGACTATATATTTTTCGCGTTTCCTAAATTTCTAACTTAGGCAAATTAGACCATTTAATGAGAGTTTCGATTAATCAAAAATAAGTATAGCTAAATATTGAAAGATAAATAAATGCAGTTGAAGTAAATGCACGAGGAACAAAACAATTTAACTAGATAAACTGAGAAACTGAAATTGGGTTTGTAAATTCAATGCAATAAATAATTGGAACCATGATCTACCAATGATTAGAGTAATTGCTATATAATGATTGAACTATGATGACAATAAGAATGAATAATAAAGAAAAATCAAACAAACCAAGGTAAGCATGCATGCGGACTACAACTATGTGGACTAAAACTGGAAATGGGCCACCTGATTAAGATGGGCCAAAGATTGAAATGGACTATGAAAGAGATTGGAAAACAAGGTCCAAAATAAACTTACACTAATTTAACTAAATGATGCGAATGAAAAAAAAAATAGAACCAATTAAACAAAGACTCGACAATCATCACCAGAGAAATTAAAAGTGAAAGAAAACAGGAGAGAGAGGGTTTCCTTTTGTTGAAACGTAAAACAAAACAGAGAAACAAAACTTTAAGGATTCGAATTAAACCCACTATGAACGAATAAAAATGTACCGAAAATTAAAAACTATTTTTTTTATTTTACACTTACATAATAAATATAAAAATTAGATCTGCAATTAAAATTTATGAAACCCACAATAAAATTGAGATTTAAAGGGGCTCAAATACGATTATTAACTATGAACAAGAAATTAAAATCGTTACTTTTAACCCCAAGTGGTTAGCATTTCGCTACTTTGTCCACTAAACGGATTTACGAAAATAATGAAAACAAAGATTGTATTAAAAATGAGAGAAGTGTTTACAAAAAAACAATTACAAAATGGAAGAAAATAAAGATGGAGGCTACAAAATTTAGGGTAGCTAAATTACACTGAGATGTGTTTGAAGAGAGAAGCAACAATCGGCCAAACAAAAACTAAAGCAAAAGTTTTGCAAAAAGTAAAGTAAAAGTGTGTCTAGCAAAAGTGTGATGCAAAAGGTGAAGTGAAAGTTTAGCAAAAAAAATAAAGTGTTAAAGATCCCCCCGTAAATGATGAAGTTGGTTCTATTTATAGGCCATTCTGATTATCTTGTTTGCATATGAACCCATAATGGAGGTCATATTCCAATATCATGCTGTAGTGTTGTGTGAAGATTTTGAAAAACATGCTGCTCTCTTTTCAAGATTCCCTGCATGTAGAGTCAAAGGTTTTAGGGTGTGTTTGAAATATTCCAATTTGCTCCAAACTCCTAATTCTTTTTCCTTCTTCTTTTATTCTAGTCATTTTTCTTCCTCTTTTGCCCTTCCTTACACTTTATTTCTTTATTTTGCAATTTCTTTATTTTTCACGAATTTCCTGAAATGCAACAAAATAATTTATTAAAATACGAGTTCAAGCAATAAATAGGTAATAAAAATATGCAAAAATATGCACTTATCAGATGACAAGACAGTTTCAGAAGCCATAGATTTAGATTTTGTTAAGTCATCACTAACTGTATCCACCCTAGACATTGAGCCTTGTGTTTTGGTGGTAGTATTGCTAGTGATGCTTAGGGCTTGCTATCTTTCATTCTTTCTAGAGTAAACTTGACCACCTTCCTTGACATTTTTATCATCCCCATCACCCTTGCTTTTGTCATTTCTCTTTCTTTTATCCCCATCATCCTTTCTCTTTTGAGGTCTACCCCTGCTACCACTTTGATCATGATCATCTTCATCCTTCTTTTCTCACTTGTTTCCTCCAGCAATAGGTTGGATATTTGACTGTGAATTGATAAACTTAGTCAGAATGTCCAGAGCTTCAATCTTAGATATAGATTTTCCTCTTCTTGACTGTAAGGTCCCAGCCAAATACTTTATTGTAGACATATTACTAATCTTTAGATGATAGCCGAATTTGAATGCAACAATGTCTTTATTTGATTCATATAAGATACGGTGAGGCTGAAGAATTACTTGAGGCAACTGAGGCTTCAAGCACTTTGTAAGAATCTCATTGAGAGTGAAATTGTCTGATGAGTTATTCCTCTCTATCTTCTTAATAATAGTTCCAATTTCAGAGCAAGATAGAACTTGTAAGGCTTCAATATGAATGTGATAGAGTTTCTTGGCAGTGTGAACTAGAACTTCTCTTTCATTGGTAGTGATGATGGCATGAGAATTGGTTTGAACAATTTCTCTTCTCACTACAGTGACTAGAAATATGTCTTGCACAAGAAGCATAATGTAGTCAAAATAGTGGAAGTTAGTCTTTTTCCTTAGATCCTGCAAATGACTCAAGAAGCTATGTCATTATATAGGTTTGAATTTGCAGTTTCTAGACACACCATGTGAGAGAGAACATCTTTAAATTCTGGAGGCTCAGATTGAAATGATTGTCTAGCAATGTCAGGCATTTGGAAATCATATTCTTGAGATGGAGGTGATGGAGGTTGAGCTTCTTTTTCTGATACCTTGGCCACTTCTTCTACAACCACTTGCTTCAACTCTTCTTTCTTGGTAGCTAGCTTTGGTTTCTCAGTTTGATTGGGCTTTACAGATTTTGGTTTCACGGATTGCTTCTCCCCCTTATATTTTGAATTCACAGGTTTCTCCCCCTTAGGCTTGTTCTCAGACACAGGTGCCTTTGATGGAGCCATTGGAGAAAAGACTGTGTGATGTGGAATAGTAGAGGATAAGTCTGAAGGTTGAGGGACTCCCATATGTTGCATCATGGCAGAAATCATCTGTTGTTGGTTTAAAAGTACATCTGTGGTTGTAGTAGTTTGAGCATCCAACTTGGCATTTAAAGAGGCCACAGAGTCTTTGAGCTCAGCATTGAGATTTTTGAAAGAGATCACTTATGATTCCAGGTTTTCTACTTTAGACATCAATTGTGTAGCCTTGAAACCAGATAGTGATTGCTCCTTTAGCCTTATGACCTCAGACATTTGCAAATTATGAAGGGGAACATCTGTGACTACTTTATCCCCATACTGATTTCTCCATATGACATTGATGAGGGAGTTGGTGTTAGTGAGTTTAGTAGAGAAAAGATCAACCTTTGCAATCAATTTTGTGACAACATCATGAAGCTTGGGTACACTTGAATCTAGAGAGGTGCAGGTAGCTTTGCATTCCTTGACATCTTAGAAAGTTGAGCTTAGTTGAGGGAATTCAACATTAAATCTGGTTTTGAGCTCACCAACTACCTGAGAAGTCTCCTTGCAGACATTGGCAATTTTTGACTTTACACCTTTGCCAAGATAGTGAGTGGCCTTCAAACATCCCTTATAAGCATCATTCACAGCTTCATATACCTTAGTAGCAGACAACTCTTTAGCATTTGACCCCAGGGTGGTGATATATTCCTCTCTCAAAAATTGAAGAGCTTCATCTAGAGAAACACGACCATACCCTTGCATCCAGGAATCAATGATGCCATCTCTCTCAGCTTCATCTGTAATTTTCTCTTGTTACTGCTCTACATCTTGCTTATGACAGAGCAGAATAACCTCATAGTCAACATCGGGCATATCTGAAGTGAAAAGATTCTGAGCAATCTTAGTGAACTCAGGAATCTGATCCAAAATTAAGCTTTGGAGTGCTTCAATGTCAATTATGGTGGAACAGATCCTGATCCTGAAGCACTGTCATGGTGTACAGGATTCAGCCATTCTGACATGGAGTGAGAGCCAGAACTAGGCAAGCTAGATCCCTCAGGTACAGATGCAACTTCTGTAACTGGATGGAAAGACTCTCCCGATGTTGTCTCCACAGAAGTGAGATGAATTACAACATTAGGTGACACAGGCACAGAGTCTCTAGTTAAAACTAGGGGAACCTCAGTGTTTGTGATGGTGTCATTAGGAGATGCCCCAGCATGCATTCCCTCACCATCTAAATGTGGGTCATTGGTGGTGAGCAAAGTATCTTACACTAAGTCACTTGAGTCCATTGGCTCACCAAGAGAAGAAAATTCTTGGTGATTAATACCTTGCTCCTCAATTAATTGAGTTGCAGGCTGTAAAGAAATGTCTATTGTAGATTCTTGAAGAGAAGTGTCTTTTAGAGTAGATTTTTGCAACTCCCCCTGAGAAATAGAGGGAGTTTCAATTATGATGTGCTCTCCACTCATTGTGTCAGTGCTAGCCTTATCACTCCTTTGTGCGGACTCTATACAAGAAAGTGCATTGGGGAGAATGCTTGATTCTATAGATGCACCCTGTTGAGAGGGCACATCTAATGAATTTTTTGCCCCTGATTTTACAATTCAGCCAGTTGTATGACTGAAGAGGTGGTTTTTGTTTTCTTCTTCTTTGGCTTCTGTAAGGGTAACTCTGGTTCCTCACTTCCTAAGCCTAATTCAGCATTCAGAGCTACACCTGATAATATTTTCAGTGGTTCAAAAGCTATCTCCTTTCTCTTCTTCTTACTAACATCATCCTTTTGAGAGGATGATGTAGTTGGCTCAGTGTTTGGTTGAGGAGGTAAGTTAGCAGGCCCTGGGTTATCATTTTGTTCTACTTGATTGGGCTTAGCTAACTCAGACTTTGAAGCAAATATTGGCATGTTGTGGGCCAGGTAAGACTCATATAAATTCTGCATATGAGGAGTTATTTCAAGTCTTACATCCACATCATTCCTAGCCTCCAAATTACCAAAAATGAGTTTGGTCATGGATTTAGGATAGCCTATTCTATTTTTATCTAGCCCAGGTAATTCAATCAATTTACTATCTACAAAATTAAGTGTAGATTGAATAAAACGAGGGAAGAAAATTTCAGTACCTCTCTTGGCTGAGTTCTTGCCAAGTCTACCATATAATTCCTGCAGAATTAGCTTCCCAACATCTTTCTTTTTCTCATAGGCTAAGGCATAGCCTATCTGCTGTGTAGGGGCACTAATCTGATCAAAGCTTGATTTCCTGGCTGTGAAGACTTGAAGGAGAGTAGCAAATACATAGCTCCATTCCTTTCTTAGATTCTTTCTGTTCAAGTGCCCAAGCTTGATTTCATCTGAGTACCTGATGAAATCAAAGAATTCCACCAACTGGTTGTCTGTGGCTAGTGGGTCATACACCTCCTGGTGAAGTCCTAGAGCTTTGTCATGTCTTCTATGGTAATGGTAATGGCCTTTCTTGAATTTTTCAATACACTGTGTACCCATTTGAAGCATCCACAAGGGTATTCACTTCTACGGTAGCAGTACTCCAAAACTGTTCCAGAAGATCCAGATACAGAGTTGGGTTGGCTGACAGAGCACCCTTTATGTATGACTCAGACATCCATTTCATAAAGCATTTGAAATTAGCGTTGGGTGCCTCCACACCACTAGTCATAGCAATGAAATTGGTTTGTTTAGGAATGGTAAATTTAGTGTTCAACATTATGAACAGAGAAGAGAGAAGAAAATAAGGTTGAAGAAGAAATTTAGCTTTTTGAATTTAGGGTTTTCAGAGGTTTTGAGAATTTGGGAGCTTGAGAAATCGAATGAAATGAATAGAATAGTTGTGAAATTGTATAAGTATGAAACACTTGAATTGTCGATTAGATACTTGTTTTGTATCAACAAGTCAAGCATTCGAGAAGTGTAAAACAACTATTCGATATGTCAAAGATGGCTTATTCGATAACTCAAGCAGGTAGTAACCCATAGCTGGCAGTTTATCCAATTTAAAAATAATTCTAAATTGAATAAAATATGTTTTTATGAATCAATTAAAATTTTAGACAAAAATCCAAAAATGATTGAAATTCAGCGAGAATTTAGCCTTTTCAAATAATTCGAGAACTCACGAAACACTATTCAAGAACTCAACATTAGAGAACTCAAATACCATATTCGAGAAGTCAAACATGTCTCTGTTCGATATCTCCGAACGACCTAATTCGAGAAATTAAGAGTGCTCTAAAATGCTTATTCGAGAAGTCGAACACTGACATACAATGAATCATTAGAGAAGTCTGACTTATCGAAATATTCTTTCACTCATAAAACTCAATTTTCATTATCTTTAAAAATTCATCAGAACTATTCAATGAAGAATAATCTAACAAATTACATTGTGATTTTCTTAAAGTTTCATAGAAATTTCAAGTTAATACAATATGATTTTTCAACATATCCAACAGAATTGAAATATTTATAAATCATATTTTAGCCAACACTTACTTTAAAAATATTGAGCATTTAGATAAAGTAAGTGTTTACTGCTGCAACAATTTAGTTGATATTCTCACTTAGCCAGATTCTGAAGAATTCAGCATTCCAATCTCACTAACCAACCTTGTGAAGGTGGCTTCATCCAATGGCTTAGTGAATATATCAGCTAATTGTTTATCTGTGGGAACATAATGTAACTCAATGGTTCCATTAGTTACATGTTCCCTAATAAAATGATATCTGATGTCAATGTGCTTTGTTCTAGAATGATTGACAGGATTTGCAACTATAGAGATTGCACTTGTGTTGTCACACATGATAGGAATAAATTCCAACACAAAAACATAATCTCTAAGTTGATTTCTAATCCAAAGTACTTGAGCACAGCAACTTCCAACAGCTATGTATTCAGCCTCAGCTGTGGAAGTTGACACAGATTGTTGTTTCTTTCTGTACCAAGAGACCAACCTTTGTCCAAGGAACTGGCAGCTACCTGAGGTGCTTTTCCTATCCACTCTACATTCAGCATAATCAACATCAGAATAACCAACCATATTGAACCCTGTGTCTTTAGGATACCATAAACCCAAGTTTGGAGTGCCCTTTAGATATCTAAAGATCCTTTTGATAGCAATCATATGTGATTCCTTTGGATTTGATTGAAACCTTGCACACATATATGTAGCAAACATGATGTCTAGCCTACTTGCAATGAGATAGAGTAGAGAACCAACCATGCCTCTGTAGACCGAAATATCTACTTTCTTGCCCTTAGCATCTTCATCCAATTCAATGTTAGTGGCCATGGGTGTCTTTGCAGGTGAGCTATCTTCTAGATCAAACTTCTTTAATAGGTCTTTGATGTACTTGGTTTGACTGATAAAGATACCATCCTTTCTCTGACTAACTTGCAATCCAAGAAAGAATGTCAACTCTCTCATCATGCTCATCTCATATCTGCTTTCCATGAGTTTAGAGAATCTTTCACATAGCTTCTCATTAGTAGAACCAAATATGATATCATCCACATAGATCTGAACTAGGATAATATCATTGCTATGTTTCTTGTAAAACAGTGTTTTGTCCAATGTGCCTCTAGTGAATTGATTTTCAAGGAGAAATTGTGACAGAGTGTCATACCATGCCCTTGGAGCCTGCTTAAGTCCGTATAGTGCCTTAAGCAATCTGTAGACAAATTCTGGGAAATGTGGATCCTCAAAGGTAGGTGGTTGTTGCACATATACTTTTTCTTCCAACTCTCCATTCAAAAATGCACTCTTGACATCCATTTGATAAACTTTGAAATTTAAATGTGCAGCAAATGCCAAGAAAATTCTGATGGCCTCCAGTCTGGCAACAGGGGCAAATGTCTCATCATAGTCAATGCCTTCCTGTTGATAGTAACATTTTGCAACCAACCTTGCTCTGTTCCTTACAATCACACCATCTTCATCCATCTTATTTATCAGAACCCATTTTGTTCCAACAATGATTCTGTTCTTTGGTGCAGGCACAAGTTCCCATACTTTGTTTCTTTCAAATTGATTTAGCTCCTCTTGCATAACAATAATCTAATTTGGGTCTAATAGTGTATCATCAAGTTTCTTTGGCTCAACTTGGGACAGAAAGCAACCAAAGAGACACTCAGTTTGAGTTGCTTTCCTTGTTCTCATTCTTGCATTTGGATCTCCAATAATTTGCTCTACAGTATGTGATCTATCCCATTTTCTTGAATGCTCAGGTTGATTCCTTAAGTGTGATGTTGCTTCCTCATCCAAGTTGTGATCATATTCTTTTCTTCCCCCTATAAAGGTGCTCCCATTCACAGGTGTGTCTTGGATGCTTGTATCTTCACTATTGATTGGCACAAACTCTTCTCTTGCTTCATCATTCACTGAAGTTTGTTGAACTGTAGTCTCAGCTTCAGTTTCAATCTCTTCATCAGAATCATCCATATTTCCAAATCTTAATGGATCTCTATCTTCATCATTTGCTTCTTCTAGACCAAGTAGTTTACTGTCATCAAATATCATATCTGCACTTTCCATAACCTTCTTTTGACTGATGACATAAACCTTGTATGCAGTTCTCTCCATAGAATAGCCAAGAAATATTTCTTCAAATACTTTTGCATCAAACTTTCCAACATATTCTGAATTATCCTTCAACACAAAGCATTTGCTTCCAAAAGCATGAACATGCTTAAGAGTGGGCTTCTTTCCAGTCATCAAATTGTAAGGTGTCTTTCCAGTGTTTTTGTTGATGAGTGTTCTGTTTTGAATATAGCATGCAGTGCTCACAGCCTCAACCCAAAAACATGTAGGCTTTTTTGCATCAAGTAACATTGTTCTAGCAGCCTCAAATAGAGTTCTATTCTTTCTCTCAACAACTCCATTTTGTTATGGAGTCCTTGGAGCTGAGAATTGTTGTGAAATACCATTTTCTTTGTAGAATGCTTCAAGGATGGCATTCCTGGACTTTGTTCCTTTATCATTCCTCAATACAATCATACTTGCATTTTTGGCCTTTGCTTTTTTATCAACTTTATGTGAACAATGATTACTTGTGGAGCCTCATCCTTTGATGCTAGAAATTCCACCCATGTATACCTTGTAAAGTCATCAACCATCACCAAGGCATACTTATTTCTTGCTAGTGAAATAATATTGACAGGCCCAAACAAATCCATGTGAATTAGTTGTAAGGGCTTGGTTATTGATGTCACTATCTTTGACTTGTGGCTTGACCTTTTCATCTTTCCCTTTTGACAAGCCTCACACACTCCTTCTTGAGAGAATTCAAGTGTGGGCATGCCTCTCACTAATTCTCTTTTGACTAATGAGCTAATGGCTTTAAAGTTCAAGTATGATAACTTTTTATGCCACAGCCGACAATCTTCATTTGATGCCTTTGTGTAAAAGCAACAAATTTTATCCTTGCTTGTAGAATCCATATTGGCTACAAACAGGCTTCATTTCCTCACTCCAGTTAGATAAAGTTCACCAGTCTTCTTATGAGTGATCAAACATTCATCCTTATCAAAATTCACTTTGAAACCTCTGTCAGTAAACTGACCAAGACTCGGTAGATTATGCTTGAGCCCTCTGACCAGTGCTACATCTGAGAGTCCGATGAAGATGTTTCTTCTTTGGAATTGGCCATCAAGGCATAATTGCAGAATTCTTAATCTTCTTCATCTCTGTCAGTATCATCCCAACACTTCCCTTCAGCTATGTAGGCCTTGCCTGGTGTTTGCTTCCTAAAAATGGCTTCATACTTAGCTTCAAGCTCAAGAAACTCCTTTTCCTTCTTCTTAGGCTTCTTGCATTCACTAGCAAAATGCCCTAGGTCATTGCATCTATAACATCTGAAAGATGACCTATCCACATAGCTAGTTTTGAATTTATTCTTGCTTGGATTCACATGTGCATTGCTCTTGTTAAATGAATGATTCTGAGGTCTAGGTTTGAAGGGTTACTTTCTCTTGAATCTAATATTTGGGAATTTTCTAGCCATGAAAGAATATGATGTGTTTTCCATGGCATCCAGCTCCTCAAGAGTGTAAAACTCATCTTCTTCCTGTTCCTCAACAACAGTCTCAGGCAGCTCCAGTTCAAGTTCTTCATCCACTATCTCTTCAATTCTCAGTTGGCTTGTAGAGGCTTCAAGGTCCTGAATAGATTTTTTTACAATCAAGGCACATGATGTGTTGACCATCTTGCCTTGATTAGATTGAATAGCCCTTTTCTTCAACAGCTCAAGCTCATCAGTCTTTAACACACCATAAAGTACATCATATATCACTTTGTTCAAATCTCTTTCTCTGAGAGAGATGACCCTTTGCTCTAAGTGGTTGGGTGAAGAGAGTAGGAACTTCATATTTAGCTCCTTGGTGCTGTAAACTTTTCCATTCATTTGTAGCTCAGTCACCAGCCTGTGAAATCTCTCAAACATCTCAGTAATGCTTTCTTTGGGCTGTGCCATGAAAGCCTCATATTGTGTGACCAGTATTTATTTCCTGTTCTCTCTGACTTCCTCTGCCCCTTCACACAGAATCTCAATATGATCCTACATCTCTTTTGCAGATGTACAAGAAGCTATGTTAGCAAACATTGACAGCTCCATGGAATCTATGATTAACAGCATGAGGTGGCTATCAAGGGCAACCTTCTCCTTCTCTGTATCTGTCCATTTGGATGGTTTCTTGGCAACATAGGATGTTGGAATGGTTGTGGTTCCAACAGTCTTCTCAGCAATCTCCTGTTGTGGAACAAATGGACAATCTTGAGAATCTCAGGATATAGAGGGTTAACAGCTTTGATGAACAACATCATCTTGATTTTCCAGAGGTTGTAGTTGTCTTTATAACTTAGGGACCTTCACCGTTCATGTTGTCTTTGGTGTATTCATGATCTTTTTCTGTTTTGATTAACCTCCTGCTTTGATACCACTTGTTGAGTATGAAATACACACAAGAAAAATATAGAGGGGGGTGAATGTATTTTTCAAACTTTTCTTCGAATTATTTTTAAGAACAATATGTTATAAAGGTTTGAATCTGTTTGATGTTTGTGTAGGTAAGTGTGTGTTTATGTTTCACAAAATATAGGAGTGTGGAATTAAGAACACAAGAACACATTCACTCACTTTAATGTAACGTTGTATTAGATAAAGGTTTTTGCTGCAATATGTGAATATAAATGTTAGTATTCTCAGCTTCATTTTTCTTAGAGAAATGTTATCTAAGATAATGAGAAACTTGTTACTGTTAGAGAAGTGAGGTTGTACACTTATAGAACATGTGTACAACCTACTTACTACAAATGTAGTGACAGACAAAACTACTTTCTAATTTGTTTATCCCTTTTCGAGTAAACATCCAAGCAACATGTAATTTGACTTTTCTTTAACCTGCTCAGATCCACTTCTTTAGCAGCTTGTCTCCTGTAACAACTCTCTAAGCTTCTTGTAGACTTTCCATAAACACTTTACAGTACTGTGGTCCTGAAAGTTCTTTGGGTTGTTGGAGATATCTGACTTGTACTACTCTAGTATTTTGTCTCCAAAAACTCATTTGAGAAATGGTTAAGTAATTGATTCGAGAACTAGAATTGCCTTAATCGATAACTCTGAGTTCTCGAATACTGTATTCTTGATATATCGAATCACTTCTCAAATTAGTCTTTTCTTCAGGAATCCTTGACTTATCGAATAGATCTTTAACTTATGGAATCCTTGAGATGTCGAATAGCTTCATGAGTCCTTGAGATATCGAATGTAACTTTGACTTGTTGACTCTTTAAGAACTTGAATGATGCTTTGACTAGTTGACATCTTTAGTTCTCGAATAGAGTGTTATAAATTTCGAATCCTTGAGTTATCGAATGAGGCTTTGACTTGTTGACTCCTTGAGATATCAAACAATGTCTTTTGAGATATCGAATCCATGACTTCTCGAAATCTTAACTTTTCGAATAGACCAAAACACTTCTCGAATTAGTACTTAGGAAAATCTTCAATCTTCAAAATCCAACTGTGTTTATTTCTACAGCCTTGTTCCTCAAGCTTGAGGCATGATCTCTGGATCTTCTTTCAAACATTATTTCATGACTTAATTTATACAGTTACACAGCTAGAATTTTGATGCCTATTACAAGTACTAAATACAGGTAAAAACTCTACAACTTGAGGGTTCCCCAGTTAAGGGGTCATGTAGGTAATGCAAAGCATTACAAACAATTAGGCTTGTTATTAGATGTATACAGACATGCCTCTGTGACTAACATGCTATAATACCAAGTCGCTTATGTTTAAAAAAGGTGCACTTCAAAAAAAAATATTTTTGGTACACATTTTTTTTAGAGTAAAAAAATTAAAAATATATTGAAGGTAGTATTTTTCGTAAGTTCGTTCACAGGGAAGGCCTATCAATATTGATTTCAAGTATATTATCTCTTACAATCTAGAAGTATGGAAAATGGGGATTTTGAGTTTGGTTGAGGTGTTTTATCAAACACCTTGCCTACAAGAAATAAAATGCTATAGAACTACAACTAAGTTAATGTCCATCATCCAGTTTTACCAACACAACAACACAATGAATGAATAAGCAAGATATAGAGATATTTGACCCAAGGATAATAGAAACTCAAGCACTTCAACCCAACAACAAGCAAAATATATCCAACTCTACCTAACCAAGATAATTGGTGAAGCACACAATCACTTATTTCTCTTCTATTATAAACACTAATTTAGTGAAGCACATAAATTAGCTCTCTTGACACTAGCAACCAATAATGAAGCACTATCAATTTAACCAAGTCAAGGAATTAAACAAAGAGAGGCTAGGACAAACCCAAGGATGAGAAGCTCAACCTAGGTATTTGCACTTGAATCTTGTGGATTAGGTACACTAAATCTTGTGCTACTATAATGAATGAACTAACGATTACGTATTAGAACAAACAATTACAATTGAAATTACAAGAAGAGCAAGATGAAGCAACTTACAAATCTCCAAGCAAAATCATAAACAATACATCATAAGTATTCAAGATAGAGTGAAATAGATCTTACTTAAATTAAAATGGGTTTAGTACATGAATTCCTCCTTGAGCCAAATAAATGGAGTTAGTTACTCATAATCAATGCTAGATTACAAGTAATTAATGTCTCCTCTCTAATTCCTACTAACCCTAATTGTGTTCTTGAAGAGGCAAAGATGAGAGGAAAATAAGATGTGAAGATAAGATGTTATAAGATGTAGGGTTTGGCTTTTTTTAATACACAGCAGATTTTTGCACGGCCGTGCAACTACCCGTGCAAAAATCTGCAAGCTCTGAAACTTCTTGCACGGCCTGACGCACGGCCGTGCAACTACCCGTTCGAACCAAACTCTTCAAATTAATGCACTTTGAACCTTTGGTATAGCAAACTTGAATCTTCTAACCTTCCTCTTGATAAATCCTTGCTTTCAATTCCAAAATAAGCCAACATTTCAACAATTAAGCAAGTGGCATTACAAATGGAAACAAAGCAAATATAAGTAAAATGCTCATGAAACTAAAATAAAATCAGGATAAAGAAATACAAAATCATGTATAAAATACACGTTATCAAATATTCCCCCACTTGAACTTTGCTAGTCCCGATCAAACTGAATATAACATAACCATATACTCCTAACTAGTACCACTTTCGTAGGTGATCACGGTTGCATTTGGCATATGCAACAAGCCCTTGGAACCCCTAGGTAGCCCTAGTGGACGAGTGATGTCTCGTGAGGGTTTATAGATGATGTACCCACAAAATCACAAAAGCCACTAACAAATAAGAAACTAACAATACCTATTAATTAAACTAACTACTACATTCACATGTCCGAATCGTCTACTTGTAACTAATCAAACATATAGAGCTATTCACCTTGTCATCCACTAAAACGAGCTAACAACCAATTCAAGAATCAAGATAACACACCTTGTGCATGATGTAACCAAGACATTAAAGATAGAATGAATGCACTTCAATCGTGAACACAAGACAAGATGATCACAAAGCATACATGGCTTCGCATTAAGAAGATGAAATTGTATGGTGAAAAATCTCACATCTCTCAATTATGCATCACACAAGTATGGGCTAGAGATTTCACTCAACTCCAAGTCTAAATGCATGCGCTCTACTTAACCTTGGATGTCCACCTAAATTCCGGATTTCACCAAAAGTAAGGAATTCATAAAATGGTTGTAATGAGGCTAGGGTGAAGGTGTGAAAATTTAAATGCAAGGAAGGTGTAAAAGTTTCGCTAGTTGAGTCAAAATGACGCTTGCTCGCTTCATCCACCAAATTCTAAACTAAAGAATATCTTCACTCATTTACAATTATAAAACACAACCACATTTACCAAGAAAATTGAATCAAAATAATGTACAAAGATTTATTGATTTTTTTTTCTATTTCTCTTTTTTTTTCTGTTTTTCTTCTCTTTTTTTTTTACATCCCCTTTATTATTATTTTTTTAGCAAAGGGAATGCATAACATAAATATTACAATGAACCTTGAACCACATCTAGATATACACATCGAACTAGTTCCCACTTACAATAAATAGAATTCTTCCTCTTCACAACTTTTCCAAATTCACATGCTCATCAATCAATTCTTTCCAAGACTTAACTAGCTCAACTAGGTCGAGAGTGAAGTATTTGGCTATGACTCATGTATAAAAGGGGAGAGTGACGAAGAAAAATATGGATATAAGCTTCAAAGGGGGTAACTAGGGATTATTTTCATGGTTCACAAGCTAAAAGGCCAAAAAAAAAGTTATCCTAAATAGAATTTCCTTATTATGGTGCATCCATGAATGAAGGTTTAATGCAAGCCCTAGAGCAAAAACACACATAAAGAGGGAGAAACACACAAACCAAAGAATCATCGTTCAAGATCTCACAAGGTTTAAGTTTTAATAACATCTTCTCGATTTGACTCCATGCATGCTAAGAGATAATCGTCATGTCCACAATTTAATTACAAACAATCTAGACTTTTCATGTCATTTAAGTGTGAGTGTGTGCAAAAAGGTGCATCAAACTTATAGATTCACATCAAATTGATAATGCTAGACACGTAATAGGAGAAAACAAAGCTACAAGCTCACAATGTCATAAATTTTACAAATAAGTAAACACACTCATGACTAAACTTATTTTCCAAATGCAAACAAAACAGACAACAAAACGGACATCAAAATGAACAATCCTTCCCCCACTTAAAACATGGCATGTCCTCATGCATGACAAATAAAATTGAAGTAGAGATAGGAGTGAAAAATAACTTCCCTGAAAATAAACATCAAGAACCGGGAGCACCACTCATATTTGTCAAAATCTGACTCCAAAATTTGCACGCCAAGAATTGAACAAATCCACGCACCACAAATAACCTGACAAAATTAACCGACACCCTTCAAAGCCACTAGAATAAACTAATTAAGGATATATACATAACTAGTTTTTTTTATTTTTTTTTAGGAATTAAAATAGATGAAAATGGAATTCTCACTCACTAATATTTAGATCAATCCTCAAACCTACAATATGCATAACACCTTACATAAATGCAAGCGAGGAACAAAATCTAATACACGCATAAAAATATATAAATACATTCGAACCTTGGGTTGCCTCCCAAAAAGCGCCTTGTTTATTGTCGTTGGCTCGACTTATTTATACAAGTACCAAAACTAATGAGGTGAAAAAGCAAATAAATGCACATACCTACGAATCAATAATAAAAATAAGGCGTGCAAATATACCTTCGATCCATAAAAATATAAAAATATTTTTATGATCTTCACATCTTCGGGAGACTTTGAAAAGGCAAAATAGTTAGAAAAATCGTCAGAATAATCATTATAACTATGACTCAAAAATTGTTCCCAAATTGGATCCTTATATACCCAAGCAAAAATTTCAACCTCATCAATCTTAAGCTCAAATTCCTTCTCAATTTTAATTGGACAATCATCAATTTTTATCTCATCTACCAATTCATTAAGCACAAAAGTATTTCCTATGTTTGGTAGATCCTCAACTACATCCAATTCATCATTGTCAAGCTTAGGGCAATCGTCAAATAAACAAGCAAATTCATCATGCACAACATTTTCATCAATTACAAAACAAGAATCGTGATTAGTAGGAGAATTGACCTCCTCTAATCGACTCACGGTTTCGGCTAGTTGACTCATTTGCTTTTCCAAGTTGGATATGGTTTGAGAAGTGGTGTTTTGAAATTGGAGGTTGTTTGCCGCCATTTGCTTCATCATTTCTTCAAGTGATGACAATGTAGATGAAGAAGACCCTTGATGGTCTTGGGAATTATATTGCGGATCATAGCATCGATTTTCAAAAGCAAGTTGGAGGTTGTTTGCCGCCATTTGGTTTATCATCTCCTCTAATAATGATAAGGAAGATGAAGAAGACCCTTGATGGTCTTGGGAATTATATTGCGGATCATAACATTGATTTTCACAAGCATATGAATAATCGATGCTAGGAGGGTAAGGAGCATAGCATGAGTTCGTAGAATATAAAGATTTCACCTGATACGCATTAAAATTCTGAAAAGAATTAAAATTTTGATATCGTTCTTGATCATAGGTGAAATCTTGAGCGTTATTCCAACCAAAATAGTTATCCATCGTCTCCTGAAAGAGTTAGTTCATGTCTATATCCAATAAACATGAAGACACACCAATAAAAACAACAAAGAAAGAAAAAATTATATACAAAGATAAAATCTAAAATATAAGAAACAATTAACTCAAAATTAATATTGTTGCCTTCCCCGGCAGCGGCGCCAATTTGAAGGTAGTATTTTTCGTAAGTTCGTTCACAGGGAAGGTCTATCAATATTGATTTCAAGTATATTATCTCTTACAATCTAGAAGTGTGGAAAATGGGGATTTTGAGTTTGATTGAGGTGTTTTATCAAACACCTTGCCTACAAGAAATAAAATGCTATAGAACTACAACTAAGTTAATGTCCATCATCAAATTTTACCAACACAACAACACAATGAATGAATAAGCAAGATATAGAGATATTTGACCCAAGGATAATAGAAACTCAAGCACTTCAACCCAACAACAAGCAAAATATATCCAACTCAACCTAACCAAGATAATTGGTGAAGCACACAATCATTTATTTCTCTTCTATTATAAACACTAATTTAGTGAAGCACATAAATTAGCTCTCTTGACACTAGCAACCAATAATGAAGCACTATCAATTTAACCAAGTCAAGGAATTAAACAAAGAGAGGCTAGGACAAACCCAAGGATGAGAAGCTCAACCTAGGTATTTGCACTTGAATCTTGTGGATTAGGTACACTAAATCTTGTGCTACTATAATGAATGAACTAACGATTACGTATTAGAACAAACAATTAGCAATTGAAATTACAAGAAGAGCAAGATGAAGCAACTTACAAATCTCCAAGCAAAATCATAAACAATACATCACAAGTATTCAAGATAGAGTGAAATAGATCTTACTTAAATTAAAATGGGTTTAGTACATGAATTCCTCCTTGAGCCAAATAAATGGAGTTAGTTACTCTTAATCAATGCTAGATTACAAGTAATTAATGTCTCCTCTCTAATTCCTACTGACCCTAATTGTGTTCTTGAAGAGGCAAAGATGAGAGGAAAATAAGATGTGAAGATAAGATGTTATAAGATGTAGGGTTTGGCTGTTTTTAATACACAGCAGATTTTTGCACGGCCGTGCAACTGCCCGTGCAAAAATCTGCAAGCTCTGAAACTTCTTGCACGGCCTGACGCACGGCCGTGCAACTGCCCGTTCGAACCAAACTCTTCAAATTAATGCACTTTGAACCTTTGGTATAGCAAACTAGAATCTTCTAACCTTCCTCTTGATAAATCCTTGCTTTCAATTCCATAATAAGCCAACATTTCAACAATTAAGCAAGTGGCATTACAAATGGAAACAAAGCAAATATAAGTAAAATGCTCATGAAACTAAAATAAAATCAGGATAAAGAAATACAAAATCGTGTATAAAATACACGTTATCATATATACGAGCACAAATAAAGATAGGGAAATTCTCTTTGGCACCTTTCTACAATTGGATTTTCCAAATGGTGTCATTTCATGTTTTGGTCTTACAAGTAGTAGTATAGTACCCCTAAAGTATGTGATCACATTTGTCATAACCTTCCGTTAGTGAAAACGTTAATGAAACATTAAGTCACTAATTGTTTTTTTGATAATTCTTAATGGTGCCATTCTACAATTGGATTTTTCAAAATGGTGGAATTTTGAAATAAAATGCCACCATTTTGAAATGTCACTAGTGTTTTTTTAATGAAAAAAAATACTTACTTTAGGGGAACCACTAAAGTAAGGGTATGACTTACTTTAGTGGAAACTCTTACTTTAGTGATTTAACGTTTCTTTAACATTTTCATTAACGGAAGGGTATAACAAGTTTAATCACTTAATTTAGGGGAAGCACTGATAAGACCAAAACACGAAATGACACCATTTAGAAAAGGCAATTGTAGAAGGGCACCAATGAGAATTTTTCATAAAGATATTGGGGACACATTTTTCGAAAAAGCGCAAAAAATAGTTATAAATAAAAAGAGTATCGAAAATTAAATTGTTTATATTTGATTTAAATTTAATGTTGGGAAAACTTAAATTTACTTCGAGCATATGCTGTTCATACATTCTCCTTTCTAGCAGTGACATGTGGTATTTTTTTCTAGCAGTGACACGAGGTACGTTTTTCTAGTAGTGACACGAGGTAGACTTTTCAGTACAATCCTCTTGCACTCCTAACTGCATAACCCTCTTTGTATCGGACTATTTAAAGTTCTTGATTATGAGGATGAAAGACACTATTAGTAGAATTTCAAGATGTAGTTTGAGTACAGTTTAAGTAGTCTAAAGACTATGATTCAAGAAAAGGCTTTAATAGATCCAACATATTTGGCATTGAAACATGCGGTTGGAATGAATAGATACTTTATTTTAATCTCAACTTAAGGTTCGATTGAAAGGGATTTTACAAATCTAGTTGTTCATTTTAAGAAATCAAAGATTATGATACAAACTTTGGCCGATCGATATGTTCGGCTCATAGACCGGAGGTGGAGTTTGAGGCAATGTCACTTTCAAGTCCTAAATGTTTATTTTAACAATTTGGCAATAAAAAAACATAATTTAATTTTCGGTGTAAAGTCGAAATATTAGATAAATAAATGGACACATGTATAAAATTGCCAAATGTGAATGCTCCCTGCCTCCCTCCGTCTACCAATATTAGGTTCTTTTAGGAGATTTTTTTTATTGCAATACATGTCAATTTTCAACTTTCAATGCAAGTACAAATTATCCATTTTGAAAATTGTTTAACAATTAATAAGAATTGATCTAAAATAGTTTGTAATTTTATGAAATCAATAATTTATAATGGATATAAGTGAAAATTTATTATCAAATAATATTTTTTTTAATAAGCCCGACTTCCCCGTCTAGTTACTGAAGAAAAACATAAAAATTTGAAAAAAAAATTATGGGATAGAAGGAGTATCGTAGAATGATTTTTGACCAAAACACACAATGCAAATGTAATAGCTTTGTTATAGATCATAATAGGAGTAGATGAACAAAACAGAGAGCAACTATCATATCTATATATTATATATATAATAAAGCAATTAGAGGGTTTATGAGTCAATTTATTCAATGTAAAATGATAATTATATCCATATGTAAAATGACATTTTTAACCCAAATTTTAATTATTTTAGTCGCACAAAAACTGGATGCTGATAGGCGATTCTACGACGAATTTCAACGATCGCGGTGTTAGCGACGGCCATTAGCGACGAGTCGGTCGCTAATCCTAGTAAGCTTTAATCTGCCACCACCACACGTGGCAGCGACGAAGTCAGCTACAGAATTTGGTCACTAATATTAGCGACAAGCTTTAGCTACCATTTGTTGTTATTACTGTTAGCGACCATTGTCAGCTACTGAAGTCTTTCCCTATTGTTAGCGACCATTATTAGCTACAGAAGTATGTCGCTATTGTTAGCGACTAATGTTAGCTACTAATGTCAGCTACCGCACTCTATCGAGACAGAGTCATTACTTTCGCACTTTAAGTTTTGGAATTTGTCAAAATAAAAGTGAAATTAAATTAGATTTAGGATTACACTTAGAATCCTCCCCCGGGGACGACACTATTCGGGAATCAAGTCAAACTGGTCAAACCAAGCCAAAAATGTTTTCCGACATATGTTCGACATTAACTTAGGATGAGAATATCATAGTAATGGTATTTTATACTCTAGGTTATTTATGTCAAAAGATTTAGGCATTCGGCTAAAGGCACAAATATCGAGAATTTTAAACACCGCTATTACGAGTCAAACTGCTCGATTTATTTAAAAGAGTGTTGTTCTTAAAATGTTTTACTCTCAAATATTCTTGATATATTCATGCCTTACCAAAAGCCATGCCAAAAGACCAAAAACAGATTTTATTCTGAAATACTCAAAAATCCTTATTTATCCGGATAAAATCATTTTTAATTCAAGCTTATATATTCCTTGGACCTCATAATCATTATTTTACATGGAATATTATGTTTGAATATTTATCAAGTCAAAACTTTTGTCTAAGTCGTCGGTAAAGACAAATGAATTTTTCGGTCACTCCGGAAGGGCGTTTTGACATTCGAAAAATTCGTAAAAATACTTCCACACATCTTTTTGACTTGAAACTTTTAATGTGTCCTTAGTTTCCCTATAGGACATTGTAGAATTAATTTCGTAAATTTTGGATGACTTTTTTCCAGGACCCCTTAAATCGATACGTAATTGATTTAATGGTCACTTAAAAGTCATAGAAGGTTAACTCATTTCAAGGTGAAATTTTGACCATAATCCTCTGGGCACATTTCTAGGGAATTCCCAAAATTTCATAATTTTTGAATGATTTTTCGATTTATCGCGGTTAAACCCATTTCGCCTCGTCGGCAAGCGCATTTTACGTTTTTATCGATTCGTTAATTAATAAAAATGTGTGGGCACTCTTTCCTAGGCATTTTTGAATTGTTATACAGCTGATATGACTTTGGGAAGATTCCTCCCACTTGCCTTTAACCCATGTGCTAATACCATTTAAAAATAAAGCTAAAAATCCTTATTTTTTGCTATAAAAAGCCCCCTTCACCCCCCCCCATTTCATTAAGCCCCCTAGAGCCAAGTATATGCTGGTGAAATAATCTTAGAAACACTCTCTTTCCAGTAGCCAAAGTTGCAAAAATGTTTCTTTGCTTCAAGCCTAAAATATTTCAAGATCTATCTTCATTTTAGCTTGATTTTCTTCACCATTCTTACTCCTAAACACACACCTTTGGTCACCAATCTTTTTGTGGTCTTTGGACCTTGTTTTTATAGTTTATAAGTGACCTTTTGAGCCTCCAAAAGTTTGACCTTAAAGCCATATTCCGGCCATTTTTCGGCAACTTTTCCGGTGACTCATTTTTATGTGTTTAAGCTTCGTTAGTAGTTTTTTCTCTTGTTTTCTCTCTAGATCTCAAGGGTTACAAGTTGGTTTTTATATTTCCTCACTCTCCTATATATAATTCGAGTATATATAGTAGAAGTGGTGGTGGGTGGCTTGAACATTTAGTGTTTATTGCTTGTTTGGTTTAGATCTACACTTATAAACACTAATATTCAACATTCTTACATTTTGTCACCAATGTACACTTGTTCTTGAAGTATATTCGTGTAGTGTATATTTGACATCATGTAAGGTGTGTTCTTGAGGTTGAAGTTGAGAATCACCTCATTTAAGTCCTTTAATCCAAGCTGAGTATTTGGATTAAAAGGGCTAGTTAACTATCTTTTGATTTAAGAACAAAAAGGTTACATCTTGTTTTTACCTTAAGTGGTTTAAATTTGATATTTAAAAATCGAAAGATAAGTTGGTTGTTAGTCTTGTGTAACCAAGTCTTTTGCTCCTTTTATGGTTTATTTTAAACAAGGACATAAAAATCAAGACTATACAAGCTAGCTCTTTAAAACAAGTTAGTATTTATTGTTGGCCTTTCCTTGTTCTTTATACCATTCGGCCATAACAACTATTTTTAGTCTTCTTGTTCAAGTTGGTTACTCACTTGTCTTATCTTTATATCTTGAACAAGGATTTAAACAAGACTACTTGAACTTGTTTTAAGACTTTGAAAAATCCGGCCTTCCACTTTCTTTACCATTCGGCCGAAGTGCTTTTAGCACTTGTGACTTGTGCTTGCTTGCTTGTTTATATTCTTGCTTATGTGAGTGTGTAATAATTTAACGCATAATAGCGGCCCTCGTTTTATCCTATAGATAAGCGAGCTACTTTTACGCACGTGTGAGTTGTGTTTTAATTGTTTGTGTGTTGTGTGTAAGTGTGTATACCGCTTGTGTGACAAGTCCATTATTGCGACTTATCCCTTGTCGTTATATATTTAATTTAACGCATAATAGCATCCCCGTGACTAGTACCGTAACATACTAGCTTGCACGGATTTATCTTTTATAAATTGGTTTATTGTTGTTGGACCTGTATTCTAATCTTTGCAGTGAGGTGAAGTGAAGTGAGGTGACTCTTGTTCTAAGACCCAAGTCTTAGGTGTACTAACGGGGAGTTAGTAGCCTTTGCATTGTGAAGAAAAGGAAAGACCCAAGACCTAAGACCTAAGATCCAAGACCGGCAAAGTTATAGAAGTACCAAGTCTACAAAGGGATACTATAAAGTCTTTGAGGAGGTGACGGGGAGTTACGCTCCAAGACAAGTTTTGTAGTTTGTATTTTGCTATTTTATTTTGAGGAGGATACGTGTGTGTATCACTCCAAGATAAATAGATAGTGGTCTAAGGAGTTGTAAAGGCTTCTCCACCTACTATAAAGGAGTATCTTTGTAGTAGTGAAAATCTCGATTCCGGGCAGGAGCTCGGGGACTGGAGTAGGGGTGTTTGAATCCATTAGGGGTTGCGGGCATCGCGAACCAGGATAAAATCGATCGTGTGCTACTCTCTTTTCTTTCGCTCTTTATTTTCCGTACTTTATTTACTTGTCAACAAGTAACGAAGTTTAAAAAGGCAAAAGAATTTTCAAAAAGCCAAGCTCTAAATTTAAAAAGGTGATAACCTATTCAACCCCCCCTTCTAGCTTATCTTACCGACATACGGGACCTATCATATCGCTAGTTTCAGCGACCAAAACTGCTACGAGTTATTCGGATTATTTTCAGCCCTTGATCTCAATTCCTACTAATCTCAGTCATTCAATCAGATCATATTTAATCAACAGTATCATTTTTTTCAAGTCGTACGGCCTCTCTTGTCTCTCGCTCGTCGCTCAAATTCTCTCAACCTCTTTCAACTGTAAATGGCAATTTCTAAATTCCGTTCATATTCGACATTGTCTTTTAAAATGGACCACATATTCGTGATCCTCTCATCAAAATACACCTCTCTATAATCTCAGTTTTCAGTTTATGATCTCTGATTTGATAGACTCGTAAACCCTAGAATCGCCTTTCGACTTCCTCTCATGAATTGATAGTTTTTCTATCAGTTCTTGCTTGATTCGTGTTGATTATGATGTCTTGAGCATTATATCTTGAAAGCCCCTTGATTGGTTTCGATTTTCTTGAAACCCTAGCTTTCAGTTTTTGATTTATTGACTGAGTGTTGTGACTATTTTGACACTTTTGTTTAGTGTTTCAGGCTTACTACGATATTTCATGATGATTTCATGGAGTTTGGAGGTCAACTAGGTGTTAACTCAGTTAGTCAGGCGATTCAGTTAAACGATTCTTGGTTCGGTATTTTGATATAGTTGTTTTTATTGATGTATTGAGTATTTTATATGGAATACTTGCCATGTGAATCACCACCATGGCTAAGGTGCACAATCTCTGATCTTGTCACCATTATATCATATTTATGAGTTGAGATTATATGTTCTTGATATTACTTTTGAGCCTGTTATGATGAGTTGAGCCATATTAAGTCGAGTTAGTTGATAATTTACTCTGCTGTTTGTATTTGCTGATTCAATATGGATTATTGATAAGTCTTGTTTACTTACTTGAATATCTGCATTTTGGTGTATTGTTGAGTCTTGATGTAATCTCTATTTCTAGCCTCTGTGTAAATTAGAGAGCTCTTGTGCTAAGTTTACTTACTCTGTTCTGTGTACAATGGTATATGTCATTGGTTCTAAGACAGGTTGTAAGTCTCTGTAAATTTGTTTGAGTCTGCATTGCCATGCTAGTCTTGTGTATTCTCTAACTCCTTTATGAGTTTGAGAGATGTTTGGCTGCTATGATTGTCTCAGTCTTATCTGTGTATATGGATATCAAATTGTTACTTAGATATTTTGTGTGATGACCTTCTAAAACTTTGGAATTTTAAATTCTTGAGTTTATCTCTGTGCATAGTAACTTATCCTTTTAAGTGTTACACACTTAGTTCATTGCTGTATTATATGGTCACATTGATATGTGTTACTTTATTTTCAATTGTGCTTCTAGAAGTCCAATTCATTTGCTCAAATCTTTAATGTGATATATATATATGTATATATATATATATACATTGCTTGTATAATCTGTGCAACAACATGCTTGAGATTTGGATTGATTTTAATTGTACAACTTTATGGTGATGATATGACCTTCTTTGCTTAAGTTAATATTTGTTTTGCACAAGTATTTTCTCTTTGCTGCATGCTTCAACTTTGCATTAAATGTGAAAACTGTTTTAGGAAATGGTTTTATTTTTACCACCTTATCTGTGCTGGTATCTGGTATTTGTCCTTATTGTTAGTTGTGATCTGCAGCTTTACAATATGACAGATTGATTTTATACCTGTCCTTTCCTGAAATTCTATGTACTTTATGTGTACTGTGCAGTCCTTTTTCTGATAATTCTGTACTATTTCAGTACTAGGTTGTACTATTCACTACTATTCACTGTTAGATATCTGTGCTTGCCTGTGTATTTAAGAGTGTGTTCACTGCAGTGTTTAATTCATTCTTGTTGTGTTCATTTACTTCTCTTGCTATAAATATACACACTTACACAGCATGTCTCACACACCAGTTGACACCACTCTTAACTTGTTTTCACCTCCTTCACATTCTGATAACCCTATAAACAAGAAACACAAAAAGCCCAAACACAATTCCCCAATGTTTATCTCTAGTGATGCCCAAAATAAGTTTTTTAGAAGTAAGTTGCAACCTGGTAAGATTGTTCAACTAGCTAGAGAGTCTAAACTTTATGGTCTGTTTGTTCATGCTAAGTGGAACCCTTTGTTAGTCAGTCCCACTAAGATAGTTCTACCAAACTTAGTGGCAGAGTTTTTCTGCAACATGGGGGTAGGGAGTGGAGTTGGTGGGGTGTCCTACCTGACCTCTGTGATTAATGGGAAGCCCATTCTCCTTGATCATGTATTGTTGGGAAAGATACTTAAGCTAGATCCTAAAGTTTTGTCTTTGAGTCCAGTTGATGTGACTAAGACTTACACTTTTAATCCTGATGAACTAAGGTTGTTCATCTCTGTATTCTGTGGAGTTGAAGTCCCTTCTAATGTCTTTAACACTGATAGGGGTATTGACTATGAGCATTTCACTCCTTTCTACCAAACCCTAACTGAAATCATTAGGGTGAATATCTTTCCTTCTCAAACTGCTGGCAAACTTATGAGTTTTGTGGAAATGAAAATCATGTATAAGTTGGCTTGCAAGAAAATTGATTTTAACTTGCCCTATATGATAATCACCAAAATGATCTCTGCTGCTAGATTGGGGTACTTGCCTTATGGTCTCTTACTCACTCAAGTGTTTGAGCACTTCTCTTTTGACATAAACTTTCCTCCTTACTTTTCTATGTCACACACCATCTCTGATAGAATTCATAGAACTGCCTTGCCCTTACCTGAACTAAATGCTATGCCTGCTGCTTTGAATGTTCAATTTGGTACTTTACCTTCTGTGTCTCTTGCCATACCTGATGTGACTGTTGCTATACCTGTTGTTTCTACTATACCTGCTCATGTGGATCTTGATCCTGTTATGCCTACTGTAATGCCTGCTGTCTCTACTGTAAATGTGTTACTTGTTTCTACTGAGTCTGTTGCTGGACCCTCTGTGCTTCCCTCTGCTATCCCTGTTTCCAACATCTCTCATGCTCAGTTATCTGCTTATTTCTCTGTACTTCTGAAAAGAGAGTTACTTTTACGCACATGTGAGTTGTGTTTTAATTGATTGTGTGTTGTGTGCAAGTATGTGTACCGCTTGTGTGACAAGTCCATTATTGTGACTTATCCCTTGCCATTATATATTTAATTTAACGCATAATAGCGTCCCCGTGACTAGTACCGTAACATACTAGCTTGCACGGATTTATCTCTTATAAATTGGTTTGTTCTTGTTGGACTTGTATTCTAATCTTTGCAGTGAGGTGAAGTGAGGTGACTCTTGTTCTAAGACCCAAGTCTTAGGTGTACTAACGGGGAGTTAGTAGCCTTTGCACTGTGAAGAAAAGGGAAGACCCAAGACCTAAGATCCAAGACCGACAAAGTTATAGAAGTACCAAGCCTACAAAGGGATACTACAAAGTCTTTAAGGAGGTGACGGGGAGTTACGCTCCAATACAAGTTTTGTAGTTTGTATTTTGCTATTTTATTTTGAGGAGGATACGTGTGTGTCGCTCCAAGATAAATAGATAGTGGTCTAAGGAGTTGTAAAGGCTTCTCCGCATACTATAAAGGAGTATCTTTGTAGTAGTGAAAATCTCGAGTCCGGGGAGGAGCTCGAGGACTGAGTAGGGGTGTTCGAATCCATTAGGGGTTGCGGGCATCGCGAACCAGGATACAATCGACCGTGTGCTTCTCTCTTTTCTTTCGCTCTTTATTTTCCGCATTTTATTTACTTGTCAACAAGTAACGAAGTTTAAAAAGGCGAAAGAATTTTCAAAAAGCCAAGCTCTAAATTTTAAAAAGGTGATAAGCTATTCAACCCCCCCTTCTAGCTTATCTTTCCCACATACGGGACCTATCATATCGCTAGTTTCAACGACCAAAACTGCTACGAATTTTCGTAGCCAATTTTTGCAGAGCATCAGCTACCGCATGTGATCGTAGATACATTATTTCTAGTATACAATATTTTGCCAATTCTTGTCAATTTCCAAAAAAATTACACCTATTACAAATTGAACAAAACACATGATTACATATTAAACAAATCAAACACATACACACATATAAATTGAACATCTAAAACATAATATATTACATATAATTCACACATAGTTTACTTATACAAACACATGATAACATGTATGATTAAATGTATGAGATATACCTAGGTTCGTAGAGATGAAAGGAGACGGAACACAACTCTCAGTTATGTAAGCCGTGGTAAGGAAGCCGTGAGCTGGTCATGTCTTCTCCTTCTCAAGACCTGAGCGGTTTCGATTGTGGTGTTTGGGAATTGGGGTTGAACTGTGGTTTGTTGGTTGTATAATTTTGTTTTGTTTTCATGTAATTTTTTTCTATTGAACTGTGGTTTTTTTTTTTTTTTGTATAATTTTGTTTGAGAAAATGTTTATGAATAATAGTAACCGGTATTTTCTGTCAAAGAGAAAAAATAGTAACCTGTATTTGTGATCATAAAAATCGAAAATTGTAATCTATTTTTATTTTGTTGGTTATACACAACATTCTAAATAAAAATAAGATAATTTATAGCAACTAATCGAATTTTTAAAACTGAATCTTTCAATTTTTTTATAAAATTTAATCGGGCACTAAAATGTACGAGGGATTTTTGAAAAATTGGATGCTTTTAGAACTTTTTTTTATTTGGTACTTCTAAAAAATACATATATATATATATATATATATATATATATATATAGTAGGGAGCCTGAGATATATCTCAGGTAAGTTCCCTAAGATAACTACTTTTTATATAAAAAAATGGGATGGGTATTTTAGTAATTTCAGAGATTTTTAATTAGCCCTGCGGGCCCAGCAAGATTTAAAGATTATTTTATATGTATCTTAGGAAAAGTTCCCTGAGATATATCTCAGGGTCCTTTTTCTCATATATATATATATATATATATATATATATATATATTATATGTTGGGTAAACTCACGGAACAGCGATTAATAAGATATTTGAGAATTAATCGAAATGATTAATCAGACCGCTAATTAGAAACAATTTAATATATAGATATAATTATTTATATATAGACCTATGCAACTATTTAATAAAATTTTAAAAAATTTTAAATACAAAAAAAAAACAAAATTGTAAAATAAATAATTTAATTCACATGCAAACATTAATTTGTTTAAAATAGTACAAAAGTATTCGGTAGTAGACGTTGAAGATTTCTACGCATACTTCAATTTCGAGAACTAAAAAAAAAGAGTTATTTTTACATTACAATTTATAAGATTTTAAAAAATATTGACCGATTAATTTCGATTATTGACCGAATTAGCCGATATTTGACCTATTTTATCGATTATTGACCGATTTTTACAAAAAATGATTTTTGATCCGATTGTAGCAAAATCAATTCGATTTATCACCGAACAACGATTAATCGCCTCTTTTTATAGCACTATATACGTATATATATATATATATATATATATATATATATATATATATATATATATATATATATATATATATATATATATATATATATATATATATATATATATATATATATATATATATATATATATATGAAAGGCAGAGTGTATAAACTTGTAACACTATATCTAATGTAACTCAAACTAAAGGAAAAGATACTTAACCAGAAGACAATCAAGAACAGGAAGTCACAAGAAATCAACACTAAATGAAGACAAGGTAATTGATACAATTAAACATGCTAACTATGATCAAGCCAAGAAGAAATCATTGAGAGAAGTTCAAGTCAAAGTTGTTCATGCCTCAGTGATTTGATAAATCAAGAATCAAGATCATAACTATCAGTATCAACAAGACCAACTGATTTCAAGTGAAGAAGAAGGAAAGCAAATATTGGAAAGCCAAGTTATTCAGTGAATATGGTAATTTATTCAAGAAGCAGAAACACTATCAAGACTAGTCACTTATGAACCAGACCAATGCATCAAGTGTCAGGACATTGATAGCAAGTTTATGTCAGTAATAAAGAACCATGTTCAAGAGCTTGTTGAAGAATAAAGAAGACATGAAGATATCACAAGTTCAAGATGTGCATTGAAGTTTCAAGTTGAAGACCAGAATATTTTTTAAGTACTAAATGTTCTGGATGGCTAAGTAGAAATTCTCAAGTAGAAGTTCTACTTAGGAATTTCGAGATAGCCAAGTAGAAGTTCCACTTAGGAATTTCGAGATAGCCAAGTAGAAATTCTCAAGTAGAAGTTCTACTTAGGTGCAGCTTCAACATGACACATGGCATCTTCTGATTGGCAGATTTCCAAGCTTTCAAGTTAAGGCAAGATTTATGTGGACACCACTGGGCCACGTACATCTTAGCTGTTGAAGACTACAGGACATAGACTACATGTAGTATATATATAGAAGTACTTGTGTAATGTTTTTTAATATATAGAACTGAGAGAGCAATATTTGAGAAAAACACAAGAGAAAGAGAGAGTGCATTCACAGAGCTTAGAATCCTTCACTTCTCTCTAAACTTCTGTTATACTTTGTAATGAATGTTGTAGCAACCCTTTCAAGTTATATATAAAGAAATATATTCCTTGAATCTGTGTGTTCATTTATTGCATCGTTTTTATTGCTTCTCATATTCGAAAAGTTGTATTCACCCCCCCTCTACAACACATTTGGACCTAACAATTGGTATCAGAGCTATATGTTTAACATACAAAACATAGATCCTTGTGTTGAGTAGAAGAATCGTGAGTTTTCATTTTTCAGATCTACTTTTCATTTTCTCGAAAAGTGTGTTTTAATTCGTTGGTAGTGAAAACTCATCTGAAAAATTATTTAAATACTCCAGGTGTGATTATTTAGCTTGGGTGTATTTTAATTAATTTTTGTGAATTTATCTGGGTTAGTTCATATTTGGTGTTCTTGAGTGTTCATCATCTGTTCTTATCAAAGAATACAACCCAACAACTTTTTGATCTCCTTTTCAATAGTAAAAGAATAAAAAGGTGGTTTTTGGACTTTTTGATTTACTTTATTCGGCCGAAAGTAAAAGACATACTCAGTACCTAGCAAGTGGGTTAGGTGGGTTTGGTGAGTAAAGCATTCAAAGTCAAAAAGTGTTAAAGAGATAATATTGTTTATTCAATATTAAAGTAATCTGCAGAAAAATTATTCTAAGGCAAAAATTTCTACATAGAATTTCTACTTGAGAATTTCTACATAGAATTTCGACTTGGACAATTTCTACTTGGTGATTTCGACATGAGCAAAATTTCTACTTAGAGAAATTTCGACTTAGGCAAAAGTTCTACATAAATATTCTACATAGCCTAGTCTGGGGTACTTAGAAACTTTTAGTGACCAGAATTGAGATGGCTCCTAAAAATGCATTCAAGATCCCAATGTTCAACAAAGATCACTATGAAGAATGGGTTTTCAGAATGAGACTATATCTAGAGACTGTTAACCCTGAATATCTGGAAGTCCTTGACAAGGGTAAATTTGTCCCAATGGTAGTTATTCCTTCACATACGGAAGGAGGAGTGGTTATACCACCTCGGTCTGAGCCTAAAAAGGTCTCGGAGTTTTCGGATGCTGACAAGGAACAAATAGCTTATGATACTGCCATACGACAAACCTTGATGGAATCTCTTGATCATGAAATGTTCAACATAGTCAAAGGTCTGACTACAGCGAAGAAGATTTGGGACAAGATAGAAGTTGTCATGGAAGGATCTGCAGAGGTCAGAAGCAACAAAACACTCATACTCAAGATGGAGTATGACACCTTTAGAATACGAAAAGGAGAAGGCATAACAAACGTCTACCTACGATTCAGTCAGTTGGTATTGGATTTGAATCTGAGAGGTTTAACTCTCCCCATGGTTGAGACTAATACGAGATATCTGAGGAACCAGCCAAAAAGCATTGAGCATAGGGTCTACGCAATCAGAGAAACCAGAGATTTGCATACAACTTCTCTGGAAGAGTATTATGGAATATTAAAGACCTATGAGCTGGAAACTCTTCAAGATCAAGCATGGGACAATGATTCAAAGGGAAAAGAAAGTGCATCAGGATTAGTTGCTGATGAGGAAGAGTCTAAGAAGGCAATGGTTGCAGCAAATCCTAAATCATCACTTGCACCACATCAAGTTGATAATGATGACGAGTGCGCATCTGACAGTGATGATGACTACTACACCCAAGAAGAGCTGGACAACATGGATGATAGTGTCGTGGCATACATGGCAAGGAAGTTCAGCAACATGAGATTTAGAAAGAGCAACCGACCACAGAGAAATTCTTCATCTTATTATCGGGCTGCTAAGGGTGGTGGTAGTTCGTCAGGCTACAAAGGAAAAGGCAAGAATACCAGCTACAAATCTCCTTTGGATTTCAAAATGAAGTTCAAATGCTATAATTGTGGTGAAGCTGGACACTTTGCCTCGGACTGCAAAAAGCCTAGACAGACTTATCCAAAAGAAACATTTGAAGCTCTCAAAAGCAACTATGAAGCACTGTTGAAGGAAAGACATGGAAAACGAGCTTTATTGGTGACAGAAGGAAGAGCTTGGGATGATTCAGATGAGGAAGACGTTACTCATGTAGTGAACTTTGCGCTCATGGCTGAGACATCAGAGGAACCAGAGGTACCAGTTCTGACTCTTAAAGTAGAAATGTCTATTGATGATTATAAAGAACAGAACGGGGCTCTTAGTGAAGAGATCTATATGTTGTGCAAAAGCCTAGACTCTTCTCAAAAGGAACAGAAAACACTTGTTGCCAAATGCAGAATGCTTGAGGCAAAAGTGGAAGAGCTAGAGGCTGCTTGCACTGTAGATACTTCTCTAAGAGACTTTATTAAATCTCTGGAACACAAGCTCGTCCTTAAGGAAGAAGTAGAAGCATGTCTTAGGAACAATCTAGCTGAGTTAGAAACAAAATGTGAAGCTTACAAACTAGCTGCTAGTAAAGTGTATGTAGATAATGACACATTTAAGAAGATAACTGGAGTAGGTATACGGCTTGATTATTCTGACCTTCCTAAGAAAGAAGGAAAGAGACCTATTGACCCTAGTTCCAGTGACCTTAAACAGGAAACACCTAGAATTCTTAAATCGGCTGTCAAACCTATCTACAAACATCTTGTTCCTAGAATAGAAGAAGAAGAGACTGAATTGATAGCTAGATATGAGATTGAGATGGAAGATCGCCAGAAAGAACAACCTGTAACTCCTATCAAACAAGTTAAAATCAATTTCCCTAGAGATGAATCTAGACTGGGATTAGGAGCTAAGGCTGTTAAGCAACAAGGAAAGAGAGAGAAAGGCATAAAAGAGGTTAAGGCTGAACGAATAAAGAAAGCATGTTATCATTTTAAATCTACTGAACATCTTTCTTATGCATGCAAAGCTAACATGAATGTTCCTGCTGCACATGCCATGCCTACCACACATACAATGAATAATCTGCATCAGAATCATGCACAGTGTGGTCAACCTAACTGTATGCCATGCACTTTTAATATCATGCAAACTTTTGTGCATTTAATGAATGCATCTAGCCAGTCATGCTCAAATACTGTTGCTAGTTCAAATATCAAGAAAAAGTATGGTAGAGCCAAGACTGTCAGTCCTCCTAAAGTTAGGAGTGACAAACCTTCTCCTAAGACTGACAAATCTGTCAAGTCTGAGAAAGGAAAGGAGATAGTCGAAAGCTCTAGTAATGTGAAGAAAAGTGCATCTCCTGTTGTTAAATCTGTTGATTCTCGATCTTATCGAAAAGCCGGGCCCAATCAAAGTTGGGTTCCGAAGAATGTCTAATCAATCTGTCATTGCAGGGCATTAAGCAGAATAGAAATAAAGTTATATGGGTGCTAGACAGTGGAGCATCGAGGCATATGACTGGAAACAAGTCCCTGCTTACAGAGTTGGTTATGAAGGCTGGCCCTTATGTTACCTTTGGAGATGACAGCATAGGTGTGACTAAGGGATATGGCAAACTGAAAACTGGCAATGTCATCATTGAAGATATTTCCTATGTTGAGGGACTAAAGCACAATCTGTTGAGTATAAGTCAATTCTGTGACAAAGATTACGAAATTGTCTTCAACAAGAAAGGTGTCTCAATCACTCACATCAAGGAAGGCTCACTAGCTTTAAGAGGAGTTCGAAAGGCAGATCTTTTTGTTGCAGATATGGATTCAGCAAATCAGAATGAGGTCACCTGTTTCTACAGCAAAGCCTCGGATGATGAAAGCTGGTTATGGCACAAAAAGCTATCTCACTTAAACTTCAAAACGATGAATGCTCTCGCGAGGCGAGAATTGGTGAGAGATCTACCTCAAATGGAGTTCGCTCCGAAAGGACTCTGTGAAGCTTGTGAAATGGGAAAGTCGAAGCGAGCATCGCATAAAAGCAAAGAAATTTCTAGTATTACTGAGCCTCTACAACTTCTTCATATGGATTTGTTTGGCCCAGTGAATGTCCTATCTTTGTCTAGGAAAAGATATGCTTTGGTAATCGTGGATGACTTCTCCAAGTATACATGGGTATTGTTCGCAATGACGAAAGACGAAGTACCTTTCTTAATCATTGATCACATCACTCAAATTGAGAATGTTTCAACACTTACTGTGAAGACGATTAGATCAGACAATGGCACTGAATTCAAAAACGCAGTGCTAAATGACTTCTGTGTATCTAAGGGAATACGTCGTCAGTATTCAGCCCCGAGAACTCCACAACAAAATGGAGTAGTTGAAAGGAAGAATAGAACTCTGGTTGAAGCAGCAAGAACTTTGTTGTATGATTCAAAACTTCCTTTGTATTTCTGGGCCGAAGCAGTGAGTACCGCTTGTTACACTCAAAATAGAACCTTGATCATAAAAGATAAAGAAAAGACACCATGTGAGCTAATGAACAACAGAAGACCAACAATCAAATACTTTCATGTCTTCGGAGCAAAATGCTATGTGCTTATAGATGATGAAAATCTAGGCAAGTTTGCAGCAAAAGCTCGTGAAGGAATCTTTGTTGGTTACTCTACAGACGTGGTGGCAGCTTATAGAGTGTTCTTGGTGAATGATCGAAAAGTGACTGAAAGTTACAACGTTAGATTCGACGATACCAAACTCTCATCAATTTCAAGAGATTCTAGTGAACCTGAGTCCCTAAAATTTCAGAATCTGGACTTAGAAGATCTTGAAGATGAACCTGAGTTGGTTGTTCCATTAAATGTTCCAAGTGTACGTGAAGAACCTGAGTCTAGTGAACAAGCTAATTCTACAAGATCAGGAGAGACTTCTTCAGTACCAACCGGCAACAACTCAGGGGGAGTAAATAGCAGCTCAAGGACTACTGTTCAAGGCTCGAGTCGAGTTGACTCTAGTTCTGTAGGAGCTGGCACTAACTCAGGGGGAGTTAGTGAAAATAATCAAAGTAGTCAGCATCCCAACTCAGAAAGTCAAGCTGAATCATCAAGACAATTTCCAGGTGAACGGGTATGGATAGAGACCATCCGTTTGAGTTAATTATTGGTGATCCAGATGCTGGTGTGACTACTAGAAGAACTGCAAGAGCTGACATGGCTAATATCTCCTTATATTCTGGGTTCTTATCCAAGCTTGAACCTAAAGAAATAGAAGAAGCTCTTGGCGATGCTGATTGGGTGATTACAATGCAAGAGGAACTCAATCAGTTTGAAAGGCAGAAAGTTTGGAAACTGGTACCCCGACCAAAGAACAAATCCGTAATTGGAGCTAGGTGGGTATTCAGAAATAAACTGGATGAAAACGGACTTGTAACACGAAACAAGGCTCGTTTGGTTGCAAAAGGTTATTCTCAGCGAGAAGGAATTGATTATGATGAAACCTATGCACCAGTTGCAAGACTTGAGGCAGTCAGGATGTTCTTGGCATTTGCAGCACATAAGAACTTCAAAGTTTTCCAGATGGACGTGAAAAGTGCCTTCCTGAACGGAGAGTTAGAAGAAGAAGTGTATCTGGAACAGCCGCCTGGCTTCGTTGATCCAGAACATGCAGATTTTGTGTATCTACTCTTCAAATCTGTCTATGGCCTCAGACAATCCCCAAGGCGATGGTATGAAACCCTATCCTTATTCTTAATTGAAAATAGTTTTGTTAGGGGAGTAATTGATAAAACATTGTTCTATAAAGTTGTGAGAAATGACTTAATACTTGTTCAAGTATATGTGGACGATATTATTTTTGGGTCATCAAATGAGCGCTTGTGCGAGAAATTTGCCAAGCTAATGCAGGAAAAATATGAGATGAGCATGATGGGAGAGCTGTCCTTCTTCCTTGGATTACAGATCAGTCAGAGAAAAGATGGTATCTTTATCTGTCAATCCAAGTACGTCAGAGATTTACTCAAGAAGTATAATCTAGAAGATGCATCAGCAGCTAAGACTCCCATGGCAACAGCCACGAAGCTTGATGAAGACAAATCAGGTAAATCAGTTGACATCACAAGCTATCGAGGTATGATTGGCTCACTCCTCTATTTAACTGCAAGTAGACCAGATATAATGTTCGCAACTTGTTTATGTGCAAGGTTCCAAGCGGATCCTAGAGAATCACATCTCGTAGCCGTCAAAAGAATTTTTAGGTATCTCAAGGGCACACCAAATCTAGGGATTTGGTACCCAAGAGATACAGGTTTTAATCTTATTGGCTATTCGGATTCAGACTATGCAGGTTGCAGGATTGATAGGAAAAGCACATCTGGTGCTTGCCAATTTCTTGGCAGAAGATTGGTGTCCTGGCAAAGTAAAAAGCAACATACAGTATCTACTTCTACTGCTGAAGCTGAGTACATTGCTGCTGGAAGCTGTGTAGCTCAAATACTGTGGATGAGGAACCAATTGAAGGATTATGGCATAGAGCACAAGAAAATTCCAATCATGTGTGACAACACAAGTGCCATTGCCATAACCAACAATCCTGTAGATCACTCAAGAACCAAGCATATTGACATCAGGTATCATTTCATAAGAGAACATGTCGAGGAGGGGACTGTGGAGCTACATTTTGTGCCCACAATGCAACAAATTGCAGATATATTCACCAAACCTCTTGATGAAGTAACATTCAATAGGTTGGTTGGTGAATTGGGAATGCTTAACACAAGTTAGTAAAGCCTTCTATCTGTAAAATCCATGTTTATGTTTGTATGTGCAAGCTAATCAATCATTATGTGCTTAGACTTTAAAATGCCTAATTAATGATTGTTATAGGTTGCATATAGTGTGATTTTGCATGAATTCATTGTGTTTTAAGTGTCTTTTATAGCACAAATCTGTGAATTTATGCTTGTTAGATTGCATGATCATAGGGGGAGTTAAATTCATAATAGTCTAAATATTGCATGATTTTTAGATGAATTTACCTGTGTTTTTCATGTAATTAGAGGCCTTAGAATTATCAAGGAATGTTTTAATTATGTCATATATTAAAATCCATGAATTGATATTTATATTAATTTGGCAAAATTAATTGTTGAGTTTTTCAAAGAAAAATTGTCAAATTATTCTAAGTATCTTCAAAATTTCGAGTTAGTCTCTATCTCGAAACTCATGTAGAAATTCGACTTGAATTTCGACTTGAGCTTCCAGGGTGAAGTTTTGAAAATTCTAAGTCTGGGAAGAATTTCGAGTTAGTACCTATCTCGAAATTCATCTCGAAATTCGACTTAGAGTTCGAGTTCGAGTTACCAGTGTGCCTAGTTCTATCTTCAAAATATTCGAGATAAAGTCTATCTCGAATTTTATCTCTAAGGTTGAGATGAGGTTTCCATTAAGGGAATATTTTGAAAAGAACTGAGAATTAACTTCGAGTTAGTCTATCTCGAAATTTATCTCGAAGTTCGACTTGATGTTCGAGATAGAGTTCTTAGTCTATCTCGAAACTCAACTCGAATTTCGACTTGGTGTTCGAGATAGAGTTCTCAGTTAAGCTAAAGGGAATTTTTCGAGTTACACTCCTAACTCGAAACATATCTTGAATTACCCTGGACTTTTTGATTCAAGGAAGTATTTTGGAAAGAATTTGAGATTAACTTCGAGTTAGTCTATCTCGAACTTTATCTCGAAGTTCGACTTGATGTTCGAGATAGAGTTCTTAGTCTATCTCGAAACTCAACTCGAATTTCGACTTGATGTTCGAGATAGACTCTAACTCGAAAAGTATCTTGAATTTTCTTTTTTTTTCAAGTTTACTACAAATCAATAATGTTCAAGATAGTATTTCCCTATAGTTTCTGCTGTAATTTTGGTTAAAGTGCTTCTTTGTGCATAATTGTTCGAGTTAACCTCTATCTCGAACTTTATCTCGAAGTTCGACTTGATGTTCGAGATAGAAAAGTTCGAGATAGAAAAGTTCGAGATAGAGTTCGACTTAGATGTCCCCTGTATGGACTTAGTACTTTTCACATTTTTTAACAGGGACATTTTTGTCATTTCTCATTCACCTATATATACATCTCTAACTCGTTTGTAATTCGGAAAATTAATTGTTTTTCAAAATTAAAATAAAAAATTCACATCTTTTAAAAGAAAAACATTTAATTAAAATGGCTCACCAATTTTCCCTTGCTAAAAACAACTTTTATAATATTTCTACGGAAATTGGTGATCAACTCCCGCGGTTTAAGTTTTGGATACGATTTCTCAATTTGTATTCCAAAGCTAGCCAAGCTTTTACTGCTAAACCTACACTAGTACATGATGCTTTACAGCAATTATGGACTAGTGCGGTTACTTTTGGGAGTAAATCAACCCCCTACGGTTTCAGGTTTACCTTAGCGGGTCAGGAATATGAGGTGACAGAACAAATTGTCAACAGAGTTCTAGGATTCCCAATTAAAGATGCCTATGATCCAGAACCTACTGCTGCAGAACGCCTCAGATTCTTTGAAGAAATTGGATGTTATCCTACAAAAGGCCCAATCACGGGAAATATCCAAAAGCAATTCTTCCACGCGGAATGGAATTACTTTTTCGAGGCCATCACAAGATGTTTTCGGGCACGCGAAAAAGACTTTCATCAAATTCCAATTCCAATGCAAACCTTTGCAGTTGCCCTAGCAAGAGAACTGGATATAAACTATGGACGAATAGTTCTCTCTGAGATAGTGGCCTCAATGGGATCCCTTGCAAGCAGAGACCTCTCTACCACTGATGTCGTCTGCTGGTTTCCTCGGTTTCTTCAAATGCTAATCAATGACTTAATACCGAAGGATGCTCTTGCTATTAGACAGGGATTTGCCGGAAGCCCCACATCTGAATCGCTAGGAATGGGCACTAAGTCACTTGCAACCATTGCTAATCAGGATAAACATCAAGGTAAACCAATGTCTACTCCTGAAAATATTCAAATGTGGCTTAGATATGATGCAGGAGTTACCAATTTGGAGGCATCATCACAAGTCTCATCACATGCTCAAAATCCATCTGTTCATGCCGAGGCATTTGATGAGATTCCTGATGAGGAAAGCGATGATGCACAAGGTAATCAATCAGGTAATCTCTCTCTGCATACTATTCATTCCTCCTCCTACGTTTCTGATTCCGCGACCCAAGAGACTGCTAACCCGCAGGATCTATCCCAGGGTAAGAGCCATATTTCTGACTCTGAGTCTGATACACATTCCTATTCTTTATCACCCCTGTTAACGGAAGTCAGAAAACCAGCACGTATATATATACAAGATGATGAGGAGAATGAACCCGAAGAGCAGCAACTTATTCGCAAGAAAGCCAAACTTTTCCACGCTGCTACTTCACAACCACAGTCAAACCCTAGCGTGTCACACGCAACCACTCCACCTCACGCGAGTGGTTCACCCCTTGAACATTCTGCACATAGGGATTTTGATTTTGGTGAGGATGATGTGCCTCTTGATGATACTGTTGCTTCAAGAGGACATGAAGTATTAAGAACTTCAGCCGTACCTTCACCGGTACGTACTGATGCTGCAAAGAGGATCGGTTCTGATGTCGTACAAGGACACTTTGCAGCCTCTCAGACTGAGATTCCAACTCAGGAACAAACAGAATTTGATCCCATAACTGTCAACAACATTTCTTATCAAGTTTCTGCAGGTACTGCTTCACTTTTTGAATCAATCATTGAAGACATACACGAGCGTGAGACAGGGAGTGTGTGTGAGAGGTTAGGGAGAGAGGGACCTTCATTTTTAAGGCCCGAAACCGAGCGCCAAATACCAACAGAACGAGTATTAGAGCGAGGTCACCTAAACCAAACACCGTCCCTTAATATTGAAAATTTTGATACTCGTATGACTTCAATGGAAAATCAGATGAGGCAGTTCGGGCAGACAATGGGGCAGTTCGGGATCAATATTGGAAACAACCAAAGGGCTCTAGACGACTACGCAGCAAGAATGGCAAGTCAAGCTACAGCTTTTGATGATTTGACAAATAAGGTCAATGACTTGGGCCATGCTGGTGGTGTCTTGGGAAGCACTCTCAATGAGAGGATGGGGGCATTGGAGTCTACTATGCATACAATGACTGTGGAGATCAGTAGAATGATGTTCGCAGTCAGAAGTTTTGTGCCCCCGGAGTGCTTCGAGTCGGAACAACCTCCCCCCGATGCTGGAGCAGGTGGTGCAGGTGGTGCTAGTGGAGCGGGAGCCTCTAGTTCTGGTTTTGGAGGTTCCTATGCAGCTGGTGGATCTGAAGACCATGGTGGAGCTCAGGATAACTCACCTAAGGGGGAGAGTGGAAAGGAGACGAGACAGCAGGCAGTTCACATCGAAGAAATTGAAGAACCCGCTGATCTTGTCAAGGAACCAGAAGTTGAGCCGTCTGTTGATGAAGAGGCTCTGAGGATGAGAAAGGGTAAGGCAGCAATGGTTGATGAACCATTTGTTGATCTGAGTCATCAGGAAACAGTACAGGAGGTACTTGACTCAGATTCTGACATGGAAGACGTACCGCTGGCACATGCAATAAAAAGATCTTTGAAGGAACAAGGTGGAGGTGCTGGGATGTCTTCCGGACTGCCTGAAGAATTTTCTGTTGATGAGGAAACCCTTAAAGCTCAACAGTTAGCCTTGGAACAAGCTCAGTTCCATAAAATGAAGATGATGCAAGAACATGCTGCGTTCCTAGAACAGAAGGTGGAGCTACAAGGGAAGCAGTATGAGTATGAGCTTGCAAGGCTAGCTAATCCTCAAGTTGATCTGGACAAAAGAAGGATAGGGCAGAAATGGGATGAAGCAAGGAAGATAATGATGGGACCATGTGCAAAAGGAGTTCATAACAAGGATGCAGATGATCTGTTCTACAACTTGAATTTGCAGAATCCAATGACTGGGGACTATATAAATGCTTTGAAGAGATTAATTTCTAAAGTCAGGGTTGGATACAATGCAAATCTTAAGGAGTGGCAGGTTATCTTGTCTTTGGTAGAAGGAGTCCCAACATCTTTCCTATATGTGGATGACCAATTCATAATGAGAAGATCTGCGTCAGAGTTGTTCTTGATAGCGACTAAAATTCAGTACTCTCAATCTGAGGAGCTAAGCATTCTGTACAGGGATCAGTTAATGCAGCTAGCAGAGGACAAGGGTCCAGAATTCTCAGCTTATCCAAATTTTGTCCGGATGGTGGTTCAAGGAAAGATGAAGAGGGTGAGCATGGAGGAAAAGGACTTAATGGAACTTTCAGTGGAATCTCTTAAAGCTGTATGTAGACAAATGATGGGTAAGGGATTCGCCTCTGAGCTTAAAGATAAATCCGTGAGGATCATTGAAAGAGTCATATTCTTGAAGAGCAATGAGGTGTGGAAGTGTGATGTCATTGCTCCAAACCCTCTCGACAACGTGAAGATTGAGCCGGAGCTGATAGAAAAGAAATGGAATATTCTTCAAGCAATGAAGAATGTAGATGAAGCTTTGACTCTTCCTTCTGGAGAACTGGAACAAGGAGAAATAAGGGAGGCAGTTGGCGTTCCAGGGAAAGATAGTGTATACTGGATACACTCTTATGCTGATGATACAGCTGATGCCTTAGCATACATAGATGCAGACCAGAAACAAACACTCTTGCATATGAGTAGACAATGGCTGCTACAGACTCAAGATGCTGCATTTCTAGAGAAAGTGTTATATGTGTTCAAATGGGGCGAAGTGGAAGACAAGTTTGTTGAAGAAAAGCAGAGACTCATGAGTTACCTGTCTGAAGTAATTGTGGAGAAGAAGCGAATGGAGCGAGATGCGGCTAGTGTCTATAATACTGACCGTGTCAAGGGCTACCCCAAGATGATATATCGTTATCTCAAAGCCACTAAATCTCATTGGAAACCTCAGCTCATAATGAAGAACTTTGAGGAAATTCCAAAGATCAGGACTACTCAGGAGGTTGATAAACTCAGAAGGCTTTTCAAACATCCTAACCCAGAGCCCAGGAACCCTCTAGAAATGGAAGCTGTAAGTCTGTTGAATGCTAGGTGGAAGCAGCTTCACGATCCAGTGTACAAGAAAGAACAGCAGCAGAAGGAGAAGCTCAAAAGGCAGAAAGAAGAGAGAGACCAAGCTGCTGAAGCTAGAAAGAGGAAACGGAATTAGAGTTAAAGGTCAGAGTGGTGTGAACTTGAAGTTGGAAAAACTTCATGTCTTTCGGTTGCTTTAACTCACTTGAGGAAAATTCACCTTAGAGTGAATCCAATAAGGTGATACAAGTTTGACTAAAAGGTATGAAATAATTCAGGTGATAGGAATCACTCAAATGATCTTTAATTCGAAGTTCGAATTCTGTTTCTAGTTTAAGTTCTTTGTATTGTTTTCATGTAAATTTCAATTGTAAATTATTCAAGACTGTAATGTTAATTATCTTTTCTCGTCTCATTGTTTAGTTGAGTTATCCTTCATTAATTTGAATGTCATTGTTAGACAATCAAATTGGGGGAGATTGAAAGGCAGAGTGTATAAACTTGTAACACTATATCTAATGTAACTCAAACTAAAGGAAAAGATACTTAACCAGAAGACAATCAAGAACAGGAAGTCACAAGAAATCAACACTAAATGAAGACAAGGTAATTGATACAATTAAACATGCTAACTATGATCAAGCCAAGAAGAAATCATTGAGAGAAGTTCAAGTCAAAGTTGTTCATGCCTCAGTGATTTGATAAATCAAGAATCAAGATCATAACTATCAGTATCAACAAGACCAACTGATTTCAAGTGAAGAAGAAGGAAAGCAAATATTGGAAAGCCAAGTTATTCAGTGAATATGGTAATTTATTCAAGAAGCAGAAACACTATCAAGACTAGTCACTTATGAACCAGACCAATGCATCAAGTGTCAGGACATTGATAGCAAGTTTATGTCAGTAATAAAGAACCATGTTCAAGAGCTTGTTGAAGAATAAAGAAGACATGAAGATATCACAAGTTCAAGATGTGCATTGAAGTTTCAAGTTGAAGACCAGAATATTTTTTAAGTACTAAATGTTCTGGATGGCTAAGTAGAAATTCTCAAGTAGAAGTTCTACTTAGGAATTTCGAGATAGCCAAGTAGAAGTTCCACTTAGGAATTTCGAGATAGCCAAGTAGAAATTCTCAAGTAGAAGTTCTACTTAGGTGCAGCTTCAACATGACACATGGCATCTTCTGATTGGCAGATTTCCAAGCTTTCAAGTTAAGGCAAGATTTATGTGGACACCACTGGGCCACGTACATCTTAGCTGTTGAAGACTACAGGACATAGACTACATGTAGTATATATATAGAAGTACTTGTGTAATGTTTTTTAATATATAGAACTGAGAGAGCAATATTTGAGAAAAACACAAGAGAAAGAGAGAGTGCATTCACAGAGCTTAGAATCCTTCACTTCTCTCTAAACTTCTGTTATACTTTGTAATGAATGTTGTAGCAACCCTTTCAAGTTATATATAAAGAAATATATTCCTTGAATCTGTGTGTTCATTTATTGCATCGTTTTTATTGCTTCTCATATTCGAAAAGTTGTATTCACCCCCCCTCTACAACACATTTGGACCTAACAATATATATATATATATATATATATATATATATATATATATATATATATATATATATATATATATATATATATATATATATATATATATATCGGTCGTTCTCGATGAGGAACCCATATATTTGAGTAAATTAGGAACTAACATCTTATCCGTTAATCTTAAAGTAGGATGGATATATATATGATTAAATGAGATTAATTAACTGCACATATTCAGACGTGCGGACAACATATTATTTAAAGGACAAAACAAAAGCAATAAGACAGTTATTTTAATATAACAAGCCGTTAAAATAATTTAAAGCACCTACATTACAGAGGTAACAAAACCAAAAATAATACAGAAAATATAAATTAAAGATACAGAACGCAAAAATAGTAATTCTTGTTTTAAAGTTTTTTAAGATAATGCTGAATATACAAATTAAAGATACAAAACACAATAAATAGTAATTCTTGTTTTGATTTTTTTGGTGTTCTATATTTTAGCCTATCATTTCCTCATTTTTTTTTAATTTATAATATTTGTTTTTCTCTTTCTTTTTTTTCTTTTTATTATGATCAATGTAGCTTTTGTGTTCAATGATATTTTGTGCCATTTGTTTTAAAAAAAAATTAAATTATGTATTTTGATGTGTTATGTATTTTTCTTATCATGTATTTCGTAATTCTTATTAATTTTTTTAATTTCTATTCTCTATTTATTTTTAATTTTATATGTCATGTAATCGTTTTTTGGTGTTTTATGATAATTCTTTAAACTTTTTTCATTAAATAATTCTTTTTCCATTTGTGTTCAATATTGTTTTTGGTTTTGTATTGATTTTTATTCTATGCTTTTACATTGGTTCGGTAAAATTTGTATTTGTGTGGTTCCTAGCTATGTTATGTAAAAAACAAATATAGAACATGTGTACAATTGATTCACTACTTTTTAAAAAAAATAATATTTGTATTATTCTTATATTTTGTAAAAACAATTATTAAGTAAAAAATACATGTATTTTAAAAATAATCTTAGTGATTATTATGTTCCGTAAATATTTTTTATTAATTTCTTAATGTGCATTAATCTCTAATAATATACTGTTTTGTACAAAATTAAAATTTGAAATGAATAAAAACTATGTTTTCCGTCAAAGTGAGTTAAAGAATTATGATGTATAATAATGGAAATAAAATAAAACAGAAATGGACACCAGCTGCATTTTTAGGTTTTAATTAATCTAAGGACGTGACAGTAGCTTTAGGTTTTTAATCTAGCCCTTCATATCAATCTAATCGAACGGTTATTTCTTCCTACTTTTAAGAAAAATCAAATGGTTGTGGTAAAGTTACCAAGTTACTCAATTTTTCTAGTTCCTAAATGAACCTAGGCCTATATATATATAGGGTATTCCTCTAGTAGAAATCAATTTTAGAATAACAACTAGAAACTAAATAAAAAATATCCTAAATCGCGTCGGAATATAACACATATAGTATGCAAACTGATCGTTGGAAGATGAAAAATACAGTGAAGTCATATTTCAAAACAATCTAACTGACTGACGGGAAAAATAATTAGACGGATGGGATTATGTGGGATTATGTATGGGAGGATGTATTTTAATTGTGTGTGGTGCTTCTAGGGGGCCTTTAGATTAGATTGATCTAAGGACTTAAACTAGTTTCTAGTTTCTATTTTAATTTGGTTTCTATTTAATAACTTGTCTATATATATATATATATATATATATATATATATATATATATATATATATATATATATATATATATATATATATGAGAATAAAGTTCCTGAGATTATCTCAGGAAATTTGTCTGAGGTACGATTATGAAGTTACCTTATTTTATACATTCATGCATATATTTTCAATTAAAAAGTTATTCACTTTCCTTGTATATTATAAATGCACAAATCTAATATTTACAATCTAGATACATATTACAGGTGTCATCTTATTTGTGGATCTAATTCCATTACCTCAGATAAGTTCCCTGAGGTAATCTCAGGAACTTTATTATATATATATATATATATATATATATATATATATATATATATATATATATATATAAGTTAAGTTCTATGGAGACCAAGTTTTTTAGTGGAGACTGGAGACCATATATCAATTAAAACATTGCAAAACCTTATTCATTGAAAATCATGTCCATGAAAGTCACTATTTCATCATTTCATTGAAAATCATACATGTTTTTCATGCAAATTTTATTAACAATCTTGAAAATAACGTATGTTCTGCAAACAAAACATTGCAGAATGTCTTATTTTCCAAAACATGTTCTGCTTGCAAATCATATATGATTTTTAAGTTTTTGAATGAAATAATAATGTTTATTGAACATTCTTTGCAAATACATATGTTTTGCAATGTTTTGAGTGCATAATGTATATGGTCTCCACTCAAATGTTGGTCTCCATAGAACTTAACTATATATATATATATATATATATATATATATATATATATATATATAGGGTGTGGCTCAAAAGAGAACTCATTTTTTGAAAAAAACTAAGGTACTAATCCTAACCATTGGATGTATTATAATCAATGGCCCCGCCAGGGGCACCCACACACTAATCAAATACACCCTCACACACACAATCCCACCTAATCCCCTCCGTTTTTAATTTGATTTTTCCCGTCAATCGGTGATATTTTTTTAAAATCTAATTTCACCACATTTTTCTCCATCTCCCAATGATCAGTTTGCATACCATATGTGCTATATTTTAATTTAGTTTTCTAAGTTCTCCTTTTAAAGGGGTTTGAAAGCCTAATTGATTTTGATGGTTAATTGATTACATATATTTTGCTATACTAACATGCTGTAACAGGACATTCAGCAAGCCGTTTCTGGGAATGCAGAAACTATCAAGAACAGTTTCTGAAAATAGTTTACGAAATCAGCAAGCTGATTTGACATTCAGCAAGCCGTTTCTGGGAATGCAGAAACTATCAAGAACAGTCCAGATATTCTCGTGAGCTTCTAGATAGATTAAAATGTAAGGAATCTTACATATATATATTACGTGTCTAATATATTCTAAAGAGCTCAGATACATCTCAAAACACTCAAGCATGGAGATACACTAAACATTGTAATTTGACATGTCTCCATCACATTGACTTCACAAAACCCACCACACGTTTCTCAGCACCCAACTTAGACTTCTCTGCATGGGAATCTTTCTTGAAACACAATCCCACGATTTCAGCTCACCTACTCAGATTTCTTTGAATGAGAATTTCTTCACAGTTGAAAATCAACCAACGGCTCCTTATTTGAATATCCTAACGTTGGACCTTGATATATATATACACATCTCCTGTATAAACAATATACACACAGAAAAAAACGTATACACACTCTCTTGAATATTCATCAAATCGTTTTATACTTCCAATCACCTCAAAACAGTTGTTTAAACATTGCCATATTCACAAACAACACACACACAAGCTCTAAGATATATTACACGTTATATATATATATATATAAGAGTCTATATCTTTGAGTTGTAATTTCAATCCTTCTCATTTGTATTGTTCTTATTGTAAAAGCATAGTTGCTGGGCAGTGGCTTGTGGAACAAGGGTTTGGTAAACACGAAGCTAGAAAAGATTGTACTACGGGGAGTGGTATAGTTCTTAGAGAGCAGGTTTAGAAACGGGGTTTCAGCAAGCCATTTTGACAGTAGCTAGGGAAAAAGGGAGATATATTATTGAATCTTGTAATCGGGTTTATAGTGATTAATAATATATTCTCTTGCCGTGTTTGGTAAGGGACTAGGACGTAGACCATAGAGATTAGGGGTCGAACCTAGCTAAAATCTTGTGTGTCAAGTTCTTCTATTCTGTTGGTTTATTTCTGCACTGCATTAGTTAATATCAGCAAGCTGAAACATTCTGCTAATCATTTCAGCAAGCTGATATATTTCTGGAAGAATTTCGTAAAAATAAAAATAGTCTATAGTTAACCTAATACACCTATTCACCCCCCCTCTAGGTGCATACTTTCATTTGGTATCAGAGCGAGGTTATACTAATCATTTCTGTAACAGGAAAAGTATCGATCTAAATGGCTGACAATTATCCGCTTGGAAACTCGGACTCTAGGGCACCACTTCTTCTAGGTACTGAAAACTACAACTGGTGGAAAAGTCGAATGGAGAATCATTTGGCCAGAGAACCACTGGAATGGAGAGTTGTAAGCAGAGGACCATACGTCTTCAGAGATGACAAAGGCATTACAAAGGATATTGATATTCTCACCGATGCAGAATTGAAGAAAATAAGCTACAACAACCGTGCAAAGAATACTATCTTAAATGGTCTTAGTCCAGCTGAAAGTGACAAAGTTTCATCATGCAAAACAGCTAAAGAAATGTGGGACACCCTCGAATCGTATCATGAAGGTTCTAAGGGAGTGAAGAAAATGAAGCTTGGTACTCTAGTAAGAGAACTAAACGGTTTCACTGTCAATGAGAATGAAACCATTAAAGAAGCTCAAGCTAGGTTTCAAACAACCTTAAACAGTCTTCAAGTGCTTGGCAAAAGGATACCTCAAGAAGAGATCAATATGATCATCTTAGGATCCGTTCCATGGAGCTTCGCCCCTAAAGTTACGGCGTTGGAATCTCATCCCCAAATTGACACTATGGACAGTCTGGCTCTATTCTCTGAATTAGAGCAGTTTGAGTCAAAAATCAGGGCTAGCACATCCAGGCTGACTCAAGTTCCAGCAGCTAAAGTGAAGAATCTAGCTTTACATTCGAATAACAGCAAGCTGGAAAATAACAGCAAGCTGGAAAATAACAGCAAGCAGGAAGTTGAAGAAGATTCAGATTCTGATGAAGAAATTGCACTCCTCACAAGAAAACTCCAGAGGATAATTCAAAAGAGAAACTTCAAGAAGAAAGGCATGTATTCAGAAGCTAAGAAGGAAGCAAATGATGAAGGCTGTTTTGAATGCGGAAAGAAAGGCCACTTTAAAAGAGATTGCTTCAAACTCAAAAACAAAACAAAACAGCAAGATGACTTCAAAAACAGGAAGAAAGGGAAAGCCTTCCTAACATGGAGTGATGACGATGATGAGGAATCCAATGATGATAATGAAATGGTGAATCTCGCTTTCGTAGGTCTTGATGTAGAAAGCAACGAGGAAGTACAAACCGAAAATGACTCCTCGGATGACAATGACAACGAGGTAAACTCCTCTAACACGTCTTTTGATTCTCCTATAGAATATGCAGTAGATAGCCTAACCATGCAGGATACAAATAGCAATTCTATGGATGATACCGTAGAGCTGAAAGAGGAAATCAGCAAGTTGAAAAAGAAGATTGGCTACCTAAGAGAGATCATTTCTGACTTGACGGATGAAGAAGATCACGTTAAGGATCATAATGAAGTTGTTAATCTAAGAGCTAAGCTTGCTCAAGTCGAAGGGCTCAACAAAGTATTGCTGAAGAGAAATGACACCATGATGAAAGAATTCAGCGTGCTGAATGCTAAAATCACAGAAAAAGATATACACATTGACTCACTACAAAAGCATTCAAACTCCAAAGAAGAAGAGACAAAGGAGACACAGCAAGCTGAGAAGATACTTGAACTAGAAGATGAATTAAAGAAGTGTCAAGAAGGAATGGGAAAATTTGTCCAAGGCGAAGAAATCCTAAAAGCAATTATGAAGCAAACAAGATCATCATTGAGTAAAGAAGGACTTGGATTTAATTCAACACAGAAGAAAAAGAAGTTGAAGTACAAAGGCAAAGATGGAGTTCCATATGAATATGCCATGCCTTGGAAAATCTGCCCAAAATGTGGAAAGAAGGGACACCTACCAAAGTACTGCAAAACAGAATCAGCTTGCCGATATCATTCTGGCAGAACTCATGAAACCAGAAAAACAACATCAAAAGTGATCCAAATGTGGATCAAGAAAACTGACTTGAATGTTTCATATATTCCTGATGCTAACCATGTTGGACCCAACATAACATGGGTACCAAAAGGATGAGCTATTTTTTATGTTTGTTTTTGTAGATGTGTCTTGCCACGAAGTTGAAAACTGGACAATGGATCTTGGATAGTGGGTGCACTAGACACATGAGTGGAGATAAAACTCTATTCAAAAGTCTCAAGTTGAAAAAGGGCGGGAGAGTAACAATTGGAAATAACAAAACTCTTCAGATTCTTGGCAAAGGCTCAATTGGTAACGATTTTATATCAATTCATAAGGTACAATATGTTCAAGGTCTTTCATATAACTTACTTAGTATTAGTCAGTTGTATGATGATGGTCATTTAGTTAATTTTGGTCGTGATAAATGTATTGTTACTATTTGCACTAACAAAGTCCCCCTAGTTGCTAGAAGGGAAGGAAATATATATATACTAGACTTTGACACGCAGAAAACAGCATGCTGTTTAGCTGTTATGGACTCAACCCCTGAGATTTGGCATAGAAGGCTTGGTCACGTTAACATGGAACAAATCAGCAAGCTGTCTTCGCAAAAGCTTGTTAGAGGATTGCCGAAACTCAAGTATATCAAGATGGAAACTTGTGGAGCATGTCAACTAGGCAAGCAAATTAGAACTCCACATAAGTCAAAGACTATGGTATCAACTTCTAAACCCCTAGAACTTTTGCATTTAGATTTATTTGGTCCGGAAGCATACAAAAGTTTGGGAGGTAAACAATATTGTTTTGTTATAGTAGATGATTATTCTAGATATACATGGACTTTATTTCTACAAACTAAAGATTGTGCTTTCAGAGAATTTGAGTCTTTAATAAAGCTACTTGAGAAAAAGCTCAATACAAATCTTATAAGAATAAGAAGTGATCGAGGTGGAGAATTCCAAAAGGAGTTTGTTTCTTATTGTGAAGAAAGAGGTATCACTCATGAATTCTCAGCTCCAAGAACTCCTCAACAAAATGGAGTAGTTGAAAGAAAGAATCGATCTCTACAAGAAACAGCAAGAACCTTATTGCAAGAGAGCAAGCTACCAAGAAATTTCTGGGCAGAAGCAGTAAATTCAGCAAGCTATATTCTCAATAGAGTCTTGATAAGGCCTATTCTCAACAAGACTCCATACGAACTGTTAAGGAATAAAACTCCAAACATTGGCTACTTCAAGGTCTTTGGATCAAGGTGTTTTGTACTTAAAACAATCGACAAGGATGGTAAATTCGATGCTAAATCCTACGAGGCAATATTTCTTGGTTATTCATTAACTAGTAGAGCTTATAGAGTTTATAATTTATCTAAATTAACTATTGAAGAATCTATTGATGTCTCATTTCAAGAATCTAAGCTTGATCTACCAGAAAATGAGGAAGATTTTGCAGGAACAAGAGATAATGACGAGCTGATATCTCCAGAAACTCAACAGACTGCAAATCAGCAAGCTGAACCTTCAAAACAGCAAGCTGAAACCTCTACTGCAGTTAAAGAAATGCAGGAATATGAAGAGATAGTACCACATTCATTGCCTACAGCACCAAGGACTGTCAAGGATCATCCTCCAGAGCTAATCATTGGCAACAAAACTGATGGAATCAAGACAAGAAGGGCTCAAGCAAATATATGTGGATATGCGGCTTTCGTAGCTCAAGAAGAACCAAAGAACATAACCGAAGCACTTTAAGATGAAAATTGGATTGTGGAAATGCAAGAAGAACTCAACCAATTTGAAAGATGTGATGTGTGGGAACTTGTAGAACCACCAAAGGATGTATCAATCATTGGCACTAAATGGGTCTTCAAGAACAAAGTTGATGAATTTGGTACAATCATTCGAAATAAGGCAAGACTTGTAGCTCAAGGTTACAACCAACAAGAAGGGATTGACTTCGATGAAACCTATGCTCCTGTAGCAAGGTTGGAATCAATTAGAATGTTGTTATCATTTGCATGCTTCAAGAAAATAAAGCTTTATCAAATGGACGTCAAGAGCGCATTCCTAAATGGGGTGCTAAAAGAAGAAGTATACGTCAAACAACCTCCTGGATTCGAAAGTCAGGAGTTTCCAAACCATGTTTACAAGCTGAAAAAGGCCTTGTATGGACTACGGCAAGCTCCTAGATCATGGTATGAAAGATTAAGTGAATTCTTAATCGAACATGGCTTCACTCGAGGTAATATTGATCCTACTTTGTTTACCATGCATAAAGGTAAAGATTTATTAGTTATTCAAGTCTATGTAGATGATATTATCTTTGGATCAACTAATAATTCTATGTGCAAGTGGTTTTCGAAATGCATGCATAATGAATTTGACATGAGCATGATGGGTGAGCTAAATTACTTCTTGGGTCTTCAAATCAAACAAACCTCTGCTGGAATTTACGTTCATCAGACCAAATATGTCAAGAATCTACTCACTAAATTTGGTTTTGAGAACTTAAAGGCAAAATCAACACCAATGACTCCAATCAGCAAGCTGAATTCTGATGAAACAGGTATTAGTGTTGATATTCGAAAATACAGAGGTATGATTGGTAGTTTACTATATCTTACTGCATCTAGACCTGATATCATGTATAGTGTATGTGTTTGTGCTCGTTTTCAAGCTAATCCCAAAGAATCTCACTTAAATGCTATTAAACGAATATTCAAATATTTGAGTGGTACTCAAAATCTTGGATTATTTTATCCTATTACAAATACATTTGATCTTGTGGGATATAGTGATGCAGATTATGCAGGTAGTCAAACTGATCGTAAAAGCACAAGTGGTGTTGCAACATTTTTAGGACAAAGCTTAGTCTCTTGGCAAAGCAAGAAGCAAACCTCTGTTGCTCTCTCTACTGCAGAAGGAGAATATTTGGCTGCGGGTAGTTGTTGCACTCAACTACTTTGGATGAGGCAAACATTAAGAGATTATGGAATCAAATGTGGCAAAACTCCAATTCGTTGTGATAGTACAAGTGCAATCAACATATCAAAGAATCCAGTAAATCACTCGAGAACAAAGCACATCGATGTCCGTCATCATTTCCTAAGAGATAATGTTGCTAAGGGAAATGTTGAACTTATATTCGTGCCAACCGAATACCAGCTCGCTGATATATTCACTAAGCCTCTTGCAGAAGAAAGATTTACTGTTCTAAGAAGAGAATTAGGCATGTGTGAAGTGGTAACAGCCAGCTGAACTGGAAAATGGCAAGCTGAAATGGGTAACATCGATTTTTGTTATCACGATGATTTATTATGTTTAGTGTCTTCAAGTTAAATGCCTAATATCAACCTATTTTTTTTATTTGTTGTATTCTACCAATGTGTATGTGCCATGATTCTTAAGGGTAAGGCATTCGACCTCCCTAAGTTGATTCTCGATAATATGATGGCCGCTGTTGGGAAGCAGAATTCTGGGCTTCCATATGGGTTGTTGCTGACTCGAATCTTCGAGTATTTTTTAGGGTTGTTGCTGCTCAGTCAAGGGATGATATTATCTAACGACCTTATGCTTTTATTTACTCCTTTTTAATGATTAAGGGGGAGAAAACTTTTGGGAACTTTTGGGGTTAAGTTAATTTCTGGGTTAAGTTATTCTATGAACTATTCTGAACTTGTTTTGTGTTACAATTCTGACTGCTGTGCTATAATGCTGCTGATTAAGTTAAGTGTTGTTGGATTGTCTAAAATTGCTCAAATATGCCATGTCTATACGAATGTTTTAGATGCATGAACTTAGGGGGAGAAAACTATCTTCTCTTATTTATAATGTTTAACAGGGAAGCATATGTTGAGGGGGAGAAATTCCCTCCCAAAAATATATGTTGGTAATCATCAAAAAGGGGGAGATTGAAAGCCTAATTGATTTTGATGGTTAATTGATTACATATATTTTGCTATACTAACATGCTGTAACAGGACATTCAGCAAGCCGTTTCTGGGAATGCAGAAACTATCAAGAACAGTTTCTGAAAATAGTTTACGAAATCAGCAAGCTGATTTGACATTCAGCAAGCCGTTTCTGGGAATGCAGAAACTATCAAGAACAGTCCAGATATTCTCGTGAGCTTCTAGATAGATTAAAATGTAAGGAATCTTACATATATATATTACGTGTCTAATATATTCTAAAGAGCTCAGATACATCTCAAAACACTCAAGCATGGAGATACACTAAACATTGTAATTTGACATGTCTCCATCACATTGACTTCACAAAACCCACCACACGTTTCTCAGCACCCAACTTAGACTTCTCTGCATGGGAATCTTTCTTGAAACACAATCCCACGATTTCAGCTCACCTACTCAGATTTCTTTGAATGAGAATTTCTTCACAGTTGAAAATCAACCAACGGCTCCTTATTTGAATATCCTAACGTTGGACCTTGATATATATATACACATCTCCTGTATAAACAATATACACACAGAAAAAAACGTATACACACTCTCTTGAATATTCATCAAATCGTTTTATACTTCCAATCACCTCAAAACAGTTGTTTAAACATTGCCATATTCACAAACAACACACACACAAGCTCTAAGATATATTACACGTTATATATATATATATAAGAGTCTATATCTTTGAGTTGTAATTTCAATCCTTCTCATTTGTATTGTTCTTATTGTAAAAGCATAGTTGCTGGGCAGTGGCTTGTGGAACAAGGGTTTGGTAAACACGAAGCTAGAAAAGATTGTACTACGGGGAGTGGTATAGTTCTTAGAGAGCAGGTTTAGAAACGGGGTTTCAGCAAGCCATTTTGACAGTAGCTAGGGAAAAAGGGAGATATATTATTGAATCTTGTAATCGGGTTTATAGTGATTAATAATATATTCTCTTGCCGTGTTTGGTAAGGGACTAGGACGTAGACCATAGAGATTAGGGGTCGAACCTAGCTAAAATCTTGTGTGTCAAGTTCTTCTATTCTGTTGGTTTATTTCTGCACTGCATTAGTTAATATCAGCAAGCTGAAACATTCTGCTAATCATTTCAGCAAGCTGATATATTTCTGGAAGAATTTCGTAAAAATAAAAATAGTCTATAGTTAACCTAATACACCTATTCACCCCCCCTCTAGGTGCATACTTTCAGGGTTCTCTCTAGATCCCTACTTTGCTCAAATACAAACCACTCTTAAAATGAGAACTACAAACCAACACAAAATATATTATATTTCATATATTCTAAGGGCCCCGCCAGGGGCACCTTCACAAAAAAGTCTTATAATTCAACCCTCTATCCATTCATAAAAAAAAAAAAAAAAATTAAAAAAAACTACTGCCACGTCATCATTTAAAAAAAAAAATTATATTTTTTTAATTTTTTTTTTTCAATGAATGGATAGAGGGTAGAATTATAAGACTTTTTCGAATTGGGGTACCCCTATTTTGGTCCTTAGATTAGCTTAAATTTTGGATTGGAATTTAGTTTTTAGGTTTGTATTCACTTATGGGGAAAATCTCAGCAACTTAGAAGACTTATATAAATAAATTGAATTTGAACAATACGTTCCTAGTCAATATGTCTATTTGTATGTCGTATCTATACTATATATAATAAGCGAAAGAGAGTATAATTTGTAGTTGGTTACCCCTTATTTTTGGTTATCCCCTTATTTTTGGTTATCCTCATTCACAACCGTTAGATCTTCAATTCAAATAGATCAGGACCGTTAGATACAACAATACTAAAAGTTGAAGATCTAAGGTTCGAATCCCGCCAACAACACTTTAATATAAAATTAATACTAGATTACGTTATATAGAAAGGTTGAAGGTTCGATTCCCACCAACAGCATATTAATTTAGATTTAATACTAAACTAAAAATAATGTTTAAAATATTATATATAGTAAACTATAAACAAATTTAAAAAAAGTAAAAATAACCCGTGCTTTGTATGGGCTATAAGCTAGTAATATGGTAATTCATGTTCCGTATAGGACCTAATGCAATCATTCGTGGGCTACCTTTTCTAATCTCCCTTGTGCATCTTTCTTTGAAAAGATGCGGCAGCCGATATGTCCTAATAGCGAGGTATATAAGGCCAATATGTCGTAATAGCGAGGTATATAAGGTCATCAATTTGAATGTGAGTAATTTGGGCCATGCAATCTTAAAATTAGGCATTTTGGTAATTATCTGTAATCCCCGCTCAGTATTAAATTTATTTTTCTTGTAATGTGATGTGAGAAAAAACATTAGTTTGAAAAATGTCAGTTATAAAAACTAGATTACAATTTGATAACATTTTGATATCTACATATTTTAAAATATAATATAAGAAAATGATATTTTTGATGAATTTTGTAACGGTTTACGTTGAAAATTGAAAAATCCTTTACGCTAAAATATTTTATAAAATACATTAAAATATCTTACAACATTTTCTCAAAAAATAAAGTTAAATGTCTTAGAGCATCTCCAAGAGTCTCTTAGCTCCCTCCTAAATATATTATAAACAATTAAGCTCTTAGCAAGTTATTACATTGATTTGTGTGTCAACTCCAACAATTCTCTTTATTAGGACTCTTTATTTTATATTTTATTCATATTTCAATTCCACTTGGACAAACAATCAATAGATGAGAGAGAAGAACCACTATTTTACTAATAAAATATTAAGTTAAGACCTACTAGTTGCTCCTAAAATAGAGGAGGGAGAAGAAACACTTAACTTTTTAAAGAGCATCTAAGAGTCTCTTGGAGCTTGATTTTTATTCTCTCTCCTCATTTTTTGAGTTAAGAGCTATAATAGAAAGGCTCTTGCAGATACTCTGACAAAAGCTTAAAAATAGAATACTTTAATGTTATGAAATATAATATTTTAATTTGTTAGCGCATTATGATAACAACTATCTGACAAGTTATATATCTTGAAGTTATATATCTTGCTTCACCGGCGTTAAAAATGTGCAATATATGAGATTGGCAATAACGATGAAAGGGAAAAAATCTATTATATATATAATACCACAACATGTACTATTTTAATTCATGTTAAATTACCATTTTAACCTTCTGCATTCATTAATACACATCAATTAAAATTCGTATTTAATATGTGCATTCATTAATATGGCATTCATTAATACACATCATTTAAAATTTGTATTTAATAAGTGCATTCATTGATATACATCAATTAAAATTCGTATTTAATTTGTTTATTTAATACTATTTACTTAATTATAACACTTTCGTTACATTGCAATTAACTAAGTATTCGAAGCAATTTGTACCTCGCACGAGTATAGAAGCCTTGGAAGTTGGAACTTGAAGAAATAAAACATTAACATCATATTGCTAACTACAAATTTTTGATATGCAATCTACAGAATAAATTAATTTTTGTACCGAGTATTTTTACTTTATAGAAATGTGTTTAATACAATATTTTTTTAATACTTTCTTGGCTCCGGTGCATTATTTGACATTCTGTAATATCAAATACAAGAAATACATGACTCTGAGCAATTTGGAAAAAAAGAGGGTACATTTGATTTTTTTAACCAAAATTGGAGATCTTGAAATGGGGACAAAATAAACGTTGATTAAAAAAAATGCGCGAAACTGAAAAGAATTTTAATCGGCACAATATCAATTTCTAATATTAATATCAAAACGTAACGAAAAAAACTACAATACCAATTATAAAATAGAACATTCCCGTGCCTTGCACGGGAATTGAAGCTAGTTGTTAATAGTATGTGAAAAAAATTGGCTGGAACGTTGAAAGGGGAAAACCATTGACAATCACTTTGTGTGAAACAACGCCTTCGTAGTGGATCTATATTAGCAGTCAAATTTAGAAATGTGAAGACCAATTCAATTCCCTTCTAGATTCTCTTGTTCTTCAAAGTCTTGCGTTCGAGTTGCACTGCAAATATTTTAGTATATTTTAAGGAACTTCGTAATGGAAATGCACACTAAATACCGAGTGAATGTTCGGTAGTCAACTAGATATTTCAGTTTATATTCTTGGGTTAAAATTCAGAGGGGAGAAAATTCAAAATAGCTAATACTTAGAGGGATTTAACTAATAGCAAATCATAATTTGATTATATATTTAAAACTATATTGTTTAATTGTGTAATTACAAAATACCAATAATCCCCCTAACTTAGGAGCGTTTATGAAATTTGGATATTCATCTTTAATCATTTTAATTTTTCATCGATCTCTTTGATAGTTATTTTTTACAATATTAACCGGTAATTATGGGATCCCACAAAGTCCAATACTATTTAAAAATGATAATATTATTTCCTAGTAAAATATCGTTAAATTTCTAACATCACATCATCGTCTTGTTTATTAAATTTTTGCATCAATCACTCTTATATTTTAGTAAATATCAGGCTGCAAAGATGTCGATTAAAATCTTTATTTATACCTACTGAACTGTAGAGAGAAAATGAAGTAATGTTTATAAAAAAACATGCGTATAAGTAGTACGATTGATACCGTCGGCGTTCTATTACTTTTAATATTTCTTTTACAAATGATTGATTAGGTGTTGGATCAACGGAAATATGATGGTTGCAAATTTCAACGAGGCAACTTTTAAATTTCAAATTTTATACCATCAAGCACTAATAAGATAGGATTAACCTTAATTACAAGACTAATTAATTGTCAAATGCATGATTTTCTCATTGAAAGCAACACATCAAACGCAACAAGAACGAGATTCGTATGTTTTGTTATTTACAAACAACAACATGCAAACCATCTGTACAAACAGTTGAAACGGCTGGAATAAATCTACAAAATATATTTAATTTTAATATAAGGAAGATTCTTAAATAAGTAGTAATAATTTGTCAAAAAAGTAGAGAAGCTTTTCAAATGGCCAACTTCCTTCAAGGCCCACAGCCCATTCTAGATTGTAACATTCCTGATTGAACCGCACACGAGCCAAATTTTCTGTATATGTGGGTCTCAAAACGTGACGTGGCATGTCAAAATGCTATCCAATCTTGCATCCCTACCTAATTGTACACCAACAACGAACCACCAAAATTGATCGTTTGAATCGAATTAAACCGGTAGCTTAGCCGGGTCACTACCCTTTCCTTTCACTGACCCGTCATTGCCACCCGGTTGAGAAGATGTTGACGGCTCACCATCCCCGGCCACCACCTTTGACCTCGTCGACAATGCTCTCGTTAAGAACGATGGCATTCGACCGAAATTCCATCGGTCCGATTTTCCCACACTCCCCGCTCGTCTAATACTTTTTCCTCTACTTGAACCATCTTCGTTAGTACCGGTTTTGCTTCCCTTTTTAACGCTTCCTTCACCCGCCATGCTTCCGGTCCGGTTCAGTGACCTCTTGATAATTTCATTTCTTAGCTCTTCCGGTAATCGTAACGTGTATCGGTCCACATTCTCACCTGGTTGAACTACAGAAGGTTGAACTAACGAATGGCCGGTCGAGTGTGATCTAGGAAATATATTTTCAATCCCAAACAACTTAGACCGGACCGAACCGGATCTAACCGATCCCGATCTTGGTGGACGGTTCACTCTCAAACTACCGGTTCTCTTCATCATATCCGGTTTAGGCATCTGAAGCAAATTATTAGTTGGCCTTTCTTGACTTTCGTCAGGTTCAATAGTGACATGAACCTCCTCTGCTTGTGTTTCAACCACATGATCAGCCTGATTAGGCAATTCATCGGACACCGCCACGGCCACGGGCTCAACCGTTTCAGCTGAAAGATCAGCTCGACAAACCGGACACGTAGTATGCGAAGCTAGCCACATATCAATACATTCCAAATGAAAAACATGATCACATTTCGGGAGCAACCGTAACGTTTCATCATCTTCAAATTCATTCAAACACACCGCACACTCCAACGCGCCTTTCCCTATATGCAAGTCCTTGACTTCAGAATAAGCAAGTGTGGGAAGCGCATCGATAGCCGTCGCGTCCAGTCCACGCGCAGCAGCTGCGCGTCGAGCACGCATGGATAGCGTAGCTCGAACACTCCCGCCGGTGCCGGACTGAGACCACCGGCGTACGTAAATAGAAAAGAAGCCCATGAAGAAAAGAGCAGTAATCAAAACAGCTATTATTATAGCCATAGAAGGGCTAAACTTTGCATATCCATACGGGTCAGTATTTGGGGTCCCCGGTGATGCCGTAGCCTGACCGTTGACTATCGAGATCGCCGTAAAAATGAAAGAGAGAACGAAATATGCATGGATTGTTTTCACCGGAGAAGTAAAAAGATTCAGATGCTTGACGGCAATCATTTTAAATATTTATTTTTTGAGCTTGTAAGATGAGTATACGTACATGCAGCGGAGAGAGCGGGCGGTTTAATTTATTTGAGGAGAGAATGAAAAAGTGAGAGAGAGCTAATGAAACATAACACTTGTTATAACGTACAGATATATACGTAGATATTGTAACAACATCAGTGTAGATGGATAGAGAGATTAGAAAGAGATAGGAGGGTGTATCGGGTGTATCGTGAGATTAAGTTTAGTCGTCCAAATTATAGTCTTTAATTTGACTTTGTAGTTTAGAACGAATTGATTAAATTGAATAGAAGAAGCTTCTATATTTTCATTTTTGTGATGTTAGTAATGAAATCAGCTTCAAATGCAGCTTCATTTTTCTAATAGAGGCGGAAGAAAGTTTTTGTACACAAAAGCATTAGTCTTGCTCTTAAGCCGTCCTGTATAAATAAATAAATAAATAATTTTTAAATATAATTTTCCATCTTTAATGTATTTACTTTTAGTCGGTAAAATGTTAATGCAAAAACGTTACAATATTCCTCTTCACCCAAGTTTATGCTACCGGATAGAAACGTTTTAAGTCAAAGATGGTGGCGGAAGTAGGCACAAAATAGTATTTATGCAACTTCCATTATTTGATTCTCTCAAGGGGACGAATATTTTACGTATCTTATTTGTTTGATTTTTTTAAATAATTTTTTGGAAAAAAATATTATTTTTTATTTGATTTTTTATATAATATGTCCGAAAACAAAATACTATTTTTTAAAAAATTACTTTCCCTTTTTCGGGTGGGAAAAACATTTCCAAATGAATATTTTCTCACTAATTTTCCTAATTCCTCCATAATAAAATAATTATAAATTATTTTGAGAAATTTTACCAGAGAAAATTTTTCCAAATAAAATTTTTCCAATAAATTTTTTAAGAAAAATTGGCCAAAAATTTAATTTTTAATAATTTTTCCCGAAAAATTTTGCCAGAAAACAATTTTCAAAAACACTTTTAAAGAAAAAAAAATTATGTTATATATTTATAATCAAGCTAATTGCCGATATATAAACATACTAGTAATCCATTTATATATTTTTAATAGAGAATAGGGACTGAAATATATATTAGGTAACTTTCTTCACAAATTTAAATAAAAAAATTTATATTATAAAAATTTTTGTATCAAAATGATATTTAAAAAGGGTAATATGTTTCTACAGTTAACTTTAGGAAATTCTCCTAAAATTAACCATTAAGATTGTGACACATATGCACAATTAATAATGCCCCTACCGGACCCTTTTAAATAAAAAAAGAAATTTTTTATGCAGTTTTGATGAGTTAATTTTAAGAAATTCTCTACAATTAACTGTAAAACCATTTTTATCTTAAAAAAATGTGCATATCAAAATTATATATAAAAGAATTTTGCATATCAAAAGATTTTATGTATCAATACATAGTTACATACAGACAAATACGATCGTCAAATAGTATAAACGGTAACGGTTCTTTCGAACGTTATAATTTCGACTCTCTTAGATGACATACATGATACATGCCTGTATAAATTCAGTTATATAGTTCATAACTAAAATTACAAGGAAAATAAAAATTAATTTTACGATCGTTAATCTCTACTCGAATATAAACTGTGGCATACACGGATTTTTTCTAATATGTACTAAAGTTTATTTTATATTACAATTATAATTTTATATATTCATTGTTTACAAAATTTTACTTTAATTTTAATTAAAATACTTTAATATAATTTTAATATGTAAGTTTATGTTTTAAATTAAAAGTGAAAAATTGCCCAAAATACCCATTTTTTTGTACCCCACTTACCAAAATACCCACGCGTGTGAACAGGTGCCAAAATTACCCACTGGACACGCATCTCACAACTGCGCATCCCAATATTACTGTAGCACCTCCGTCTCCGTCGACTGTCTCCAAAATCAATTTTAGGCGTTTCAAATCAAGGAATGAAATGGTTTAAAACTGGTATATACGGCTGTGTAGATCATTGAAAGGCGATTCCATTGACGTATAATACGTGAATGGAGGTTGAACGAAGTTCATCGGAAAATTACGAATAAATTGAAAAAAACAACATTAGGAATAAATCGGAAAAACCAACCTAAGGTCGTGGGTTTTGAAAATCCGGCGAACCAAATGGGTTAAAATGGGTATGGATGTGTAGATCATCGAAAGATGATTCGATTGGTGTATAACACGCTATGGGAAGATGTTTGTAACGGAGCATGGTTGGTTTTTTGTTTTTTCCGGTGAAATCGCCAAAATCGCCATTGGGGGAGAGCTCGCGAATCTGAGGAAAAGTGACGAGGACGTCAGATGACGTCATAACGCATATCACAAATTTGTGACACGGGATGCGTGGGACAGAAATGCGCATCCCAAATATATACGACTATGGGATAGGCGTAACCCACTGTTTCCTCCTCTATCATAGGCGTATCCCACCCTTTACTCCTCTATCGTAGACGTATCGTAGACGTATCCCATGGGTATTTTGGGCGCGCAACGCGGGATCTGGGCATTTTGGTTATGAAACAATAAATAGTGGGTATTTAGGGCACTCACCCATTAAAAGTTGATGTACTTCAATTAGAATAGATTATTATTGATTGGAAGATATGATATTTAATTTAGGTGTTTATAAAAAGTATTATCATCAATTAAAAGTAAACATTTTTTCAATTAAAAAGGACAATCGGCTAATTATCATTAATTATATTATTTTATTATTTGTTTTAATAATTAGGATGATTATGCCGAAAATCGAACAGACAAACTTTAAATGCCCGTGCAATGCACGGGTTTTTTTTTTTTTTTTTGCCCAAGCTTTTGCTTGTAATTCTAGTATCTGCTCTGATACATGCGGTAGGGGAGATTCGAACCTTGGCGGTTCGACAAGACATAGTCCTCATTTACCATATTTTGATTAATAATTGAAAAATATGGTGTGATATTTTCAGGTATATATTATTGATTGTAAGATTAGTTTTAAATAAAAAGGTAACGTGTTTTAATTCGAAAGGAAATATTAATGATTGGAAGATATGATATGATTGGTGTTTTTAGGTGTTTATAAAAGGTAATATCTTCAACTAAAAGTAAATGTGAAAAAGGCAATCAACTAATTACCATTAATTATATTATGTTTTTATTTATTTTAGGTGTTTTAATAGTACCGATATCGTATATATTTTTCTTCATAATGAAGAGTAAATAAGTAAATTCAGGAAGTACAAAAAAATAAGTACCAAAATTTTTAATGTTTAGGCTATTATATAATAGTATTGATTAATAATTGAAAAATATGGTGTGATATTTTCGGGTATATGTTAATGATTTTAAGATTAGTTTTAAATTAAAAAGGTAATGCATTTTAATTCGATAGAAAATATTAATGATTGGAAGATATGATACTGTAATAGGGAGAAATTGGTATAACAATATTTATGGAGGTTGATGGAATTACGGAGCAAAATACGGATATTCTGTTAAGAACGCGAAGAACACGGAGGAGATTTTTTTATGTTTATGGCTGATCTTGTTTGTTGATATTTCAGGGGTGAACTGTTTCTCAAACTTAACATGGTGCCTACGTACCCTATTTTTAGGGATCAAGCCTTACGTAGTTCTTGGAGAAGAAGTTACCCTGACGGGCTAGGGTTTCTATGGGTCCTTCTTGGCCCAAACCCACCAGTCGTCTATGGGCTGATATAATTTATCCATTAATCCTACTCATGACCCATGACCCAATAAAGGTTACCTATGGCTAACATGATGCTAGAATCGTATGGCCTCATTGGTGAGGCTAATGGAGAAGCTACATGGGCCTTGCATGCGACCTCACGGGGCTTAGTCATGCGAGGTGGTCCAATGCTATGGAGACAATCCTACTCATGCAACCTCGTTGGGCTTTATCATGAGTCTTCATAATAAGAGTATCATAGGCCTCGCTGGACCTTGCAAAGAGATGTGATGATCCCATACTAGGGTCTTGCTAGCGATCTCGACCCGCAGCTTGGGGTCGCTAGTTCCCATATTGTACTTGATAGTATACTGGACTGACTCCTGGTGGTGGGCTTTAGTGACCCAATCTTCATTTCTAGGCCCATTGTGAGTTGTGGACAGCTATTCCAGCACATTAGGCCTGTTTAGGGCTTATGCCAAGATTTGGGCATAACAACTACCCCCCGAGTCCATATTGTCATTGAAAATGCGATGTGGAGTCAAAACTTCTTTATGCGAGACCTGTGCCTTGGGCTCGCATCGCGATCCTTATGAATTTGAATGGTTTCAGACAGCTGTCGTGTCTCGATATTTGTTCCCAGCTGCTAAGATGATTACACGTGTTAAACGTCTTTCTCTCGCCCGACTACTATATAAACTCATATTTTCAATCATTTGTCACTTTCCTTATAAACACTGCAACGAATTGATGCTAGTTTGCTCTCAGATCAAACAGAGAACCGGATCTCTTTTCGCTCAGAAGGACCTCAACTTTCGTCAAGATTTTCAATTTTCCTTCATCAGGAAGTAAGTTCTTTCTCTTGTTCTTCATAAATCATTGTATTTTACTTGTAATTTCATGTTTATATATTCATAATTATACGCGATGCGAGCCTGATTGTATGCGACCACTTATAATTAATTTCATACTGCGAAACCACCTCACTAGAATAAAAAATGCGATCCCTCTTTAGATATAAGAGTACACGCCATCTTTATTATAGGAACGCGACCCCTTTTACTCCCCTTGTGTGAAGTGAGGACACTTAGAACCTTCTGTTTGTTTATTCTTTTCTTTCTGAACTCCCTTGATATTCTGTAAGTGCACACACTGATGATCCACAATCTTTTCGGATGTCTAACGATGATAGCTCGAGGACATCTTCTCCAGTACTCAATGTCTTGATCAGTGAAAAGGCGGCCTCCAATATTGCCAAGGTGACGAGCACAAGTGATGGCTCGTTCAAATTATACATGGACCCCTTATGGTCGAATGAGGAGTATACTAGGGAGGTTCCCTTAGGATCATGGAGAGCGAAGCGTCCTTTTAGTTCGCAAAGCCAATCTGCTGACATTCCTTTTGGTTCGCGAAGTAAGACACCGGATGTCCCTAAATCTGCTGCAGAGTGCAAAGAGAAGTAGATGAATTGATACAAAGGGGAAATGAAATCTTTTCAGGTGTCCCTGATCTCCTTTCTCCCTTGAAGAGCAAATTATCTTGAAAATCCCATTGAAATAGTCAGCGACTCCTCCATGGACTTGGTTGGCGCAGCATACTACGACGTTGAGGGTGGCGATGATAACGTGGCCAACTCAGACGATACTGATTATGAAGAACCTTCCTTCGCTGATGGCGACCTTGATGAAGTCTCCAGGGTCGTCAATTTTGAAGATTCTACATATGTACCTGAGGCATCTCCTGAAACCTATGTTCCTACCCCTCAACCTGAGCTAGAAGAAATCATATATGTAGGAGGACCTTTTCCTGAAGAGATCGAAGAAGGTTCCAATGTGAAGCCGGGGCAACCTGCAGAGATCTGTCCACGACCCTAGCTGTAGATTCACTAGCTAAGGCCGTTGATAAGTTTAGACCAGAAGATAAAATCATCCTTCCTACCCCTGATATGCGCTGCTACCGCTTTAATCATGAAGATAATGGTGGTAGAATCATCCTTCCTACCCCTGATATGCCCGGTGTAGTTGGGTTAGTTTTCTGATCTTGATGATTATATGACCTGTCCTTATAGATCTCGAGTCATAGATCATTTTGGCATGAGAATCGAAACATTTAGACTTACGGTTTAGGAGTTATGGTCGATTTAGTGAAAGTGGTTCGAAACCATAAGTGCGAGTTCGTAACTGAAATTGAACCCCCTTAACATGATTAATTTAGTGGAGAATCTTGATAATTAAATATTAGAGATCATATGGAAGGTGTGAGAAAAGACCTCATGTCAAATGGATCATTTTTCGATTTTATAAAAATTTTCGAATCAAGGTTAAGTATGAGGGAACCCCTAAAAAGAGCACTTGGTTATAACTTTGGAAAACCACTTAGAAAGCGAACAATAAATCTCGAGGTATAATCTTTCCTAGTAAATGACCAACCTTAGAACTTAAATGACTTAAGAACCTACCAAGTGTAAGTGTAATGACATGCCGGGATAATGAGCAAGTGTCGGGTTACAGCGGTGTTAATAAGAGTTACACTAGAGGGTGTATAACGAGATAACTTGAAAACGTGTTTTAACCTAAGTAAAGTATATACTTAACCTTTCAAAGCGTTAAGTGATTAATCTCGAATATTTTGATTATTTATATATCACCGGACTGACCCAGGACACACTATCCCTACCAGAGTACCAGGCAAGTTTTCAAACATTTTGAAACTGTTGTTGTGATAATATATATGATTTGGTTTCTGTTATACATATGTCATAGCATGCATGCCTGCTTTCAAATTATATTATGATACTGATTTTATGATTTGATATTGGCTTTTAAGCTAGATATATGATATATTAGTTATAAGCCGGATATTGCTAAGACCCTTAGTGAAGGACATATGATCTTCATTCTTCAAATATAGACCAGGAGTCGGTATTTCTGTATATACTGTGATTATTTTCTGAGGAAAATATTAGATAAATGCTTTTCCATTATTTCTTTAATGAATATTATTTAGAATCTTCATTTGAGTTTATTTATTTATTTAATGAATATTATTTTAAATATTCATTTGAGTTTTATTTATTAAATGAATATTATTTTTGAATATTCATTTAAGGTTTATTTATTTATTGAATATTATTTCGAATATTCATTTAAGGTTTGAATTATTTATTGAATATTATTTCGAGTATTTATTTAAGAAATTATTATTTAGTGAATATTTTTATATATTCATTCGAGGGTTATTTATGAGCAATATTTTGATCAATAAATATTCTTTAAATATTTATGAGTTAATAAATATTATTGGAATTTTTATTTAATACTTTTAAATTTGTTTTCAAAATAAATTACTTTATTCAAAAAATCATCTTTGATCTTCAAATATTATGTAAAATATTTCTGAGCCCTATATTTTATCAAGGAAAGGTTCCCAAAACCTTATTTTCCATTTAAATCTATCTTATAGGAAGATTTAAATGCTCCCTCAAAAACTTTCAAAATATAATGGAACCTTACTTGAGAGCTGTTATTTATTTTATTTGACTGCCCGGTCATAAATTTTTGAAACTATTCTTTTCATTCGCAACTTGGTTGTTATTCATCAAATTGAATATTTTGTTACTTCCTCATTGTTCGAGGGGTAAGATTGATGGGACAAGTCGATATCCATTAACAAGCAACATCTTGGGAAATATTGGTGAATTTTCCTTTCCAATTAGATACGACTACTTTGTGGAGTCTTATCAACAAGTATTATACTTGGGGAAAGGAGGATGAGCTTTACGTTTCAAAGTCATGGATTCTATTCGAACTAGGAGTCGTGTAAGAGGCCGAGTAGCGCCGGTCCATCCCAAAGGCCCAACCGTTGGCCAGGGAGATCTAAAATGGCGGTAGACAAGTAAATCCATCAGTTCTTCCTTCTACCGGTAGTAAAACTAATATGAGTTGTACAATCTGCGACTGATCATCGTATGGATTGGAATAGCGGGCGCGGTGAATACTCCAGTATTATTTCATCATCAAATTTGGATATTTTCTGCAACATTATCGAGAGCACCCCAATCGGAAAGATACGGCTGGGTGACCGATAAGTGTTGGTAGGATTAGAAAAGTGTTCAAAAAAAAACTGGCATTGAAATAATTACCTTGCAATTTCCTCTTTATGACATATGTTGATATCTTGTTCATATTTTTGCATAGTAGATATTTCTACGAAAAATAAATTTTGAGTTACCTTGTAACTTCATCTTTTACGTTATACTGGCACTATGTTCGTCAATGCATGGCATATGGTTTCAAATATATTCTTTTAAAACTGTTATATATTATTGTTCAGTTATATATTATTTTGGTGGGCTATTGCTCACCCTTGCTTTATTTATTATATCACAACAACAAATAGATCTGATGGTCCACATAAGGCGCACTCAACGCAAGCAGGTGACAGCCGTCAGAGGGTCACCCGCTAATGTCATAGCCGCCAATGCTGAGGTAGGAGCAGCCAAGAAGCTAGACTGGTAGCTTTTATGTATCAAACTTACTTATATGTATGACTTATGTTAATCAACGGCAATAAACTATTAAAACTTATTCTATAATCATTTTGGGTTTGTAATATCTTATAACTTGTAGATCCTATGATTAGAGAATTATTTCAATTTCATCTCTGGGACTATAACTGGTTATGTGGTGTGATATTATTGCGGGGTCATAGCATGCTGTTTATTTGTTTTGATTCAAGTTCAAGTATTATTGATGGAATTGAGACCGTAACGACCAGATCGCCGACCCCGGATCTGGGGCTGTTACAGAAATGGTATCAGAGCGAGAGTTATATATCCCAGAGATGAGGCGACGTTATAACAATAAATTCACTAAGCTAATAAAAACTCTTGCCAAGTTCACCTAAAACCCTTATAGGAACTCTTAAGTATCATAATAGTAACTTAGCTCGTTATCATATCATAAATTCACTAAGATAATAAGAGGTCTTGTGTGATGGTTGGATTGTGATATTAGAGTTTGGGTTGCCTTATTTGGTTTATTCGAGGAGTTACAAAATTGAAATGTTCGAATTAGAGCCGTCGTAATGCCTGATTTTTGTAAACCACTTTGACAGGGACCATCCGAGACCATAACATTGTTTAAAGGTTAACCACTGACCATATTATGTAGATATTATTATCTAGTTTATGTGGCCGCAAGAATCGTGTCAAAAGAGTTTACGGTTTATGAGATATGACCATTTTAGTGAAAGCGATTCGAGGGATGATGTCGCAGAAATGTACAAACTTTGTGGTTGTGTTTGAGACCCTTAAAAATGGAATTGGAGTATGATATTTTGAGAATAAATGCTAAGGTCAGTTAGGAAAGTATGAGAGAAGGATTCGAGTCCAAAAGATTATTTTTCGATTTTATAAAAATGCGTTAGCCGAGGTTTCGTAAGCGAAAACCACCAAGGACATGACTTAGAAACCAATATTGAAAATGGTTTAGTATAACTTGAATTCGAGGATTGATTTCGAACCAAACTTATGACTTAAGTAATTGTCGACTAACATGGACTTAGTATGGGTCTAATATGAGTAAATAGTGCTTTGGTTGTGTTTCGCTTACGTGTTTAAGCACTGAGTTATAAGTGGATTATCCAGGGGATTGATCGTATGTTTTCTTTGACTTTGTCTAGATTGTCCAACATTGTCACGAGCCCTACCACTTCTCGAGCCCTATACTTTTGAAGTATTGTTGTATAATACTGTATTTGCCACATATAGTGTTATACAGTTTTGCGATAATCTTATTTCATGTGGTAATAGAATTTGACTTTTGGATTATGTACGAGCTTTGAGGTAAAGTATTTATAAACCGGTGTATCTTGTAGCTCTAGAGATAAGAGCATATTTATTGTTTTGACTCTAGACCGGGAGTCGGTATTTTGAGTTATAGAGATAGTCGTGGAAACCCGGAGGGATTCCAGCGGCAGAGTATTATTTCTTTTGAGGAATGTTATTAATAAGCATTATTTATATTTCCAGAAAATATTAATTACTTGGATTATGATATCATTCGAGGAATCTTATTTGAATATTATCTCATTCAAGAATATTATGGATTATGATATCATTCGAGGAATGTTATTTGAAGAATAATTTATTAAGGATTTATTTCTTAATTGATATTATTTAATTATTTATTAGATATTCCAATTGTTTAAATATCTTATTTATTCTTTAAAAATTCATTCAAAGGTTTAAAAATTATTTTAAATATTTTCTGACCCTTAGGATTATTATAAAATAATTTGAGGCTTATAAAAATGTTAAGATTCTGTTTATACTTTACGTAATAGAGACATTTACGGAAATGTTTTATTAAAGTACCTTGTAACTTCATCTTTTAGATTATATTAAAATTTTGTTCGTATTATGGAGGTGATATAAAGATCCCCATGATTATTTTTAAATAAACCCTTAATGGGTGAAGGCTTCGCTTTACCTTCAAAACATGGGGAACCAAGCTTTAGGGAGTAAAAGTGTGATTTCTCCCTTCGCTCATCACTTGAATGACTTCAAAACTCCGACTAAATTCCTCGTATGTTTTCAAAATGAGTTCAATGTCAACGAAAATTTGTTGACGAAAGTCAACCCACATGTCCGACTTGCTTCCACAAATGCTTCCGGAAGTAAGGGTTTGAAGTTGAGCATCTATCTTTAGGACTGGAGGAAATTGTTAAGGTGTAAGAGGCTGTGGGATAGTCCATCCAGGTGTAAGAGGCTGTGGGACAGTCCATCCAAGCGTAGGAGGCTGTGGGACATTCCAGCTTGAAGACCCGAATGCGGTTAGGGCCACGACCTCGAAAGAAGGATCGCTACCCGTCTACTAGTAGCAAAGTTTTGTACGATACAATGGCTGATCACCTTGTATCGGGGTGTACTCCAGAATAATCCCTGTTCTTCCAATTGGAATTGTGCAGCAACACTGTAATGAAAGCCCAGGTGCTCCATTACCAATAGTGTTGGCAGAGTCTTGCGTTTTCATTGAATAAATTATTTTATTTCAAAAACATTCTCACTAATAGAAGGAAGATGATTGGAACAGAATAACGCAAGGGCATGTTATACGAAATTATTGTGCACTATCTCCTATTGAAGTGTCATGGTTACAAATGTTTCAAGAATGTCATTAATTATATATTGCTACAGCAAGTATGAGTTGCATATATCTTTCATATAAAGATAGTAAATGATATTTGAAGTACTATGATAGTACTGTTTCGAATATATCCCGATGACGAAATGATTTCAGTATCAAGATATTTTGACAAATATTGCCTTATACCCGTTTCATTCTGGGTTTATGTTTAAGGCAAATTTATGCCATTCTTTTATTACCTTCCTGAGCTTTCGCTCACTCTTGCTATTATTTTATATATTATATAGCAGCTAAGCAGGATGCCAAGGGCACGGTACACACCCCGCAAGCGAGTGGTAAGCGCAAGGCTTTTCCCTGAGCAGTTTCTAGCAGTGATCTCGGAAGTAGTAAGGACTAGTCGGATCAGGATAAAGTTCTGTTATTCATTTTATGTATAAGTATGAATTGTGTTAGAGGATCATGAGAACCAGAGGGTTAAGTCGTTAATGTGCCTTCACTTAGAGATTGCATCGATATCAGATTCAACAAGACATTTGGGTATTGTAACAATTAACATTTTATTCCGCAGATGTTTTAGTATGTCGTTTCTGAGACTCTAACCTGTGTGTGTGTGTGTGTGAGATGTATATTGTGGGTCATGAGCAGGCGGATTATGTATGTTGTGAGTAATACAGGTACAGCGTGGAATAATGGATTGTGACTACCCTAGATCCCTGACCCCAGGTCTGGGGGTGTTACAAACTTTGAAACATTGAAAACAAGGTTTCGCATCTATGCTAGATCTCAAGGAGTTAAATTTTGGATGGCCATAGAAGATGGAGTTGTTATTCCTACCGAAACAGTTGACGGTGTCGTAATTGAAAAGAAGGTTAGTGAATACACTCTCGCCGAAGAAAATATGATGAATACTGTCGCGAAAGCAGAAATGGTTCTCATAGGTGCACTTACTGAAGAAGAGTATAAAAGAGTAAACAATTGCAAGTCCGCACAAGAAATGTAGAACAAATTAGTGGTTACCTACGAAGGAACCATTGATATAAAAGATTCTCGAATGGATACTTTAATCCAAGAATACGAGAACTTTGAACTCCAAGAGGGAGAAAATATCATCGATATGGAAAAAAGATTTACTCGTATAATCGATGAATTATCTCAACTCGGAAAGAGTTATACTCAAAATGAGAAGAACCGAAGAGTTCTTAAATCTTTACCTCCTAGTTGGAAGGTTAAAGTTACTATGATAAAAGAAATGCATAATCTAAATGATTATGACATTGATAGTTTATTCGGGAATCTTCATGCGTACGAAGAAGATAATATTCCGGATAAAGTCATTCCTAAAGTGGAAGACAAAAAGAAAAATATGGCTTTAAAAGCTATATTAATCGATGAAAATGAAAACGACGAGGAGTTAAACGAAGAACTCCAAGATCTCGATAAAAGCTAAATTACTTTACTATCGAGACAACTTCGTCGTGTGCTACAAAGCAAAGCTCAAAGATATGGAAAAGACTTCATAAAATCAAATAATCAACAAAGAGTTTTTAACTCTAAAGGAAGGCCAAATTACTCTCAAAATTATAGTCCTGACTATAAGAGTAATTTTCCAACAACGAACTATAACAAAGGCAAAGGCACTCAAAATACAACTGCCTATAATAATGCCAACAACAATAGCAATCCTCCTTACACTCCTCCAAAATATAAGGAACAAAATTCGGAGGAAACACAAGATGTGACATCCCCAGATCCGGGATCAAGGATCCAGGTCATCACGGTCCAATTTCCGATCAATATCAATATCTCTTGAGTATTTTTTTTATAACTTAATACTTATGCAATTGACCCCACACTAATACACACACACCAGTCATATGCTCATAGAACAACATCCACAATATTAAAAGTTTAAAGTTAACAGTTATTACAAACCCAGAATTCTACTAAGTACATTGTTGAATAATACTTCTACAGGAAGCATTTCAACAACCAAAAGTTTATTACAAACTTACATACTTAATTTACATAAGTCTACTAAGCCCCTTTCGCTTGTCACTACCTCGGGGATGGTCGCCAGCACTCGCTCAAAAGGTCGCCTTTCCCTTACCCTCTTGCGGGGTGTAGTGCGGAGTATTGGCATGGGACCTAGCTGTAGTATAAATAAATAGCAAGAATGAGCTAAAATAGCTCAGCAAGATAACTTCTATCTACTACCATAAAAGGGAAAATAAACCTTTACATATATATATATATATAAATGGGAAAATTCATCATAGTCATTAAGAAAAGAAATAATTCTTATCTATCAAATGCACCATCTATTCCTGTTTGTACGAAAAGTAATATATAGTATTATAATATCAGTTTCTCTTCTTAAAGCATATAATATGAGTTTCTCTTCTAAAATAATATAGTAATCCATACTTCGTTTCTGTATAATTTTCCAAAAATAATATTCCATTTGAATAAGATCTCGCAATAATATCCTTCTGTTTCTTGTATACGACAACCATATACAAATAATATAAAATCAGTTTCTCTTCATTCCATATAAATAATTCCATCACCTTATCTCATTTTCTTGGTTTCAGCATATAACTCTGAAAACCATTGTCAGCACTTTCTTTTCAAAAACATTGGGGATATCTGCTGTCGTGTGATACGTTAGGACGATGATCAGTCGCCTAATCGTACCTTCTCTCTTTTTACTACCGGTAGAAGGAATGAAGATCATCCCTGGAGGAAGGCCACCTGCTAACATCCTCCCTTGGCATCTTCGTGCCGTAATAAAAATAATAAATGTTGGACTGTGTCGCACACAGCCCTGACACAGCCACTTACGCAAGTCTGTTGCAATCCCCCTTTTTTGTCAAATCATTTATCTATTCATAGACTTCATTTCCACTTCCATTCACATTTCTTTCACATATACCATCACCTTCTAAACATATGTCATAATTCCCTGATCATGACTCAGACAACTCCTTTATATGTATATATATATATATATATATATTGTTCCATCTACTTTTATAAATAGTAGATAATCATCAAAAAAATACTTATTAAATCACAATATTTAAAAATAATATTTTTAGCAAGATATTATAAATCATATAACCCTAGATAACAACTGATACCATTCTTTTATTCACTCTAGATAACAACTGATACCATTCTCTTATCATAAGGCATGTTCACTCCATGCATAATCTTCTCTATACATATGCATATTCATCTTCATATTCATACACATCTTCGTATACCTTTCTTTTTTATATCAATACTCAAGGAAGACAAATTCTTTACAATATAATAATAATAGCATCATATATATATATATATATATATATATATATATATATATATATATATATATATATATATATTCCATGAAATCAAGTTTCTTGAAGATAATAATAATTTTCCAAGTAGGGATAGAAAAGATCTTGCCTGGATCTCTAGAGCGAGTAGGTGGAATCCTGAGTTCGTCTCCTGCCTCTATAGGAACGAAAGGATCACCGTTAGTATATATATCCCACTTAATCACTTAATCTCTACACCATAACACCCTTAACTCATATTGTAAGTTTAACATGGTTTTCATGCCCCAAAAGTTTACATGCACTTAACCATTCTTAATCTAAGTTTTAGCGTAATCCACCATTCCCATTAATAACCATACTCGACTGTAAAAATTCTCAGAAAATATAGATTCTGAATTTTAATGCCAGGTCAACTGGTAAGGGTCCTCTGACCATCCTACTACTCTATCCCAAAATTTCGTGACCTTTAAAAATGTTTAAGTATGGTAACTTTAGCCTCAAAGTTGATATAATTACGTTTTCTCGATTTTCGAACGCCTTTCACTAAAACTGACTTTTCTCCTAAACCGTTCATCAGATTTTAACGTACTTTATATCAAAACGATCTATGAACTAAGCTCTATCATCTCATGGTCACTTGGTACCCTAGACAGGTTGCTACCATACGGCATTGGTCTCCAAAAACAGGGCATTTCTTTGGTCTAATGAAAATCGGACATTATAACGGCTATATTTTCATACTTTCCAAATTTTAATTGCTCCAAAACCATCATTCCACACTCAATCCAAGCCCTACACCATGTGGTCTACATCCCAACCATGGTTACAAGTTCACATCACAATTTCCATATCAAAATTAAAACACATATCAACAACCATATCATCAAGATTTCATGCTTTATACAACTTAACTTCTAAACTAAGCATAATCAACCATAAACTCATAATTCAAGTTAGGGTCTCAAGTAATATACCTTCCTTGTAGCTTGTATAACACTTAATAATCCTTGGGATATCATTAAGCAACCATATAACACCTTAAACTAACAAGAAACACCAAGAACATACTTAGAATTTTCGGAGCTATTTTACTGTAGCTGAAAGAACATGAAAAACGACCCCCTTACCTTGCTTTTCTGGGAACATCTTGTGAAATACGACTTGTAGCTTATCTCATGGGCTTTCTAAAAAGCTAAAGAACGAAAAATTTGGCTGAGAAACGAAGAAGTTATGGCCGTTCTAAGCCGGCTGTTACTGTTTGGCCGAATTGAAAGAATGGAAGGGAGAGATTTTCTCTTGATTTTTTTGATCTTATCTTCTTTAATTCTTGTTAATCTAGCTTGTCTTGGAAGCTTTGGAAGATATTTGTGATTAAAGGCTTGCTAATGTACTAATTTACCCTTTAAAGTATTAGTGGAATGTGATGTCATTGCTTATGTCACTTGGATGATCCTTTAATCCTTTTCTTGTATTTTCTAAGTAAAATGCTACTAATTTTGGTAAATGATAATGTGGTATGTATCCTTGTTATATTACTAATCTTGGTTGTTTTGTTTCCATACTCGTCTAATCGCGATTCGTTTCGAATATACTTTGTTATCCCAGTGGTTTTGAAATCGTTTAACAATCCAAATTCCCTTGACATTTCCTTGACTTGCTCTCGCCTTAGTTTAACCTAATTTCACTAATTCCTCAAAATATAAATCCTTTAATATTTATATGCTCCTTAATATCCAATTAAATAGAAGCTCGCTCGAACTCAAAATCCTCAAAAATTCATATTCAGGAATTTCTGAAATCCGTTATCATTTCGAGTCACTTATTTTCATAGTACATCACTAATACAGTTTCTTTTTACTCATTTTCCATTTCCAATATAGAGCACCTACACACCATTTTCCTAAATTCCTCGAGATCACTATTCATTTAATCACTGTAGCCTTTCTAAAGTTAGGGTTATTACATTCTTCCCCCCTTAAAAGGATTCCGTCCCGGAATCATGCTGAAAATATCAATGAATACCTTTCTCATCCGATGTTCTCTAACTTCTACACTATACCTTCTATCCTTTTGTTCCTTCATAATATCTCTACCTTGTTTGCGCAAAATACACCAACATACACTTGCTTGTCATTCATCAACATGCCATTTAGCTTATCAATAGCAGTACTTTTACTCTCTTTTCCTTGCAAATCTCCTCCTGTTTTCAGTCATTCTATATTATCTCATTCCTCCTTTCTCTTTTTAACTAAAGTATCGGTCGCCACATTGGCCTTTCCTGAATGGTAGTGTATCTCACTTATGGTTTGGCCATATTCTGATCTCTATCATGACATAAAATATTAGTACTTTATCTTAACACATCTCGTCTCTGTAAAATCCTCCAGAAACTAGTCTTATAATGCTATTTCTTGAAACAATTGTAAGAAAATACTACCTATAATATATATTTCCTTTTCGTCTCGACGAGTCTGTGTTTTCCCAAAACACTCCTACTTTCCTTTTCATAGCATTTCCTAGCCCTTAACAGATACCGATTTTCCTTATCTATATTATTAACTTATTTACTCCATTAATTGATTAAGTCGATCCTTAACCAAAGACTTACACACAAAATTTGAATCGAAAAAAAACAAGTACATGTATCTGCATCTGGTTTCGTCAACGCTTCCCCTAAGGTCATGTTGTACACTCTAGCAGTAGGCCTATTTGAAGCAGTCACACTCTGTCCTGGCGCGTATGACCCACCGGAACGGCAATCTCTAGCAATGTGTCCTAATTTCCCACACTGGTAACACTTAACATCTCTTTTAGGGTTTGTATCAGTTGATGGGCACTGGTTAAGGTAGTGTCCTTTTTGTCCACACTTAAAACAAGTTACTCCCAGCACCCTACAAACTCCTATATGCTTCTTACCACACGTGTCACAATCTGGTAATGGTGGTCGTGATTGATTGGACTGAAACGTTCCTGAAGCCTTACCACCCTGATTCACCGTCTCACTAGCAGCCTTGTTACTCCCTGACCTTCCCACAAACTGAAATTTTTGTCCTTTACCGACCTTGCTAAAGTAACTTCCCTCACTTACACCTCCTTTCTGACCCTCAAACTTCCTTTTCTTATTCTCTCGACCTATTTGAGTCTGTTCACTCTCGGCTTCTATAATAGATGCTTTTTGAACTACTGCAGCATAATCAATTAACTCAAATGGTGCCACTCTCGTCCGTAGCCATGGTTTCAATCCTTGTTGAAACCTTTTCGCTCGCTGTTCTTCAGTACGCACAAATTCTGGAACAAACCTAGAAAATTCAGTAAACTTCGTTTCATATTCTGCCACTGTTAGGTTATCCTGCCTTAACTCCAAATTTTTTATTTCCATTTGGTTTTCCAGGTACCTAGGGGTATATTTGTCTAGGAACACCCTAGTGAAACGCTCCCAGGTTATCACTCCCGCACCTTCTAGATTCTTCTTAGCTTCCCACCAATAATTTGCCTCCCCCTTTAAGAGATAGGCTGCAAAGATTGTTTTCTGATCCTCCTCTATCCTCAATATCTCAAAAGCTTTTTCCATCTCTTTTAACCAAGTTCTGGCTACTACGGGGTTAGCAGTTCCCTCAAATTCTGGGGGTTTTAATGACTTAAAGGCACGAAAGGAATTAGCTGCCTGATTGGGGAGAACAGGTGGTTGTTGGGGATTTTGTGGATTAGCTAAATTCTGCCTTAATAGTTCCATGAATTGGTTAAAGGGATTGCCTCCCGGATTTCCTTGTTGGCCAGTTGATTCCTCTTCTTCTTCTTTCATGATTTTCTTCATTATGAGCATTTTCATTCAGTCTATTACCTCCTATATTTTGACTTCTTTCGTCTCCCTCATTTCCCCTTGCATTCGCTCTATTATCACGTCTAGGCGGCATAGTTCTGTACATAACAATAGTCTTTATTAATTACCTGAATTTAGGGTACAATATACATCATTTCTATATACACAATTATATCGTTAATTAACTCATTTGTACATCACAATATTTTTATCTCCACACGGTTTGCATCTAGTTATATTATAACTTTAGTAAGTAAGTGTATCGCCCTTAACACGATAACCTTTTCATTAAGTCAATCACCTTTTATACATCAATATTTTTGAATCTCAACATTTATTATTAAAATGCAGTAAAAATTTAGACAGAATGCACAAACTTCATTAATTTACATAAATATTTTACAACTTGGGTACAACGTCTTTTACTACTAATGTTTTACATCATAGAGTACATGGTTCGAAATCTACAAACATAACCGTACATACTAATCTGCTACAACAAAAGTACTACTACCCCGACTCACAGTCCTACCATAATAATGTCTCAGATCTGGACTACCATAAACGTGACTGTATCTAATATCGCAGCCCTCTATGCTGTGTCTCCCCTATCAGCTAACAGTCTCCTAATGTCACCCAGGGCCCGCAGCTCAACACTCACTAATCCCAAGGATATACCATCAGGAATAATACCTCCCCTCCCTCTCTCTGACCTCTGCATCAGTGTGTCTTGATCCTTAAGGTATATCTTGGCTTTACCGACCAATCCTCAGTTTCACCCTTTCATCTCCACAAACAATCAGTGTCTATTCACCAATCTACTTACTCAATTACCTCAAACTCCCTTAAACACAAAAAGACTTTAAATACCCTTAACTTTGGCTCACCAATCTCTTCTCCCTATACTAAAACATAACCTTTTATTTGTAATAATCTATAAAATTATAATCACTACTTAGAATAAACGCTTAGTTCGATAAACCACCCTTGAACTCGATGGGAGTTCACCACTTATATTATTACTGATATATTTATTATTATCACTTTTGTTCCTGAGCATTATGACTCTTAGCTCTGATACCATCTGTGACATCCCTAGATCCGAGATCAAGGATCCAGGTCATCACGGTCCAATTTCCGATCAATATCAATATCTCTTGAGTCTTTTTTTTATAACTTAATACTTATGCAATTGACCCCACACTAATACACACACACACACACACCAGTTATATGCTCATAGAACAACATCCACAATATTAAAAGTTTAAAGTTAACAGTTATTACAAACTCAGAATTCTACAAAGTACATTGTTGAATAATACTTCTATAGGAAGCATTTCAACAACCAAAAGTTTATTACAAACTTACACACTTAATTTACATAAGTCTACTAAGCCTCTTTCGCTTGTCACTACCTCGGGGATGGTCGCCAGCACTCGCTCAAAAGGTCGCCTTTCCCTTACCCTCTTGCGGGGTGTAGTGCGGAGTATTGGCATGGGACCTAGCTGTAGTATAAATAAATAGCAAGAATGAGATAAAATAGCTCAGCAAGATAACTTCTATCTACTACCATAAAAGGGAAAATAAACCTTTACATATATATATATATATATATATATATATATATATAAATGGGAAAATTCATCATAGTCATTAAGAAAAGAAATAATTCTTATCTATCAAATGCACCACCTATTCCTCTTTGTACGAAAAGTAATATATAGTATTATAATATCAGTTTCTCTTCTTAAAGCATATAATATGAGTTTCTCTTCTAAAATAATATAGTAATCCATACTTCGTTTCCGTATAATTTTCCAAAAATAATATTCCATTTGAATAAGATCTCGCAATAATATCCTTCTGTTTCTTATATACGACAACCATATACAAATAATATAAAATCAGTTTCTCTTCATTCCATATAAATAATTCCATCACCTTATCTCATTTTCTTGGTTTCAGCATATAACTCTGAAAACCATTGTCAGCACTTTCTTTTCAAAAACATTGGGGATATCTGCTGTCGCCTGAAACGTTAGGACGATGATCAGTCGCCTAATCGTACCTACTCTCTTTTTACTACCGGTAGAAGGAATGAAGATCATCCCTGGAGGAAGGCCACATGCTAACATCCTCCCTTGGCATCTTCGTGCCGTAATAAAAATAATAAATGCTGGACTGTGTCGCACACAGCCCTGACTCAGCCACTTACGCAAGTCTGTTGCAATCCCCCTTTTTTGTCAAATCATTTATCTATTCATAGACTTCATTTCCACTTCCATTCAAATTTCTTTCACATATACCATCACCTTCTAAACATATGTCATAATTCCCTGATTATGACTCAGACAACTCCTTTATATGTATATATATATTGTTCCATGTACTTTTATAAATAGTAGATAATCATCAAAAAAATACTTATTAAATCAAAATATTTAAAAAGAATATTTTTAGCAAAATATTATAAATCATATAACCCTAGATAACAACTGATACCATTCTTTTATTCACTCTAGATAACAACTGATACCATTCTCTTATTATAAGGCATGTTCACTCCATGCATAATCTTCTCTATACATATGCATATCCATCTTCATATTCATACATATCTTCGTATACCTTTCTTTTTAATATCAATTCTCAAGGAAGACAAATTCTTCACAATATAATATTAATAGCATCATATATATATATATATATATATATATATATATATATATATATATATATATATATATATATATATTCCATGAAATCAAGTTTCTTGAAGATAATAATAATTTTCCAAGTAGGGATAGAAAAGATCTTGCCTGGATCTCTAGAGCGAGTAGGTGGAATCCTGAGTTCGTCTTCTGCCTCTATAGGAACGAAAAAAGGATCACCGTTAGTATATATATCCCACTTAATCACTTAATCTCTACACCATAACACCCTTAACTAATATTGTAAGTTTAACATGGTTTTTATGCACCAAAAGTTTACATGCACTTAACCATTCTTAATCTAAGTTTTAGTGTAATCCACCATTCCCCTTTATAACCATACTCGACTGTAAAAATTCTCAAAAAATATAGATTCCGAATTTTAATGCCAGGTCAACTGGTAAGGGTCCTCTGACCATCCTACTACTCTATCCCAAAATTTTGTGACCTTTAAAAATGTTTAAGTATGGTAACTTTAGCCTCAAAGTTGATACAATTACGTTTTCTCGATTTTCGAACGCCTTTCACTAAAACTGACTTTTCTCCTAAACCGTTCATCAGATTTTAACGTACTTTATATCAAAACGATCTATGAACTAAGCTCTATCATCTCATGGTCACTTGGTACCCTAGACAGGTTGCTACCGTACGGCATTGGTCTCCAAACACAGGGCATTTCTTTGGTCTAATGAAAATGGGACATTATAACGGCTATATTTTCATACTTTCCAAATTTTAATTGCTCCAAAACCATCATTCCACACTCAATCCAAGCCCTACACCATGTGTTCTACATCCCAACCATGGTTACAAGTTCACATCACAATTTCCATATCAAACTTAAAACACATATCAACAACCATATCATCAAGATTTCATGCTTTATACAACTTAACTTCTAAACTAAGCATAATCAACCATAAACTCATAATTCAAGTTAGGGTCTCAAGTAATATACCTTCCTTGTAGCTTGTATAACACTTAATAATCCTTGGGATATCCTTAAGCAACCATATAACACCTTAAACTAACAAGAAACACCAAGAACATACTTAGAATTTTCGGAGCTATTTTACTGCAGCTGAAAGAACATGAAAAACGACCCCCTTACCTTGCTTTTCTGGGAAAATCTTGTGAAATAAGACTTGTAGCTTATCTCATGGGATTTCTAAAAAGCTAAAGAACGAAAAATTTGTCTGAGAAACGAAGAAGTTATGGCCGTTCTAAGCCGGCTGTAACTGTTTGGCCGAATTGAAAGAATGGAAGGGAGAGATTTTCTCTTGATTTTTTTGATCTTATCTTCTTTAATTCTTGTTAATCTAGCTTATCTTGGAAGCTTTGGAAGATATTTGTGATTAAAGGCTTGCTAATGTACTAATTTACCCTTTAAAGTATTAGTGGAATGTGATGTCATTGCTTATGTCACTTGGATGATCCTTTAATCCTTTTATTGTATTTTCTAAGTAAAATGCTACTAATTTTTGTAAATGATAATGTGGTATGTATCCTTGTTATATTACTAATCTTGGTTGTTTTGTTTCCATACTCGTCTAATCGCGATTCGTTTCGAATATACTTTGTTATCCCAGTGGTTTTGAAATCGTTTAACAATCCAAATTCCCTTGACATTTCCTTGACTTGCTCTCGCCTTAGTTTAACCTAATTTCACTAATTCCTCAAAATATAAATCCTTTAATATTTCTATGCTCCTTAATATCCAATTAAATAGAAGCTCGCTCGAACTCAAAATCCTCAAAATTCATATTCAGGAATTTCTGAAATCCGTTATCATTTCGAGTCACTTATTTTCATAGTACATCACTAATACGGTTTCTTTTTACTCATTTTCCATTTCCAATATAGAGCACCTACACACCATTTTCCTAAATTCCTCGAGATCACTATTCATTTAATCACTGTAGCCTTTCTAAAGTTAGGGTTATTACACAAGAAGTGTGTTTCGAGTGTAAACAACCGGGTCACTTCAAAAGAGAATGTCCTAAACTTTCTAAAGGACGAATTCTCATGGCCGAAAATGGTTGGGATCTAAGTGAAGATGAAGAAGCTCCGGAAGCTAGTGAAGAAGTTGTCAACTTGTGCTTAATGGCTATCGGGGATGAAGCTACTTCAACGAGAGCCTCCACTTCTCATCAAGAGATTTGTCTTGCCGCTAAGCAAGACATGTGGTACCTTGATAGTGGATGTTCAAGACATATGACCGGTAACAAGTCATTGTTGAGTAACATTAAAAAGGTCATTGCGGGTAGTGTCACATTTGGAGATAGTAGTAAAGGCATCATTATCGGCATCGAAGACATCAGGAATAGTCGCTTCAAGATTTCAAACGTACAACTAGTCACGGGACTAAAGTACAATCTTCTCTCAATAAGTCAACTATGTGACAATGAATACAAGGTAATTATCTATACCACTCATTGTTCAATTCTAGATAAAGATTGGAAATTGGTTCTCACTTGCCCTCGAAACAAAAATGTCTATACATGTGACATGAGCAAGAATGAGAATGTATGCCTAATCACAACAAACGATGACGTTTGGCTATGGTATCGAAGATTAGGACATGCAAATATGAAGTTGATTAAAAACATATCAACTAAAGATCATGTACTAGGTATACCAAAATTGAATTATCAAAAAGGTCATACTTGTGAAGCTTGCGAAATTGGAAAACAAATTCGAGCCTCTCACAAAGCTAAATTCATGGTATCAACCTCTAGACCTCTCGAGGTTTTACACATGGATCTTATTGGTCCGGTTCCTATACAAAGCCTCGGAGGTTGTTCATACACGTTAGTAATCATTGATGATTATTCACGATTCACGTGGACAGAATTTCTCAAATCTAAAAGTAATGCTTTTGAATCTTTTTCTTCTCTATGTAAAAGAATTCAATATCAACAAAATAGTACCATAGTCTATATATAGACTGATCACGGTAAAGAATTTGAGAATTCTAGTTTTACAAATTTTTGTGATGAAAATGGAATCACACACAACTTTTCTGCTCCTTATACTCCACAATCAAATGGAGTAGTTGAAAGGAAGAACAGAACCTTACAAGAAATGGATAGCACTATGCTAAATGAATATCGTCGACCTAAATATTTTTGGGCCGAAGCAATGTCTACCGCTTTCCATATTCTTAATCAGGTTTTGCTACGAACAATAACACAAAAGACTCCTTACGAGCTTTACTTTGGAAAAACACCGAAATTAAATTACTTTCGAGTATTTGGATGCAAATGCTTTATTCTAAACTCGAAAGATTACCTTACTAAATTTGATCCAAAATCAAATGAAGATATATTTCTTGGAAACTCTACAAATAGCAAAGCCAATCGAGTATTCAATCTTTAAACACTTGTGGTGGAAGGATCAATGAATGTAGTATTTGATGAAAGCAAACCACCATCAAAGTACAAAGATCTTGTTGAAAACGATAAAGTTGAACAAGACGATGTAGAAAATATTATTCGACAATTCGAAAATATGGATCTTGGAACTCCCATCCCAAGAAATCCATTAGAATTAGCCGAAACGGAAGTAGAACTTCCAAAAAAAATTCCTATTATTAGAAGTCATCCACTTGATAATGTACTTGGAGACTTAAATAAAGGAGTTCAAACGCGGTCACAAGTACAAAACATTGTGAATCATCTTAGTTTTTTTATCACAAATAGAATCGAAGACCGCTAAAGAAGCTTTGCTAGATGAGGATTGGATCTCGGCTATGCAAGAGGAATTACTACAATTCACTCATAGCAAAGTTTGGGAACTTGTTCCAAAACCCAAAGATACTTCCATAATTGGAACTAAATGGGTATTTAGAAACAAGTTAGATGAAAATGGAACGGTTATCCAAAATAAAACGAGATTAGTCGCTCAAGGCTATACCCAAATGGAAGGGATAGATTTTGATGAAACTTATGCACCCGTAGCACGAATCGAATCAATTCGAATGCTATTAACTTACGCGTGTCATAAAGATTTCAAAGTATACCAAATGGATGTCAAATTGGCTTCCTTAAACGGAATATTAGAAGAAGAATTTTATGTCAAACAACCTCCTGATTTTGAAGATGCTACACATCCGGAGTATGTATACAAATTATACAAAGCTCTATATTGCTTAAAACAAGCTCCAAGAGCTTGGTATGAAAGGTTGAGCAAGTTCCTATTAGAAAATAATTTTAAAATGGGAACTGTCGATAAAACCTTATTTACAAGACATGAAAAAGATTATATCTTGCTTGTGCAAATATACGTAGATGACATCATTTTTGGTTCAACTAATGATGCACTATGTAAAGAATTCTCTGCAAATATGAGCAAAGAATTTGAGATGATTATGATGGGTGAATTAAACTTATTTTTAGGATTGCAAATTAAGCAATCCGATGAAGGCATACATATTTCACAATCGAAATATTGTAAAGAGATGCTAAAGAAATTTGAAATGGAAAACTCAAAACCCATATCTACTCCTATGTCGACTTCTGATAAATTAACAGAAGATCCCAACGGAAAACACCCGTTGACACTAAGAAATATCGAGGCATGATTGGTAGCTTGCTATATATAATCGCAAGTCGTCCTGATATTCAATATATTGTTTGTAAATGTGCTAGATTTCAAGTAGCACCAAAAGAATCTCACTTATCCGCGGTAAAAAGGATATTGAGATATCTTAAAGGAACCATTGACGTAGGTCTTTGGTATCCTAAAGGAGTACCATTCAACTTAGTATGTTTTTCTGATTCGGACTATGCCGAGCATTTAGTCGATAAAAAAAGTACAAGTGGTACATGTCAGTTTCTGGGAGGATGCCTAGTATCTTGGTTTTCCAAGAAACAGAATTCGGTATCTATCTCCACAACGGAAGCTGAATATATAGCGGCTGCAAAATGTTGTGCTCAAATCTTGTGGATGAAGCAAACACTAGCCGACTATAATATTAAATTTGATGTGATCTCAATCTTATGCGATAATACGAGTGCTATTGATCTTAGCAAAAATCCCGTGTTGCATTCAAGATCAAAGCATATAGATGTGAGACATCATTTTTTACGTGATCATGTCAATAAAGGCGATATAAAAATGACTCATATCGAAACTGAGTACAATCTCGCAGACATTTTCACGAAACCATTGAATTCCGAAAGATTCACTAAACTCCGTTTGGATTTAGGAATGTTGGAAATTCCAAAATAATGGTTTATATATTTTGTGAGAATATTTATCATTATTTATAGTCATCTCACGGAAAAGATATCTTTCCGAATGATTAAATCTCTAAAACTCAGATTCATCGATGATGATAACATATGAAACTTTATCGATCGGGTTTTATTGAGAACTTAATTTTCCTACGGATAAAGATAAAACTATTCGAGAAAATATTTATCGGAATTAATTTCGAAAATATTTTTGAGATACTAAGTAAATGATATATATCTAAATACAAAGAATCAAAATATTAGTATATTTTCTAATATTCATAATAAATTATGATATATCGATATATATATATATATATATATATATATATATATATATATATATATATATATATATATATTATCAGTTTTCAAAAATATTTTCGAAAATAAAAATGATTATTTTCAGATTATTTAGGTCATTTTGACCCAGTCCGTTTAGCTAAAACCAGCACACCTCAGCTTGACCCAACCCAATACATCAAAACCCTAGAATCTGAGCCATTCATCACTATGATGAGTTAATCCTGGCCGTATATGTAGAAAATATATATACAAAATAAGCCCACAATATTCATTTGTGTGAATATTGTTCAGCCGCTTGAGTCTCTCTCTCGAACCCTAATTTCAACTCTCTCGTCTCTCTTTCGCCGCTGCAAAATTTGTCGATCTAAACCCTAATTTTCTTCTAAATTAGTGTCTATATACCGTAAATCGAGTCTAGTTCCTCATTATTGTTTCGATTAAACCTATAATCGTTACAAACCAAAGTTGAGTTAAGTTAAATCAAAATGATTTTGATATACAAATCGTTTTTGTCTAAATCGATCTCGATTTACTAATCAAAATCAATATTTACATATATATATATATATATATATATATATATATATATATATATATATATATTTACGATATATATATATATACACACATGAACACGATTCCAATTTTTATGTTTTGAAATCTTCAAAACCCTAACCGTGTTCTTGAGAGTTTATGCAGGTTTTAGTGGAGAAAGTTTCAATTCAAGGTCTCACTGAGATGCATAGCTTTAAATCAAGCTTTGGAAAGCTTTAAATCAGTGGAATCGCCCTCGACTCGGTGAGTCAACTTGTGAGTCAACTCGAACTTGTGCGAGTTTAGGATCGGTAAGTCCCAAGAAGACTACAAGGCCTTGGGTTAAGGTATATCTTTGTTTAATTTCACTAGCACGTTTGAACTTTGTGATATCCTGAATCTACTTGAATCTCTTTGTGATATCTTGAACTGTATTCAAGTTTTTACTTGAGTATTCGAAGTATTGATATGATATCTTATTCATTAAAGATGTGAGCTTACACTTTATGATTCGTGTGAGAAATAAGTGTGGGTAACTTATTAAATATGTGTCACTGACTTGGTAATTCAAGTTATAATCTTGAGTAATTTTTGGAATAATTGTGATATTTGGAAAGTAGATGGACTATAATATCTGATGGAATTATGTGAGTGGTCCAAGATATTTGTTAGATAATGGTATCTATTGTCAATACTGAGAAAATATGGATTATGTCGATGCTAGTTTTACTTGGTCAATTGTATGCTCCTGTATTGCTTACCAATCTAGCAAACTGTGATATAAGCTTATGATATAAATGGTTGATTAGTCAACATAATTAAATCGGAATATCTTGTATACAAAAGTTACACTGGGATCTCACTTTGGTTACTAAAAAGTCAAGTTTGGCTCTGTTAATATCTATAACCATTGATTCTATCTCTGCTTGAACTCATTGTCTATACTGTGCAATCTGATTTGAATATAAACTTTGTGTATTATAAAATAAGTGAAATTTATTGAGATGATAGGTGATTGTCAGTATTTGTAAGATGGTAATGGTTTATCTTAGTCCTATTATTGATCTAACTATGATCTATATACTATTGAATGATGCTAAATTTGGCTTCTATAATATGATGTCTGTGTATGGCCCTACTGTTTACTTTAATTTATATATACCGATGGTTCACTGATATAAGTATGCAAACTAAGATAGCAATTAGATAACCATGCATACACTCACACACTTGCCCTCATCCAAAGACCTGGCTGGGGATCCCTTTGAGAACCCCAGTATCTGGACACTAGGATGATAACGACCACTTAGAATAAATAGGATTCATACTTTGCATTTAATTTATTTGTTTAACCTTATAATATGATCTGTGAAGTGGTGAGTGTATCCTGTTTTACAGTTCATGCTTGTGTATCTTGTATGAATTAGTCAATGTCTCCAAATTTAAGACAGTCTATTTTGTCTGGTGTGTAGAGTCCCCATCATCATAAGTCATATATTTCCTTGAGTGATTAATATATTCTCATGAGTATAAAAGTAGTATCTTGGCATTAAATGAGGATGACCTCAGTTGGACTTTAAGAAATTCTACCTTTAACTTTTTGCAATAGCATCTTAGTAGAGTCAGCTATGTGTTCTCTGCATATGCATACATATATAATTAGATATATATACTATAGGTCACACACATCTCATATAAACAGATTTTGCAATATGAATATTGACATTATATGAGTATTTCTTAGTTGTATTTGTGGACACATGCCTGACAAATCCACATAGATACACCTCTATCTACCTTGTCTCCAGTTTCTCATTAATAAAAACACTGTTTTATGTACTAAGATGAATCATGGATTATAAACACTTATACACTTAACATACATAAGTCTATCATCTTTTTTGCATAACATACAACTGAATTTGGTCTTAAAGTTTCATATAGTAAAGGACATAAAAGAAATACTATCTAACATGTGTACCAACATACATCCTTGATAGCTACACACAATTTCACTTACATACAACCTGTCCACAGCATGCCTTGAATTTCATTAAATGAAAATACTGTGTATTCTACTATCCTGCATCATCTGTGATGACAATTTTCAAAACTTGTGTATATCCTGTTTGTCATTATCTATGCTAATTGCCTATATATGTATTTATGCATGCATAGCACTTATACACACATAAACCTGAATTCATATGTTTCACATTCTATGGAATACACACCATTAACCCCCAATCCCAAAGCCAAAAATCTTCAACTTCTGCCTTTGTTTGACACAATGAATAGAAGAGACTTCAATCATTCTCTATATGCTCCCTTCACCCCATACTGTCACCTTGATAGTTCCAAACAGCACTACCACAAGAAACTCAAACAAGAAAACTCAAACCTAAATGAATATGCCTATTTATCACATAGTAATAAGCTACCAGTTTTTAGAAACCCTAACCCAAACACTGTCTTTCAAGCCATGCCAATCTCTGAAAAATCTGTTAACTCCCACATGCCTAAAACTAATATAAAACCCCCAAACCCCACTTTAGTGAGGCTTTCCAACACTGGTAAACTCAATAGAATGTTGAAAAATAACCAACCTGGGATGATGGTGTATGTTCCACAGAATGGGGACATTCACAGCATGTTCACTAGTGTCAAATGGGAAAACTATGTGTTTTATAGGGGTCAGAACTACTACACTCATCTCATTGCTGAATTTTATGCTAATATGGAAGTCCAACAAAGAGTTGATGGTGTCTTCTACTTGAGTTCTTTTGTGTGTGGTAAAAACATCTATGTTGACCATAATGTGCTTAGTAAGTCTCTTAGGTTAGGAAACAAACCTTCTGAGTTGCCTTGTGTCAATATCTTTCAAAAGTTTGTTTTCAACCAAAGTGAGTTTGAACTGTTTCTTGGTCTTTTTTGTGAAGAAGATGTGCCTGATGGTCTATATGTTAGCGAGTTTACAGTAAATCTTAGACATTTTCTGCCTAGGTTTCAACAATTGGCCATAATTCTTAGGGAAAATATCTTACTTAAACCTAAACATGATAGATTCTTTGACTTTGTTGACCTTAAAGTCATGTTTAAAATTGTGTCAAACACCATAGATTTCAACATTAACTATGTGATTGTGCTTAACATAATAAATGCTTTTAATGTTGATTACATGCCATATGGTTTGCTCCTAACATCTATCTTTGAAACCCACTATGTGTACATGTCTAGGATGCATCTTAGTAAGATTGAATATTGTGTTGTTGATGGCCTTACTCAACCTAGACTCTCTCTTAAGAATTGTCAAACAAGCCACCCTAATAAGATTGTTATTCCTTCTCTTGCTCCTAAAACTGGAATCTATGAAATTCTTAGGGAAGAGGTCAACAAACTTAGCATAGAAGTGGATGTTCTTAAATAGTCTAATATAGAACTTCAAAATAGGATTGCGAACCTAGAGGGAACAGTCAATAAGAATAAGGGTAAACTGATTGAGACCATTGATGCTAAAACTGCTAAAGAAATTGAGACTAAGTTGGTTGGTGAGTTGGTGACTGTTGGTACTTTTGATGATATAGACAAAGTGTAAGCTTCTTTACCTGATCTTGGTGCAGATCTTGGATTTGTTTCTACTGAACCTGTTGTGGTTAAATCTGCTACCTGATCACTTGTTCTGTGATACTATATGTTGCCTTGTGATGCTTGCAACATGTCTTTTGTCTGCTTGTGCTTGTTAAATCTGTTTGCTTAAGTGCAGTATGTATGCTTTGCTTCTGGTACTCTGTCTTTAAGTTGTAATAAAACAAATGCAACTAGTTCTTCATAATCAGTGAACCACACTGATTAACTTGAACTCTTTTGAATGTATATAAGATTGCATTGAACTCAATCTATTTCTCTGCACTTATTATATACATCTGTCCTTATCTTGATCATATCTGCAAATCTGAGATGCCATACATTAAAATATGGATTAGTTCACTAGAATTGATAAAAAGAGATTTCAATTGAATTTTACTATTTGGCATTTCTCAAAGAAACTACAATGTTTTCAATGATCACAAATATATGGTACAATATTTATCCAGTTATACTTTGTGAAGTATATTCTTAATTATCTTGTAGAACTTGAGTTGATTATTTAGGCACAAAAGATCATTTTGACAAGTACTATGAGATTCTATTCGATTAACTCATCAGATGTATTGTTGTGTATGTGAAGTTATGAATGAAGGAATTTTTTTATATATCAGTGATTTGTGAATCTAATATTCAGAAAACAAATACTTATATGATTGAAAGAATAAGGTGGCTATATCTACTATGGCTACGATATTGGAAGAAACCTTCGCTTGATTCTCTAGTTTAGTTTTCAAATTGTAGAATATGTATGAAGTCCTGACTATTTCAAAGATCAGCCTTTAATGTTTTTATGTGATTCTTCAAATTAAAGTTTGGTAGAAATTCTTGTACCTATAATTTGAGTACACTGAGTCAAGAGATTCTCCAGATTATGTACTGATCATTTATCCTAAAGATGTAATAAAACATTACACAATGAGACTGATTCTGTACGTAACTTTATTTACAGTATTTAAGATTACATAATTCTGTACGAAACTTGTCTTTCAGTTACAGTTTTGGTATAAAAATACTGTTGCATCATTGTCAAAAACTGGAAAATCAGAGATAACTCTAAAAGAGTTAAAAACAGTAACTCATTAGTTGCTATTAAGTGTAGTAATTATAACAGAAATCTCGTATTAAAAAGAAGACGGAAATTAAAACAATTTTCAGTCGTTAAAAGAATTTCTTAAGGGAAGAGCAAATTTTTTTTAGCTCTAGATTGAAAAAGGGAAGAAGAAATTAATTGGTCACACACCAATTACAATGATAAAAGAAAAATTTGTTCAAACATTTATTTTCTTTTACTAAAAGGGGAAGAAAAGGAGAATTAAAAAGAAAAAGATTCGGTAATACACCGAATACAAAAGAAAAAGGGAAAGATTTTTGTAATACATCAAAATTACAAAAACAGAAAGGTTATTACAAAAAGGGGAAGAAAATATATTTGGTAATACACCAACTAAATGATCTTACAAGACATTCAAAAAGGGGAAGAAAAGAAAATTTGGTACTACACCAAATTAAAAGAAAAGATACTAGAATTATTTCTAAAGGGGAAGACATAGAGAAGAAGAAATTAACAATTTTTGGTAAAACACCATTTAAAAAGGAGAAAGAAGGGGAAGAGGATATTTGAAATTTTTGGTAATATACCAAACAAAAAGGGGAAGAGAAAATTAGACCCCCCTAATTTAAAATTTTAAAATTTCTGCTAGATATGAAAAGAATTATGCCTAACAGTTTATTTTTAATTCATCTCATAAGATTGTTTTGCAGGAAGCAATTCACTACAAGAAAAGGGTCAATAGACATCGGTGTCTGGCCGTTGTCTATGTTATTTTGCAAGTGATGTCTTTATCGGTGATGTCTATTCTAGACATCGGCCAGAAACCGATGTTTGTGCTAGCATAGACATCGATATTTCCTTCAATACACATCGGTTGATCTACAAAATAGGTTAGACACTACAAGCAAATAGTTAATAGACATCACCCCTTTAACATCGGTTACGTTTTTGACCGATGTTAAAGGTATGTTTTACATCGATTTTACTATAACTGATGTTAAAGTATGTTTTAAACATCAGTTTCACTTTAAACCGATGTCTTAACTACTTTTTAAAAAAATAAAAAAACACGCGGATCCTTTTTTCCCTCTAATAATGTAAAATTTCAGCCCGCTTTCCCTTAGAAAAATTTCCCCCCTTCAGACATTTCATTTCCCTCCTCACACTCAAACCACACTCCCGCTCCTCACACTCAAATCTCACTCAAACTCAAACTCACTATCACTAATTTCACTCACAAACCCCCAAATTTGAAGAACCCTAGATTACAAACCCCCAAATTAAAACCATAGATTTCAAAACCTTCATTTTGAATCCCAATTAGGTCGAACCCTACCTTTCAATTTCTATTAATTGGTGCTCTTGGAGGCTATTAATTAGGTCGAATCTTAATTATTAAGTAAGTATTTTCGATTTCGATTAGTAAATATTTTTCGATTTCAATTTTTGTTTGAAAAATCAAAGTTTCGTTTTTAATCTAAGTTTTTTTAGCAGATTGATTGATTCTTAAGCTTTGGTCATCTCCAAAGTAAGTGATTTTTCAGATTTATTGTTATAGATGTATGCATGTCTATTTTTCTTGCAATTTTTATTTGTGTATCTTTGTAAATTTAACGTATGCGCTGCTTCTTGTTGTTTGTAGGGCTCTATTTAGGTTATCTCCAAAGTAAGCTTGGCCACTGTTTGTTTGGGCTCAGTTTTTGTTCTTTGTAAGTCTCTAATTCTGTTATTGTATTTCTCACTTTGCATGTGAATCTTTGTGAACTTATTTGTTGTTTTTGTTTGGGCTCTATTATCAGATTTTGTTGTTTGATAACTTATTTGTGAACTTCTTTTGCGTAGTTTGGTTGTTTGAAAATTTGCTTAGTGTTTTTGAATATATATATTAGTAGTGCACCTGCTTATACTTGAATATAGGTAGTTTTTTTGTGGTCTGGTTATCCACATATATATTGAACATTGCTTTCCGATTCCGATTAATGGTTGCGGTGTGTCTAGCTAGTCTTTGTAATTTGTGTATTTGTTTTATAAATGATAATTGTCAATAGTTGGGATTTTTCATACTTGTTTGATAACTGATAATTAAATGCAATTTATATGGAGTTTATTTTAAGTGACATTGTTTTATTAATCTCCTTTCGGGATCTACTTTTGAACACATATAAAGAGGTGCTCTGTTTGTACCTCTGTTTTTCAAGCTTAATTAACCTCATTTTACTTGTTTGATGCACCTTGTGAATAATTCCGTGTATGTTCACTTAGGCTTTAGGGTTTTATGAAAGACACGGTTCCTAATTAAAAATGAACATAATTACATAATTTATATAAGATCTATAACTAGTGATAATATCAATTAAATAAATATAAGTATAATAAAAGTTTATTTGTCAAAATATGCAATGAACTATAGTTATACAACAGTTGTAATAGCAAAGTATACAAAATAAGCCTTAATTAGAATAATTTAACATACTATTTCAATTTAAATGGATATATTTATATATATATATACATAAATTATTACTAAGTTGTCTATTTATATAAATTCCTGAAGAACATAATATGTGACAGAAATGAACATAATGTGAGAGATATTTAGGGAACTCTTGTGTGCACTTATAAAATTTTCTACCATTTGATATCGGAAATTGTAGGTAGGCTATAGCTGTTGTAAAATACGGATAAGTCGTGGATTTCAGCGAAAATAGACACATTAGAATATGAAGTTGGTGTTGAGAAGTTCATGATGTATGCCGAACAAAATTGTGAAGATCCTATGAAAATACCTTGTCCATGTGCACAATGCGTTAATTTCAAGAAATTTTCAGTAAAAATAATTGGAGGACATTTGTATGAAAAAGTTTTTAGTTTGGGGTACACCAATTGGATTTGGCATGGGGAGAAGACTACCAGAGGAGATAGTAAATTACCGACTTCCTTTTCTACTGCTTCCGTTTCTTCTACTTCAGCATCTTCTTCAGAAGAGCGTATTCCTGATGCTGAATTGGAAATGCTTAGTGTTTGTGAAGCAGCCTATGAGGATTTAGACAAAGAAACATGACTTCTAGAGGTTCGTGGAGGATGCTGAACAACCTCTGTATGAGGGCAGTGATTCCACTAAACTAGATTCAATGCTAAAACTGCATTCTGTTGGTTCCTTACTTCTTAAAGATAATGTCTTGCCGGTTACTTCTTACGAAGCAAAGAAAACCCTATCTAACTTGGGCCTCGAATATACAAAAATCCATGCTTGCCCCAATGAATGCATTCTGTATTGGGGTGTAAATGTCGATGCTACCGAGTGCCCCAAGTGTCGTGTATCTCGATGGAAGAAAGGGAACGATGGTAGACCGAGGATTAACATTCCGGTCAAAGTTATGTGGTATTTCCCAATCATTCCCAGATTTAAACGACTGTTTAAATCTGCCTCTACCGCGAAACTGATGACTTGGCATGCTGAGCAAAGAGTTGAAGATGGACTAATGCGCCATCCAGCTGACTCCCCTTCATGGCGGAATGTTGATTACCTTTGGCCAGACTTTGGGAGTGAGCCAAGAGACATACGCTTAGCTTTGGCGGTGGATGGTATAAACCCGCATAACAATGGCCTAAACAATAGGTATTCTTGATGGCCAGTAGTACTAACTACCTATAATCTTCCTCCATGGTTATGCATGAAGGAAGTTTATGATGTTAGGTAATAACATTGACATGTTCTTACAACCGTTGATTGAAGATTTGAAAAAACTTTGGCAAGAAGGTGAACCAAATGTTTACGATGCCTACACTAAGTCTTTTTTACTCTAAGGGCAATATTGATGTGGACCATAAACGGCTTTCCAGCATACGGAAATCTATCAGGTTGTGTAAATCAAGGTTATATGGCTTGTCCTTTATGTGGTGAGGATACGGTAGCTAAACATTTACCTCATAGCAGAAAAATGTGCTTTTAAGGTCATCGTCATTATTTTCCTCAACATCACCCTTATAGAAAGAAAAAGGCATCTTTTAATGGTGTACAAGATTTCGGAGAGAAACAAAAACCCCTTTTTGGAGAAGAGGTGTTAAGGCGGCAGGAGCGCAATGTTTTTTCTTTTGGAAATGAAGCAAAGAAGTCAAAGAAGGTAGACTGTCCTTGGAACAAAAAAGTCAATATTTTTTGAGTTAAAATATTGGAAATATCATCATGTTTGTCATTGTCTCGATGTGATGCATGTTGAGAAAAACGTGTGCGATAATCTGATCGGGACTTTACTAAATATAAAATAGATTTCCAAAGATAGTGAGTTTTCCCGTAATGATATGATTGCAATGGGTGTTAGGACAGATTTTGCTCCACAAAAAGTAGGAAAAAGAACTTACTTGCCCCTTGCAGCTTACACTCTTTCAAAGGCAGAAAAAATATAAATGCTGTCATCGCTCGCGTCGATGAACTTTCATAGGAACATTCATCGAACATAAAAAATTATGTATCTTTGCCAAATTTGAAGTTGTTTGGGCTCAAGTCCCATGACTGTCACATACTTCTTCAACAGCTACTTCCAGTTTCAATTCGATCTATTCTTCCAAGACATGTGAGGGTTAGCATATAATCAGATTGTGTTTCTTTTTCAACTCTATGTGCAACAAAGTCGTCGATGTATCAAAGTTGGATAAAATGCAAGCAGATGTGGTGTTGACCTTGTGTGAGCTGGAAAAGATATTTCCTCCGTCATTTTTCGATGTAATGATACATCTCACGGTCCACTTGGTTAGAGAATTGCGATTGTGTGGACCTGTTTTTTATAGATGGATGTATCCATTTGAACGCTTCAATAAAGTGTTGAAAAGTTATGTACGGAACCGCTGTTATCCGGAAGGTTGTATAGCTGAGAGTTATTTAGGAGAAGAATCTGTGGAATTTTGTACGAAGTTTATAAAGAAGAGTTATATAACTGCCAGCCTTCCAAAGGAGAAGGGCAGGCTCTCTGGTCCCTTATCCGTTGCAATAATGAAGTCGGTGGAAGAAAAAGAACGTGATGAGGCGCATCTATATGTTTTACAAAACAACGCTGAAGTGTATCCGTATATTATGTAAGTTAGATTTTTTTCCTATTTATTGTTTTCAATAAGATTTTCTTTTAGTCAATAATTTATTTATATATTAATTTTGCAAGGATGCATAAGGAATATCTTGAAGGAATGTTTCGAGGGAAAAAAAAGTCGGCATAGTGGCTCATTGGAGAACACAATTGGGTATTTGCTGATTGGTTTAGAAAAAAAGTTAGTAAAAGGATTGAGGATCAAGAAGGCAGGCAAACCGTCGTTTTCTATTTTGACTTATGAAGGTTTTCTGGTTGATGGCGTCCGCTACTTGACAAAGCACAGAGATGATGTAAGGGTTGTCCAAAATAGTGGTGTCTCTTCACTTGCAAGGATAGTCCAAGTCTCTAGTTCTAAGGATTTAAATCCCGTGGAAACGGAAATGACATTTTGTGGCATAATTGAAGAAATATGAGAGTTGGATTACTATGCGTTCAAAGCTCCATTGTTCTTGTGTAAATGGGCTAACAGTGATAGAGGTGTAAAGGTCGATGATATTGGCTTCACACTTGTCGACCTTAGTCGACAAGGCCACAAGAATGATAAATACGTCTCTGTTGAACAACAACGATGTCGAGACTATCACGAGATTTACAACAACGATGATTTAGGAGACACTATAATGGAAAATCCTCCATTCTGCTCTAAAATCCCAACAGTCGATGTTTCTCCTGATGGAGACGATGATCCTAGTCTTGGAAATCAAAGATCCAATGTTGAGGGAATTTGGATTAAAAAGTGATTCGTTCTATGTAACATTATATTTTATGTTGTCCCACTCTTTTTCTACTGTGTAATTTAATTTCATTTTTTAATGTAGTATTTTACTGTGAATTATGATCTGCAATAGTATACGGTGAATTTTAATTATGCATTTATATTTTAATTTACTGTGAATTTTGATCTGCACCATTTGTGAATTTTAATTATGCATTTATATTTTAATTTACTGTGAATTTTGATCTGCACCATTATACTACAGATTTACGTTGTGTTTTAATTATGCATTTATATTTTAATTGACTGTTTTTTTATGTAATTATTTACTGTGAATTTTTTACTGAAGCACTTATATTTCAGGAATTTGTAGAAAGTAAAAGGAGTTATAAGGAATGGCAAAGAAGCAGAAGAAATGCGAAAAACAATCGGGAAAGGGAATTAAGAGGCATGCAGATGGTGCGCACCCTCCCATCATAAACAATGAAGAAAAGCAGCAGGTGAAGGTGAAAGCATTGAAAGGTCAAGGAGAAAACTCTAGAAACTCAACAAAAGTTGCCTTCCCCACCCCCGTAGACTCAAACACGGGCATAGTTACTAGTACTGAATCTGCAAAAAAGAGATCAGTGCGAGGTGTTTCTGCAATGCACAAAGTTGCCATGAAGAAAGCACAAGAGAAGAAGTTTAAAATCAGGTACAATCGTAGTGGTGTTCCTATTGGAGATACTAGACGCACGTTACAGTTCTATGTAGGCATGCTAGCCAGGACAATGGCACCGATCGATATAACATCATTGCCAAAAGTGGATGATGATTTAAAAGCAAAAATATGGAGTGATGTTCAGGTAGAATCAAAATTTGTTTTTATTTTTGAATTATAGCATATGACCATTTAAAAATGTTAGAAATGGTAGAATAATTGATTTTCCTCTGTTTTTCCTTCAGGGTACGTTCAAAATGGAACCGGAAAGTGAGCATTTTATTTTGATGTCTGCTGGTGCAAAGTGGAGACAGTTCAAGTCCAAGTTAACATGTGATTATGTGATGCCTTTTATTGGTCAAAAGAAAAAGTTAGCGAAGCCCCCGAGGAAGTATGCTTATGTTGGTATGGAAAAGATTTGTTGCAATCAGGAGCACCGATGATTGGAAGGTATGCGTTATACGATAGTAATATATGAAGTATGATACGGGAACCTTAAATAATTCTATATAAGCATATTGATTCAAAGAATTAATTTTATGCAGACACTTAATAAAGAGAAAAGTGAGAGAGTGAGTCAGCAAAAATATCCCTACAGGATGTCAAGGAAAGGATATGTTGGTGTGCAAGAGGAAGAAGTATGCATTTATAGAAAAAATTAATAATATTTTATCAAGCATTTTCATTTCTTAAGTGCCTGGTGACAATTTTTTTGTTTAATTCTTTTTGGCAGGAGGCGGCGGGACGGATGGATCCCGAGGAAGATCCTGATCTGTCAATTTTATGGAAAATTGGTCGTATGAAAGATAATGAAAATGCTGATGAAGAACAGGCTGAGATATATGGCAGTATTGTAATATTTTTTTTCTTTTTTACTTTATTATTTCACGTTGAATTTAAGAGCAGTCCATAATTTGAGTCATGCGTTAACAGGATGATTTGCTCGAAAAGAAGCGTACGGGTGATTTTGTTCCTAGCGGAATAAGTGATGTGCTGAGTACTGCATTGCAAACACCTGAGCATTCAGGTAGGGTAAGGGGAGTTGGAAGCTTCATAAGTCCATCAAAATACTTCAACATGCCAAAAAAGAGAAAGAACCAAAGTTCCAAAGCTGAAAAAGAGACGGAGGATGAGCTTGGAAAAATAGAGGCTGAGCTTGAAAGAACAAAGAACGAATTTTCATCGCAGATTAACGAGCTGAAGCCATGATGGCCAGTTTTCAATCACCAAATTTATCTTACAAAGCAAGTTGTCGAGTAGAACAACTTGATGAATTGATGGCCAACAATGAGGATGATGATATTTTTATTGCACCTGATCGCGTACGCCCCCCTTCTCCACCTGGAAACAAGGTAAAACAATTACGCACACACACACAGATATATAAATACAAGTCAAGGTTTTAATGGGATATGGTTTGTGATGACAGATACTTACAATTTAACGCATATATCTAGGGTCCAAGAAAATGTGAGCTGGCAGTTGATAACATAGACAATAAGGTAGCTTTTGGTAGGGTTGTACCTGAAGGTGACGCGGGTAAGTCGGTACATGAAATACCTCTGCAACCGGGACATGTTCGTGTCTCGCTGGATGGAGTCATTAAGGGAGATGCCTTGGTTCCGGTGCCCGTAGTTGGTGAAATTGAGACCGTCCGCCAAGCTGTTGGGTCTTATTTAGCATGGCCTCGGGACATGATCTCCTTCACCCCCACACTAGCTAAGGCATGTAGAGTTAATTAATGATATTTTACAGTTGATCACTTAAATAATATGTAGATGAACTTGCATAATAAGAATTGTATTTATATATCATTTTATTGTTTATTTGTAGAAAAGGAAAAATGAAGTTCAGTCAACAAAGAAGCCAAAAAATGAATTAGACAGGCTGCATTACATGTTTGTAAATGTGAATCCTGATAAAAAAGTTCCTCATCGCTTTAAGTTGTTGTACAAACATGCTGTTACCTTCATGAAAGAAAGAGGAGATTCCATTCAGATTGGATGTGATGAAAATGTGTTTGGAATGACAAAAACTTTATACGTGTTGCATGAGAATGTAATTGATTTATTGAAGTTTGGAATGATTGGCGGGGCCGTTATATCAACTTACATGGCGTAATTTTTTCCCCTTTTCATCAAAATTTTGTCTCAAATTTTTCTTATTTTAATACGAATATTTACGGCAAAATGTTTATATTTAATCTGTAGGTATTTATCTACTGTGGTTATTGAGAGGAATTTGGATATGTTTGCTTTTGCTGGTCTTGGAGTGTTAGTCATAGAGACATGCCTGTACTCATATAATAACAAGCCTAAGTATGTGTAATGCTATGCATTAACTACATGACCTCTTAACTGAGGGAACCTCTAGTTGTAGAGTTTCTATTTGTTTTGTACTTATAATAGGCATCAAATCCTAGTTGTGTAACTGTACTTATAAAGTCAAGAATAATGCTTGAAAGAAGTTCCAAGGTTCATGCCTCAAGCAAGGAGGTAAAGACTGTCAAATAATCACAGTTAGGATTTGAAGAAATGAAGAATTTGCCTAAGTACCAATTCGAAAAGTACATTTGTCTATTCGAGAAGTCCAGTATTCGATAAGTCAAGGATTCGATATCTGAGAGGACACTGTTCGATATCTCTTAATGAACTATTCGATGTCTCTGAATGAACTATTCGATATCTCAGAGATTCGACATGTCTAGTTGTTCTATTCGAGAACTCAGGAAGTCAACAGTCAAAGCATCATTCGAGTTTTCTAATGGTCAACAAGTCAATGTTCCATTCGACATTTCAGAGACTTAAGAAGCTATTCGATATCTCAGGGTTTCGATAAGTCAAAAGCACTATTCGACAACTCAAAGGATTCCTGGAGATAAGGCTATTCGAGAAGTGACTCAATATGTCAAGATTGTACTATTTTAGAACTCAGAGTTATCGAATGCTAGTTCTCGAATTAGTCACTTAGACACTTCTCGAATGGATCCTTGGAGACAAAGCTACTGGAGAATTGTACAAGTCAGAAACCTGCAACAAGCTAAAGCACTTTATGGACCACAATCTGTAATGTACTTTGGAAAAGCCTACAAAGAAGCTTGGAGAGATGAACAAGAGACAAAGAGCTAAAGAAGTGGATCTGAATAGAGCTTTGCAAAGTCAAACCTGTAGCCGTTTGGATGCTTACTCAAAAAGGATAGACACACTAGAAAGTAAAGTTGTTTAGCTACCTTATTTGTAGTAAGTAGGTTGTATTCATGCTCTATAAGGATACAGCCTCACTTCCTTAGAAGTTAAGTTTTTCATACACAAAAGAAAACATCTCTCTGAGAAAAGCGAAGCTGAGAATACTAACATTTGTATTCACAGATTATAGCAAAATCCTTATCTAATAATATATTAAATTAAAGTGATATTGTGTTGTGTTGCTCGCTTATTAGTTTCCGTACTTAAATTATAGCACACACTTAACACATATCCTGCTACACAGATTCAAGAACAACGAAAAGTTCAAGAATCCATTCACCCCCCTCTGTATTCTTTCTTGTATTCTATACTCAACAAGTGGTATCAGAGCAGGCTGTTTATTCAAAAATAGAAAACGATCATGAATACACCAAAGACTACAGGAACGGTGAAGGTCCCTAAGTTTGACAAAGAGAACTACAACCTCTGGAAGATCAAGATGCAGTTGTTCATCAGAGCTGCTAATCCTCTATATCCTGAGATACTCAAGAATGGTCCCTTTGTTCCATAAAAAGAGATTCCTGAAAAGACTGTTGGAACTATAACCTTTCCAAGATCTTATGTGCCTAAAGAACCATCCAAATGTACGGATACAGAAAAGGAGATGGTTGCTCTCGACAGTCATCTCATGCTGCTGATCATAGATTCTATGGAGATGTCAATGTTTGCCAACATAACGTCCTGCAAAACAGCAAAGGAGTTGTGGGATCATATTGAGGTGTTATGTGAAGGAACAGAGGAGGTTAGAGAAAACAAGAAACAGATACTGGTCACACAGTATGAAGCTTTCATGGCTCAGACCAAGGAAAGCATCACTGACATGTTTGAAAGGTTTCACAAGTTGGTGACTGAGCTACAGATGAATGGGAAGGTATACAGCACCAAGAAGCTGAACATGAAATTTCTACTGTCTTCACCAAACCACCTAGAGCAAAGGGTCATTTCTCTAAGAGAAAGAGATTTGAACAAAGTCACATATGATGTGCTCTATGGGGTTTTAGAAACTCATGAGCTTGAGTTGCTTCAGAAGAGGGCTATCCAAGCCAACCAAGGCAGAATGGTAAACACATCATGTGCCTTGATTGTCAACAAATCTATTCAAGACCTAGAAGCATCAACAAGTCAGCTGAGGAAAGAAGAGATAGTAGATGATGAAGAAAATGAAGGTGAAGTGACTGAACCTGTTGAGGAGAAGGAAGAAGAAGAGTTCTATACTCTTGAAGAGCTAGATGGCATGGAAAACACTTCATATGCTTTTATGGCCAGAAAGTTTCCAAACATCAGATTGAAGAGGAACCAACCCTTCAAACCTCGACCCCAAAACCATTAATTCAACAAGAGCAAGGCACATGTGAAAGCAAACAAGAATAAATTCAAAACCAGCCATGTGGATAGGTCATCTGTAAGGTGTTATTGATGCAATGACCTAGGGCATTTTGCCAATGAATGCAAGAAGCCTAAAAAGAAGGATAAGGAGTTTCTAGAGCTTGAAACTAAGTATGAGGCCCTTCTAAAAAAGCAAACACAAGGTAAGGCCTACATAGCTGAAGGGAAGTGTTGGGATGTCTCTGATAGTGATGGAGAGGAGCAAGAATTCTGTAACTATGACTTGATGGCTGATTCCAAGGATGAACAATCTCCTTCTGACTCTCAAGTACCATCTCTCACTACCATAAATATGTCTGTTTCTGAGTATAAATGCATGGTTGAACAACTATCTGTTGAAATGTTTAATATTCATACTAGTATGACTGCTGCTAATGAAGAGATTGCTAAACAGTCTGCTAAGAATGAATTGTTAAACAAGAAGAATGAGGAACTTGAGCTAACTGTTATGCATGTAGATAACCTAAAGAAAGAAGTTGAATATTTACAGAATAAGGTTCTATGTGCTAGTCAGGTTGAGAAGGCTCTTAGGGATGAACTAGCTGAGAATGAATTTAAACTGAAAACCTTTAAGAACACCTCTAGTCTACTACAGTCCTACCATGAGAAAAATCAAGCTAAACCCAAGGCTACCATTGGACTTGACTATGGCACTCTTAAACAGAGGAAAGGCTATGCTGTCATTGAAGATGACATAGTTGTTCAGGATGAAGTGCCTTACATTTTGAAAAAGACTGAGTCTCCAATTTTTAAAGAATCAACATTGGAAATTGATGAGGATGCCTTACTCATTAAGCAAATGTTGAATGATGAGGATGAGGCACAGTCTAATGAACAACCAACATCCTCTAAGAGTGAGAGTGTCAAGTCAAAAACCAAGGAGATAGTAGGTGGTAAGTCTAGACCTGAGAAGTTTGTTAAATTTGTATCAGCTGGGAAAAATGAATCTGAGAAGAAAGTGGCTAAGAAGAAACAGAACAGAAATGGCAAACTAGGGATTAACAAAGATAATAATTATGCTTATATGCCTAATGCCCCTAGGAAAACTTGTCAAAATTGTTTCAGTACCAATCATTCATGCATGCAAGAAACCTGTTTGTAGTGTGCCCAAACCTTTCTATGACTGTTCTGTGCCTTTAAGACATAGAGATGCTCCATTCTGTGATAAATTTGACTGTATGCCATGCAATATGAATGTCATGACTAGTTATTTCAATCTGAGAAGGCAATTTATTGATGGTTGTATCAGTCACAACTCTCACACACACTACACAAGGTCAAAGTCTTCAAGTCCTCCTAGAGCTAGGAAGGTACCTCTGTCACCTAAGTCTGAAACCTTAGGTTCCACTACACCATAAACAGCCTACGGTGACACCAAAAAAATGTTACAGCAGGCACATTATATGTTACCTTTGGCCCATAAAATAGCTAAGGTAACATTTCTTTGGTGATAGCTCTCAGCATGTTGCCTTAGGTGTCTAAGGTAACATCTTTGACCCCTAAGGTAACATGCAGTTTTATGTTACCATAGCTTCCTATAGTAACAAAAGTGAGGGTTATGGCAACTTAATACATATGTTACCTTAGAGGCCTGGATTGTTTTTAAAAGAGTGGGACCCACAATGGGGACCACAGTCGGGTCCACAGTGGGGACCACAGTCGGGACCATAGTGGGGACCACAATGGGGACCCCAATGGGGACCACTGTGAGCCCCACTGTGGGCCCCACTTTTGTTGGCAAAGTTGTATGGCCTATTGTAACATCTTTTATGTTACATTAGCTATTATGTAGCAACATTTCTGTAAGCTAAGGTAACATTTTTTCCAGAAAAACATGAACAAAATAGAACACAAATTAACCTACTATTCATTTCAAATCCAACACCACATTACATAATTATGATTAACCTGCTGTTCATTCCAAATCCAACACCACATTACATAATTCATAATCCAAAACAAGTACATCCACAACCCACTACGACATAATCCACCAACTAATATTACTACTAAAGTCTCCAACTCAAACATCAGAATTCATCATCATAAAATTAACCAACTACTAGAAATATTGTAGACTAGTTCACGATGATCATAGGTACTAATAGTAGCAGAATACTATAAAGTGAAAACATGGAGATGTCACAGTCTCATACTAGAAGCTACTGCCGCCAGTCATAGGCGTACCATCATTGTCACTAGCAATAGTCGCGCACAAATCCTCAAGATCAACTGTGATGTTTGGGTTGGCTTCGGCTAGTTTTTTAAGAACCACAGCCAGATTCTATTGCACCTTCTTGTTCACCTGCTCATCCATTTCAACTTGGACTTGCTTCACCTTCTCCTCAACTTCATCAGCAAGGCTTTGCCTTATCTTGGTTGTCAGCTCTTGCACGTACGTGTCTGTTGGAGCATGTTAAACATTAGAATGTAAGCTTTAAAAAAATCTCTCTGATTAAAAATTAGCTTGATCTACTTTTAGCTTAATTAGCTAAACTTGCCTTAAGTAGTATATACTCAAAGAAGTGCTCCAGGAATTTGTTAGCAAAAATAACAGAACAATCATACATTTGAATATCAATATGCAATATAGAAATATGTTAGATTAAATCTTACAGATTCCAATAACGATAATGTCACTACCGCAAAAAGGATGTCTTTTGTATCAATCTGAAAATTCACATGAAACCAAATAAAGAACATTAGCATAAAATAAGCACAAATTAAAAAAAAAATTATGTCATTTTGTACTGCATTAAGAAAAGAACTAGCATGTCTGAAAATACTTCTTCTGTACATATGAGAAACAAATGACAAGAATGGCTTCTTAACATAAACCATGGACAAATTAAGTATATCTGAAAATGATGATAAAATTGGGACCTTAGTGACCTTGGGTTGCAGACGAGGAAAAAACTTGATTGATGGAAAATGATTTAAGTCCGTCTTTCCCATTGTCTATTAATCATCGACATCAATTAGGAAATGCACATCATCGAAGCATAAAAGTTGCATATAGAATCTATAATAGAAAAGATAGATGTAAATGATCATTTACCAAACCACCATACATACAAAATTAGAGAAACATAAGAAATTGAGAGATTTCCTGAGTTGTCATGCTAAATATGAACTAATAAATCAGATGTTTGAGTATTAGCACTATCAAAGTATAAGTTAGGTCTGAAAGTCATGCTTACCCACAAATACTCCATTCACATATGCATGTAAAGCATGTCCAAGAGAGGGCACACAGAGTGTAGATTCAGAATCAGAGGATACGAAACCTGAACGCACCCTAGAAAGAGACAATCGGGAAATTGTTAAAAATCCTTACACTAAATAGATTACAGCATTACATAAGATTCCATCTCTCAAGAAAATTGCTAAATTACATGAAGCCACATTTTTAAGTTATAAATTACATGGTATTCAGGCTAGTTCTCAGAAAGAAAAAGATATATAAGCCAATAGGTTATTTCTATGCTACCTCTGACAGTACTCGAACAACTATCCTAATATTTTTAGTATCGAATTAGACCCCAAAATATTAAAATTGCATACTACTGTTTTGAAAATCTCATGAGAGTATTAAAACTTCACCTATCTGCTTTATATTGAAAACTAAAAGAGATGCTAATAGCCATAGTTACCTATAGATCATGCAAGAAGTCAGCATGTCTGACCAATAAGCAAATCAAAGTTTTGACACTAAGCTCCGCATGCCTGAACAACTTCAAATATTTATCATTGGGAATGTCTCCCAGCAAGCAGAATATATTTCCATGCTTCATAAAACATCCAAGTGATGTCTGAAGATGGTATAACGTTTATACAACTGGCACCCCACCCTCTGTAAAGTCCCAGTATTCCCTCATTTTTAATGATTTCAGAAAGTGCAGCTGCCATGTTAGGTGGGCACTGACCCTGCAGAGTTCCTGCCATCAACGGTTTTCTGGCTACCTCCAAAGGAAAACTGATGGTGCTAGCTGTGAAACCTGGTCCGACAAACACAAAAGAAAGGATAACTCAAACAACTTTACAAAGGAATTACTTCTATATAATAACTTTTAGCATTATCCAATTGACAAATAAAACCCAGACAAAGTACAAGCTTATTATTACTGTCATCTGTTCCACAGGAAAAATGTGTCCCAACAAAATGGTAGGAAATCCTAATGTTAAAATCTTGTTAATGAAGTTACTTTGTATTAATGCAAAAGTTGACTTACACATGCTGTCATATATATATATATATATATATATATATATATATATATATATATATATATATATATATATATATATATATATATATATATATATATATATATATATATAAACACATGAAGCACACAATAAAGGCTGAAATCCCACCTGATAGAGCACCAAGTAGTAGCATTTCTGCACGGCTTAAAGAATGTTTCTGTTACCTCGGCAATATGATTGCTTCAATGTCTCGTACATAAAATAGTAGCAAGTACTATATGGGAGCATACCAATTAATTTAGGTGATAAACCAGAATAAAAGCCATCAATTCCACCACTTCTGTAAATCTTGCCAATTGCAAGACTCAAGCATGGGTAAGCATCTGGACTTATAGTCAAGCGATCCTGTGGCAGAGAGCTAAATGTTATAATTTGTACAAGAGCATGTGTGTAAAAGAGTAGAGGTTTCCATCATGCTTGAAACTAATTGTTATAATTTATACAAGAGCATGTGTGTAAAAGAGTAGAGGTTTCCCTGATGCTTGAAAATTAAAAATACGTTTAAAAAAGTTTTCCAGGATACTTCAGACTCTAACAAACTGCACAATACCAACAACTGATAGCTTCCTCGACAGTTTGCTGGCAGAATCATTGGACCTCTTTCTGAACAATAGTGCTCTAAATCTGTTCTATTTTTTTGGGGGCAAGGATGGTGGTGCAGAATTATCAGGAGGAATTACGTCTACAACGATACATGTTATGTTATCCTTCAGCCCTCTTGTCTTCAATGCTTCCTAATGTCCAGTAAAATGCAATGTGAAAGTTCAGTTTTTGGCTTGATAAGTCGACGAATGTTATATGAAGAATACGTGAGTATTTTGCTTATGCATGTAGGGGTTACATTACAAAAAAATGAGCTTATTAACTTAACTACTTGTCTAGCAGCAAGTTCAGTAGGCAATCCACGACACGATTTGGCAACCATATCCGAAGATAACGCATACCTGATACCAACAGATGCTATAATAAACCACCCTCCTGCTGTTGATAACTTTATAATGATAAAACCATGTCAAGCCACAAGCCAATAGCAGACTTTCAATGCAGGCATAGACATTTTAGTGTATGAAGCCAAAAGCATAGATTGATATAATGAAGAAAATTCTAAGTAGTAAATTACAATTGTGGAAATTGAGTAATCACTTTCACTTGTTTAACATATGGTATAGGCACAATGAATTCTACAAAATCCATGCCCCCAATAGATATGGAAAGGCATAAACCTCCTCGCCAGCAACGGAGGGTACTAATTTGTGAAAATAGCAATATAAGTAGACAATACAAATAAACCAAAACAAGTAAATTTTATTTATAACTATAAATGGAAGCAATTTATGATGTCTTTATGTACAACATGAAATTTTAAGAACTAAAAAAAGTACTTGTCTCTGCACCGCAAGATACTAAGCCTTCCAACTTCATCTCCACTTGTTGTTACACGTTCTCTTCTGAAATGACAATTGAGTTAACATGTGCAGTACGAGATGAGAAAATCAAAACACTAAAGTTAGTTACTCACTCATTATCTTCAAGTCTATGAATCATAAGAAAGATTGAATCTTTAACATAAAAATCAAATCTTGATAATAAAAATCAAAACTTTATAAAATTTCAAGAACATGGTGAGATGTGGATGAACCTGGTGAGATGCGCGGGAGATGTAGCCACATATAACAAAAATACACACATATAACAGTAGGCATTCATATGGAAAGGGGGTAATACCTCTAACGTGAAGCCCCAAATCCACTAAACAAGTCCCAAATCCAAAGCCCAAAGTGAAAAAGCACTGAAATCGAAAAGAAAGATCCATTAGTTGAAGTTTAAGTGAAGAAATTGAATCGATTGAACTCAAAACCAAAAACCCCTAATTTGAGAAAGCCCTAATCTGAAGAAGCCCCAATTTAAAGAAGCCAAAGCCTCAAACCCAATCCCTACTGTGAACCCAAATACGTAATAATTTGAAGAAAATCAAAGAACAACTGAAAGTCTTGTGAGAGAGTTGAGAGTGAGAGCCGAGACAGTCGAGAGAGTTGAGACAGAGAGATTATAGAGAATGTAAGAACAAATGTGTTATTTTTGTTTAAGTGTTAAAAGTGTGAAATTTCAGTCTGGTCGCTGGCGGTATATTTTGCCGCTTACAAAGTTTCGTCGATCTGTGTGCCATTCAAAATGATTCCAAAATATTTATGAATTTTAATTTTTATAAAAATTGTACATTAAATTTAATAATAAATAGAAATTGAAAAAATTAATAAAAAAACACTCTTAATATTTAAAAATAATAACTCATTTATATGGAAAATAAAAATGAATTAATTTAAAGGTAAATGTGATTTTTAAATAATTATACAATTTTTTTGTTAAAAAATTAAAAATTGAGTTAATTAATGATCTAAGGTAACATATCATGTATGTTGCTAACATCCAACACTTTAAAGCTAAAGTAACATCAACTTTGTGGCTAAGGTAACACAAAAAACAAAATGTTATATTAGGTCCAAAGTAACATGCTAAGGTAACATATTCTAGCAACATGCATGAAAAAAATGTTCCGATAGCCCATATATGGCGTAGTGTTCTAAGACTTCTAACATTGACAAGAAGACTAACACCGAGAAAGTTGATAAGCATTTTGTTTATGATAAAACTGTTTCTAAGTCACATGGACCCAAACTTGTTTGGGTACCAAAGAAGAAGTAATTCCTTTGTGTTTGCAGGGCAAAGAAAGTGAATAGAAGGTCATGTGGATTTTGGACAATGGATGCTCAAATCACATGACTAGTGATATGGCCCTGCTATCACAATATGAGGGGAAGGCTGGCCCAATGGTTGCATTTGGAGATGATAGCATGGGTAACACATTGGGATATGGCAAGTTAAAAGTTGGTAATGTCATCATTGAAGATGTAGCACTAGTCAAGGGTCTCAAGCATAATCTGCTAAGTGTTGGTCAGTTTACTGATAGAGGATTCAAGGTGAATTTTGACAAAGATGAATGTTTGATCACCCACAAGAAGACTGGTGATTTTGATCTATTTGGAGTAAGGAAAGGAAGCCTGTTTGTAGCCAATATGGACTCTGCAAACAAGGATAAAGTTTGTTGCTTCTACTCAAAAGCATCAAATGAAGATTGTTGGCTGTGGCACAAGAAGTTATCACACCTAAACTTCAAGGCCATTAATTCTCTAGTCAAAAGAGAGTTAGTGAGAGGCATGCCCACACTTGAATTCTGTCAAGAAGGAGTGTGTGAGGCTTGTCAAAAAGGAAAGATGAAAAGGTCAATCACCAAGCCCCTGCAATTAATTCATATGGATTTGTTTGGGCCTGTCAATATTATGTCACCCTCAAGAAAGAAATATGCCCTAGTGATGGCTGATGACTACACAAGGTATACATGGGTGGAATTTCTAGCATCAAAGGATGAGGCTCCACAAGTAATCATTGAGCACATAAAGCAAGAGCCAACAATGCAAGTGTGATTGCATTGAGAAGTGATAGTGGAACAGAGTTCAGAAATGCCTTACTTGAAGCATTTTGCAAAGAGATTGGCATTTCTCAACAATTCTCAGCTCCAAGGACTCCACAACAAAATGGAGTAGTTGAGAGAAAGAACAGAACTCTAATTGAGGCTGCTAGAACAATGTTGCTTGATGCAAAGATGCCTACATGTTTTTGGGCTGAGGCTGTGAGCACTGCATGTTACATCTAGAACAGAACCCTCATCAACAAAAACACTGGAAAGACACCTTAAAATTTTATGACTGGAAAGAAGTCTACTCTAAAGTATGTTCATACTTTTGGAAGCAAATGCTTTGTGTTGAAAGACAATTCAGAATATGTTGGGAAGTTTGATGGAAAGGCATTTGAAGGAATTTTTCTTGGCTATTCTATGGAGAGAATTGCATACAAGGTTTATGTCATCAGTCAAAAGAAAGTTATAGAAAGCACAAATGTGACAATTGATGAAAGCAAACTACCTGGATTAGAAGAAGCCAATGATGAAGATAGAGATCCATTAAAGTTTGATAATCTAGATGATTCTGATGAAGAGATTAAAACTGAAGTTGAAACTCTAGTTCAACAAACTCAATTGAATGATGAAGCAAGAGAAGAATCTAATCCAACCAACTGTGAAGATACTAGCATCCAAGACACACCTATGAATAGTAGCAACTTAACAGGGGGAGGAAATGAAGATGATCATGATTTGGATGATGAAGCAACATCAAGGATAGAAATCAAACTGAGCACTCAAGGAAATGGGATAGGTCACACACTGCAGATCAAATCATTAGAGATCCAAATGCAAGAGTGAGAACTAGGAGAGCAACACAAAATGAGTGTCTCTATGGTTGCTTTCTATCTCAAATTGAGCCTAAGAAACTTGATGATGTACTGTTGGATCCAGATTGGATTATTTCTATGCAAGAGGAGCTGAATCAATTTGAAAGAAACAAAGTATGGGAACTTGTACCTGCACCACAGAACAGAACCATTGTTGGAACAAAATGGGTTCTGAAGAATAAGATGGATGAAAATGGTGTGGTAGTAAAAACAAAGCAACGTTGGTTGCAAAAGGATACTCTCAACAGGAAGACATTGATTATGATGAGACATTTGCCCCTGTTGCTAGATTGGAAGCCATTAGAATCTTCTTGGCATTTGCTGCTCATACAAATTTTAAAGTCTATCAAATGGATGTCAAGTGTGCATTTCTGAATGGGGAGTTGGAAGAAGAGGTTTATGTGCAACAGCCACCTGGCTTTGAGGATCCACATTTCCCAGAGTTTGTCTACAGATTGCTTAAGGCATTATATAGACTTAAGCAGGCTCCAAGGGCATGGTATGATACTTTATCACAATTTCTTCTGGAAAATTAATTCACTAGAGGTACATTGGACAAAAACTGTTCTACAATAAGCATGGTGATGATATTATCCTAGTTCAGATCTATTTGGCTGATATCATATTTGGCTCTACAAATGAGAAGCTGTGTGAGAAATTCTCTAAGCTCATGCAGAGCAGATTTGAGATGAGTATGATGGGAGAGCTGACATTCTTTCTTGGGTTGCAAGTTAACAGAGGAAGGATGGTATCTTCATCAGTAAAACCAAGTACATCAAGGATTTATTAAAGAAGTTTGACTTAAAAGACTGCTCACCTACAAAGACACCCATGGCCATTGCCACTAAATTGGATGAAGATGCTAAAGGCAAGAAAGTAGATATCTCAATCTATAGAGGCATGGTTGGTTCTATACTCTATCTCACTGCAAGTAGGCCAGACATCATGTTTGCAACATGTTTGTGTGCAAGGTTTCAATCAAATCCAAAAGAGTCACATTTGATTGCTATAAAAAGGATTTTTAGATATCTGAAGGGCACTCCAAACTTGGGTTTATGGTATCCTAAGGACACAGGGTTCAATCTGGCTGGTTATTCTGATGCTGATTATGCTGGATGCAGAGTGGATAGGAAAAGCACCTCAGGTAGCTGCCAGTTTCTTGGACAAAGGTTAGTCTCTTGGTATAGCAAGAAACAACAATTTGTGTCAACTTCCACAGCTGAGGCTGAATACATAGCTGCTGGGAGTTGCTGTGCTCAAGTGCTTTGGATTAGAAATTAACTTAGAGACTATGGACTTATGTTGGAAAGAATTCCAATCATGTGTGACACCACAAGTGCAATCTCTATAGTTGCCAATCCTGTCAATCATTCTAGAACAAAGCACATTGACATCAGATATCACTTTATTAGGGAGCATGAAACTAATGGAACCATTGAGTTACATTATGTTCCCACAGATAAACAATTAGCTGATATATTCACTAAGCCATTGGATGAAGCCACCTTCACAAGGTTGGTTAGTGAGATTGGAATGCTGAATTATTCAGAATCTGGCTAAGTGAAAATATCAACTAGATTATTGCAGCAGTAAACACTTACTTTATCTAAATTCTAAATATTTTTGAAGTAAGTGTTGGCTGGAATATGATTTACAAATATTTCAAATCTGTTGCATATGTTGAAAATCATATTCGAATTAGCTTGAAATTTCTATGAAATTTTAAGACTATCACTATTTAATTTGTTAGAATATTCTTCATTTGAATAATTCTAGTGAATTTTGAAAAGATAGGGAAAATTAATTTTTATGAGAGAAAAGTGTAGATCGATAAGTCAGACTTTCTCGAATGACTTTCATGTCTATGGTCGACTTCTATAACAAGTCTATTTGGAACACTCTTGAGTTCTCGAATAGTGCATTTTCGAGAAATCGAACAGAGACTTGCCTGAGTTCTCGAATAGAACATTTGAGTTCTCTAATGCTTGACTTCTCGAATAGGACATTTGAGTTCTCTAATGACTGAGTTCTCGAATAGAACATTTGAGTTGTCGAATCATTTGAAAAGGCTGAATTCTCGCTGAATCTTAATCGATTTTGGATTTTTATTTAGAATTTTAAATCATTCATAAAAACATATTTTATTTAATTTAGAATTATGTTCTAAGTTAGATAACTTCCAGCTGTGAGTTACAAACTGATTGAGATATCGAATAAGCCTTTCTTGACTTATCGAATAGTTGTTTTATACTTCTCGAATGACTGACTTGTCGATACAAAACATATATCTAATCGACAACTCAAGTCACTCACATATATACAATTCCACAACTGTTCAAATCATTTCATTCGATTTCTCAGGCAGCTAAAGTTCCAAAACCTCTGAAAACCCTAACTTCAAAAGCTAAATTTCTTCTTCAACCTTTGTTCTCTTCTCTCATCTATCTGTGTAACAATGGCAAATACCAAACTCATAATTCCTACCCACACCAATTTCGTAGCAATAACCAAGGATGTTGAAGCACCCATTGCAAACTTTAAGTGCTTCATTCGATGGATGTCTGAATCATACATCAAGGATGCACTCTCAACCAACCCAACTCTGTATCTAGACCTACTAGAACAGTTTTGGAGAACTGCTACTGTGGAGGTTGTGGCCCTAGAGAATGCAATAACTTTATACGTATTCTACTGCAAGATTCAGGATAAGGACATCACTTTCACCACTGAAGATATGAATCGAGCACTGGGCTTACAACAAGAAGTGTATGACAGTCAAGCTACTGATCAGGAATTGGAAGACTTCTTTGATTTATCAACTACTCAGATAGAAAAAGCTTGGAAATTTGAATAGGAAGTACTTGAGAAAAGAATGGAACTATGTATTTGCCACTCTTCTTCAAGTCTTCACAGCAAGGAAGTCTAGCTTTGACCAAATCAGCACACCTGTTCAACAAATAGGCTATGCTCTAGCATATGGGAGAAAGATTGATGTTGGACTGATTATAATGCAAAAATTGTATTGGAGACTTGGTAAGAACTCAGCCAAGAGAGGTAATAAAATTTTCTTCCCTCGCTTTATTCAATCTGTACTTAATTTCATAGATGATAAATTGATTGAATTGCCTGGGTTAGACAAAAATAGAATAGGCTATCCGAAATCCATGACCAAACTCATTTTTGGTAGCTTGGAGACTAGGAATGTTGTGGATGTAAGACTCAAAATAACTCCCCATATGGAGAGTTTATTTAGGACTTACCCCCACAATGTGCCAATATTTGCCTCAAAATCAGAGTTAGTTATGCCCAAGCAAGTAGAGCAAAATGCTAACCCAGGGCCTGCTAACCAACCCTCTCAGCCAAACACCTTACCAAACACAAAGCCACCTGCATCATCCTCTCAACAGGGTGGTGTTAGTAAAAAGGAGAAGAAGAGAAAACAGGTTGCTTCTGAACCTCTAAAAATCTTAACTGAAGCAGCCTTGGCTGTAGAATTAGGTTTAGAAAGTGATGAACTTGAGTCACCCTTACTAAGGCCAGAGAAGAAGAAATCTAAAACCACCTCTCCAGTCACACAAATGGCTGAAGTTGTAAAATTAGGGGCACATAGTTCATTAGATGTATCCTCTCAACAGGGTGCATCTATAGAATCAAACATCCTCCCCAATGCACCTTCTTGTAATGAGTCAGCACCTGGGAGTGATAAGGCTGGCACAACACTGAGTGGAGAGCACATCACACTTGAAACTCCCTCTATTTCTCAGGGGGAGTTGCCAAAATCCATTCTAAAAGACACTTCTCTTCCAGAATCACACACTAAAATTTCTTTGGAGCCTGAAACTCAAGCAATTGAGGAGCAAGGCATTGATCACCAAGAATCTGGTAGGGTTTCGATAATTATTGTTTTGTTTTGATTTTCCGCTGCGTTTGATGCTCGAAACCCTTCAATGGTATCAGAGCTACTTGCAAAAACGTTTTAATTCGGTTATATGTTACAGTTTTGATATATATACGAGCATGTTTGATGATTGTCATGTATGATGCGTTGATTTTGATATATATATATATATATGTATAAACTGTATGTTAATGATGATTGGGATGATCATATGATGATCATATAATCTGTATGTATATTGATATATACATGATTTTTGTTTGTTCATGATATGGGGATTGTATACGATACGATTTCTGTATACGCTGCGCAGATCTGGTGAAATCTGTGTCCAGTGTCAGATTTTCACAAACGATATGTGTTTTCTGACTGGAAACGAGTGTCTGAACAAAACTGATACCATGGGTATCACCGACTCGTGTGTAAGGCGTTTGACGCCGTTTAGTGCATGAAAAACACGATTTGTTGTTTTCAGAATTTGATTCTGATTTTCTGATTTTTGCGTTATATGATTTCTTTGATTGGATCATCTGAAATATGATATGGTATAACATGATTAGATAATATGACATGTTATTTAATTGTTACTTGAGCATGGTGGATGGTTATGGCCTTGAGACCCATAGGATAGAGGTTTTTGTTTATGGTTTGGTTTCTAAATACGACTTGCATGTCGTCATTCCTTGTAATGATTAAATCTCGAATGTAACTCGAGTTCTCCTTGTAAGTACATTAGTATAGTTATTTTGTTTATGTAATGTACATGAATACATGAAGACAAGCAAGCAAGGAGGCGATCCAAGGAGGCATTGTAGCAGCAAAGAAGAAGACATGTAATAGTATAGTATTTTAAACCACCCATAGATTGTCCTTGATCCTTTCATTAGCTTGAAAGGATCATATAGGATAAAGGCCATAACCAATCACGTTTACATAATGCACTTAATTTACATATGATGCATGTGTAGAGTAGCAAATGTATGCATGTTTTAATTAGATTAATGATGTATGCATGTATTAGATACGTCACCCATACCATGCTTGCCATGCTAAACAAGATAAAATCTGTAACGATCGAGATTTTAAAATAAACAAACGATCATGAGATTTCTGTGTTTATGAAACACGGAATTAAATACGAATTTTCAATTATTTAGATATGGGGAGATTTTGTCAAAAACGGGTTTTACCTGTAAGGAAGTTGGGTATTAAGTGAGGCCACTTGTGACTCCTCCAACAACCTGGAAATCAAACTATTGATGAATATTGATTTTAAGTATTTAATTCAAGGAAAAATTGGGAATCTCTTTATGATGGGATCATGGTCGTTTTAATACAAAACCCCTTAACAAAATATTAAGTTCTTTTATCGGATGCTTTCCAATGAATGAACACTCATTGAATCCTAGATCGATAAGGGGAATGACTGCCAGTGGCAGGGGACTCCTGTCTATCGTGGTGAGATGTGACGAATATAAGCGGTTATATTCGACCGTTGTATCATTGGGTTTAACTTAACTGAGTCGTCATAATAAGGTGAAAATAAACGGTTATATTCAATTATTATGAACTTAGAAGCATAGAGTTTGGTTCAAAATCTATTAGATAGACAAGAACAATTGTTGTTCACCAAACTATCCAAGAATTATATATGATATAATTGACAACTGTTGTCTACCTAAATAATCATGTTTTAAGGACTACCAGTGGTTGACTTAGGATATGACGAAATATGGATCTTGGCTCACTAGAAAGATTTATGAGATATTCTTTCCGATTTAATAGTAAGGGCTATTAATTTGATAAAAATAGTGGGAGATATATTATGAATATGTCATAATCACTTGAACATAATTAATGTAACAATCTAACTTATCTTATGCATTTTATCATTGTAGAAAACAAATGGCACAAAATACAAACAACACTTTCTCTGTGCGATCAGTCCTTGAGAAGGAAAAGATGAGAGGATCGAACTTCCTGGACTGTCTAGGAATTTGAGAATTGTTCTCATGCAGGAAAAGAAATCTTATGTGATTGATATTCCTCCACCGGCAGCCCCTGCTAACAATGCCACTGCTGCTCAACGAAATGCTTATCAGAAGCATATTGATGATGCAACTGATGTGGCTTGTCTTATGCTTGCTACTATGGATGCTGAGCTCCAGAAGCAGCATTTTGATATGAATTCTTATACTATGTTTGAACATCTTTCAACGATGTTTCAATCACAGGCTCGTGTTGAAAAGTTCAACACAAGCAAAGCACTCTTCTCGTGTAAGCAGGGCAATGGACCAGTCGGACCACATGTTCTAAAGATGATTGGGTATTGTGATTACCTTGCTCGTTTGGGTTTCCCGCTTCAGCGAGAGGCTCAAGTCGATATAATCTTGCAATCTTTGAACAGCGACTATGCTCAGTTCATAATGACTTTCAATATGGTTGAGCAAGATAAGACTCCTATGGAATTGTTGGCCATGCTGAGGACCACTGAAGCAAATATGGTCAAGGCACCTGAGAAGGCTCCCATAATGATGGTGGGCAAGAAAGGTGCTAAGGGAAAGGGGAAATGGAAGGGCAAGAAAAAGGTTACACCGAAAGATCTTGGTCCTTCTAAGCCCTCTTTCAAAAAGGCTAAAAAGCCGAAGGGAGATGTCGCAAAGGCTGACAAAGGTGATTGTCACTATTGTCACAAGCCTGGTCACTGGAAGAGAAACTGTCATGCATACTTGGAGGATCTGAAGAAATTGAAGGGTGTTCAGATTTCTGGATCAGGTATTTATGTTATAGAAGTCAATCTGTCTATTTCTACATCTTGGGTATTGGATACTGGATGTGCTTCTCACATTTGTATAAATGTGCAGGAACTGCAGAGAAGTAGGACTTTGGCTAAGGGAGAAGTGGACCTACGAGTAGGCAATGGAGCAAGAGTTGCTGCTTTAGCCGTAGGAACTTATTATTTATCTTTGCCCTCTGGGCTTGTTTTAGAACTAAATGACTGTTATTACGTGCCTGCAATTCGCAGAAACATTATTTCTGTTTCTTGTTTGGACAAGAAAGGTTTTTCGTTTACAATAAAGAACAACAGTTGCTCTTTTGCTTTGAATGATTTAACCTATGGTGTTGCGCGTTTGTTTAATGGTTTATATGTTCTTGATTTAGATAATCCTATCAGTAACATAGAAAACAAACGACTTAAAGTTAATGATTCAAATCAAACATACCTCTGGCATTGTCGTCTAGGCCATATAAATGAGAAACGCATTTCCAAATTACATAAAGATGGATACTTGGATAAGTTTGATTTTGAATCATACGAAAAATGCGAATCTTGTTTGCTTGGTAAGATGACTAAAGCTCCTTTTACTGGTAAGGGTCAAAGGGCCACTGAACGTTTGGAGCTAATACATAGTGATGTATGTGGCCCAATGCGTGTGATGGCTAGAGGAGGCTACTACTACTTCATAACATTTACTGATGACTTCAGTAGATATGGATATGTATATCTTATGAAGAACAAATCCGATTCTTTTGAAAAATTCAAAGAATACAAGGCTGAAGTAGAGAAGCAAATAGGCGGAGGTGCAAGTATTAAAATCTTACGATCCGATCGTTGGGGTGAATACTTAAGCACCGAATTTAAAGAGTATTTAAAGGAGTGTGGTATTGTATCACAACTCACTCCGCCAAGTACTCCTCAATGGAATGGAGTTTCAGAGAGGAGAAATCGTACCCTGTTAGACATGGTACGATCGATGATGAATCATGCAGATCTTCCAATAAGTTTCTGGGGTTATGCTCTAGAAACAGCAGCTTTCACACTTAACCGTGTTCCAACTAAGAAGGTTCAAAAGACTCCATATGAGATATGGGAGGAGAAACGGTCAAGCATGAACTTTATGAAAGTTTGGGGATGCAAGGCGTTTGTAAAACGTCAAGTATCTGACAAGCTTGGACCTAAATCCGAAGAGTGCAATTTTGTGGGATACCCTAAAGAAACAAAGGCGTATTATTTTTATAATCCTTCTGAGCAGAAAGTGTTCATTGCTCGAGATGCTGTTTTCATGGAAAGAGATTTTGTTTCCAAAAGAAACAGTGGGAGGACTATAGATCTCGATGAAGATCGAGAACCACAAAATAGCATTGAACCCGAGGTGGAACAAGAGCAGAATAACGATAATGCTCAAGAAACACAGGTTGTTCGTAGATCAAGTAGGATTCGCCATGAGCCAGAGAGATATTATGGATTTCTCCTGACTCAAGGTGGTGATGTGATGCTTGTAGATAATGATGAGCCTCTCACCTACAAGGATGCTATGAATAGTCCAGATTCTGAGAGATGGCTGGAAGCCATGAAATCTGAGATGGATTCCATGTATGAAAACAAAGTATGGACTTTGGTTGCACCACCTGAAGGGATTAAACCCATAGAGTGCAAGTGGGTTTTCAAGAAGAAAACTGACATGGATGGAAATTTACAGACCTACAAAGCAAGACTGGTGGCGAAAGGTTTCAAGCAAATTCATGGTATTGACTATGATGAAACTTTCTCACCGGTAGCTATGGTCAAGTCCATCAGGATTTTGCTTGCGATAGCGGCTTATTATGACTATGAAATCTGGCAAATGGATGTCAAGACTGCTTTCTTAAATGGAAGCTTAGAAGAGGATGTGTACATGACACAACCTGAGGGTTTTGTCGATCCAAAGTTTGCTAGAATGGTTTGTAAGTTGCTACGATCTATTTATGGATTGAAGCAGGCCTTAAGGAGGTGGAACATCCGTTTTGATGAAACAGTCAAAGAGTTTGGCTTCAAACAAAATGAGGATGAGCCGTGTGTTTACAAGAAGGTTAGTGGGAGCCATGTGGCATTCCTAGTATTATATGTGGATGACATATTACTAATAGGGAATGACATTCCTTCTCTACAAGCTGTGAAGACTTGGTTGGGAAAAAGTTTCTCGATGAAAGACTTAGGCGATGCTACCTATATCTTAGGGATCAGGATCTATAGGGATAGATCTAAAAGATTAATCGGCCTAAGTCAGAGTACATACATTGACAAAGTATTGCATCGTTTTGGAATGCAAGAGGCAAAGAGGGGCTTTGTCCCGGTGTCTCATGGGATAGTGATCTCAAAGGAAAACTGTCCTAAATCATCAGATGATAAGGACCGTATGAGTAAAGTACCATATGCTTCGGCAATTGGTTCTATAATGTATGCAATGATATGTACTCGTCCTGATGTCTCGTATGCTTTAAGCATGACGAGCAGGTACCAGTCTAATCCAGGTGAGGGTCACTGGACAGCTGTCAAGAATATTCTTAAGTACCTTAAACGGACTAAAGATTCGTTCTTGATATACGGAGGAGATGAGAAGCTGGTCGTAAAAGGTTACACTGATGCTAGTTTCCAGATAGATAGGGACGATTCTGTGTCCCAGTCTGGATTCGTGTTTTGTCTAAATGGAGGTGCTGTAAGCTGGAAAAGTTCGAAGCAAGAGACAGTAGCTGATTCTACAATGGAAGCTGAGTATATTGCCGCTAGTGAAGCAGCCAAAGAGGCTGTTTGGATTCAGAAATTTATTACCGGACTTGGTGTGGTTCCGTCGATCGCAGATCCAGTTGATCTGTATTGCGATAACAATGGAGCCATTGCGCAGGCTAAGGAACCAAGGTCCCATTCCAAGGCAAAGCATATACTTAGAAGATATCATCTTCTTCGAGAGATAAACGAGAGAGGAGATATACATATATGTAAAGTGCATACCAATGAAAATGTTGCGGACCCACTGACCAAGGCTTTATCGCAGCAGAAGCACGACGGTCACACTAGTTCCATGGGTATTAGATACATGGGTGATTGGCTCTAGTGCAAGTGGGAGATTGTTAGTGTAGGTGCCCTAGAGGCAATACATTGTTTCTTAAATAAACCTTATGTCATTTGATTATTAAATAAATGTATTTATTATGACTCGAATTACTGCGATATTTGTTAGCATAATAAATGTCCTTAGAATAATGATACACATTATATAGTTTAAGTTTACAACTTGAATTTGAGATTATATAATATCATATTCTTAAAGGTCCCTAGTCGAGTATTATTATACAGGACAATAATAATACATAAATAGACTAGTATGTTTTTGACTGATAACCACATCTCATTGGTTATAAGTATGGAGATACTAAAGTCAATACATAGGTACATGTAGGGTACATGGTACTGGACAGACCCACCGTGAGATTCTTCATGTTAATTAAGTCATAAGAAAGACTCACAGTGATAATGGTGTAATGATCCTTTGACTTGAGATCATTATATTTCTATACGAGGATAATATACTTTGACTACATTAAAAGTTACCTTTGACCGGGTAATGATAAAAGTGGACATCGGGTATATTGTGAATTGTATGAGAAATATGAATGATAGATAAAGGATTTAACCCTCCTATTATTTGGAGAGATATTATTGGCCTCTTGATTGAGTGAGGCTATAAAATGCATGGCCGTGCTCAAATAATGATTTGTTATTAATAGTCTACTCATGGATCAAGTAAACCCGGATTAAATTATGAAGAGGATGACATGAAACATGCCTCGAGTTTAATCTATAATATTTGGTTAAAGGGATTATATTACACGGGAACATTAATCACAAAAGGTTTTATCGAATCACGATTTAATTATTATTTAATTGGCTAGCAATGATGTATTACTAGATGCCGCTCATTGTTTATAATTTTATTAGAGAATAAAATTATTGCCAATTAAATGATAGCCTACAGGGTCACACACATAGAACATTTTAAGGAAGAATTAATTTAAATTATGAATTTAAATTAATTAAATGATTAGTTGTATTTTATTATATTAATTAAGTGGGACTTAATTAAGATATAATAAAATACAAATGAGATATGATTTTAATAATTAAGTATGACTTAATTATTATTTATTTAAATAATAGGATTTTATTCTATTATTTAATTAATCAAACTTGGGCTAGGTTTTTAGTTGGGCTTTTACCTTACACTATCATATAAATATATGATGATAGGTAAAGAAGGTAATTAATTTTGTACGACAAAAATAATCCCCAGCCGCTTGAACCAAAACCTAAAAGAAGATCTCATATTTTCATTGGAGGCTAGTACCTCCCTTCCAATCAAGAATCGTTCTTGGAGTGTTCGTGTGGATACCGTAGAGGAGGCTTCGAAGAGGAGCACTCAACGATCGTGAAAGCTTGGATATCCATTAGACATACAATCGTAAAGCTTCTTTAAGGTAAATCATCAATCTCCGAATTAAATATCATGTTTTTGCATGGATCCTGCGGTAGGGTTTCGATAATTATTGTTTTGTTTTGATTTTCCGCTGCGTTTGATGCTCGAAACCCTTCAAAGTCAACAAGGTAAGTGATGCAACAGACCAGTTTGTGGGAGAGATAAAGAGGGCCTTTGATACAAGGTTTCCTCAGTTGGATAGTGTTCTCAAAGACATCAAAGTCTACAACTCTACCTGCACAAGAATGGATAATGGTCTAGCTTTACTGAAAGATGCTGTCACAAGTCTGGGGCATAAATTCCAAATCTTATCTGATCAGACAACTGATGCAAATGCCATGCTAAGGACCCTCTTTGCAAACTAATATGGAGATAAGTTGATCACTGAGGTCCCAATGCATGAGATGACCAAGTTTGAAGTGCAGAGACTCAAAGAACAGTCACTTTCTGGTTTCAAATCTAATGAGTTATTCAAAAAGGTGGCTGCCTTGGAAATAGAAGTGACATCCCTCAAGAAATCCAATGCTCATCTAACAGACACAGTAGCAACTATCTCTGATCAGTTGAACACTCAAGCCTCCACCACAGCTGATGTTCTTCTGCATCAACAATCTATGTTGTCTGCAATGATGAAGATGTTAACACAAAATCACGCAAGCGTATGTGGTCACAAGTAATATATGAATAAGTCAAGTTCGTTCCCACAGAGATCTGGTTGGGTTTCAATTCAGTTCATGCACCTATGCAACAATGTATGGTTTTTGTTCACTGCTAAGACAATTAACAAGATTGGGTTTAGATTAACTATAATTAACTAAGAAACAAATTAACAAAACTAAGAATTAACTAACTAACGAGAATTGGAATCGAATTACTTATGCAAGAGAAAACATGGGATCCTAACTTCATTAAATACTTTCTTAGATCTGACGCCTTTAATCATTATATGCAATGGTTATGATATCTGATCAAACAACACGAAACAAGTATAAGCTACCTCTCGGTATACTAACACCAAACTACTCATACATCCACAAAAGAGATAGAAGATGAATAGATACCAATTATGTTTAGACCCTATATCTCTATAAGATTTGAAAACATAACGGTTTAAGCACAAGTTATCCATATTTATCACATAGGGCAACATAATATCTCTATTTACGCTACAAATCATGATGTTAAAACATTAACCTATCCTATGCTAGCATGACAAGTTCTAAATCTCAATATCCACTCTCGTTTCGCAAGAGATTAACAATTCAATTTAGATGTTAGCTACGCATCTAAAAGCATTAAGAATAGCCATACAAGGATATCAAATATACATCACACACAGATATTTAAAGCATCAAAATTCTAAAGCTCCATAAATAAATCCGTTAGAATCCCATGACAATGATTAGTTCGTAATTGAACCTCTCGTCATCATGGGATAAATTAAAACCATGATAATGAAACAAGATATGAATTCTATGTTATAATATGCTAACTAATGATACAAATTACAATGGTAAGATGTGTTTAAATAGGCTCTAGAAGTCTTGCCCAGCAAGAAATTCCCCAAAATAGAGTTAAAATAGAATTTCTGCAGTTTAGCACAAAATACGTTTCCTAAACTGATTCTGTTTTGAAGGAAAATTTGTAGCTGACTTTTCTTCAGTATTTCTGGGCCGTTCCAGTTTTAATTGGACATCTGAACCACTTTAGAATGAAAAAGAATTCCGTTATCTTCGCGTGGACAGTAAGATCGTCCAAAACAGACTTGTAGAACTCAAGATATGGCCTAAACAGTGAATAAGGGCAAAACTGTAATTTTTCAGCAACGCGCGCGCGCAGCCTGCGCACCACAGGCATAGTCTGTGCCTCCTCCTACTGCATTCTACGCAGCCTGCACGCCACAGGCGCAGCCAGCATGCAGGCCTCGCCCGTCTCGCCGTTTTCTGCACCGTTTCTTCATTTCTTCATCTTTTCCTTCCGTTCTTTTTGCAAATGCCTCCGTCTTCAATTCTCTAGCCTTGAAATCTTCATGATAACTCATAACATGACTCCACTCTTCATTCTTGAGCTCGAATTCAACTCCAAAATCGACGGAAACATCAACCCTAATTGACATTCTTGCAAACCTGCACATTTAAGCAAAACACATCAAAACTACAACAAACTTGAGACCAAGCCAATCAATTTAAGCCGAATTGAAGCGATCCAAGTGGATATAAAATCCACTTATCAGAATCATATGGGTCTCCCTCTTCCAGATGAATCTGCCAATCTCACCTCTTCCAACCCAAGGGACCCTACTAAAGCCTCAGTGTCTGACACCAAGCCTGAGGGGGAGAAGAGAAACCTAATGGACTCAAAGCCTAAGGGGGAGTCAAAAGAGGAGAAGCCCAGAAAGGAGAAAGGCATTACAATAAATGAGGGTGGTCATCAAAGGAGTTCAAAATCTATAACCCATGTTCCAGGAAAAGGGAAAGGCAAAGTTGATGATCCTCCATCCTCACTGCCAGTTGTCACTCTACCAACTGTGCACATCACTACTCCTAGTGGCCAGAAGCAATCCATCACCACCACAGTGGTTGCAGGGAGTATGCCATCTGATAAACCTCCATCCTCCAAACCTGAAAGTGCCAAGCCTGTAGAAGTAAAGGTGGTTACGAGGCCAAGCTACAAGAAATTGCAAACTCTAATGATTATCATGATGATGCATTCTTGGAGTTTCTGAAAGTCTCAAGAGAACAGGTTGGTGACACTCAATTGTACCTAAGGAGCTTGAAGGATCAGATCGATTACTTCACTATGATACCTAGAAAAGTTGATAGCTCATGGCTCAAGGAAGTAATGATGGTAGCAAAATCAAGAATCTGGTATCTAACCTACAAAACTCTACAAGCCTTAAAACACTCAGAGATAGATGTGCTGATTGAGCTCATAGAGAAGAGGAATGTAAATGAAAACAATAAGAGTCTGTATGATGACTTGAGGAATGGCCAACCTTCAAGGCTGCCAGAAGTGATTAAGAAGCCATGGACAATCATCTATCAGTCTGGCACCAGAATTGAAGAGATTAAACAAGTGGTCATTCCCAATGATCTCACTTCTCGAAATCACATACTCATTATTGCCATCATTGATCTACTGCAAAAGAAAAAGGGGATGAGGACAGTTGAGGAGATAGAAGCACTACAAATCCTAAGATCATTCGTTGCAACTGGTGTAATTCCAGAAATGGCCAAGCCAAGGAGGAATAAGGATGACAAAGAGGAGGACAAGAGTGATGGGAAGGGAAAACATCACAGGAGTGATAAGGATGATGATGATAAGAAGAAAAAGAACAACAAAGATAAGAAAGGAGATGATGACCAAGGCAGAGTCTATGAGAGGAAAAATGAAAAACAGCAAGCCTTAGGCATTGCTAGCAGTAATCTCACCACAACACAAGACTCTAAGTCTAGGGTTAATGCTGTTAGTAATGACTTACTTAAATCTAATTCCATGGCTTCTGCAACTGTTTTACCACCTCAAGAAGAGAAGAAGATTCAAGTCAAGAAACCATCTGTATGTTTCAAAAAGCAAACTGCTAATGGAATAATACAATGGTCTACCAGCAAAGGTCACATACTACTGCCAGGCAACCACACTAAAAGGATCAAATTCAAACAAGTAACAAAAAGACCAAAGCTTTCCAAATCAACAACCCTAACAATCTATCCAGGCCTAAAACTCCAACCACTAGATGAAGACTACAATGAAGACCAACTGGAATGCCTTAGAGCTCAAAGAATCTATCATGTTTCAATCATTGATGACTCCCTTGAGATCAAGTATACTGATGGAAGACAGAAGAAGTTTAAACAATGGCATTGTCAAAATTGGGGCAAGCTATATGACATAGAAAGGATTATTGCCATATTGGATGCAAATGATAAAGTGGAAAGAGTATGGAAGCTGGAACTGATTGACTTTGCGAAGATGAAGAGAGATCATAAAGAGCTGATAAGAAAGGGGTGCCTTGAGAAGTGGATGAAAAGGGAAAAAGAAATTGATAAACTTGAAGATGAAGCAGAAGTGTTGAGGGCTATGGGATTGTGTAGAGTTCAATTCAATCCCTATGTTGTAAAGTATAGGAGGAGAAATGGAGATAATGTCAATATAAGAATGAACCTACTCAGTCACTATCCTGCTAACATTCTGAAACCAGTACTTAAAGATTTCAAGAACTCAATTCTGCTTGAAGAATTGGATGCAATGGCAGAAATTATAAGAGCTATGGATTAGAATGCAAGGAAGGAGAAAGAAAGGAAACAAAAGGCATATGATGATCTACTAGCCAAGGAAATGGAGATGGAATCAAATGATAAAGGCTGTCATCTCATCATAGTCTGTAAGATTACACACTTGTATTTCTATTCATGTTCTTAGTTGAAATTAAACATACCTGTACTTATCAAAATCCTATCTTTATGTATGTTAGGCTTGTTATCAGGCATGAAATTGTGACTAAGGGTCTTACTCACAATTTGGGGGAGATTGTTAGTCACAGAGACATGCCTGTACTCATTTAATAACAAGCCTAAGTATGTGTAATGCTATGCATTACCTACATGACCTCTTAACTGAGGGAACCTCTAATTGTAGAGTTTCTATTTGTTTTGTACTTGTAATAGGCATCAAATCCTAGTTGTGTAACTGTACTTTTATCTCCTTGCTTGAGGCATGAACCTTGGAACTTCTTTCAAGCATTATTCTTGACTTTATTACCAATTCGAAAAGTACATTTGTCTATTCGAGAAGTCCAGCATTCGACAAGTCAAGGATTCGATATCTGAGAAGACACTGTTCACTATCTCTGAATGAACTATTTGATATCTCTGAATGAACTATTCAATATCTCATTCGATATCTCAAAGATTCGACATGTCTAGTTGTTCTATTCGAGAACTCAGGAAGTCAACAGTCAAAGCATCATTCGAGTTCTCTAATGGTCAACAAGTCAATGTTCCATTTGACATTTCAGAGACTTAAGAAGCTATTCGATATCTCAAGGATTCGATAAGTCAAAAGCACTATTCGACAACTCAAAGGATTCCTGGAGATAAGGCTATTCGAGAAGTGACTCAATATGTCAAGATTGTACTATTCGAGAACTAAGAGTTATCGAATGCTAGTTCTCGAATTAGTCACTTAGACACTTCTCGAATGGATCCTTGGAGACAAAGCTACTGGAGAATTGTACAAGTCAGAAACCTGCAACAAGCTAAAGCACTTTATGGACCACAATCTGTAATGTACTTTGGAAAAGCCTACAAAGAAGCTTGGAGAGATGAACAAGAGACAAAGAGCTAAAGAAGTGGATCTAAACAGAGCTTTGCAAAGTCAAACCTGTAGCCGTTTGGATGCTTACTCAAAAAGGATAGACACACTAGGAAGTAAAGTTGTTTAGCTACCTTATTTGTAGTAAGTAGGTTGTATTCATGCTCTATAAGGATACAGCCTCACTTCCTTAGAAGTTAAGTTTTTCATACACAAAAGAAAACATCTCTCTGATTAAAACGAAGCTGAGAATACTAACATTTGTATTCACAGATTGTAGCAAAATCTTAATCTAATAATATATTAGATTAAAGTGATATTGTGTTGTGTTGCTCGCTTATTAGTTTCCGCACTTAAATTATAGCACACACTTAACACATATCCTGCGACACAGATTCAAGAACAACGAAAAGTTCAAGAATCCATTCACCCCCCCTCTGTATTCTTTCTTGTATTATATACTCAACATGGAGCCACATTCAAATTGAATGATGATTTTGAAGCTTACATTGTTAATAGGCTGATGGCTGCACCTTCTCGGATATTATTCTTGCCTCATAATGAATAGTAAGCCTATCTAGTGTTTATACTTTATAGTATTTATCCAGAAAAAAAAAGTCTACTGTTAGTTTATAGTATTTACAGTTAAGACTAATATTTGTGGTAGTTGTAACTTTATATAATTATTTTAAAATCTAACAACTGATTATTTTATCATAAAAACAGCTATAATTGGATTTTGATATTGATTTGGGAATCTGAAATTTTCATTCTCAATCCATTGCATTCCAATAAGTTTGATATGCTAGAAGCAGCGTTAGTACGATAATACTTTTTTACCGTATAATTTTGATATATATATATATATATATATATATATATATATATATATATATATATATATATATATATATATCGTGGATTTCTCAGGTTTAATACTATTCTTAATTAATACTCTTCTACAGAGCTGTCCGATCTTACAATGCTCAAATTGGACATGTAAACAAAAATCCTAAAGTTAAAAATCTTCTGGTTAGTATTCTGCATGCACTTTAAATTAGGTTATTTATAGTTTATTTCAATAATTTGGTTACACGGATCGATAATTTGGTTATTATCTGATTAGGGATCTCCTAAACAACCCGGTGGGACTGAATGTGGGTATGTAGTCATGCGCTACATAAGGACATAATTGAAGACAAGGAAATGGAATTTATGACCAAGGTGTGTGGTTTAATTTGTGTGATTTGACAGAATATAAGTTTCTTGGTTTTAGGCGCATGCACAATTTTTAAGATGTTCTACTGATCTGTTTAATATTCACAGTGGGCTTCGAAGAATCGGAAGAGTATTTACACAAAGGAGGATCTTGACGTCGTTCGTTGTGAGGCACTTGATTATATCCAGGGATTTGTGTAATCATCGACGACCAAACTGAATGGCTTTCAAGCCTTAGTCTGCTGCTACTATTTTGTTAAGTTTTCTAGTACTGCTAAGTTGTCTAGTACTGTTAAGTTGTCTATTTTATTAAGCTGATGTTTATGTAGTTGATTGTGAATGGTGTAACTTGGGTGAGTGGATGGTTTTGGTTGGTGTAGTAGATTGTTAATGAATTATGTGAATGTTTTGTATTGCTTTTGGGTAATGTCAATTTGCTAACTTTGGTGAATGTTTTGTATACGGAACAAGGTTGCTGCCGTTTATGAACGTGCAATGCTGATTCTGATATTTTTTGGTAAATTTTTGGGAACATAATTATGTAAATACAACACATCACATTGTTATTGAAAAAACGATGTTAAAACCCATAACAGACATCACTTTTTAAAGGAAAACTGATGTTCCTGGAAAAAACAGACATCAGTTTGAGCCTATACCACATCACCTAAAAACTGATGTCTAATTTGGAAATTTCATGGATCTATTTTACAGCGGTTAAAAAATGATGTGGTATACAATTTACAACATCGGTTTTCTATTCAAAACCGATGTACAGTTTACAACATCGGTTCTAATTAAAACCGATGTAGTACAGGGGTTGAGACATCGGTTATATTTCAAGAACTTATGTTGTTAACCACTATTTACATCGGTTTAAAACTGATGTAATAAGTACTTTTTAACATCGGCCCAGAACCGATGTAAAACACATGGACTTTTAACCTCACCCACCTAGACATTAGTTTTTAAAGTTTTTTACATCGGCCCAGAACTGATGTCTATTGACTATTTTGGCGTAGTGAGATATAATTAATTTTATAAACAAATTGCTTGCCTTATATTCTAGAAAACATATAATAAACTAAGTGATTTTTCACATACACATCACTTTCTTTTTTTGGAAGAGATGTCTATTTGGATATTAGACATCATAATTTTAGCAGATAAAGTGATGTCTATAGTTATCTTAGACATCATCCTAGACTGATGTCTAATGTTCTTATAAACATCAGTGTTTTTAGAAAAAAACCGATGTATATAGTTATCTTAGACATCATCCTAGACTGATGTCTAATGTTCTTATAAACATCAGTTTTTTTTCAGAAAAGACCGATGTCTGTAGCTATCTTAGACATCATCCTATACTGATGTCTAATGTAGGTATAAACATCAGTTTTTTCTGAAAAAAACTCATTTATATGTGTCTCTTAGACATCAGATTTTATAAATAAAAAGTGATTTCTATTTGTTTTTTAGACATCAGACATTGTAGAAAAAATGTGATGTATATCTTTGTTTTAGACATCATTATTTGGCAAAACTTTCGATGTATTTGTTACAATTAGACATTTGTTTCTGAGGCAATTAAATAAACCGTTGTCTTTCAATGCATACCAAAAAATTAAAAACTGGACCATTCACAATATATCCAACCATTTATATTAAACCATTCACAAAATACATCCAACAACCATCAACATGGACCATTCACAATATATCCAACCATTTATATTAAACCATTCAAAAAATACATCCAACAACCACCAACATGTACATCATCCATCTGTTAATTTAACAAGATACCAAACTATATCACTTAATTACAAGATACCAAACTGTCAAGGCGCTAGAATTATCAACGTATGCTTGTGCACAACCAAAAGTTTCTATCAGATGCATAACAGCTTGAATTACTACATCACGGACTGTCTCCAAAACAGATGCAGATCGACTACATTACTTTAAGTTGATAACCAATACCAAAAGCGCAGAACTACCAACTAGCAATTCAAGCAGTTAACCAAATGTTTACGTCAATTTAAAGAGTCCTTAAATACTAGAAGCTATCAGATCTGGTCTTGGATGAACTTGAGAGCCTGAATACGTACTTCATCAAGCTGGGCCTCGGTGTACGTCCCTCAAGCCTTCGGCAGCCACTAAAGGCAACAAACAAACACAATTAAACAAAAATGAAAAGTACACCTTTATAATCAAAAGTAACCCATTAGAAAAACAAAGACGCACACCTTTGTAGCAAAAGTCAATCTTGTATCACTGATAATTTCTTTCATGTAGCGCATTACTACATAAGCACATTCATGGTCACCAGGTTGCCTTGGGGATCCCTATTAACTCCAAAAAATAAAATGCATCAAAAAATATAATTACACTCAGAAAATAAATTTACTAGTACTGAAATGAACTGAAATGAAGTGTAAAAGTACTTACACTCAAAAACTTTGCCTTGGCCGGCTTCCGGTTGCTCTTACCAGTTTCACAATTGTAAGTTTTCAATGCCCTGCATAAAAAATAAAAACTGATCCAATGTACACAAAAAATCATGAATTTTCATCCAAATGTTACGGTAAATAAAAAATTACCTTGATAATGCTTGTTCTAGTAATACAAACGGTGTTGGATGAGGGAGTGGATTGAGAAAATAAATTTCACCTTCCCAGAATATTAGCCAAAATCCAATGCATACTATTTTCATTAAAAAACATACCAAAGACAAAGTTTTAGTACTCTATCCAGTTTTTTAGTATCGTAACTTAATATAAGCTAGAACTTACTTCTGATTATGCGGCAAAAAGAACAGCCGATCCGGGTTGCCCTCTTACAAGCGGTTAACAATGTAAGCTTCAAAATCAGCATTCAAGTTATATGTGGATCCAGGGTCAATAAAAGAAAATGTTTCGGCCAGTTCTGGTTGTTCACTTATCTCAGCATGCAAATGCCTACCAAAAAAACACTACTAGAAATCTGTTAATAGACATCACGCCTTTAACATCGGTCAGTAATGCCACTGATGTCTTTGTGTTTTAAGGCATCGCTTGCAATAGAACCGATGTCTTTATATTTTAAGACATCGCTTTCAAGAAGAACCGATGTCTTAAATAAGCTAAAAAAATAGAATCCCGCGCACACCAAATAATTTCCCCCTTAGAATGTTTCCCCCAAATTGTTAAAATGTTTTCCCCCATTAGGCAATTTTTTGTTCCCCCCAATTTATCAAACATACACAATCACCCTCTCTCTCAAACAAATTAATTAAAAACATAAATGATAAAAACACTCTCGATTCTAAACCCTCTCTCATTCACACACTCACTCACCCGGCCTCTCCTCCAAGAACCCTAAATCTCCCCCCCTCTCTCTCTCTCTCTCTCTCTCTCTCTCTCTCTCTCTCTCTCTCTCACTCTCTCTGTAACACCCCAAATTCGGGGTCAGGGATTTGGTCGTCACGCGGAAATCCTCAATAACAAATCACCTGTTTATCAATATTAAACCATTTGTAGTCACTTACTAACAGAAATACAACAATTGAGACCCCAACTACCAAGCATCTTTTGGGTTATAGGGCTAGAAACAAGAACTAAAATCCTTACATTACTCGAATCATTACAGCCATTCAATTACATCACATCGTGTATTACAAATCCTATACTAGTAGTATAGCTTCGATGAGAAGTACACCAGCAACTAGTGCTATCCTGTACAAAGTAATATAATTATTACACATCAATATGATTGCATATAACTTGCTCCAGCTATAGATTTTCTGGATCATATCGTCTTCATAAGGGCATACTACCTGCTTCTCCCGAGCTATGCATATAAGCATCATCCGCCTACCTTTCTCTGAAAGGTTAATATTAAAAACAAACAAGTATGAGCGAAAGAATTGCCCAGCAAGTATTAATAGAGTTTAACAATATATAATCCAATATACACAGGGGTTTTAAAATCCAACAATACTTAACATCATTTTCGAAACATTTATAACTATGAAACTTCAATAAGGAAAATATGACATTTAACGCAACATCCAATGAACAGATAAGTTTATAATAACCATAGCAATCATCATATCTTAGCGAAATAGTATACACTACAGTATTGCTAATCTTTTAGAAAGCTTTTCAAAATATGCAGTTCAATATGCTGCTAAGACAGTTGTTTATCATCGTATACAAACCAAACCATTAGAAGGTTTCATTTTTAGTATTTCTCAAGTCTGAAAGTATATACATATAAGTGTGTCATTTCCATCAAACACCTTACAGATCCACATCATGTACCGGGTATAAGTTCTTTAACTACTTGCTAAATCTAAACACAGAAACAGCTGATAAGAAGCGAGTCAAAGCTCCTAAAGCAAAACATTGAGACTTGACATCAATAACCGATGAACCATCTTTCACCTTTTGAATAATTGCAAAAGTGCACAAACACGTGCTATTATTGTTAAAATATTCTTGCAGTTCTAGATACTGCATGAATTCATCATCATCTTTCATAATTGAAAACAACACTATCGGCAACTTGGAACTTAGGCCCAAGAAGCAGTGTTTGAGTATTTTTCCAAAATGGAGGATGGGACTTAAAGAAAACATAAAAACCTGACAAGGATTGACGATGATCAGTTGCCACATCCAAGTCAAATAATCCGCGGGTCTTCTCTACCGGTAGAAGGAAATAAACTACATCCGTAACTATCCCCGGGTGAAAACTACATCCGTAATCACCCTCGATGAAAACTACATCCGTAATCATCCTTCGGCAACACCTGGGCCGGAATAATAATTGATGGACCGCCTACCTCACGGCCGCTTACACATCCCGGGAATCGTTCGTCAACGGTTCCCACACCTGCCAGAGTCCCTTTTTCTTTCTCTTTTAAAAACTTGATTTTGATTGAAAACTGAGTAATTGAGGTCCGACATCAGTCGATCGATGATTCTTGAAAAATGTGCAAGGAAGTAAAACCAGACCGGGGTTTTCGAAAATGTTCCGAGTTCGAAAGAGTCCGAGTATAGGTATACACTTATACTTATATCAATCCCGACACAGGGTTTTGTGTTCACGTATGGAAAATGGTACGCATAAAGCTTGTAACACAACAGGATAATTCCATATATATATGAGTTCTTGAAAAGTAACTTACCTAGATAGAATCACAATATAATATTTTAAATGACTATGAAAGTCCGTAGACATCCTTTGAATAGTTTTTTATAAACTTCAGAACACTCAAAGTATTTAATAAATATTTGACTAATCTGTAACAAATAATAACTATTCAATAATCCCTTTTTAAAAGGATACTCAAAATAATATTCATTTATTAAATAGTATTCAAATAATATTTACTATTAATACTGAAATATTTAATAACCTCAAAACATCCAAATACAACTCTTGGAATGTTTCTAATAAAAATCAAGACACAATCTCTCCGGCAGTCTCCAAACTTTAACCACTTTATCAAATAACTACTACTGACTCTCAGTCAGTAAGGAATAATTAATAAGCCTGAAAATCCTTTTTTTCTTTCTCCCTTTTTGTTAATGAATATTATAATTAATGTTCATCAATTTAAATAATCGTTCAAATAACATATATCGATATCAATCTAGCTGTTTTAAGCTGAAAATAACCAATTTGTAACCATTGGAATATCTTTAATCCGTATTGAAAATAAACTATCTCCGTTAAATAATATACTAGATAGAATTACTCCATTAAGTTATTTTATTATTTCTCCGGGACAAAGTGATTTTAAGAAAGCGTTTTGAAAACGATATTCATCTAATTAAATAAATTTAATTAGGCGAATGAAGTTTATTTAATTAAATAAACACTGGTTTATTGGTGATGTTGCCTTTAGGTTAGTTATTGCGAAATCCTTTTTAAAAGCTTTGCCCGGGTTTTCGAAAACATACAATGCAAAATAGCCCCGAAACGCGGCTAAGTTCTAAAACTCAATACATGTTCTACACTCTGAGCCTCTCTTATTCCGATACATAAATACATACCACATAACGTATAGTCCACTACCATAGTACGAAAAGTTTATAGATATATATACCGTATAAATCAAGATATAGAGCCATAAAAATATCACTGCCCGTCAACAGTATTATAAGCCATGGGGTTTTGGTTATTACACGAGCAGAATTTAATATCGTTGGCAAAACCAGGAATACAATGATTTGGAAGAAGAAGTACAAGGTTGGAAAACTCGCGATTACGGATTGAAAACTTATTTAACACATTTCATATATTTAAAATAAATATACTCTGAACAATAGAGTATGCATAGTAAACTTGCCTCTGGTCCTTAGCAGAAAATAGAAACCGCGGACAATTCCTTCGCACCTCTTCCAAGCAATTCCATGGGCTTTACCTGACGTCTCGATCTTCCTTTTTGGATGCACGTCGCTCCAATTTGATTACGCCCTAATAGTACTGAAATGGTTACGAGTACGTGTCAGTCCTCCTTCGTATCTCGAGTAGTCCCGACTCAGAGTTACTACTAAGTCACTTAAAGAAAACTATAGGCGTCTTCCCCATAGTTAACTATTCTAATACCACTTAATGCACATAACACATTTATATCCATTTAATAGACTTAAACCGATTTAATATATACTTAATCCTCAAATCAACCACTTAACACATAAACACATAATCAGTTAACATCCACTTCATGCCTCTAGACCACGGAAATTTAATAAATTAAATATAATTAATCGCAAGGGATTTTCAGAAAATTTCGACATGAAGTATTCGTTTATCGGACTATGGGCACAGCCCCTCAAATACAATACAACCCTGTTTTAGCAAAAATAAGCTGCCTCAACTTGCAGCAACATAAAATAAACACATAAGAAAGTATCTGCCCTGACATGCGGCACATAGCACACAATGATTTATATTACACTACTACTTACGCTACACCAATGATCGTATTTCTCACGTATTTTAATGATACACGTGACAATCAATCATTGATGTTCGTAAGCCCTAGGGAACAACCCCTAGCACTAACTATTACTTACGCTATATCGATGATCACACCACTCAAGTATATTAATTATACCCGTGATAGCTAATCATGGATATTCGTAAGCCCTAGGGATTAGTCGAAAAGAATTACACAAGTCCTTTAAATATTGACATTTAAAAACTTGTGATCTTCTCATAACCCCTAGCACAGTTCTAATTATTATAAAATTCTAACATTTAACATATAACATTCATAATTAGTAAAGCCATCAAATACTACGACTCGACTTATAGCACTTAGCACGTAAACATTTATTGATGACCATATATTACAAGTAAGTCACATAAACCTTAATTATCGACTCGATTGAATCTAATTCTCGCATGTAAGACATTTATCAAATACTATGGTCAAACTCGATTGTTGACTAACTCGATTATCATTTAATCAATTAAGTATAGCAATTTCATATAACCACTTAATCCTTTTATTCATTTAAAACGAATCATAATAATCTTTAAATCTACCATCCACTCCGACTATTAAACTCGAATATTAACGAGACCACAATTAATCTCACAATTTCAATTAGCAACTAACAATTAAACAATTAACACTTATTAACCCGAACATTTAATCGGACTCACAATCAACTCACGATTATAATTACCAATATACTTTCCGAATCGAACCTCGGAAATTCACAATATTCATAATTTACCACATTAATCTAATACGACAATTAACACCTTAACTCATAATTTTAAACTTACTATATTACAACAATAATCTCGCAATATCGCAATTCATCTCTAAATTAATTACAACAATTAAACTATATCGAATTTACAACTAATTTAATAATAAATAAAGAAAGAATTAAATAATTAATAAGCGAAATTATACCATTTTCGTTCCGATGACCATCACGAAAATCTCCACCATCTCTCTCTCTCTCTCTCTCTCTCTCTCTCTCTCTCTCTCTCTCTCTCTCTCTCTCTCTCTCTCCCTCTCTCGTGACTTCCACCACAGCATTGCGCCGTCGCCGCCTCTGCACAGCCACGTCGCCGCCTCTGCACAGCCACCGCGCGGCCTGCCTTCCCCTCCCCGCTGCCTCTTCACCCCGCACACTACCCACGCGAGTTACACACACACCCACACACTTACACACGCGAATTACACACACATATATATGTATATACACCCATCTCTCTCAATTTCTCTCCCCATCTCTGATTTCCCCCCTGCTGCGTTTTTCCCATTCCCCGATCTGTTCTTCTATGTGGGCGGCGTTTTGTGTGTATACGTATGTATACATATGCTATGTGGTGTGTTTTCATCTAATGGGCTTGGCCCAATTCTATTTAAAACCAACCAATTAATTACTACATACATTTAAATAATATTTGGAGTTAATACTCTAATGTGGAAAAATAAAATTTCTCGCAAAATTAAATACTAGAATACTTTTAAAGATTTTCGGAGAAATAATTAGAATTAAATCTAATTTTTCTTAATTGATATGAATTTTACAAATAATAATAATATATAAAAACAATTCATAAAAATAATTATTGTGATTCATAAATCACAATTTACAGGGCTTTATAAAATACCACAAACATTAGTGTTTTAGTAAAATCTCGAATTCTCGACCTTTATATATTAATCGAGTAATTTTTGTAAGTCCCGAAATAATCACAATAATCATTTACCACAGATTTCAAAATCTCTAAATTATTCAGCAATTTAAAATAAAGTCCTTACTAAATAAATCCACCCTTCAAATTAAACCCTTGCCCAAATAAACCATTAACTCGAGGTATCTACTCGGTCCATAATTTTTTTTTTAAAAGGGTCCCGGTTCCACTTAACCGAAAATAATTTAATAAAAAAATAAAAAAAAATTCCTCCTCAATTTAGGAAAAACATTAATATTATCAAAATAATAATAAAATCATTCCCTAAAAATCCGGGTTATTACAGTCTACCCTCCTTAAAAGGATTCCGTCCACGGAATCAGCTAAGGCCACTACTGGGATTCCTTAACTCTTCCATCATCAACATTTATTCTGCCAAACCGGAAAGTATCCATTCGTAAACAACTTCTCCGAAACCTCAATCCAACCATAGGATCTCTATTTGACACAGTTATCACTTGAGTCTTACCACGTTATTCCTTTCACACATATATCTCGACCGACTTTCCGTTATCGTACTATCCTTGAGAGAGAAAGTCCACTGATTCTATTCACAAAACATCCTTGAGAGAGAGAATACACTAATTCCATTAACATAATATCATCGAGAGAAAGAATTTACTAATTCCATTGATACGTCACTGATATTCTATTCGCCTTGGAATTCGCTCTTGTCATAGACGATCCCATTCGAATCTAATTTCTATCAGCGAATTTATGACTTGGCCTACCTGGTTGGCATTCCCTTGAAATTTATTTGAGATAACAAGAATTATGGAGCTTTTAAAAAGATAGCTGTCATGTCAAGGCTATTGCCACACATTGATGATCATAAGGTTATGAGTGTTAAAGTAACCTTATTTGAGATAAGAGAATTTACCGAGAGATCAATGTGATCAAAAGAACTCACGTTGCGTGTCTCAGTTGAGACATTACTAAAGGTAATTAGCCTTCTTGTATTTCACAACTCACAAGTGACGGCATCCCGTCAGACTTCTATCACACAGACAGAAAGTCCTTGTGGCCCCTATGTATATAGGGTTGTTCGTCTCAGTGGAGTTGAGAAGTATGAAAGTAATTCAAAGTCAAGTTAATAATTATCGTATCTTAACAATTAATCCTCAGAGGGACACCTTGGAGTTGAATTGAATGGATTCCAAAGGTGTGATTTCCAAAGAAAAGGATAACCAGAAAGACACTGGTATTCAACAAGCAAGTGGTGCTAGCTATAAACCATAGAATCATCCACTGTTGGAGAAAAGTGGAAGTTTGAAATATCGTCATTCATCAGGACTTCAGAAACCTGAAAGTAGGGATAATGACAGCTTCTGGCTCAATCGAAATTAAATATGGCTTAACACAAGTATTAAAGAATAACTTCGAGGAGGAATGTATTCTTTATTAAAAATTCTCTCTTGGAGAGATGTCAAGATAGGTCATAGATTAGGGGGTAATCAAAATAATTTATGCACGGGGAGGTGTCAAATAATTCATAGATTGGGGAGGTAATAAACATAATTTGTAAATGGGGAGATATCAAATAATTCAGATTGGGGAGGTAATCCAAATGATTCACGAATGGGGAGGGTATTGCCAAGGTCGCCACGGATGCCTTTTATATCGGCTCCTCTGATAGATAATCGTTCGATTTAAATATTTTCTTTTCCATGCACACCCTAAGGTGCTTGATAATTGACATCATTGTCGACTCGTAATAGTCGCTAAGGATTCAGTCATCGACATTTATAATCGCAGGGAGTTCTAATCGACTCAGTGCAAGCATCTCAAGCAAGCGTTCTATTCTTTAAGTAGGCTTCGATACCGGTGTCACTCCTAGAAATGACGAATTCCTCATGTCGAACTGACGATATTCCAGATCATTGCTAGAAAATACCTACTTAGATCCAGTCACCATTACAACCATCTTTATACCACACGTTCCTGTCCTCATGACAATTTCATGTGCTACTCAAGCTTATCTCTCTTTGGCATAACAGCCTTCGTACTAGCCTTTCTCAGACTTTCTCAGTCCGTCTTCGTTCTTAAAACATTTCATCTTTATTGACCAATTTCATCTTCACCATTTTACTTCTATAATCAATTGAAACAATCGGTGTCTGTACACCAATCCATTCATAATATTACCTCAAACTCTATTAAGCTCGAGAGGGTTTAAACATCCGCAACTTCGACTAATAATCTCTCATAGTGATCTTGTTTTATTTCCCTTTTGGAATTTTAACAGTATGAACACGTTCTCAACACATCCTTGCCAAAATACTAGATGCCAACCTTCTATCCTTCATCATCATATTGAAATTTCCTATAGTTCGGGGAATACATAACTACGTCCATGAATCCCCTAAAATCATCTTAATCTTTGGTCTCGGGCGATTTATGCCCCTGCCGACCAATACTTGTCTCTGAGAATTCTTTACTAGACATCCGTCATCACAAAAAGTGAAGTCTATCTCAACATATTCCTCAGCATAGCATTCCAATCTTAACTTAATCATTGGTACTATATCCGATAGTCCAACATGAACTCTACATGACTTCTGACGTTCTCACATAACTATACACACTTCTACACACTCTCATTTCTAGTTTACTATAACCTAAGCTCTAATACCATTTCTGTAACACCCCAAATCCGGGGTCAGGGATTTGGTCGTCACGCGGAAATCCTCAATAACAAATCACCTGTTTATCAATATTAAACCATTTGTAGTCACTTACTAACAGAAATACAACAATTGAGACCCCAACTACCAAGCATCTTTTGGGTTATAGGGCTAGAAACAAGAACTAAAATCCTTACATTACTCGAATCATTACAGCCATTCAATTACATCACATCGTGTATTACAAATCCTATACTACTAGTATAGCTTCGATGAGAAGTACACCAGCAACTAGTGCTATCCTGTACAAAGTAATATAATTATTACACATCAATATGATTGCATATAACTTGCTCCAGCTATAGATTTTCTGGATCATATCGTCTTCATAAGGGCATACTACCTGCTTCTCCCGAGCTATGCATATAAGCATCATCCGCCTACCTTTCTCTGAAAGGTTAATATTAAAAACAAACAAGTATGAGCGAAAGAATTGCCCAGCAAGTATTAATAGAGTTTAACAATATATAATCCAATATACACAGGGGTTTTAAAATCCAACAATACTTAACATCATTTCCGAAACATTTATAACTATGAAACTTCAATAAGGAAAATATGACGTTTAACGCAACATCCAATGAACAGATAAGTTTATAATAACCATAGCAATCCTCATATCTTAGCGAAATAGTATACACTACAGTATTGCTAATCTTTTAGAAAGCTTTTCAAAATACGCAGTTCAATATGCTGCCAGGACAGTTGTTTATCATCGTATACAAACCAAACCATTAGAAGGTTTCATTTTTAGTATTTCTCAAGTCTGAAAGTATATACATATAAGTGTGTCATTTCCATCAAACACCTTACAGATCCACATCATGTACCGGGTATAAGTTCTTTAACCACTTGCTAAATCTAAACTCAGAAACAGCTGATAAGAAGCGAGTCAAAGCTCTTGAAGCAAAACATTGAGACTTGACATCAATAACCGATGAACCATCTTTCACCTTTTGAATAATTGCAAAAGTGCACAAATACGTGCCATTATTGTTAGAATATTCTTGCAGTTCTAGATACTGCATGAATTCATCATCATCTTTCATAATTGAAAACAACACTATCGGCAACTTGGCACTTAGGCCCAAGAAGCAGTGTCTGAGTATTTTTCCAAAATGGAGGATGGGACTTAAAGAAAACATAAAAACCTGACAAGGATTGACGATGATCAGTCGCCACATCCAAGTCCAATAATCCGCGGGTCTTCTCTACCGGTAGAAGGATAGAAACTACATCCGTAACTATCCCCGGGTGAAAACTACATCCGTAATCACCCTCGATGAAAACTACATCCGTAATCATCCTTCGGCAACACCTGGGCCGGAATAATAATTGATGGACCGCCTGGCTCACGGCCGCTTACACATCCCGGGAATCGTTCGTCAACGGTTCCCACACCTGCCAGAGTCCCTTTTTCTTTCTCTTTTAAAAACTTGATTTTGATTGAAAACTGAGTAATTGAGGTCCGACATCAGTCGATCGATGATTCTTGAAAAATGTGCAAGGAAGTAAAACCAGACCGGGGTTTTCGAAAATGTTCCGAGTTCGAAAGAGTCCGAGTATAGGTATACACTTATACTTATATCAATCCCGACACAGGGTTTTGTGTTCACGTATGGAAAATGGTACGCATAAAGCTTGTAACACAACAGGATAATTCCATATATATATGAGTTCTTGAAAAGTAACTTACCTAGATAGAATCACAATATAATATTTTAAATGACTATGAAAGTCCGTAGACATCCTTTGAATAGTGTTTTATAAACTTCAGAACACTCAAAGTATTTAATAAATATTTGACTAATCTGTAACAAATAATAACTATTCAATAATCCCTTTTTAAAAGGATACTCAAAATAATATTCATTTATTAAATAGTATTCAAATAATATTTACTATTAATACTGAAATATTTAATAACCTCAAAACACCCAAATACAACTCTTGGAATGTTTCTAATAAAAATCAAGACACAATCTCTCCGGCAGTCTCCAAACTTTAACCACTTTATCAAATAACTACTACTGACTCTCAGTCAGTAAGGAATAATTAATAAGCCTGAAAATCCTTTTTTTCTTTCTCCCTTTTTGTTAATGAATATTATAATTAATGTTCATCAATTTAAATAATCGTTCAAATAACATATATCGATATCAATCTAGCTATTTTAAGCTGAAAATAACCAATTTGTAACCATTGGAATATCTTTAATCCGTATTGAAAATAAACTATCTCCGTTAAATAATATACTAGATAGAATTACTCCATTAAGTTATTTTATTATTTCTCCGGGACAAAGTGATTTTAAGAAAGCGTTTTGAAAACGATATTCATCTAATTAAATAAATTTAATTAGGCGAATGAAGTTTATTTAAATAAATAAACACTGGTTTATTGGTGATGTTGCCTTTAGGTTAGTTATTGCGAAATCCTTTTTAAAAGCTTTGCCCGGGTTTTCGAAAACATACAATGCAAAATAGCCCCGAAACGCGGCTAAGTTCTAAAACTCAATACATGTTCTACACTCTGAGCCTCTCTTATTCCGATACATAAATACATACCACATAACGTATAGTCCACTACCATAGTACGAAAAGTTTATAGATATATATACCGTATAAATCAAGATATAGAGCCATAAAAATATCACTGCCCGTCAACAGTATTATAAGCCATGGGGTTTTGGTTATTACACGAGCAGAATTTAATATCGTTGGCAAAACCAGGAATACAATGATTTGGAAGAAGAAGTACAAGGTTGGAAAACTCGCGATTACGGATTGAAAACTTATTTAACACATTTCATATATTTAAAATAAATATACTCTGAACAATAGAGTATGCATAGTAAACTTGCCTCTGGTCCTTAGCAGAAAATAGAAACCGCGGACAATTCCTTCGCACCTCTTCCAAGCAATTCCATGGGCTTTACCTGACGTCTCGATCTTCCTTTTTGGATGCACGTCACTCCAATTTGATTACGCCCTAATAGTACTGAAATGGTTACGAGTACGTGTCAGTCCTCCTTCGTATCTCGAGTAGTCCCGACTCAGAGTTACTACTAAGTCACTTAAAGAAAACTATAGGCATCTTCCCCATAGTTAACTATTCTAATACCACTTAATGCACATAACACATTTATATCCATTTAATAGACTTAAACCGATTTAATATATACTTAATCCTCAAATCAACCACTTAACACATAAACACATAATCAGTTAACATCCACTTCATGCCTCTAGACCACGGAAATTTAATAAATTAAATATAATTAATCGCAGGGGATTTTCAGAAAATTTCGACATGAAGTATTCGTTTATCGGACTATGGGCACAGCCCCTCAAATACAATACAACCCTGTTTTAGCAAAAATAAGCTGCCTCAACTTGCAGCAACATAAAATAAACACATAAGAAAGTATCCGCCCTGACATGCGGCACATAGCACACAATGATTTATATTACACTACTACTTACGCTACACCAATGATCGTATTTCTCACGTATTTTAATGATACACGTGACAATCAATCATTGATGTTCGTAAGCCCTAGGGAACAACCCCTAGCACTAACTATTACTTACGCTATATCGATGATCACACCACTCAAGTATATTAATTATACCCGTGATAGCTAATCATGGATATTCATAAGCCCTAGGGATTAGTCGAAAAGAATTACACAAGTCCTTTAAATATTGACATTTAAAAACTTGTGATCTTCTCATAACCCCTAGCACAGTTCTAATTATTATAAAATTCTAACATTTAACATATAACATTCATAATTAGTAAAGCCATCAAATACTACGACTCGACTTATAGCACTTAGCACGTAAACATTTATTGATGACCATATATTACAAGTAAGTCACATAAACCTTAATTATCGACTCGATTGAATCTAATTCTCGCATGTAAGACATTTATCAAATACTATGGTCAAACTCGATTGTTGACTAACTCGATTATCATTTAATCAATTAAGTATAGCAATTTCATATAACCACTTAATCCTTTTATTCATTTAAAACGAATCATAATAATCTTTAAATCTACCATCCACTCCGACTATTAAACTCGAATATTAACGAGACCACAATTAATCTCACAATTTCAATTAGCAACTAACAATTAAACAATTAACACTTATTAACCTGAACATTTAATCGGACTCACAATCAACTCACGATTATAATTACCAACATACTTTCCGAATCGAACCTCGGAAATTCAAAATATTCATAATTTACCACATTAATCTAATACGACAATTAACACCTTAACTCATAATTTTAAACTAACTAAATTACAACAATAATCTCGCAATATCGCAATTCATCTCTAAATTAATTACAACAATTAAACTATATCGAATTTACAACTAATTTAATAATAAATAAAGAAAGAATTAAATAATTAATAAGCGAAATTATACCATTTTCGTTCCGATGACCATCACGAAAATCTCCACCATCTCTCTCTCCTCTCTCTCTCTCTCTCTCTCTCTCTCTCTCTCTCTCTCTCTCTCTCTCTCTCTCTCGCGACTTCCACCATAGCACTGTGCCGTCGCCGCCTCTGCACAGCCATGTCGCCGCCTCTGCACAGCCACCGCGCAGCCTGCCTTCCCCTCCCCGCTGCCTCTTCACCCCGCACACTACCCACGCGAGTTACACACACACCCACACACTTACACACGCGAATTACACACACATATATATGTATATACACCATCTCTCTCAATTTCTCTCCCCATCTCTGATTTCCCCCCCTGCTGCGTTTTTCCCCTTCCCCGATCTGTTCTTCTATGTGGGCGGCGTTTCGTGTGTATACGTATGTATACATCTGCTATGTGGTGTGTTTTCATCTAATGGGCTTGGCCCAATTCTATTTAAAACCGACCAATTAATTACTACATACATTTAAATAATATTTGGAGTTAATACTCTAATGTGGAAAAATAAAATTTCTCGCAAAATTAAATACTAGAATACTTTTAAAGATTTTCGGAGAAATAATTAGAATTAAATCTAATTTTTCTTAATTGATATGAATTTTACAAATAATAATAATATATAAAAACAATTCATAAAAATAATAATTGTGATTCATAAATCACAATTTACAGGGCTTTATAAAATACCACAAACATTAGTGTTTTAGTAAAATCTCGAATTCTCGACCTTTATATATTAATCGAGTAATTTTTGTAAGTCCCGAAATAATCACAATAATCATTTACCACAGATTTCAAAATCTCTAAATTATTCAGCAATTTAAAATAAAGTCCTTACTAAATAAATCCACCCTTCAAATTAAACCCTTGCCCAAATAAACCATTAACTCGAGGTATATACTCGGTCCATAAAAATTTTTTTTTAAAAAAGGGTCCCGGTTCCAGTTAACCGAAAATAATTTAATAATAAAATAAAAAAAAATTTCTCCTCAATTTAGGAAAAACATTAATATTATCAAAATAATAATAAAATCATTCCCTAAAAATCCGGGTTATTACACACATACACTCTCTCTCTCTCTCTCTCTCCCCCCCCTCCGATTGAAGTCTGAATAAGCTTCGATTGAGCTTCATTTCTTTCACCCACTCTTCATTTCTTTTAGCCATTCTCCTCTCCCTCTCTCTCTCTCTCTCTCTCTCTCTCTCTCTCTCTCTCTCTCTCCCTCTCTTTCTCTCTCTCTCTCTCTCACACACACACACACCCCCGCTCATCTCTCTCCAAAAACACTCTTCTCCGATTACAAGCTCCGATTGTATGTACTCTCCTCTGATTTTGTAAATTACAAGCACCGATTAAACTTTCCTCCTACTCGAATTATAAGCTCCGACTGGTAATTTTCTCTGATTGTGAATTTTTATGGTTTTTTTTAATTTTGCATATGATTAGATTTGTGTCATTCATATGTAAGTGTCATAGTTCGATTTAATAAGGAATTTGTGTAGCCCTTTTGACAACTAGTTGGGGAATACTGTACCTATTAAAAGCGGTATATTATCTATGTGTATGTTATATAATGTTTAATCATTTACGCTTGAATATATGAATTTAGATTTTTTTACGATGTTGTTAAAGTTATGGACTGAGCAATTCCTTACGTATATATTTAAACTAATCTTATAATGATTCTTATGTATAATGGTTCGTAAAAAGAAGGAATTGTTGATTTTCAGGGCCTGGATGTTCATCAATAGGGTTCTGAGAAGCAGAGGAGTTGGTGATTACGTTATTAGTCAATATTCATATATAACTTGAATATATGAATTTATATTGCTGGTGGTTTCTTAATCATTATCTGGGTTTTTGATACAGATCTTTTCACCTTTTTGAGTTAAATTCTCATACTATACATACACAACTTCTTGTCATAATTAATAAATGAAAAGGGTGGTCTAAATCAAGTTTTGCATGTTCTTTAAAATTATATTAGCAATAAAACTGTACAAGACTGTTCATGCTCATACTTCATGAACTTAACTTTTTAACTAATCCTAAGTAATGGCTTGAATCATTTCCCAGGTTCTGAGGCCATGTTTACTGATCTTTGTCATTTTTCCGTTAGATCAATTCAGGTAAATGAAAATGTGATTATGGGCTCTTTTCATGAAATACGTATTTAATTGTGTTAATATGTTACCGTTTGCTCCCTTTATCAGTTTTCTCCATTCATTTTGTATACAGCTTACTTATGCATTTCTTGTACTACCTTGCCTTCTATTGGGGTACTTGGGCCAATCTGCATATCTCAAGAGTAACCACGCTGATACCACTCATGCTTTTTTTTTTGCTTCTACTCTAAGTAAGCTTCATAACTAGCATCTTTCGTCCTCTTGGCTGCTCTTTATACCAGCCCCTTCTTACATGTCATTCATTTACTATTAGGAAGCTATCAAATTGATTTCTGATATTTGCTACATTTATTCATTTATCAATAGGTTGGGCTATCTGTCCTGTCTTGCTCATTGCCAACATTGCTGCACCGATTGCTAGTCGAACAATGACAGCCGCCACTTTCTCTTGTATTAAACAGTCAGCAGTTCTTGGTTGTTTCCCTCGCCTTAAAATCATTCATACATCTTGTAAATGCATAGCAAAGATATATATCCCTGTCCTAAATTGGTTTCTACTGGCATTCTTCCTAGTGTTGGTTTGCTCTATATCAAACATTTATGAAATTGGGAATGCTTATGGTAATGATTGTTTCACTCTTCTTCTGATTTGGCCAGTAGTACAGAAATATTGGAACTTGGATGCTCCTCAACAATCTATTGTCTGTAATGCTTTAGATATTATTCTTCATAACTACATCTGTTAGATGAGAACAAACATAACTAATCTAGGATACTATTATATGTTAATCCAGTAGTTCCCCTCTCTCTCTCCCTCTCTCTCTCTCTCTCTCTCTCTCCCTCCCTCCCTCTCTCTTTCTCTTAAAAAACACTTGTAGGATTTTTGATTCAACGCTAAGCATGAGTCATGTTCTTGGCTTCTTGCAAGGTGTTAGATATATTGTTATATATTCTCTATGATTTATTTGAACTTTCTCATCTCCAACCTGTATTCTGGTTCCATGTTTAATGTTTACTTTTGTTCTTTATGTTCTTCTTTGTTGATCACTGAATGACATTATTAGAGGTACTACTATATTTCTATTTAAACAATTAAAATGTATCTTACTTAAGATACATGTATGGACTTTAATAACATTAGCTAACGAGTGTGTTGTTTCGCATGCTCATTTTTTCGGGAAAGCTTGTTTGAATTTCCTGTCGCGGACAGTTGTAGTAAATGATCCTTAATATTCCCTTGAAAGAGTAAAATGTAATATTTGGTGGCAATAGCAATATGATTTATCAGCTTTTGGTATTGTGCAGATAAGTCAATTTTTGAAGGAAACTATTGATTGAAGTTGCATATTATGGATGGTATATCCATAGTGAAACCCATGACCTCTACGGGGAGACCTCTTGCCCTGCTACTGGCGATTTTGTTATTTCTCACTCTCAAGTATTACCCGAAATAACTCCACTGGTAAGTTATATGTCATTTTCTTCCCAATAGGATATTGTTAGGAATAATTCATGAGTTGTGATGTTAAGAATAGAATTTACATATACTTCTTGTATATCCTAATCTTATAAAGGATTTAGCACTTTATATAGGATATATGTGTTAGACAGTGATCTGTAGAGTTAAGTCAGGAACAGTGTGTCAAGGACTACATTTCAGGAACTGAGAGAAAATCCTGATATGACAAGTCAAATACTGATGGATGTCGAATCCTGATGCAAGGTGAAATCCTGATATCAGTCTTACTACTGATGATGTCATTAAGGATGCTACAGAAACTGGCAAGTGCTATAAAACAGGATCGTTATTTTGAAAAACAAGCAAGAAGATATCATGAAGGAAAGAATTTTCTATTGATGGAAACTATCAAGTGGACGGCAGAAAATTATCATGTATAGATCATTACTTTCTGTTATTAGTTGATAGGTAGCATTATAAATACTCTCTCTATATCATTGTAAAAAGTGAGTTCGTAGAGTTCGAGAACGTGAGCTCAGTATAAGGTTTGTATTCGAGAGTTCGAAACAAACAGAGAAAGATTTGTATTGTAAGCAGCTACTAAAGGTATTGTACACCTTTGGCAGAGTTTGTATTTGATTTTATTAATACAAACAGTTTGATTTATTCGTTTGTTCTTGTTCATCTAATGAAGCAAAAATCAGACACGATTATATAACTTGTATTCAACCCCCCTTCTACAAGTTATTCGAGTTAACAATTGGTATCAGAGCAGGTTGATTTCAAATAATCATAAAGATCTGCAATCATGTCTGGTTACAAAGATGGTAATACTAAGATTCCTATGCTCAAGAGAAACGAATACACTCTATGGGAAGTGAAGATGTTGCATCACCTGGAAGCGACAGATCCTTATTATCTTGGTAGAATAAGAGATTGGCCTTTCGTTCCAACAAGGGTTGTTCCTCAAGCAACTGTCGAAGGAAAAGTTGTTCCAGAGCACATGGCAGAGAAGCCTAAATCTTAATGGATAGATAAGGACAAGGAGAACGTTCTTAAGGATGCTAAAGTGAGAAACATATTATTCAACAGTGTTGATTCTGTTCTCATTAACTATGTTCTCTCTTGTAAGACTGCTAAGGAGATATGGGATAATCTAAAGGTTCACTATGAAGGAACAAAACATGTCAAGAAGAATATGAGGACACTTCTCATGCAACAGTATGAGTACTTTGAATCCAAGTCTGGTGAGTCACTTACTGATACCATTGATAGGTTTACTAAACTCATCAATGAGATGGCCATGCATGACAAATATTATGACTTGGAGGATATGAATACTAAGTTCATGAAAGCCTTACCTGATTTCTTCAACGACAAGATATCTGCAATTGAGAAAGCTAATGATCTGGATGAAATATCATTAGAGGTAGTCTATGAAAAACTTAGGACTTATGAACTTGACAGGCAACAGAAAAAGAGTAGGAGTGAAGGAAAGATGAAAACTGTTGCACTCACTGCTCAATCTGAATCAAAGAAACTTCCAAAAGAAAAGTCTGAATCTACTGAAAGAGACTCAAAGAAGAAGAATAGCAAAGAAAGTTCTGAGTCAAAGACTGCAGATATAGACTCTGACAATAGTGATTCTGAATCAGAGATGCAGGAACTCTTTGCTATGTTTGCTAAAGCTTTCAAGAAAGGAAGATTCAACAGGAGAAGATTTAGCAAAGGATCTTTTCAAAAGAAAGAGGAGAAGAAGAGTGACAAAGGCAAAAGTACAATTATCAAGCTTGATAAGGCCAAGATCAAGCGCTTTAATTGCAGCGAGCTTGGACACTTTGCTAGTGAGTGTAAGAAGATTAGGAATTCAGGAAAAGGTAATGCACTCATGGTCACACAGAAGGATTGGGCAGATTTCAGTGATTCTGAAGATGAATTAGATTATGACAACATTGCTTTGATGGTAAATACTTCAGACAAACCTGGATCTCCAAAGAGAACTTCTCCATCTTCTGTTAAGGTATCACTTCACTCTCTTGATTCATTTGATAGCTTAGATTCTGATGATATTAGATCTATCCATGCTGAGTTTAAAAATCTTATGATTAATTTCAGAATTCTTACTAGTGAAAGAGATGATCTTAAGATTAAGAATGATAAATTAGTTGATAGAAATAATTTTCTTGAATCTGAGTTAGTTCAAATGGAAGAATATAAGTTAAGTTCTGATAAAGCTAAGCATGATTATAGTGTTATTCTTGAGGCTTATGACTATGTCAGAAAAGAACTAGAGGAAGAGAGAGATGATGAAAACCATTAACAACTCTGGTAAAAAGAATCAAGAAATCATTAAAAATCAAATTCCTAGAAAGGTTTATGGTCTAGGTTTTGAAAAGGATAAAAGTGAAACTCTTGTAGCTGTTGTCCAAAAAGATAATAGTAAACAAGAAGCTAGCACATCTAAATGTGAAGGTAAGCATAAAGTTTCTGAACCTAAACATGTTAAGTTTGTTGATTCGAATGGTACCCCAGTTGTGCACAAGAGAATTAACAACATTAGTTCAGATGAGAAAGTGTTAGAAAAACCTAAGAATGTCAACATAGGCTTTCTGTCTAAGTCTTAGCTGAAACAGAGACTAGAGAGTCTTTCAGAGTCTAGCAAGATCAAGAGGAATAGGAATGGAAAAGAAGGTATTAATAAAGAGAATAACTACAAGAATGTACCTGATGCACCTAGAAAGAAATGCTATAAATGTGGAAATCATAATCATTTGGCCCTAGACTGCAATCAAAAACCTTCTTGGAAAACTGAGTCTAGATTCCCCAAGACTCAGAAAATTCAATACCAACCACAAAAAGCTTATTATCATTGTGGTAGTTTACTTCATTCCATTTACATGTGTAAAGAATATCATGAACTGTATTATGACTATTATTCCTTGAAATCTGAAACTCCTAGTCAAAAATAGTTTGTGAAATCAGAGTCTAAGGTTGACTCTGCAACAGGTAAATCAAAAGCAAAATCTTTAAAACCTGTTGTTTCTAAATCTAGTAAGAAAGGATCCAATCAAAGTTGGGTCCTAAAAACTTCTAACTAGTTACTTTTTTGTTTGCGGGGCACGGGAAAGAAGCATTCAATTATCTTGGACAGTGGATGCTCTGGACATATGACGGGAAAGAAGTCCCTGCTTACAAAGTTTGAGAGGAAAGCTGGCCTAGTAATATCTTTTGGAGATGGCAACAAAGGAGAAACTCTAGGATATGGCTCAATTATTTTGGGGAATGTCATCATAGAAAATGTAGCACTGGTTGAAGGCTTGAAACACATACTTTTAAGCATAAGTCAACTGGGTGATAAAGGTTACCAAACAATCTTTGATAGTGAAGGATGCAAAATCTTGAATATGATAAATGGAGACATTGTTCTAACTGGTCAAAGACATGGTAACATCTATGAAGCTAGCTTTGGTGATACATCTAAAGGAATTGTTAGATGTCTTTACGGCAAGGCATCAAATGAAGAAAGCTGGAATTGGCACAAGAAGCTCTCACATCTTAACTTCAAGAAGCTTAATCAACTTGTGAAACACAATCTGGTGAGAGGCCTACCTCAGGAAAATTATGTGCAAGATGGACTTTGTGATGCTTGTCAGCTTGGAAAACAAAGAAGAACCACTTTCAAGAGAAAGACAGAAAATTCAATTACTGAACCATTTCACATGCTGCATCTTGATCTGTTTGGTCCAGTAAACATTATGTCTATCAGCAAGAAAAGATATGCTCTAGTTATAGTGGATGATTACACAAGGTTCACATGGGTATTCTTTCTACACAAGAAGGATGAAGCTCCTCAGCAAATCATTGAACTTGTCAAGAATATTCAAAATAGCTCTGAGTACAAGGTCAAAGTACTTAGGAGTGACAATGGTACAGAATTCAAGAATTCTACAATGGAGGAGTATTGTGCAAACAATGGAATTACTCAACAGTTTTCTGCACCTGGATCACCACAGCAGAATGGTGTAGTAGAAAGAAAGAACAGAACTCTCATAGAGGCAGCAAGAACCATGCTTTCAGATACAAAGCTTCCAACCTATTTATGGGCAGAAGCTATCAACACTGCATGTTTCACTCAAAATTGTACCTTGGTAAATGCTCATGGTAAGACTCCTTATGAGATGATCAAAGGAAAGAAACCAAGTGTGAAATAATTTCACATCTTTGGATGCAAATGCCATGTCTTGAAAGTTCATCCAGAACAACTTGGAAAGTTTGAAGCCAAATTGGATGAAGCAATCTTTCTAGGATATTCAGCATTGAAAGATATCTTGCTCTTTTAAGGTTTTGATATTTATTATATTATTATGAAATTAATAATTGGTCACTTAGTACCTCCCACTAGGAGTCAAGGTCTTATTTAGTGACAAGTCAGACCTTGGTAACCCGAGTCAATTACGGTCAAATATGAACTTTAAAATATAGAAATATATTTTAATGTTTGACTTAGCTAAAATATTTAAAATATCATCTTATGGTATTTTATAATATTTTAGATGTGGCATTTAGGAGGCATACCTTTATATTTGGTCTCGGTCGTTTTAAACTTTATCGTTTTAATATCTTTCGAACCGACGACTCACACCAACGGATATTTCATGGCTTACATATTTTGAAAATCTTTTATAAATATCCGAAATGCTTTATCATGACATATTGCCTTCTATTGTAAGACCAATCTTGTATTTAAAATATTACTTTCTCCTGGTGCCCCTAACGGCTATATCTACTCAGAGAATATTATTTTAAATACGTTAGTACTTCTCCCTATGCTTTGGAATATTATATTCTTTGGAGAATACTATGATATAACTTTCTTTAGTCATAATATAGTGCTTGGTCTGTTAGTGATGACCAAAACTATATCGTTTGTCGGCTACGCAAAAGCGGTATCCAATGAATAGTAAATTGAGCGTAAACGACTTTTCAAGGCCAAGATTGACTTGAAACCTTGTAGGATTTCTTGAAATGGTCTATAATAGGTCTAGGAATTTTCCTGGAATTTTTCAAGATTATTTTTCCGGAAGTCGCGTTTTTAGCCAGTGGTTACTATTCATTATTTTGCTTCGATTATTTTTAGTCGACTTGTGCTATCACAAAAATTATGAAACTTTGGGGAATGGCTTAAAAAAATATTTAGGAAGCTCCAGTAATATTTTCGGAATATTCTGAGAATATTTTTCTGGGTGACTTTTTACGATATAAGTGATTTTTCGTACGAATTTATTCGTCGATCAAATCAACTTATTTTTAAAAACTGTTTTGAAGATATTCCTAAATATATTCAAGGATGCCTCTCCCAAAATTTCATAATATTTTGATGATTTTTCATTAGGGTTATTAATTAGCAAGTTTAGCCTTCTAGAATGTGCATTTTGGTTCAAATTAGCTTGAAATTCTCATGTAATGCAAATGCAACTTTATTCATTGTTTATTAGAAGTCAACTTTGCTGGGTTTAAAGAGGATAAGGATGAGAAGATATTTTATTTATTTATTATTACTTTATTAGAGCCATCGGATGGCTAACAAGTGGCATAATGTAAGCCATTGGATCAAACCCAAAACCCTAATCTTTGCCTATAAATTAGAGCTCATTCTCATAATTTTTCTCAAGAAAATCAAGCAAGGAAGTGCTGCACATATCTCTCTAGAAATTCTTGTTCTTAAGGTGCTATCTCTTTTCTTATGAATTTCTAGTTATAAGCTTGCTTTTCTTTCTATGTCTTCATCTTCTTCAAGCTTATGATATTGCTTCACTTCTCTTCATCTTCTTGCTTCTCAAGCCCGCTGAGTGCGCGGTTATGATCCACTCTATGATTCTATAGTCCGCCTTTATGGCCGGTTGAATTAAGGGTGATAGTTCATAGCTCAACTCGAGAAAACGGTTAAAACACCCCCGCTAGAAGCAAAAAGATGAAGGCTTGCTCGGTTTCTTCTTTAACTCCTTTGATTTTGGCTAGCTTTGAGTTTGGTTATAGTCCACTCTATGGTTCATATATTCGCTAGATTGGCTTGATTGAACAAAGAGTGATAGGCTATAGTTAATCTCACTAAAATTGAATGTTACTGCCAAAACCAAAGAAGTTGTGCTAGATGTCTCCTTGAATTATTTGGTCACTCTTGTGGTTTGTTATAGTCCATTCTATGGTTCAAGAATCCTCCACCTTGGCTTGGTTGAACAAAGAGTGATAGGCTATAATTTATCTCATGTTTTATGTGCTTAAAGACCAAATAAATCAAGTAGTGCACTTAGCCTTAAAAACCCATCTTGTGCACGTTTTTAGATCCGATTTTGGGGCTGATTTTCTTGCCTCAAATCTTAGGTTTGTGCCATATTTGAATGTCCTTAAGTTTGTAAAATATTAGCCCTTTTTATGCCAAATTTTTACTACATATTTTTGAGGCTTTAAAGATGTAAAACAAGAGTATTCACTTAGAAAACTTTCGGTTATAGTAGCATTTCTTAAGGCTCGGTTTTGTGGTGTTTTTTTACACTTTAAACAAGCTCTAAGAGTGTTTTAGGGGCTGCCTTGTTTTGATAAAAGATTGGATTGGCTTGAGCAATTTTTATCATGGTTTTAATGATTATTTTCAAGTGATATACATGGGTATAAAACAAACTAAAATTGACCAACCTTAATTGATTATATTCTTGTCATTTATAGTTTGTTTCTTGCACTTATATACTTGCTCTTAATTGTCTTTACCTTGTTAGTATATAAATTGTGTTTGTAAGGAATCTTGGCTTGTATATACACTTTGTAGTGTTTTATATAAGACTTACTAGTACTTCCTTGTCATGAACGATCTTTTTCTTACATTTGCACTTTTATAGTGGCTTGTGTAGAAAGATCCAAGTTTATTAAACTAAGCTTCATATTTCACTTTTAGTGGAAAGTTTAGATAAACTTACAAAGCCTACTTAGTTCTTGAATGTTTTCCGAAAAGAGAACTAATCATTGAGTTAACCATTTTTGTTATCTTGCTATCGGAACGAACTAAGTATTCATATGGTTTATTCGAAAGTCTAAACCTTTGATTCGGCTTTGAATATATTCCGGGAGGATATATTGTACTTCATTTAAGTACACCAAGATTGCTAGTTGTATTTAATCTTTCTTGATTATATGCTTTAATATAACTTGTTAATCTTACTTCGTTTAAATTGCTAGTTATATTTGCTCTTTCATTTTTATATGCTTGAATATAACTTAGTAATTTAATTGTGCTATATATCTTGCTTCCGCTCTTCCTCTTGTTAATTTTATTCATAATATATATATGCACACATTCAGCACACATACTTGCACAAATATATTTACTCACAAGTTTATATATATTCATGCTTTCTTGATTATTATGTGCCATGTATAATATATATTGTCTTTATACATTATATTGTTAGAAATAATTGATGAGAACAGTGTTTAAGAGCTACAGCGACAAATCAGAGTTTAGCTGGAAGCAGTCAGAGTTTAGTTAAACACTGACATTGGAAGCTCGACAGAGTTTAGTTAAAATCTGTCTGGAGGAAGCGCGTCTCCAGTCAACGGTGATTAAAGATTAATTGAAGATAATTATGGAAGCAATATCTTTACAGATTGGATAGCTGTTAAAGAGATTGAGTTGACTTAGGAGATGTGTAGCAATAATTGATAATATTTGTATAGCTGAATATAGGATAATCAATTATCGATTGTACGTAGCTGTATATCTTTATAAATACAGTTTGGTTAACCCTAGAAGGGTATCGATCGTGTAATACAATATTTTTCATTATAACCTAAGCAGCTCTCTGTGATATTTTACATCACTGAGAGAGAAGTTAATTCCAAACAGTTTTTAAAGTCTTTTAAGAACTTATTGTTATTCTCTCATACTTAGTTGATTATAATTGTGTATTCGGCCTAACAATTGGTATCAGAGCTTAATCTGTTAATTTAATACAGTTTAAGATCCACACACACACACAACTATAATCAATGGCAGAAATTCCTCCTCCAACAACAGGCTCTAGTGCTGAGAAGGCTCAACCTGCAACTGTGAGCCGATATGAGACAATCAGGGTTCCTATTCTCAAGCCAGCAGAATACTCAACCTGGAAGGTGAAAATGGCTATGTTTCTGGAGGCTACAGATCCAGAATATCTTGACAGAATTTATGAAGGCCCTCATAATCCTACAAAATTATCTGTTGTTACTGCTGGACAAGAAGCTAAATCTATTCCAAAGGAGAAGAAAGATTTGACTCCTGAGGACATTTCATCCATTGGTAAGGATGCAAAAGTTAGACATCTGCTTCATAGTTCATTGGATAATGTTATGTCTAACAAAGTGATCAATTGTAAAATTGCAAAAGAGATCTGGGATGCCCTGGAGGTTAGATGTCAGGGAACTGCTGTAATAAAGAAGAATAGAAGGAACATACTCATACAGGAGTATGAACACTTTGAGGCTAAATCTGAAGAATCAATGACAGAAACCTTTGACAGATTCCGTAAGCTACTTAATGATCTGTCACTGGTTAATAAAGAATATGATCTAGAAGATTCAAATCTCAAGTTTCTTCTTTCTCTACCTGAAAAGTGGTATGTTAAGACAACCACTATTAGAGACAACTATAATCTGGCTGATACTGATATTGATGAGATCTATGGGTTGCTCAAGACTCATGAACTAGAAATGGAACAGAGAAGCAGAAGATCAGGCAGAAAGTTAAAGTCTGTTGCTCTAAGAGTTGAAGAAAGACCCTCAAAGAAGGAAGCATCAAGGAAGAAAGCAAAAGGAAAAGCTTTGGTCATTCATTCTGAAAGTGAGTCATCAAACTCTGATGTTGACTCAAACACAGATGGATCATCTGATTCTGAAGATGATGAGGAAATGATGCAAATGGCTGCTTTGATGGTAAAGACCTTCAAGAACATGGGATTCAAGAACTTCAAGAAAGGGAAGAGATTCTCCAAGAATGATTCAAAGTCTGACAGGAAGAATTTCAGCAAATCTGAGAAAAAGGATACCAAATCTGGGAAGAGAGACAAGTCTGAGATTCAATGCTACAAGTGTAAGGAGATGGGTCACTATGCTCCTGAGTGTAAGAAGGGTAAAACTGAGAAGGCACTCTTCACTAAAGGCAGAGATTGGACAGACACCTCTAACTCAGATGAGGATGTGAACTATGCTTTCATGGCTATTACTGTTGATGAAGCTGATTCTGAAAACAAGGTACCTCTAACTACCTATGCTTATAATACTGATGATATAACTGAATTAAGAATATACCTTAAGGCTTTGCATATCAGTTATAGGGATAAGACTTTAGAGAATGAGAGAATCAAAATTGAGAATTCTGAACTCAAAGAGAGAAATAAGGTTGTAGAAGAGAAACTTTCTAACATGCAGCAAGTTCAAAAGGAGAGAGATGATGCTGTCTATCTTGAACAAGAGTTGTTAAGTAAGTATAAACAACTAGAATCTGAAGTGGAGAAGGCAAATCACATTATTAAAACTTGGACTCACTCTGGAAAAGATACTCAAGAAGTTTTTCAATCTGACACTGTAGGTCTAGGCTATTCTGAAGAAGATGAACTTAGGTTTCAGAATACAGTCAAGATTAGACCACCTCTTCCACCTAAGAAATTTGGAACATTTGTTAATGGAATATGTGAACCTAGGTTTGAATGTGGAAAAGAAGCTGTTAAGAAAGAACCAGTAAAAACTAGTGTTAAATAGGTTAATATTGGTTTAATGACAGATAAACAACTCAAGCATAAGCTTAAGGAGTTAAAATCTGTTAAGAAACAGAAAGTGTCTAGAAAGAACAGAAATGGTAAAGTAGGCATCACTAAAGGTAATTATCCAATGCTTGCTACTTTAGCTCCAAGAAAGACATGTCATAACTGTGGTAGCACTAACCATCTTGCTAGTTTTTGCAGGAAGAACAAAAACATTAATTCTTTACCTTCCAAGTCTGAAGTAAAGAAAGATAATGTTAGAACTAGACCACAGACTTTATGCAAACACTGTGGAAGCACTTGGCATTCTATTTATACTTGCAGAAATTATCATGCTATTTATCATAATTACTATGAACTGAAACCTAATCTGAAATGGGTTAGAGTTAATTCTGCAAGTGTAAACTCTGATAAAGTTAGCTTAAACTCTGATAGTGTAAATTCCGCTGCTAAAGCTAACAAAATTAAGAAAGCCAAAGGATCCAAGCAAGTCTGGATCCTTAAATCTAATCTTCAGTAATTGTTTGTGATTGCAGGGCATCAGGGAAAGTATCCTAGTCATGGATAGTGGATGTTCAGGACACATGACTGGAAATAAAGCCCTGCTATCAGAGTATGTGGAGAAGGTTGGCCCGAGAGTTTCCTATGGAGATGGCAACATAGGACATACTCTGGGATACGGCAATATCTATCTTGGAAATGTCATCATCACAAATGTAGCTCTGGTTCCAGGACTCAAGCATGATCTGCTATCTGTGAGTCAAATCTGTGACAGAGGTTTTCATATAGATTTTCAACCTGAATACTGTGAGGTTATCAGCAAAACCACAGGGAAAGTTGTTTTAGTTGGACAAAGGCGCAACAATATCTATGAACCAAGCTTGTTGAAAAACTCTGATGGAAAAACTATGTGCCTGTCAACAAGAATGTCCAATGAAGAGAGTTGGAAGTGGCATAAGAAACTTTCTCATTTGAATCTGAACAACATCAATGAGCTAATAAGAAAGGATCTTGTTAGAGGACTTCCAAAGTCTTTGTTAAATGTTGATGGTCTTTGTGATTCATGTCAGAAGGCCAAACAGAGGAAGACTTCTTTCAAGAGCAAGTCTGAATCTTCAATTGTTGATCCATATCATCTTCTACATGTTGATCTCTTTGGACCAGTGAATGTCTTGTCAATTGGAAGGAAGAAATATGCTCTATTCATTGTTGATGAATATACCAGATACACTTGGGTGTATTTTCTAGCAAAGAAGGATGAAACTGCATTAACTCTAATGGAGCATGTAAAGCTGCTGGACAAAGGATCAAAACACAAAGTTAAAATAATCAGAAGTGATAATGGAACTGAATTCAGAAATGCAACAATGGAAGAATTCTGCAAGAACAGAGGATTGAAGCAAGAGTTTTCTGCACCTGGTACACCACAGCAAAATGGTGTAGTTGAGAGGAAGAACAGAACCTTGTTAGAAGCTGCCAGAACTATGCTTGATGAAGCAAAATTGCCAACCTATTTCTGGGCAGAAGCAGTTCAAACTGCTTGTTTTACTCAAAATGCCACACTGATCAACAAGCTTGGAAAAACACCATATGAGATGGTGAGGGAAAAGAAGCCAAACCTGAAATATTTTCATATTTTTGGGTGCAAATGCTTTGTGTTGAAAAATCATCCAGAACAGTTGACCAAATTTGAGTTGAAAGCAGATGAAGGAATTTTTGTTGGCTATCCAGTGTCAACCAAGGCATTCAGAGTTTATAATCTGAGAACAAAAGTGATTATGGAATCTATTCATGTGTCATTTGATGACAAGAAAATCACTGGACTTGAAGATGTTGATGAACATGATCAGTTGCATTTCGAAAATGAAGATCTAATCTCTGATGAAATACACTCTGATGAAACCACTCCAACAAACTCTGTTGATGCAAACTCTGAAACTCTACTGGTACACACAGAAGAAATAGTACAGTCAGAAAAAAGAGGAGAACCAGTTGAGGGGGAGCATGATCATAGTGATGACTCAAATTCTGATAGTGAGTCAACTAAAAACTCTGGATCAAACTCAAACTCTGATGACTCAAACTCTGAAAGTCCAAAGTCTGATAGTTCAAACTCTGAGCGATCAAATTCAGGGGGAGCCTCAGAGAATGAAGAAAGGCAACAATATGATCAGGAGAACATTGATCAAGGGGGAGGATCAACTGTTGATAGAAGTCATTTACCTTCAGCTAGGAAATGGACAAAATCTCATACACCTGATCTAATAATTGGATATCCAGATGCAAAAGTCAGGACAAGAAGTGCTACAACAAATGAATGTCTGTTTCATGCATTTCTGTCCAAATCTGAACCAAAGAAAGTGGAAGAAGCTCTTCAAGATGCTGACTGGATAACAACAATGCAGGAGGAGTTAAATGAATTTGAGAGAAATAAAGTATGGACCCTTGTACCTAGACCAAAGAATAGATCTGTTGTTGGTACTAGATGGGTTTTCAGAAACAAAACTGACAGTGATGGGGTTGTTACAAGAAACAAGGCTAGACTTATGGCCAAAGGCTATTCACAGCAAGAAGGCATGGACTATGATGAAACTTTTGCTCCAGTTGCAAGGTTGGAGGCAATAAGAATCTTTCTAGCATATGATTCTCACAAGAAATTCAAGGTTTTTCAGATGGATGTGAAAAGTGCTTTTCTGAATGGAAAACTTGAAGAAGAAGTGTTTGTTGAACAACCACCAGGATTTGTAGATCCCAAGTATCCAGATTATGTCTACAGGCTTGACAAGGCACTCTATGGACTTAAGCAGGCACCAAGAGCATGGTATGAAACTCTGGCTCAATTTCTGTTAGAAAGTGGGTTCAACAGAGGTACAATTGATAAAACCTTGTTCTACTTAATCTTGGTAGTGATCTGTTATTAGTTCAAATATATGTAGATGACATAATCTTTGGATCTACTAATGATAAACTCTGTAAGAAGTTTGCCAAGCTCATGCAGTCCAGGTATCAAATGAGCATGATAGGAGAGCTTAGTTATTTTCAAGGGCTACAGGTGAAGCAAACTGATAAGTGGATTTTATATCCACTTATTGTGCGCTAAATGGCCTAGATTGATGGTTTATCCTTAAGTATGTTGTGTCTTTTAATTCATTTTTGTTGTGTTTCAGCATTTGTTGTGCAGAACTCGCAACTTTAGGTATCGTAGCGATAAAAGGCTAAAAATGGTGAAATTTTGCTCCAATTCGGAATTAAGAGTTGCCAAAAGAATTATCATAAAGAAATTCTGAGTGATATATTCTTAAAGCAGGAATCCCGGTTGGAATTGATATATTTTCTGTTAAGCAAAAGGAATCCAGTTTCAGATCCTCAGCAGGCCGTAATTTACACCTGAACGAGCAAGGAGAAAATAGAATTATCACAAAAAGATGGAAAGTGATATATTCTTAAAAAGAAAGTCCCGGTTGGAATTGATATATTTTTCTTTATGCAAAAGGAGTCCAGTTCCAGGCCGCAATAGACCGCAGCTTAAGAATTAAGGATTTATTTATATTAATAAATATTTAATTTAATTAGGAAATTATATTTTTAAATATCTAATAATATTAGATATTTATTTTTATAATTTCTGGATTAAATTAATTATTAACTAATTAAAGATAAAAAGCTATGTGGTTTAAAAATAATTTTTCCAGACATATAATTATCAAAGCAGTGCAGAGTGTTGTGGTCGGCCAAGGAAATAAAAAAAAAAAAAAAAGCAAAAGCAAAAGAAAGAAAGCAATAGCGTGTAAAGAAGAAAGTGAGTGGCTGTCGGCAATTAAGAAGAAGAAAAAATATCAATTTCGTCCACTCTCCCCCCTCCAGCGTGTGGCGCACGCGCCTGAAAAGATAGGCAGAATTCCCGCGCGTGTGTGCCACGCGCGTGTGTGCGGCTATTTTTTTCCTGGACTCTGAGACAGCAGTGTGGCCAGTTTTAATGTATGGATCCTTTCGGCTGAATTTTTTTTAATTGTGGGCTGTTGTATTATTTTTGTTGTAATTCTTTTTATTTCTTTTTAATTTTTTTAGTTTTATTTTATTAATTGGTGTGCTAAAATTTTGCTATAAATAGGTGAGTTCTCAAGTTTGAATACACACAACATTTTGGAGAGCAATAAATTCTCTCTTGTATTCTCTCTTTTTTCTTGTAATTTTAAGTTTCATTTTTATACACTTTAAATTTTTACAATTTTAGTATAATTGTTATTTTGGTTGAAGAATTTACGGGGATTATTTGAAGCGCTCTTTTCTTCCATTGGAAGCTATTTCGGTTCTACTTTCTAACTCTTGTAATTTTCATATTTAATTTATCGTAATTTTTAATTTAGTTTTATTATTGTTATTATTATTATTATTATTATTATTATTATTATTATTATTATTATTATTATTATTATTATTATTATGATTTCAATTAATCCCATGATGACGATTCGTTTAATTATGAACTAATCGTCGTCATGGGATTCTAATGGATTTATTTACGTAATTTAGTAATTCGATGCCTTAATAATTTATATTATGATAAAAATTCAGATTGCCTAATGTGGTTGCGCTTAATTTATTAGATGCGTAGCTAACGTCTAGATTATTAATTCCTAATGAATGCGAAAGTGGATTTAGGAATTTAGAATTTTCCATGTTAGCATAGGTTCGTAATTGTCATGTACATTTACGATAAGTGGTTGCGTAATTGTTCGTAATTGCCTAATGTGGTTGCGCTTAATTTATTAGATGCGTAGCTAACGTCTAGATTATTAATTCCTAATGAATGCAAATGTGGATTTAGGAATTTAGAATTTTCCATGTTAGCATAGGTTCGTAATTGTCATGTACATTTACGATAAGTGATAGGATTTTTTCACATCACCCTATGTAGTCATAATAAAGGAATTTATTCGTAAACCAATTATGTTTTCAAATCTTATAGACATATAGGGTCTAAACATAAAAGGTGTCCTCGCGACTTCTATCTTTTTAAGTGGATGTTTGTCTGGTTTGATATAAGTTAAGACTGAAAGGCGCTTATGTTATTTTCGTGTTCCCGACTAGCTTTCGTAAATTATCAAAATTACTTTGAAATTAAGGCATCAATTCTAAATGAAATAAATAGTGAAATTAGAATCCCATGTTTTTCTCACATATAAATTTTCATTTAATTAAATTAATTAGTTTGAATTATTTAACATTAATAATTTAATTAATCAATTAGAATAATACAAAAATACCCCCTTTTGATATTCAAGCAGTTTGTTGTTTAATCATACGTCGTTGCTTAAATATTATTTCTGAACAAACACCAAGTCTCTGTGGGAACGAATTTATTATATTACTTGTGACCGCGTACACTTGCGAAGTTAGTTTTCGAACCAACAAGTTTTTGGCGCCGCTGCCGGGGACTTCGGTGTTATTTTCAGAATTTGTGTTTAACATCAACGGAGGTTAAACTTAACTGACTTGAATAGTTTTTTTTCTCTCACGACGTGTTTTCTCGCTCTGCCAGTATAAGGATTTTAAGTTGTTTATGCGAACACGTTCTCAAACTTTGAAAGATAAGCTGGAAGAACAAGAGCTTGAAGTAACAAAAGAGCTTGAAGTGATGGGCGACAGAGTAGCAGTAGCTGCGAAGGCTTTGAAGGACTATTCCCAGCCAAAGATCGATGACATTTAGTCTAGCATTGTCAGGCCAGCCATTGTAGCTAATTCTTTTGAAATCAAGCCAAGCACAATTCAGATGGTGCAGAACTCAGTTCAGTTTGGGGGAGCTTCAACGGAGGATCCTAATATGCACATCTGGGACTTTATCGAGATTTGTGACACTTTCAAATTCAATGGTGTGTCAGATGATGCTATCAAATTGAGACTTTTCCCATTCTCTTTAAGGGACAAGGCAAAGGGCTGGTTACATTCTCTACCAGCCGGTTCCATCACTACTTGGGAGGATCTTGCTCAGAAGTTTCTTACAAAATTCTTCCCCATGGCTAAAACTGCAGCAATAAGGAATGCTTTAACTCAATTTGCACAGCAAACTGGTGAATCTTTGTGTGAGGCTTGGGAACGTTATAAGGAGATGCTGCGAAAGTGTCCTCATCATGGGATGCCTGATTGGATGGTTATTAATGGTTTCTACAATGGGTTGGAGCACAGTCTAGACCTTTGCTAGATGCAGCATCAGGCGGAGCTCTGTGGGCTAAGAGTTATGATGAAGCTTATGAGCTTATTGAGATGATGGCTGCGAATGAATATCAAAATCCAACCCAGAGGCTTTCTCAAGGTAAGGTAGCAGGAATTTTTGAAGTTAATGCAGCCTATAACAGCTCAGTTGAAAGCTCTTACGATGAAGGTGGATTCTCTTACTAATTATGGAGTTCAACAAGTGGCAAGTGTTTGTGAGCTATGTGCAGGTGCACATGATACGAATCAGTGTGCAATCTCTTCTGAATCAGCACAGTTTGTGAGCAATTTTCAGCGACCTTCGCAACCAGCTCCAGCAACTTATCATCCGAACAATCGGAACCATCCAAATTTTAGCTGGAACAATAACCAAGGTGTTCAACAACCGCAACAGCCTTATCAGCAGTTTCAAAGTCAACAAGCTAGACCATTGAATCATGGATGTCAGCAGCAGTATGCTCCAAGGCAACAATTTCAACCTCCGGGATTTCAGCAGCAGTCTCAGGCTAGTGCAGGGCAATCTCTTAATTAAAAATCTGAATTGGATGAATTGAAGTTGTTGGTTAAAAGTCTAGCAGTATCTCTCAAGACATTGGAGAATCAGATTGGACAGCTTGCTAATGCTTTGTTAAACAGGCCACAAGGAACTCTGCCTAGTGACACCGAGCCAAATCCAAAGAATGAGCTAAAAGAGACTTGTAATGCAGTATCGTTAAGAAGTGGTAAGGAGATTGAAGGGAACTCAAGGAAAGCTGATGAAGAGGTTATCAAGAAAGCTGAGTCTAATGAAAAGCCTCAAGAGTTGGTGCATGAAGAATCCAGAAAAGATGAACCAGTTAAAGCACCGACACCAGGAAAGCATATTTATCCATCTCCTCCATTCCCTCAACGCTTGCAGAAACAAGATCAAGAAAAACAATTTCAGAAGTTTATGGAGGTCTTCAAGAAACTATCCATTAACATTCCTTTTGTTGAAGCATTGGAGCAGATGCCGAGATATGCAAGGTTCATGAAGGATATTTTGTCACGAAAGAGAAGGTTGGAAGAATTTGAAACAGTGGCATTAACAGAGGAGTGCAGTGCGGTGTTGCAACAGAAATTACCTCCTAAACTTAAGGATCCAGGAAGTTTTACAATTCCATGCACCATTGGAAAGTTGTCTTTTGACAAATGCTTATGTGATTTGGGAGCTAGCATTAATCTCATGCCCTTGTCTGTTTTCAAGTAACTTGGTCTGCCTGATCCAAAACCTACCAATATCTCGTTGCAGCTGGCTGATCGGTCAATCACTTATCCCAAGGGTATAGTAGAGAATGTCTTGGTGAAGGTTGATAAGCTCATATTTCCTGCCGATTTTGTGATTCTAGATTTCAAAGAGGACAAGAAGATTCCCATAATTTTGGGAAGGCCTTTTCTAGCTACGGGTCGTGCTTTGATCGATGTGCAAAAAGGAGAACTTACAATGAGGGTACAAGACCATAATGTCACCTTTAATGTGTTCAAGGCCATGAAACTTCCGGTAGAAGATGAAGAGTGTTTCAGCGTGGAAATGGTTGATGCTGGCCAGACAGAGAAGTTTGATCAGTTGTTTAGTAGAAAATCGGACATGCACATGTTAGAGCATCACATCAGTGATTCCATTGACAGTTCTTCAATTCGAGATCTCTCGAATGTAAAGCTCGGAAAACTTCCACCGCGTTTGAGGTATGTCCTTTTGAATGATGAGTTAGTGATTTTTGAAGAAGGGCATGATAATGTGTTAAGAAGGTGTGAAAGGCAGAGTGTATAAACTTGTAACACTATAACTAATGTAACTCAAACTAAAGGAAAAGATACTTAACCAGAAGACAATCAAGAACAGGAAGTCACAAGAAATCAACACTAAATGAAGACAAGGTAATTGATACAATTAAACATGCTAACTATGATCAAGCCAAGAAGAAATCATTGAGAGAAGTTCAAGTTAAAGTTGTTCATGCCTCAGTGATTTGATAAATCAAGAATCAAGATCATAACTATCAGTATCAACAAGACCAATTGATTTCAAGTGAAGAAGAAGGAAAGCAAATATTGGAAAGCCAAGTTATTCAGTGAATATGGTAATTTATTCAAGAAGCAGAAACACTATCAAGACTAGTCACTTATGAACCAGACCAATGCATCAAGTGTCAGGACATTGATAGCAAGTTTATGTCAGTAATAAAAAACCATGTTCAAGAGTTTTTTGAAGAATAAAGAAGACATGAAGATATCACAAGTTCAAGATGTGCATTGAAGTTTCAAGTTGAAGACCAGAATATTTTCTAAGTACTAAATATTCTGGATGGCTAAGTAGAAATTCTCAAGTAGAAGTTCTACTTAGGAATTTCGAGATAGCCAAGTAGAAGTTCCACTTAGGAATTTCGAGATAGCCAAGTAGAAATTCTCAAGTAGAAGTTCTACTTAGGTGCAGCTTCAACATGACACATGGCATCTTCTGATTGGCAGATTTCCAAGCTTTCAAGATAAGGCAAGAATTATGTGGACATCATTGGGCCACGTACATCTTAGTCTTTGAAGTCTACAGGACATAGATTACATGTAGTATAAATAGAAGTACTTGTGTAATGTCTTAGTTAGTGAGCAATTCCAGAGAAAAACACAAGAGAAAAAGAGAGAGTGCATTCACAGAGCTTAGTATCATTCACTTCTCTCTCAACTTCTGTTATACTTTGTAATGAATGTTGTAGCAACCCTTTCAAGTTATATATAAAGAAATATATTCCTTGAATCTGTGTGTTCATTTATTGCATCGTTTTTATTGCCTCTCATATTCGAAAAGTTGTATTCACCCCCCCTCTACAACACATTTGGACCTAACAATTGGTATCAGAGCTATATGTTTAACATACAAAACATAGATCCTTGTGTTGAGTAGAAGAATCGTGAGTTTTCATTTTTCAGATCTACTTTTCATTTTCTCGAAAAGTGTGTTTTAATTCGTTGGTAGTGAAAACTCATCTGAAAAATTATTTAAATACTCCAGGTGTGATTATTTAGCTTGGGTGTATTTTAATTAATTTTTGTGAATTTATCTGGGTTAGTTCATATTTGGTGTTCTTGAGTGTTCATCATCTGTTCTTATCAAAGAATACAACCCAACAACTTTTTGATCTCCTTTTCAATAGTAAAAGAATAAAAAGGTGGTTTTTGGACTTTTTGATTTACTTTATTCGGCCGAAAGTAAAAGACATACTCAGTACCTAGCATGTGGGTTAGGTGGGTTTGGTGAGTAAAGCATTCAAAGTCAAAAAGTGTTAAAGTGATAATATTGTTTATTCAATATTTAAAGAAATCTGCAGAAAAATTATTCTAAGGCAAAAAGTTCTACATAGAATTTCTACTTGAGAATTTCTACATAGAATTTCGACTTGGACAATTTCTACTTGGTGATTTCGACTTGAGCAAAATTTCTACTTAGAGAAATTTCGACTTAGGCAAAAGTTCTACATAAATATTCTACATAGCCTAGTCTTGGGTACTTAGAAACTTTTAGTGACCAGAATTGAGATGGCTCCTAAAAATGCATTCAAGATCCCAATGTTCAACAAAGATCACTATGAAGAATGGGTTTTCAGAATGAGACTATATCTAGAGACTATTAACCCTGAATATCTGGAAGTCCTTGACAAGGGTAAATTTGTCCCAATGGCAGTTATTCCTTCACATACGGAAGGAGGAGTGGTTATACCACCCCGGTCTGAGCCCAAAAAGGCAGCGGACTTTTCGGATGCTGATAAAGAGCAAATAGCTTTGGATACTGCCGTACGACAAACCTTGATGGAATCTCTTGATCATGAAATGTTCAACATAGTCAAAGGTCTGACTACAGCGAAGAAGATTTGGGACAAGATAGAAGTTGTCATGGAAGGATCTGCAGAGGTCAGAAGCAACAAAACACTCATACTCAAGATGGAGTATGACACCTTTAGAATAAGGAAAGGAGAAGGCATTACAGACGTCTACCTACGATTCAGTCAGTTGGTATTGGATTTGAATCTGAGAGGTGTAATTCTCCCCATGGTTGAGACTAATACGAGATATCTGAGGAACCAGCCAAAAAGCATTGAGCATAGGGTCTACGCAATCAGAGAAACCAGAGATTTGCATACAACTTCTCTGGAAGAGTATTATGGAATATTAAAGACCTATGAGCTGGAAACTCTTCAAGATCAAGCATGGGACAATGATTCAAAGGGAAAAGAAAGTGCATCAGGATTAGTTGCTGATGAGGAAGAGTCTAAGAAGGCAATGGTTGCAGCAAAGCCTAAATCATCACTTGCACCACATCAAGTTGATAATGATGACGAGTGCGCATCTGACAGTGATGATGACTACTACACCCAAGAAGAGCTGGACAACATGGACGATAGTGTCGTGGCATACATGGCAAGGAAGTTCAGCAACATGAGATTTAGAAAGAGCAACCGACCTCAGAGAAAATCTTCATCTTATTATCGGGCTGCTAAGGGTGGTGGTAGTTCGTCAGGCTACAAAGGAAAAGGCAAGAATACCAGCTACAAATCTCCTTTGGATTTCAAAATGAAGTTCAAATGCTACAATTGTGGTGAAGCTGGACACTTTGCCTCGGACTGCAAAAAGCCTAAACAGACTTATCCAAAAGAAACATTTGAAGCTCTCAAAAGCAACTATGAAGCACTGTTGAAGGAAAGACATGGAAAACGAGCTTTATTGGTGACAGAAGGAAGAGCTTGGGATGATTCAGATGAGGAAGATGTTACTCAAGTAGCAAACTTTGCGCTCATGGCTGAGACATCAGAGGAACCAGAGGTACCAGTTCTGACTCTTAAAGTAGAAATGTCTATTGATGATTATAAAGAACAGAACGGGGCTCTTAGTGAAGAGATCTATATGTTGTGCAAAAGCCTAGACTCTTCTCAAAAGGAACAGAAAACACTTGTTGCCAAATGCAGAATGCTTGAGGCAAAAGTGGAAGAGCTAGAGGCTGCTTGCACTGTAGATACTTCTCTAAGAGACTTTATTAAATCTCTGGAACACAAGCTTGTCCTTAAGGAAGAAGTAGAAGCATGTCTTAGGAACAATCTAGCTGAGTTAGAAACAAAATGCGAAGCTTACAAACTAGCTGCTAGTAAAGTGTATGTAGATAATGACACATTTAAGAAGATAACTGGAGTAGGTATAGGGCTTGATTATTCTGACCTTCCTAAGAAAGAAGGAAAGAGACCTATTGACCCTAGTTCCAGTGATCTTAAACAGGATACACCTAGAATTCTTAAATCGGCTGTCAAACCTATTTACAAACATCTTGTTCCTAGAATAGAAGAAGAAGAGACTGAATTGATAGCTAGATATGAGATTGAGATGGAAGATCGCCAGAAAGAACAACCTGTAACTCCTATTAAACAAGTGAAAATCAATTTCCCTAGAGATGAATCTAGACTGGGATTAGGAGCTAAGGCTGTTAAACAACAAGGAAAGAAAGAAAAAGGCATAAAAGAGGTTAAGGCTGAACGAATAAAGAAAGCATGTTATCATTGTAAATCTACTGAACATCTTTCTTATGCATGCAAAGCTAACATGAATGTTCCTGCTGCACATGCCATGCCTACCACACATACAATGAATAATCTGCATCAGAATCATGCACAGTGTGGTCAACCTAACTGTATGCCATGCACTTTTAGTATCATGCAAACTTTTGTGCATTTAATGAATGCATCTAGCCAGTCATGCTCAAATACTGTTGCTAGTTCAAATATCAAGAAAAAGTATGGTAGAGCCAAGACTGTCAGTCCTCCTAAAGTTAGGAGTGACAAACCTTCTCCTAAGACTGACAAATCTGTCAAGTCTGAGAAAGGAAAGGAGATAGTCGAAAGCTCTAGTAATGTGAAGAAAAGTGCATCTCCTGTTGTTAAAACTGTTGATTCTCGATCTTATCGAAAAGCCGGGCCCAATCAAAGTTGGGTTCCGAAGAATGTCTAACCAATCTGTCATTGCAGGGCATTAAGCAGAATAGAAATAAAGTTATATGGGTGCTAGACAGTGGAGCATCGAGGCATATGACTGGAAACAAGTCCCTGCTTACAGAGTTGGTTATGAAGGCTGGCCCTTATGTTACCTTTGGAGATGACAGCATAGGTGTGACTAAGGGATATGGCAAACTGAAAACTGGCAATGTCATCATTGAAGATATTTCCTATGTTGAGGGACTAAAGCACAATCTGTTGAGTATAAGTCAATTCTGTGACAAAGGTTACGAAATTGTCTTCAACAAGAAAGGTGTCTCAATCACTCACATTAAGGAAGGCTCACTAGCTTTAAGAGGAGTTCGAAAGGCAGATCTTTTTGTTGCAGATATGGATTCAGCAAATCAGGATGAGGTCACCTGTTTCTACAGCAAAGCCTCGGATGATGAAAGCTGGTTATGGCACAAAAAGCTATCTCACTTAAACTTCAAAACGATGAATGCTCTCGCGAGGCGAGAATTGGTGAGAGATCTACCTCAAATGGAGTTTGCTCCGAAAGGACTCTGTGAAGCTTGTGAAATGGGAAAGTCGAAGCGAGCATCGCATAAAAGCAAAGAAATTTCTAGTATTACTGAGCCTCTACAACTTCTTCACATGGATTTGTTTGGCCCAGTGAATGTCCTATCTTTGTCTAGGAAAAGATATGCTTTGGTAATCGTGGATGACTTCTCCAAGTATACATGGGTATTGTTCGCAATGACGAAAGACGAAGTATCTTTCTTAATCATTGATCACATCACTCAAATTGAGAATGTTTCAACACTTACTGTGAAGACGATTAGATCAGACAATGGCACTGAATTCAAAAACGCAGTGCTAAATGACTTCTGTGTATCTAAGGGAATACGTCGTCAGTATTCAGCCCCGAGAACTCCACAGCAAAATGGAGTAGTTGAAAGGAAGAATAGAACTCTGGTTGAAGCAGCAAGAACTTTGTTGTATGATTCAAAACTTCCTTTGTATTTCTGGGCCGAAGCAGTGAGTACCGTTTGTTACACTCAAAATAGAACCTTGATCATAAAAGATAAAGAAAAGACACCATGTGAGCTAATGAACAACAGAAGACCAACAATCAAATACTTTCATGTCTTCGGAGCAAAATGCTATGTGCTTATAGATGATGAAAATCTAGGCAAGTTTGCAGCAAAAGCTCGTGAAGGAATCTTTGTTGGTTACTCTACAGACGTGGTGGCAGCTTATAGAGTGTTCTTGGTGAATGATCGAAAAGTGACTGAAAGTTACAACGTCAGATTCGACGATACCAAACTCTCATCAATTTCAAGAGATTCTAGTGAACCTGAGTCCCTAAAATTTCAGAATCTGGACTTAGAAGATCTTGAAGATGAACCTGAGTTGGTTGTTCCATTAAATGTTCCAAGCGTACATGAAGAACCTGAGTCTAGTGAACAAGCTAATTCTACAAGATCAGGAGAGACTTCTTCAGTACCAACCGACAACAACTCAGGGGGAGTAAATAGCAGCTCAAGGACTACTGTTCAAGGCTCGAGTCGAGTTGACTCTAGTTCTGTAGGAGCTGGCACTAACTCAGGGGGAGTTAGTGAAAATAATCAAAGTAGTCAGCACCCCATCTCAGAAAGTCAAGCTGAATCATCTAGACAATTTCCAGGTGAACGGGTATGGAATAGAGACCATCCGTTTGAGTTAATTATTGGTGATCCAGATGCTGGTGTGACTACTAGAAGAACTGCAAGAGCTGACATGGCTAATATCTCCTTATATTCTGGGTTCTTATCCAAGCTTGAACCTAAAGAAATAGAAGAAGCTCTTGGCGATGCTGATTGGGTAATTGCAATGCAAGAGGAACTCAATCAGTTTGAAAGGCAGAAAGTTTGGAAACTGGTACCCCGACCAAAGAACAAATCCGTAATTGGAGCTAGGTGGGTATTCAGAAATAAACTGGATGAAAACGGACTTGTAACACGAAACAAGGCTCGTTTGGTTGCAAAAGGTTATTCTCAGCGAGAAGGAATTGATTATGATGAAACCTATGCACCGGTTGCAAGACTTGAGGCAGTCAGGATGTTCTTGGCATTTGCAGCACATAAGAACTTCAAGGTATTCCAGATGGACGTGAAAAGTGCCTTCCTGAACGGAGAGTTAGAAGAAGAAGTGTATCTGGAACAGCCGCCTGGCTTCGTTGATCCAGAACATGCAGATTTTGTGTATCTACTCTTCAAATCTGTCTATGGCCTCAGGCAATCCCCAAGGCGATGGTATGAAACCCTATCTCTATTCTTAATTGAAAATGGTTTTGTTAGGGGAGTAATTGATAAAACATTGTTCTATAAAGTTGTGAGAAATGACTTAATACTTGTTCAAGTATATGTGGACGATATTATTTTTGGGTCATCAAATGAGCGCTTGTGCGAGAAATTTGCCAAGCTAATGCAGGAAAAATATGAGATGAGCATGATGGGAGAGCTGTCCTTCTTCCTTGGATTACAGATCAGTCAGAGAAAAGATGGTATCTTTATCTGTCAATCCAAGTACGTCAGAGATTTACTCAAGAAGTATAATCTAGAAGATGCATCAGCAGCTAAGACTCCCATGGCAACAGCCACGAAGCTTGATGAAGACAAATCAGGTAAATCAGTTGACATCACAAGCTATCGAGGTATGATTGGCTCACTCCTCTATTTAACTGCAAGTAGACCAGATATAATGTTCGCAACTTGTTTATGTGCAAGGTTCCAAGCGGATCCTAGAGAATCACATCTCGTAGCCGTCAAAAGAATTTTTAGGTATCTCAAGGGCACACCAAATCTAGGGATTTGGTACCCAAGAGATACAGGTTTTAATCTTATTGGCTATTCGGATTCAGATTATGCAGGTTGCAGGATTGATAGGAAAAGCACATCTGGTGCTTGCCAATTTCTTGGCAGAAGATTGGTGTCCTGGCAAAGTAAAAAGCAACATACAGTATCTACTTCTACTGCTGAAGCTGAGTACATTGCTGCTGGAAGCTGTGTAGCTCAAATACTGTGGATGAGGAACCAATTGAAGGATTATGGCATGGAGCACAAGAAAATTCCAATCATGTGTGACAACACAAGTGCCATTGCCATAACCAACAATCCTGTAGATCACTCAAGAACCAAGCATATTGACATCAGGTATCATTTCATAAGAGAACATGTCGAGGAGGGGACTGTGGAGCTACATTTTGTGCCCACAATGCAACAAATTGCAGATATATTCACCAAACCTCTTGATGAAGTAACCTTCAATAGGTTGGTTGGTGAATTGGGAATGCTTAACACAAGTTAGTAAAGCCTTCTATCTGTAAAATCCATGTTTATGTTTGTATGTGCAAGCTAATCAATCATTATGTGCTTAGACTTTAATATGCCTAATTAATGATTGTTATAGGTTGCATATAGTGTGATTTTGCATGAATTCATTGTGTTTTAAGTGTCTTTTATAGCACAAATCTGTGAATTTATGCTTGTTAGATTGCATGATCATAGGGGGAGTTAAATTCATAATAGTCTAAATATTGCATGATTTTTAGATGAATTTACCTGTGTTTTTCATGTAATTAGAGGTCTTAGAATTATCAGGGAATGTTTTAATTATGTCATAAATTAAAATCCTTGAATTGATATTTATATTAATTTGGCAAAATTAATTGTTGAGTTTTTCAAAGAAAAATTGTCAAATTATTCTAAGTATCTTCAAAATTTCGAGTTAGTCTCTATCTCGAAACTCATGTAGAAATTCGACTTGAATTTCGACTTGAGCTTCCAGGGTGAAGTTTTGAAAATTCTAAGTCTGGGAAGAATTTCGAGTTAGTACCTATCTCGAAATTCATCTCGAAATTCGAATTAGAGTTCGAGTTCGAGTTACCAGTGTGCCTAGTTCTATCTTCAAAATATTCGAGATAAAGTCTATCTCGAATTTTATTTCTAAGGTTGAGATGAAGTTTCCATTTAAGGGAATATTTTGAAAAGAACTGAGAATTAACTTCGAATTAGTCTATCTCGAACTTTATCTCGAAGTTCGACTTGATGTTCGAGATAGAGTTCTTAGTCTATCTCGAAACTCAACTCGAATTTCGACTTGGTGTTCGAGATAGAGTTCTCAGTTAAGCTAAAGGGAATTTTTCGAGTTACACTCCTAACTCGAAACATATCTTGAATTACCCTGGACTTTTTGATTCAAGGAAGTATTTTGGAAAGAATTTGAGATTAACTTCGAGTTAACTTCTATCTCGAACTTTATCTCGAAGTTCGACTTGATGTTCGAGATAGAGTACTTAGTCTATCTCGAAACTCAACTCGAATTTCGACTTGATGTTCGAGATAGACTCTAACTCGAAAAGTATCTTGAATTTTCTGTTTTTCAAGTTTACTACAAATCAATAATGTTCAAGATAGTATTTCCCTATAGTTTCTGCTGTAATTTTGGTTAAAGTGCTTCTTTGTGCATATTTGTTCGAGTTAACTTCTATCTCGAACTTTATCTCGAAGTTCGACTTGATGTTCGAGATAGAAAAGTTCGAGATAGAAAAGTTCGAGATAGAGTTCGACTTAGATGTCCCCTGTATGGACTTAGTACTTTTCACACTTTTTAACAGGGACATTTTTGTCATTCCACATTAATGTCTATATATACTTCTCTAACTCGATCTATTCTTTCACTTTTACCTAATTGAGTTTTACAGCCGCCCCATATACATACAGGCGATTTTGAATTACAACCACTGATTCGTGATCTTTGTGACTAATCTCATACGGACAACGAATTACTGCCCGATTTTTGACTGCCATTATCTGAGTGCCAATAATATCTGAGTTTGTGTGTTTGTGAATTTGTTCTTCTTTCTCGACATATATACATACGTATATACACACACCGTTTCACAATCATATACACACGATTTTACTGGTGTGTACACAAATAACTTCACTGATTTCACTGGTATCAGATTCTGTTAATTGGTTGTTGATTTTCGCCTCTCACAGTGATAATTATCTAAAACCCGTAGTTTAATTTTTCAAGAGTGACTTTTGGTCTTTTTGTTAAATTAAAAGGGATATAACTGATAATTCCTTAATTAATTGTTTTTCGAAAATTAAAATTAAAATTCACATTTGTTAAGGAAAAACATTTTAATTAAAATGGCTCACCAATTTTCACTTGCTAAAAACAATTTTTATAATATTTCTACGGAAATTGGTGATCAACTCCCGCGGTTTAAGTTTTGGATACGATTTCTCAATTTGTATTCCAAAGCTAGCCAAGCTTTTACTGCTAAACCTACACTAGTACATGATGCTTTACAGCAATTATGGACTAGTGCGGTTACTTTTGGGAGTAAATCAACCCCCTACGGTTTCAGGTTTACCTTAGCGGGTCAGGAATATGAGGTGACAGAACAAATTGTCAACAGAGTTCTAGGATTCCCCATTAAAGATGCCTATGATCCAGAACCTACTGCTGCAGAACGCCTCAGATTCTTTGAAGAAATTGGATGTTATCCTACAAAAGGCCCAATCACGGGAAATATCCAAAAGCAATTCTTCCATGCGGAATGGAATTACTTTTTCGAGGCCATCACAAGATGTTTTCGGGCACGCGAAAAAGACTTTCATCAAATTCCGATTCCCATGCAAACCTTTGCAGTAGCCCTAGCAAGAGAACTGGATATAAACTATGGACGCATAGTTCTCTCTGAGATAGTGGCCTCAATGGGATCCCTTGCAAGCAGAGACCTCTCTACCACTGATGTCGTCTGTTGGTTTCCTCGGTTTCTTCAAATGCTAATCAATGACTTAATACCGAAGGATGCTCTTGCTATTCGACAGGGATTTGCCAGAAGCCCCACATCTGAATCACTAGGGATGGGCACTAAGTCACTTGCAACCATTGCAAATCAGGATAAACATCAAGGTAAGCCAATGTCTACTCCTGAAAATATTCAAATGTGGCTTAGATATGATGCAGGAGTTACCAATTTGGAGGCATCATCACAAGTCTCATCACATGCTCAAAATCCATCTGTTCATGCTGAGGCATTTGATGAGATTCCGGATGAGGAAAGCGATGATGCACAAGGTAATCAATCAGGTAATCTCTCTATGCATACTATTCATTCCTCCTCCTATGTTTCTGATTCCGCGACCCGAGAGACTGCTAACCCGCAGGATCTATCCCAGGGTAAGAGCCATATTTCTGACTCTGAGTCTGATACACATTCCTACTCTTTATCACCCCTGTTAACGGAAGTCAGAAAACCAGCACGTATATTTATACAAGATGATGAGGAGAATGAACCCGAAGAGCAGCAACTTATTCGCAAGAAAGCCAAACTTTTCCACGCTGCTACTTCACAACCACAGTCAAACCCTAGCGTGTCACACGCAACCACTCCACCTCACGCGAGTGGTTCACCCCTTGAACATTCTGCACATAGGGATTTTGATTTTGGTGAGGATGATGTGCCTCTTGATGATACTGTTGCTTCAAGAGGACATGAAGTCTTAAGAACTTCAACCGTACCTTCACCGGTACGTACTGATGCTGCAAAGAGGATCGGTTCTGATGTCGTACAAGGACACTTTGCAGCCTCTCAGACTGAGATTCCAACTCAGGAACAAACAGAATTTGATCCCATAACTGTCAACAACATTTCTTATCAAGTTTCTGCAGGTACTGCTTCACTTTTAGGATCAGTCATTGAAGACATACACGAGCGTGAGACAGGGAGTGTGTGTGAGAGGTTAGGGAGAGAGGGACCTTCATTTTTAAGGCCCGAAACCGAGCGCCAAATACCAACAGAACGCGTATTAGAGCGAGGTCACCTAAACCAAACACCGTCCCTTAATACTGAAAATTTTGATACTCGTATGACTTCAATGGAGAATAAAATGGAGCAGTTCGGGCAGTCGATGGGGCAGTTGGGGATTAATGTTGGAAACAATCAACGGGCTCTAGACGACTACGCAGCAAGAATGGCAAGTCAAGCTACAGCTTTTGATGATTTGACAAATAAGGTCAATGACTTGGGCCATGCTGGTGGTGTCTTGGGAAGCACTCTCAATGAGAGGATGGGGGCATTGGAGTCTACAATGCATACAATGATTGTGGAGATCAGTAGAATGATGTTCGCAGTCAGGAGTTTTGTGCCCCCGGCGTGCTTCGAGTCGGAACAACCTCCCCCCGATGCTGGAGCAGGTGGTGCAGGTGGTGCTAGTGGAGCGGGAGCCTCTGGTTCTGGTTTTGGAGGTTCCTATGCAGCTGGTGGATCTGAAGACCATGGTGGAGCTCAGGATAACTCACCTAAGGGGGAGAGTGGAAAGGAGACGAGACAGCAGGCAGTTCACATCGAAGAAATTGAAGAACCCGCTGATCTTGTTAAGGAACCAGAAATTGAGCCTGCTGTTGCTGAAGAGGCTCTGAGGAGGAGAAAGGGTAAGGCAATAATGGTTGAAGAAGATGAACCAGTTATTGACCTGAGTCATCAGGACACAGTACAGGAGGTACTAGACTCAGATTCTGATATGGAAGACGTACCTCTCGCACATGCTGTAAAGCGATCTTTGAAGGAACAAGGTGGAGGTGCTGGTATGTCTTTCGGAATGCCTGAAGAAGATCCTGTTGATGAAGAAACCCTGCAGTCTCAACAGTTAGCCTTGGAACAAGCTCAGTTCCATAAAATGAAGATGATGCAAGAACATGCTACGTTCCTAGAACAGAAGGTGGAGCTACAAGGGAAGCAGTATGAGTATGAGCTTGCAAGGCTAGCCAATCCTCAAGTTGATCTGGACAAAAGAAGGATAGGGCAGAAATGGGATGAAGCAAGGAAGATAATGATGGGACCATGTGCAAAAGGAGTTCATAACAAGGATGCAGATGATCTGTTCTACAACTTGAATTTGCAGAATCCAATGACTGGGGACTATATAAATGCTTTGAAGAGATTAATTTCTAAAGTCAGGGTTGGGTACAACGCAAATCTTAAGGAGTGGCAGGTTATCTTGTCTTTGGTAGAAGGAGTCCCAACATCTTTCCTATATGTGGATGACCAATTCATAATGAGGAGATCTGCGTCAGAGTTGTTCTTGCTAGCGACTAAAATTCAGTACTCTCAATCTGAGGAGCTAAGCATTCTGTACAGGGATCAGTTAATGCAGCTAGCAGAGGACAAGGGTCCAGAATTCTCAGCTTATCCAAATTTTGTCCGGATGGTGGTTCAAGGAAAGATGAAGAGGGTGAGCATGGAGGAAAAGGACTTAATGGAACTTTCAGTGGAATCTCTTAAAGCTGTATGTAGACAAATGATGGGTAAGGGATTCGCCTCTGAGCTTAAAGATAAATCCGTGAGGATCATTGAAAGAGTCATATTCTTGAAGAGCAATGAGGTGTGGAAGTGTGATGTCATTGCTCCAAACCCTCTCGACAACGTGAAGATTGAGCCGGAGCTGATAGAAAAGAAATGGAATATTCTTCAAGCAATGAAGAATGTAGATGAAGCTTTGACTCTTCCTTCTGGAGAACTGGAACAAGGAGAAATAAGGGAGGCAGTTGGCGTTCCAGGGAAAGATAGTGTATACTGGATACACTCTTATGCTGATGATACAGCTGATGCCTTAGCATACATAGATGCAGACCAGAAACAAACACTCTTGCATATGAGTAGACAATGGCTGCTACAGACTCAAGATGCTGCATTTCTAGAGAAAGTGTTATATGTGTTCAAATGGGGCGAAGTGGAAGACAAGTTTGTTGAAGAAAAGCAGAGACTCGTGAGTTACCTGTCTGAAGTAATTGTGGAGAAGAAGCAAATGGAGCGAGATGCGGCTAGTGTCCACAATACTAACCGTGTCAAGGGCTACCCCAAGATGATCTATTGTCAGTTTAAAGCTGATAAAACTCATTGGAAATCTCAGCTCATCATGAAGAACTTTGAGGATATTCCAAAGATCAGGACTACTCAGGAGGTGGACAAACTCAGAAGGCTTTTCAAACATCCTTATCCAGAGCCCAAGAACCCTCTAGAAATGGAAGCTGTAAGTTTGTTGAATGCTAGGTGGAAGCAGCTTAAAGATCCAGTATACAAGAAAGAAAAGCAGCAGAAGGAGAAGCTCAAAAGGCAGAAAGAAGAAAGAGACCAAGCTGCTGAAGCTAGAAAGAGGAAACGGAATTAGGGTTAAAGGTCAGAGTGGTGTGAACTTGAAGTTGGAAAAACTTCATGTCTTTCGGTTGCTTTAACTCACTTGAGGAAAATTCACCTTAGAGTGAATCCAATAAGGTGATACAAGCTTGACCAAAAGGTATGAAATAATCCAGGTGATGGGAATCACTCAAATGATCTTTAATTCGAGGTTCGAATTCTGTTTCTAGTTTTTATGTTCATTGTATTGTTTTCAAGTTCTTTTCAATTGTATATTATTCAAGAATGTAATGTTAATTATCTTTTCTCGTCTCATTGTTTAGTTGAGTTATCCTTCATTAATTTGAATGTCATTGTTAGACAATCAAATTGGGGGAGATTGAAAGGCAGAGTGTATAAACTTGTAACACTATAACTAATGTAACTCAAACTAAAGGAAAAGATACTTAACCAGAAGACAATCAAGAACAGGAAGTCACAAGAAATCAACACTAAATGAAGACAAGGTAATTGATACAATTAAACATGCTAACTATGATCAAGCCAAGAAGAAATCATTGAGAGAAGTTCAAGTTAAAGTTGTTCATGCCTCAGTGATTTGATAAATCAAGAATCAAGATCATAACTATCAGTATCAACAAGACCAATTGATTTCAAGTGAAGAAGAAGGAAAGCAAATATTGGAAAGCCAAGTTATTCAGTGAATATGGTAATTTATTCAAGAAGCAGAAACACTATCAAGACTAGTCACTTATGAACCAGACCAATGCATCAAGTGTCAGGACATTGATAGCAAGTTTATGTCAGTAATAAAGAACCATGTTCAAGAGTTTGTTGAAGAATAAAGAAGACATGAAGATATCACAAGTTCAAGATGTGCATTGAAGTTTCAAGTTGAAGACCAGAATATTTTCTAAGTACTAAATATTCTGGATGGCTAAGTAGAAATTCTCAAGTAGAAGTTCTACTTAGGAATTTCGAGATAGCCAAGTAGAAGTTCCACTTAGGAATTTCGAGATAGCCAAGTAGAAATTCTCAAGTAGAAGTTCTACTTAGGTGCAGCTTCAACATGACACATGGCATCTTCTGATTGGCAGATTTCCAAGCTTTCAAGATAAGGCAAGAATTATGTGGACATCATTGGGCCACGTACATCTTAGTCTTTGAAGTCTACAGGACATAGATTACATGTAGTATAAATAGAAGTACTTGTGTAATGTCTTAGTTAGTGAGCAATTCCAGAGAAAAACACAAGAGAAAAAGAGAGAGTGCATTCACAGAGCTTAGTATCATTCACTTCTCTCTCAACTTCTGTTATACTTTGTAATGAATGTTGTAGCAACCCTTTCAAGTTATATATAAAGAAATATATTCCTTGAATCTGTGTGTTCATTTATTGCATCGTTTTTATTGCCTCTCATATTCGAAAAGTTGTATTCACCCCCCCTCTACAACACATTTGGACCTAACAAGGTGGATAGTTGATGATGCGGATGAAGAGTGTGTGGTTCAGTCAACGGAGAGGGATAAACACCTTAGAGGTGTGAGGAAGAAAAAGAAGACGAAGAAGTCGATTGGTGGAAAAGTCAAGGTGAAGAGTGAAAGAGGAATTGTGTTGGGAGTAAGCAAGCAAGAAGTCAACGTTCGTATGAATGGTCTTTCTGTTGAGGACAGTTCGGTTATTCTGTTGAAACCGCCGTGAGTTGAGGAAGTAACGTCCGGCTAAATGACGTTAACAACAGCGCTTCATGGGAGGCAACCCATAGGTTTGGTGTTTTTATGTGTAGTTTGATTTTGTGTGATTTTGTTCAGTTTGCAGGCCTTTGGCGAGTTGCAGGATTAGCCTCAGATTGGAGCTCATTTCCACCTCCTGATTCACTGCCCGAGGAGGGCAGCGATGCCGATAGTTAGGGGAGTTCTCTTTTATCCTTTATCTATACCTTCAATGAGGACATTGAAGACTTTAAGTTTGGGGGTGATTTAGGATATTTCATTAATCGAGTCATAGCATTGCATATAGTTTTATGTAGTTCATAATACATCATGCTAGTTTAATTTCATATAATTCATATTTTGTAAAAAAAAAAAAAATTTAGTTGCATGTCATATTTTCCTTGATCCCGCAGCGCTTGGTGGTTCCGTTTAGTAGTCAATGATGAATTTGAGTGTGATAATGATGGATAGAGGGCTGATTTAAATACTTTTGAATTGACGTGCATGTTGCAGAAACACAATCTTACACAACTCATCGGTTGCTTTTGGGCTAGGTTAAGGTCATGCTTGTTTGGTTGTTGAAATTTAATCACCTGATTATATTTGGAATTTTCTTTATTCCCTTGATAGCGTAGAATCACTAAATATAAGTTTGGGGGAAACCAGGGTTCATGCTAGTTTGTGTGTGGTTGTTAATAATTGATAGGTGTCAATTGGCTAGTAGCCAGCTCATATTTATATGAGTAGTCTAGGGTTGGAATTGAGAATTCTCATTCCAGATTGCATATAAAAAAAATGAAAAACAAAAAAAAAATATAAAAAAAAAAGTGTTTGTGAGTATGTGTGTGTATGTAAAAATTGATCAGGGTGAGCTCTTTAATACTCGAGCAATTAAGTTCTAGGGGACTCAAGCCTAGTGACCTAAGACTTTTCCGGTCTGGGATCCACTAACCTAACGCTCGTTACATGGGTATTATTGTATAAGCCTTTTGGGGTCTCATCCATTGCACGGTCAAATTAGCATGTGTGTTGTGTATAGTATTATGCGTCATAGTTGTTAATAAAGCATGAATTCCTGTCTAACTCAAATAATGATGGAGGTGTTTCTAGGTTATGAAGTGTCTAGCGTCCATTCTATTTATAAACTTGTGATTGTTATGACGAAGAATATGTATGGTTTTGATCTAGTGCTAAGAGTAATTTTGATGAGTATTGCACACACGCACGTTTCTGTACTTGTAAATGTTAATATGCTGATATTTAGTCGATCTCTATTTGGAGTTATCACATTCTCTGAGACACTCTGCTAAATTGGTTATTTCTTTGCTTATGGGATCCTTGCATCAGTTGCATTCATGCATTTAGAGGTAGTCGAGTCTGTTTTCGCTTGAGGACAAGCATCAGTTTAAGTTTGGGGGTGTGATAAGTGGATTTTATATCCACTTATTTTACGATAAATGGCCTAGATTGATGGTTTATCCATAAGTATGTTGTGTCTTTTAATTCATTTTTGTTGTGTTTCAGCATATGTTGTGCAGAACTCGCAACTTTAGGTATCGTAGCGATAAAAGGTTAAAAACGGTGAAATTTTGCTCCAATTCGGAATTAAGAGTTGCCAAAAGAATTATCATAAAGAAATTCTGAGTGATATATTCTTAAAGCAGGAATCCCGGTTGGAATTGATATATTTTCTGTTAAGCAAAAGGAATCCAGTTTCAGATCCTCAGCAGACCGTAATTTACACCTGAACGAGCAAGGAGAAAATAGAATTATCACAAAAAGATGGAAAGTGATATATTCTTAAAAAGAAAGTCCCGGTTGGAATTGATATATTTTTCTTTATGCAAAAGGAGTCCAGTTCCAGGCCGCAATAGACCGCAGCTTAAGAATTAAGGATTTATTTATATTAATAAATATTTAATTTAATTAGGAAATTATTTTTTTAAATATCTAATAATATTAGATATTTATTTTTATAATTTCTGGATTAAATTAATTATTTATTAATTAAAGATAAAAAGCTATGCGGTTTAAAAACAATTTTTCCGGACATATAATTATCAAAGCAGTGCACAGTGTTGTGGTCGGCCAAGGAAATAAAAAAAAAAAAAAAAAAAAGAAAAGCAAAAGCAAAAGAAAGAAAGCAATAGCCTGTAAAGAAGAAAGTGAGTGGCTGTCGGCAATTAAGAAGAAAAAAAAAAATATCAATTTCGTCCACTCTCCCCCCTCCAGCGTGTGGCGCATGCGCCTGAAAAGATAGGCAGAATTCCCGCGCGTGTGTGCCACGCGCGTGTGTGCGGCTATTTTTTTCCTGGACTCTGAGACAGCAGTGTGGCCAGTTTTAATGTATGGATCCTTTCGGCTGAATCTTTTTTAATTGTGGGCTGTTGTATTATTTTTGTTATAATTCTTTTTATTTCTTTTTAATTTTTTTAGTTTTATTTTATTAATTGGTGTGCTAAAATTTTGCTATAAATAGGTGAGTTCTCAAGTTTGAATACACACAACATTTTGGAGAGCAATAAATTCTCTCTTGTATTCTCTCTTTTTTCTTGTAATTTTAAGTTTCATTTTTATACACTTTAAATTTTTGCAATTTTAGTATAATTGTTATTTTGGTTGAAGAATTTACGGGGATTATTCTCTCTTGTTATTTTGCTGTATTATTTTTGTTGTAATTCTTTTTATTTCTTTTTAATTTTTTTAGTTTTATTTTATTAATTGGTGTGCTAAAATTTTGCTATAAATAGGTGAGTTCTCAAGTTTGAATACACACAACATTTTGGAGAGCAATAAATTCTCTCTTGTATTCTCTCTTTTTTCTTGTAATTTTAAGTTTCATTTTTATACACTTTAAATTTTTGCAATTTTAGTATAATTGTTATTTTGGTTGAAGAATTTACGGGGATTATTTGGAGCGCTCTTTTCTTTCGTTGGAAGCTATTGCGGTTCTACTTTCCAACTCTTGTAATTTTCATATTTAATTTATCGTAATTTTTAATTTAGTTTTATTATTGTTATTATTATTATTATTATTATTATTATTATTATTATTATTATTATTATTATTATTATTATTATTATTATTATTATTATTAGTATTATGATTTCAATTATTCCCATGATGACGACTCGTTTAATTATGAACTAATCGCCGTCATGGGATTCTAATAGATTTATTTACGTAATTTAGTAATTCGATGCCTTAATAATTTGTATTATGATAAAAATTCAGATTGCCTAATGTGGTTGCGCTTAATTTATTAGATGCGTAGCTAACGTCTAGATTATTAATTCCTAATGAATGCGAAAGTGGATTTAAGAATTTAGAATTTGCCATGTTAGCATAGGTTCGTAATTGTCATGTACATTTACGATAAGTGATAGGATTTTTTCACATCACCCTATGTAGTCATAATAAAGGAATTTATTCGTAAACCAATTATGTTTTCAAATCTTATAGACATATAGGGTCTAAACATAAAAGGTGTCCTCGCGACTTCTATCTTTTTAAGTGGATGTTTGTCTGGTTTGATATAAGTTAAGACTGAAAGGCGCTTATGTTATTTTCGTGTTCCCGACTAGCTTTCATAAATTATCAAAATTACTTTGAAATTAAGGCATCAATTCTAAATGAAATAAATAATGAAATTAGAATCCCATGTTTTTCTCACATATAAATTTTCATTTAATTAAATTAATTAGTTCGAATTATTTAATATTAATAATTTAATTAATCAATTAGAATAATACAAAAATACCCCCTTTTGATATTTATTCAAGCAGTTTGTTGTTTAATCATACGTCGTTGCTTAAATATTATTTCTGAACAAACACCAAGTCTCTGTGGGAACGAATTTATTATATTACTTGTGACCGCGTACACTTGCGCAGTTAGTTTTCGAACCAACACAAACAGATGATGGAATCTTTATCAATCAAGCAAAATATACCAGAAATCTTCTCAAGAAATTTGGCATGCTTGACTGCTCATCTGCAACAACTCCCATGGCAACAGCAACAAAGTTGGACAAAGACATAGGTTCACCAGTGGATATGACAAGCTATAGAGGGATGATTGTGTCTCTTCTTTATCTAACAGCAAGCAGACCTGGCATCATGTATGCAACATGTCTTTGTGCAAGATTTCAGGCAGATCCAAGAGAACCACATCTAACAGCTGTGAAGAGAATTTTCAAATATCTTAAGGGCACCATAACTTTAGGTTTGTGGTATCCAAGAGAATCAGACTTTAAGCTACTTGGTTACTCTGATGCAGACTTTGCAGGCTGTAAGATAGACAGAAAAAGTACCAGTGGAAGTTGTCAATTTCTTGGTGATAGACTTGTTTCTTGGTACAGCAAGAAACAGAAATCAATCTCTGCATCTACAACTGAAGCAGAGTATATTGCTGCTGGTAGCTGTTGTGCACAGATTCTGTGGATGAAGAATCAATTACTGGATTATGGATTGAGGTACAGTAAAATACCTATTTGCTGTGATAATCAAAGTGCTATTGCTATGACAGGTAATCCAGTACAGCATTCAATGACCAAGCACATCAGCATAAGGTACCATTTTATCAAAGAACATGTAGAGGAATGGAATATTGAGCTTCATTTTGTGTCTACAGAACAACAGCTTGCAGATATCTTCACCAAGCCATTGAGTGAAGCTGTATTTACAAGGCTGGTAAATGAACTAGGGATGGTCTCTGGCTTTGACTAGAGATATTGGTTAGACTCAAAATTCTACTTATGTACTGTGTTGCTCATATTTCTGTGGTATGTTAAACTCTGCTCAATGACTGTTAAACTCTGTTAGCATGCTCTGTAAGTCATACACTGTTGACATCTTGGATAAACTCTAAGAAACTCTGATAATGTTTTCGTCTGAATGTTAATACCAATGAAGAGATTTGTATGAAGCATGATTCTCAGTAATTAATCATGAATCCTTCTAAATTATTTGTGATCCAATCTTAGATTGTGCAGAAAATTAACACAGCATGATACTGTTTCATATTTATAGCATCTCTTAGTTTATTTACCCTAAACTTTGAGTCTGTAAATACTGTGTGCATTGCCTCTCATGAATAATTTCTGATGTTGATGAGCTCTAAACTCTGTTAGTTATACACTGTTAAATTAGATTCTGTTATTAGAACACCCCCAAAGCTTATATATATAGACTGTTAGAACTCCTTTGAGATCATGTTTGTAACTAGGACGAACCAGGAACTTACTAGTATATAGTAAGGGCTAAAATTCTCTAATTTTTGGTGACTAGTCGAAGACTAGGAAGATCCAAGAACTTATCAAACTGATAAGGGCTAAAATTATAGGATTTTGGTGACTAGTTCCAACCTCTGATTACTGGAGAAATTTAAAAAAAATAAAAATAAAAAAAATAGGGGGTTATAAACTAATTAAATATTACTGTATATAAATCGTTTACTACAGAGTTTAACATTCATCATACATTCAGTGTTTACTATTAGAGTTTGTGCATCCATTGTTTACTGATTTACTTTATGGATTTTATGAAATACTAGATGCTCTAAATACTGATTTAGTAGACTCTGCTATACACACACTCATATTCACAACTGTGCAGTGTTTGAAAGGATTACAGTAATAAAGTTGGAGAATTGATAAACACTGTTGGATTCTGTTGAGTACTCTAAGGTAATATTTTATTTCAGACAAAGCATATACTTGGAGTACAAAAAGAGTTTTTGAAATTTGCACGTGATACGTGCCAACTGTTTAATGGTGTCAGACAGTTAAAGTGTATTGGTAATAGGAGAGAGAATAGCAGTAATAATAGGTATTATTACTGCACGTGTAAATGACTGTTCCACAATTTACGTGACACGTGTCCCACTCACACACTTAACAAGAAATTGGTTGCGTGTTTAATGTCTAAAACGATTGGGTTTTTAATTTTCAAATACAGATTTAATCAAAATCGGTTCATTATTCACTTTTTTACTTTTACACCCACAAACACAACTTTACACACAATTCCTCTATTATTTTCACTTAAGCATTTTCACAAACACTCTTCTACACATTCTCTTTTCTCACAATTTCTAAACTGTTCTAATGGCATCCAAGGCTTTTGTTGCTCAGGGATTATCTTTTGTTCCTAGCAACTATGCAGCAATACTAAACACTGATAAAGCCCCAGAACCATTTCATCTGATTCAGAACTTCCTAAAGGATTCTGAAATAGGTCAAGCTCTTGTTCAACCAGCAAAACTCTCTTCCACACAGATCTCTACTTTCTGGCGAAACTCTGTTTATGATGATGGTGGAGAGAATGGGTCTCCATCCATTGTGTTTACTTATGAAGATCAAGAGTTTGTAATCACTCCGGCAACTATTCGAGATGTTATGGATTTTGACACTCACACCTCATACGCTGTGGCTGGTGAGAATGAACTGAAGGAAATGTTACAGCAACTGCGGTTTTCTGGCCCTTTGGGCAAGCTCGGTAATGTTAAAAGGCCAGGGCTCAGGAAAGAGTGGAGTTTTTTCTTTGACTGCATCACAAGAGCGTTTGGGAAGAAAGTCACCAACTGGGATGCAATTCCCACTGATAGTCTTCAAATCGGGTATTCTCTTCTAAATGGAAGTAACTTTGATTTTGGTAGACTAGTTCTTATGAATTTAGGTGAAAAACTAGCAGAGTCTAATACAACTGTCTATTTCTCACGTTTTTGTCAAAGTTTATTCTCTGCTAGTTTGCCTAATGTGGAAATTTCAGATAACGATGTCATCCAACCCTTCCAAGTCCATAAGAGAATGTTCTCTGACTTGACCAACAAAGATGCAAACAAGGATCAAGTTCCAGAGTTTATTTTTCCACTTGCCCTTAAAAATTTTCTCAATCAACCACAGGAACCACAAGCACGAGCACCTGAACCTGTACTTGAACCTCCACAGCCAAATCCTCAACCTACAAACACTGAACCTCACATAACCATAAACACTGAACCTACCTCTAAACCCACATCTACATCCACTCCATCCACTGTTGCTACTACTTCAAAACCTCAATCTCCAGCTCAACCACAACCTCAACCTCAACCACAATCCAAATCGATTACTAAGTCAAGGAAACACAAGGCTATCAGACCACCAAGAAAGCACAGAGTCAACATGACTGTTGAAGCTCCTAGGCCAAAGAGAGCTAGGAAGGAAAGAGCAAATAGACCTCAATCTCCATCTACTCTAGATGATTCTATTTCAGAAGAAGAAAGAACAGAAGTGCCTCAAGTTAAAAGGAGGAGACTGATTATTGATGAGTCTGATGAAGAAGTAAATCTTGAAGCTCCAGAGGATATCTCTAAGGAGACTCCTGCTGTTGAGATAGCTATTACCTCAGAACCTATTATAGCAGAACATGAACTCAGAGTTAATGAACCAGTACTTGCTGAGGTTCTAGTTGAAAATGATGATAGAACTGAGTTACCTGCAAGGGAAGAGTTTGATGAAAATTTCATGTCATTCTCTGTTGAAATTGAAGATCCAACACACATGGCTGCAAACTCTGCTGAAACTGGTGTTGCAGATCAACCTACTATGGTGCTAGAAGAAACAGAGGTTGCATCTCACACGGAGTTATTCTCTGATGCACATCAAATCTTAGACCATGGTGAGGAAATTGATCAGCCTGCTAAACATGTTTCCTCAGATATTGTCAAGACAAACTCTGCTAATCCAGAAAAAACAGGTTGCTCAAAAAGAACCTATTCCTGAATTTATTGAAGAAACTGCCTCAGTTGCAGATGATGATGATTCTAAAAATGATCCTTCTAAAGAGGTGAATGCAGAAGCTGGATCTGCTCCAAATGTTGAAGTTCAAACTGATGGACTGAAAATAAGGGAGAAGCCAGACTTTGCTGGACCTTCTGCAAAGGAAATTGAAAATGAATACATGGCAAAACAATCTGCAGAATGGTACAAGGAAGATTGCATATTTCCTACTGGAAGAGCAGCTGATTTTCTCAGGGATAATTCTAAGAAGATTTCAAATCCAGACATACTGACATGCTTGCAAGGAACAGTGATTCAGGTTAAGGCCCTGAATCACAGATTTAATGAAAATCAGGAGTCAATTATAGATCTGAGAAATGAAGTTGTTAGTAGAGAGATGACTCTACAGAGAGACAACAACAAAGTGTTTCAAACTTTCTCAAAAGCTCAAGAGACTGTACTTCAGAGATTGAGCAAAGTTGAAGAGAATCAGACTTTGTTGGCTGACAAGATTGAATCCATTGCCAATTCTCTTGAGTTAATTACTTCCATCTTGATCCCTGATGATGTCAAAAAGGGGGAGAGATTTGCTAGATCCAAGTGTAAGCAGCAGCCTCAAACTCAATCAAAGAAAGATGATCTTGATGATGAAGGGACTAATTCAGAGAGGAGGCTAAGATCAAAGTCTGATGTTCACTTGAAAGCTGGCAAGTCTACAAGATCAAGTAAAATAGTGGATACAAATGTACAGAGTACTTCAAGGCAAAGGGATTTGGTATTCTCTGACAATCCACAAACTGATGAAGAGCTTGCTGCTAAGATGTTTTTTGAAGAGAATGAAAAGGGAGTTACACTTGCAGATGTTCAAGCTCAAGAGAAAATGTTTCTAGCAGAACATCAGAAAGCTTTGAAATTTGGGAAGTCTAAGAAAAATGAGAAAGATGCTAAGCATGTTCTTAAAGGCATTGAAATCAAAGAACAAGTTGGTGCTGATCAAAGGATGCAGGTATCCAAAAAACCAACAGATGCATATTCTAAGCAAAAGCTGAAAGGCATTTGTGAAGAAGAAAGAATTTCGAAGAAGGCAAGTATAACCTCTGTTTCTACACAAGTTGTACAGAAGAAAGAAAACACAACATCTGTTGCTACACAAGTTATGTCTAAACCTCTATCTTCTCAGTTGAAGTTAGTCTTTGGAAAAGGAACATTTCATGATCCAAATCTAGTATCTGGGGCACCTATGGATTTTACAGATGGAAGAGCCTTATCTGGTAAGATTGGAAACAATAAAGCTGGCCTAGGCTCACACAGAGATAAAAGGCAACATACTGGTCCTAGAGATCCTTCTTCACTGGCTGTTTCAGGTCGTGGTGTCACTCAAGAGAGTTTGGACAGACTGGAATCAGTACAGTTAGTTTATCAGAAGAGTTTAAAGAAAGATTTTCTCATATACTTTATGGTTGATGGGACAATATTTAAAATTGGTGAGTATGATATTGGTTTGAAATATTGGGAAGAATTAGAATATATTCTGTATCTTTTCAAGATGAATAATCGAAGAACTCAATCAGTTGCAAATGTGCTCAGACAGAAGATGCTTCAAAATTTGGCAATTAGAGGAATGAAGTATAACAGCAGATATGCTCCTAAGTACAGAGACTGGAATGGAAATCTCATTGAAATGAAGAAGGGTACTGCAACGCTGAAGACTGATCTGGGAATCACAGTTCTTGATTTCAACTCACAGTCAGAGGAAGTAAAATATATCAGACTGGGAAATGATATGAGGAGGAACAAAATCTACGATCTAAGATCTGCTATTTATCAGACTGATGAGAGTGATCCTCAGTTGAGAGAGATCAAGGAAGCTCTGAAGATTGAATTTGAAAATGCAGAGAGAAGATTGCTTATAGACTATCTCAGAACAACACCAGATCTTGAGGAGATTAGAGATTGAAGTCTGTAAGAATTTTCTTGTTTTCTATAGATTTTTGTTAAGTAGAAGCTTAAACTCTGTTTGTATACTTAACACTGTGTTTGTGTATTTGTTTTGACATCATCAATTACTGTAAACTTGTACATTTTTGCTAATGAACAAGTTGGGGGAGATTGTTAGAAATAATTGATGAGAACAATGTTTAAGAGCTACAGCGACAAATCAGAGTTTAGCTGGAAGCAGTCAGAGTTTAGTTAGACACTAACATTGGAAGCTCAACAGAGTTTAGTTAAACTCTGTCTGGAGGAAGCACGTCTCCAGTCAACAATAATTAAAGATTAATTGAAGATAATTATGGAAGCAATATCTTTACAGATTGGATAGCTGTTAAAGAGATTGAGTTGACTTAGGAGATGTGTAGCAATCATAATTGATAATATTTGTATAGCTGATTTATAGGAGAATCAATTATCGATTGTACGTAGCTGTATATCTTCATAAATACAGTTAGGTTAACCCTAGAAGGCTATCGATCGTGTAATACAATATTTTTCATTGTAACCTAAGCAGCTCTCTGTGATATTTTACATCACTGAGAGAGAAGTTAATTCCAAACAGTTTTTAAAGTCTTTTAAGAACTTATTGTTATTCTCTCATATTTAGTTGATTATAATTGTGTATTCGGCCTAACATATATCTACTTGCTACACTTGTTATATGCATGCCATATTGTGTTATTCTTAATATAACTTGTGTGTAGTTGTTCTAGCACTTATATTGTTAATAGGTTGGACTTGTTAATGGTATACTTGCTCTCTTTGATTAATGAATATGGTTATATGTTAATCCTTTTATCTACTCGTGTTATACCATGCTTAATTGATTTATCAATTGTATGACTTGTTGTAGATTTTGTGCATGTATGTTTCTAATAGGTTGGACTTGTTAGTGATGTACTTGCTCACTAGAATTAATATTTGTGTAATATTAGTTCGAATCTTTCTTTTCTTGTAAAAGGTTATTTTGTAGATATTGTATATTAACTTTTGCAGTGAGGTGAAGTGAAGTGAGGTGATCCTTGTTCTAAGACCCAAGTCTTAGGCACGCCGATGGGGAGTTGGGTGTCTTCGCACCGTGAGGAAAAAGAAAGACCCAAGACCTAAGACCCAAGATCGGCAAAGGTTAGTAGTACAAAGACTATACAAGGGGCTACATCGGCTTTGAAGAGGTAACGGGGAGTTTGTTGGGACAATCAGATCTTGGCACTACGATTTTTGATACAATAAATTAACGAGTACGAATAGAAAAGTCACCTTGTTAACAGTTGATTCCACGCTCTTCTATTGTATTCCCAAATTCCCTTGAGCGAAGTGTGGCCTTCGTCTTCTCAAGTTAACCTCTCTTCTTGCTCCTGGGTGGTTACAAAATTTCTTTTACCAACCCTAACAAGAAGAGAATAAGAATATATATATGGTTACAATAGGGATCATGGATAATTAGGTTAGGCCTCCCAATGACATTCCAAACCCAGCCCAATGTCATTTAATATTAATTCAATCCACTAAAGAATTAATATTTGCACTACCTTTCCTAATACCGTAATTTAATTAATTAATTCGGTTCCAATATTATTTGCTTATTAAACTCCCCATGTTTAAAATATTGCATGTCCATTAATTAAATAAATTACTGATAATTCATTTAATTAATATCTTTTATCCTTGATATCCACTCAACCTTTATTTAATTATGCCGGAATAAATCCACCTGCAGGGTTTCACATAATTAAATCTTTTTGAGCTTTCAAGGGGACATCATTAACCTGAATATTATCAGGACATGGAATCCTTCAATAAATAATATCTACCATATATATTATTCCATCACCCAAAATATAATGATTTAATTCGCAAGAATTACTTCATATATAAATCAAAGCATGTAAATAATATACACGTGTCAATTATTATATCCGGATTAAGAACCTAAGCATTAATAATAACATAGAATCATACATGTGTCAATTATTATATCCGGATTAAGAACCTAAGCATTAATAATAACATAGAATCTTAGTTCTCCTTCTTAATCAGTATAAGGGAACAATTCTAAATTTGATCCTGTTCAATATACACAAAGTATACTAGTATTATTTATTAGTCAATATAAACTAATCTAAATAATACTACAACCATTCCAGTGGATTGTCTAACTCCACCTGTGTTGTGAACCTTATTATATTATATAAACCGTATTTAACAATCTAATATTCTGTATCCCATTTGATACTAGATTGTCCACAATATATAATATTAGACAGCATGTAAACATTTAAATGATTCTCAATAAAACTGGGCCAGAAATAAATGTATATACTTCAAATAAATATTTTCAGTATACACTAACAATCTCCCACTTATACTCAAAATATTCTATGAGTATATCAGTGTTTATTTAATCCACTATTACTCACAAAACTACTTTATAACCAAATATCTGACTCCTATCTTTCTGGAAATCTGAATCGGTATACCCTATAGGGAACAAATCTGAGGCCTTATAAATTAACATATACTCCTTAGTCCTTGTAAGGTACTTGAGTATCTGTTTTTTTACTGCACTCTAATTTCCTTACCTGGGTTCGAATGATATCTACTAACTATGCCCACTGCAAAGCACACATCATTCATCGTACATAACATAACATACATTAAGCTTCCACATGCCCAAACATAGGGAACTGCTTTTACACTCTCTATCTCCATAAGTGTCGACAGACACTGATCCTTTGATAGAGCAACTCCTTTCTTGAAAAGTAATTGTAATAACCCTAACTTTAGCAATGCTACAGTGATCACATGAATAGTAAATTGTGAGGATTTAGGGAAATGATAGGTAGGTACCCTATACTTGAGACAGGAAATGAGTAAACAGAAACCATATTAGTGTTGTACAATGAAAATAAGTGACTCGAAATGACGATAGATTTCAGAAATTCCTGAACATGGATTTTTGAGGATTTCGAGTTCGAATGAGCTTCTATTTTATCAGATATTAAGGAGCATGGAAACTCTATAAGAATTATATATTGAGGGATTAGTGAATTTAGATTAAACCAAGGGATTATTAAGTTAAGAGAATACCAAAGGAAATTTGATTCGTAAATGATTTCGAAAACCACTGAGATAATGAGGTATACTCGAAACGAACCACAATTAGACGAGTATGGAAACCAAGCAACCAAGATTAGTAATATAACAAGGATACATAACACATTACCATTTACTAAAATTATTAACATTTTACTTAGAAAATAAGGAAATGAGAATATTAGATCATCTTAATGACACCATTAGTGATGTCACATTCCACTAACTCAAAATTAAGGGTAAATTAGTACTTTTGCTTGGCTTAAACCACAAATATCTTCCAAGGCTTCCAAGAAAATCTAGACTACACAAGATTAAGCAAGATAATTAGCAAAGAAACACAAGAAACTCTCTCCCCTTTCCATCTTTCCATTCGGCCATTTCCAAGAAAAGAAAAGAAAAATTTCAAAAACCAAAACCCTAGCTCTCTTCAATAACAAATCAAAAGGAAAATCATGGATGATCTTGGAGGATAGAAAGAGTGATATAAAAAGTTTTATAGCCATCCATCATCATTTAGTAAGGTAACAGAAATTGTGAAGTTGATGATAAATAGTAATGAATAGTAGTTTTCAAGAAACTAACTTGATTTTCATGATTCTTTTAGTTAATCCAAGCTAGTGTAAGGTTGTTTAAGGGTTACCAAGGCTTTTTAAGTGTTGTCAAAGCTTCAAGAAGGTATAACTACTCTTGCCCTCTTTGTATTTATGGTAGAAAATTGAATTGGTTAGTAGTTAAGTGATGATTGTGTTTAGTTTATGATGATTATGTGTTATAAATGGTTTGTTGGATATGGAAATTTTGTGTTGTGGACTTGTAACCATGGTTGGGATGTAGACCACATGGTGTAGGTGATGGTGTATAAGGTGGATGTTTGATTTGGAGGAGTTTGATTTTGGAAAGTACGAAAATATAGCCGTTATAATGTCCGATTTTCGTTAGACCAAGAATCTGCCCTGTTTTTGGACCATATACCCGTACGGTAGGTTACTGTCCAGACTCCCAAGTGATCATGAGATGATAGAGCTTGGTTCATAGATCGTTTTGATATAAAGTGCGTTAAAATCTGATGAACGGTTTAGGAGAAAAGTCAGTTTTAGTGAAAGCGGTTCAGAAACCGAGAAAACGTAGTTGTGTCAACTTTGAGGCAATGACTACCATACTTAAACATTTTTAAAAATTATGAAACTTTGGGATAGTGTAGTAAGGTAGTCAAAGAGTTGTTACCAGTTGACCTTGTGGTAAAATTCGAAATCCATATTTTCTGAGAATTTTTACAGTTAAGTGTGATCGTTAGGGGGAATGGTGAAAACCCCTGAAACTTCGATTAAGGTTTTAAATGGTTAAGTTCTTGAACCTTTGGGGTAATAGTAATACGTTAAACATATATTAAAGTTTCAAAGGTAATGTTATACAAGAGTGTAGTGAGTAAGAGATGTGGTATTCTAATGACAGTCCTTTTGTGGTTATAGAAACTCCGGAAGAGGGACGAGCCATACTGTCAGGATACCGAAACCGAGGCAAGATTCCTTCTATCCTTACCTTGGAAAACTATTTTATTTTCAAAGTAAATGATTTCATGGAATATATATGTTATTCTATGTTTGCTATATTGCTAAGAATTATTTCCCTGATATTGGAATTAAAGAGAAATGGATATAAATTATGAAATATGAATGTGGCTATGATTATGAATGGAGCGAATATGCTTTATGGTAAAGAGAGGTGAAAGAGAATGGTATCAGTTGTTATCTAGGGTTATATGATCTTTAATACTATATTAAAAATATTCTTTTTGAGTATCAGTGGTTTAATAAATATTATTTTATTATTATTCATTACTCTTAAAAATAGACGGAATATTTTATGAATATAAAAGTATATTTGATTCCTGAATATGAAAGAGATGTCTGGATCATAATCAAAGCATTATGTTATATATATATATATATATATATATATATATATATATATATATATATATATATATATATATTTTATAGAAGTAATGTGCGAGAATGGAAATGATATGAATGAATGATATGTGGAAATGAAAACGAGAAAATGGAAATGTGGAATGATATTTTTAAAAAGGGAATAATGATGTGACAAAAAGGGGGATTGCAACAGACTTGCGTAAGTGGCTATGTCAGGGCTGTGTGCGACACAGTCCAGCATTTATTATTTTTATTACGGCACGAAGATGCCAAGGGAGGATGTTAGCAGGTGGCCTTCCTCCAGGGATGATCTTCATTCCTTCTACCGGTAGTAAAAAGAGAGCAGGTACGATTAGGCGACTGATTATCGTCCTAATGTATCAGGCGACAGCAGATATCCCCAATGTTTTTGAAAAGAAAGTGTTGACAATAGTTTTCAGATTTCTAAACTGGAAACAGAATAATGATATGAGATGATGGAATTAGGGTTACAGATGAAGAAAAACTGATATTATATTATTTTAGATTTCTTTCTTATAATAGTAAGTGGATGATGTATTATTAAATAAGAATCTTATTCTTCCTTAAAGATTATAATTGGTTTCTGCTATTATATATGCATATATATATATATGTATACCTGTTCACATTCTAAATTCTAGGTTACAATATTATCTTGCTGAGCTATTATAGCTCACTCTTGCTACTTATGTATATAGCAGCTAGGTCTCATGCCGATACTACGCACTACACCCCGCAAGAGGGTAAGGGAAAGGCGACCTTTTGAGCGAGTGCTGGCGACCATCCCCGAGGTAGTGACAAGCGGAAGGGGTTTAGTAGACTTATGTATATTAAGTGTGTAAGTTTGTAAGAAACTTTTGATTGTTAAAATGCTTTCTGTAGAAGTATTATTCAACAATGTACTTAGTAGAATTCTGGGTTTGTAATAACTGTCAACTAAACTTTTAATATTGTGAATGTTGTTCTATGAGCATATGACTGATGTGTGTGTGTATTAGTGTGGGGTCAATTGCTTAAGTATTATATATAAAAAAAAAACTCAAGAGATATTGATATTGAATGGAAATTGGACCGTGATGACCTGGATCCTTGACCCCGGATCTAGGGGCGTCACAGTAAGAAACCCCTCTTGAAGTTCTGCATGTTAAAACGAGCCAATACCTCTTCAATGAAGGGTTCCTGAGATAAAGCCAACATCCTTTTTTTTCGATCCATTAGCTCTTTGATCCCAAGGATGTATGCAGCCTCACTCCAATCCTTCATTTCTTATTGTTTGAACAACTATGATAACATCTAAACATTATTTACAATGAGCAAAATGTCATCTACATATAGTACTAGAAAAACCACTGCATTACCCTCACTTCTCTTATTCACGCACTATTCGCTTGGACTTTGATCAAATCCATATGACTGGACTGCCTGATCAAAACGAATATTCCAATCCCTAGAAGCTTGTTTAAGTCCATAAATAGACCTCTTAAGCTTACAAACAAGATGCTCTTGGCCTTCCTTAATGAATCCTTTTGGTTGTTGCATATAGATGGTTTCCTCAAGACTTCCATTAAGGAAAGCTGTCTTGACATCCATTTGCCAAATCTCACAATCGAGATGAGCTGCTATAGATAAAAGAATCCGGATCGACTTAAGCATAACAACCGGCGAAAAGGTTTCCTCATAATCGATCCCTTCTTTCTGAGTATACCCTTTCCCAACAAGTCGTGCTTTCCAGGATTTCACCTTTTTGTCAGATCCTCTTTTCTTCTTGTAGATCCACATACATCCAATGGGTTTTACACCTTTGGGTGGTTCCACGAGCTCCCAAACTTGATTAGAATACGTAGATTCCATCTCAGATTCCATTGCCTTTTGCCAAAGATCTGCATCTTTGTCTAGAATTGCCTCTTCGTATGTCCTAGGATCCTCATTATGTTCACCAGAGACCAAGTCCGAGGACTCTCCCAAAAACATGAATCTATCAAATTGTAGAACAACCCTCCCACTACGACGAGGCACTGGTGTGGTATTAGTGACAGGTTGTGCATTTTCTTGTGGTTGATCTACTTGTACTGTTGGCACTTGGGGATTATCTGTCCCTCCCACTAGTTCCTCGAAAACAATTGTAACACCCCCAGATCCGGGGTCAGGGATCTGGTGGTTACGGTCTTACATCCATTCATAATACTTGACTTGAGTCCACAATAAATAAATCACATGATGTGACCCCATAATAATAGCCACTCACAAACATAACAGTTATAGTCCCAGAGATGAAATTGAAATAAGTCTTACATTAAAGGGTTACGAATAAACGTTATTACAATCCCAGAAGGATAACATCATAAGTTTAACAGTTTTGCCGTTGATTACATTAATTATACATATAGTTAAACAGGAAACAAAAGCTGTCTAACTAAGCTACCTCAGCAATGGCGGCTAGCATCTCAGCGGGGAGTCCGGTGGGTCAGGTAACCCGCTTGCCCCGAGTGCGCCTGACGCGAGCCATCTGTCCTAGCTGTTGTTGTGACATAATATGAACAAAGCAAGGGTGAGTAGAAGCCCACCAACAATAATATAACTGAACAGTGATGCATATATACAGTAGTTCAAAATATCCTTTGAAATCATATGCCATGCATTAATGAAGTTATTGCCAGTATAATATAAAGGATGAAGTTACAAGGTAACTCAAAGTATTTGTTTTGTGGAAATATCTGTTATATCAAAGGTAAGCGAGATATTCTCATTTTCATTAAAAGAGGAACTTCCATGAAGGGATTGCAATTCCCGCTATGAACACTTCTCCAGCTCTGCCAACAGTAATCATGTTGCAGGAAATAAATAATTTTGGATGATGAACTAATGATGGAGTATTCACCGCGCCCGCTGTTCCAATCTTGATGATCAGTCGAGATTGTACAGCTCAAATTGGATTTACTACCAGTAGAAGGAAGAAATGACGGCTTTACTTGTCTACCGCCTTACTAGCTCTCCCCGGCCAACGGTTGGGCCAAAGGGGATGGACCGGCGCTACTCGGCCTCTTACACGACTCCTAGTTCAAATAGAATTCATGATTCTGAATGTAACGTTCGTCCCCCTTTCCCCAAGTATAATACTTGTTGATAAGACTCTACAAAGTAGTCGTATCTAGTTGAAAGGAAAATTCACCAATAACTTCCAAGCTATTGCTTGGTAACGAATATCAACTTGTTCCAACAATCTTACCCCTCGAAAGATGAGAAGGTAAACAACGACTTAATAAGTCAATAGCACCCGAGTTGCGAGTGAAGAGAATACTTTATGACCGGGAAGTCGACAAGACAAATAAATTTTCCAAGTAAGGTTCCCTTATTAGTAGGGAGATAGACTCAAAGAAGAATAATGTCTGAGAACCTTTCTTGATATAAGATTAATAATAATATGACTCCGAAATATTATTCGTAATAATCGAAGAAGATATACCTTATTGAGGTTATTCTAAGTATGGAATAAATATTCAGAGAATATTTATTGAATTAAAAATATTTAAAGAATATTTAGGAATATGAAAGAATATCTTTAATCCGAGTATTTTTCAAAATAATCCCTGAAGAAATATCAGGAGAAATTTTTTTGAATAAATAACTATTTAAATGAATATTCAAAATATTATTCATTAGTTAATAAGACCTACAAGTAATATTTATGATAATATTCATAATTAATTAGGAATTTAAATGAATATTCAAAAAGTAATATTCATTTAATGAATAATATTCTAAATGAACATCAAGTAATTAATATCTTAAATGAATATTCAAAAGTAATATTTATTTTATAAAATAATATTCTAAATGAATATCCAAATAATACTCATCTAGTAGTCTTATCTTTAGAAGAATATTCGAAATAATAATCGATAATCAATTCGACTCTGAATGAATATTGAAAAATATTATTCGTCGAATCGTTACGTTCAAATAATTATTTGAAGTAAGGATCGTTAAATAAATAATCTCGAACGAATATTCGAATAACATTCGTCGCCCAAATAATGAAAAATATTTACTTAAATATTTTCCTCCGAGGTAATCTCGATATATCAAGAAATATTGACTCCCGGTCTATATTTGATGAATAAGATGTATACGCCCTTCTATGAGGGTCTTACAATAACCGGCTTATAATTGATACGTTAGCTATCTAATTTATAAGCCAATAAACAATCAGGGAACAAGCATAACGTTATAACTTGAAAGTAGGCATGCATGCTATGGCATATGTATATCAGAAAACATATATATATATATATATATATATATATATATTCAATCACAACAACAGCCTAAAAGAAGGGAATTGAAACTTGCCTGGTAGTCGAGTACGGTAAGGGGTAGTGGTAGCGGGTCCCGGGTCAGCTTGGGGATCTATAAATAGCCAAGGAATTCGGGATTAATCACTTAACATCTTAAAAGTTAATTTATACTTAAATCGAAACACGTTCTCGAGTTATCTCGTTATACCCCTTTTAGTAGATTCCTTTTTATCATTATTCCGACCCGACATTCGTTCGTTAATACGACATGTCACTGTACTTATACTTGGGACATACTTAAGTCATACAAGTTCTAAGGTCGATCATTACGAACCAATATTATACTCCGAGTTTTATCGCCCTTTTTCTAAGTGTTTTACCGAAGTTATAATAGAGTCGTCTTTTAGGGGTTCGTTCGCGTTTAACCATGACTCGAATATTTTTAATAAATCGAAAAACGATCCTTTTGACATACGGTTTTCTTTCACACCTTCCTTTTTACCTCTAGTATTTATTTACCAAGATTCGTCATGACTTTACATATTTTACGAGGGTTCAATTTCAGTTACGAACTTTCGTTTACGGATTCAAACTACTTTTACGAATTTTATCATAACTCCTAAACCGTAAGTCCGTTTCACGTGATCTTTATATCAAAACGAAGCTTAGAACATTATCTATCCTATCATGGCAGATAAAGTTTCTGGACAGTAGGGTTTTGACACGGAAATGGCATACAAAACATGGTATTGTAAAATCGGACATTATAACGGCTGTAAATCGAATATCTACCAATTTAAAATCTTCCCATAAACATGGTATCCATTCCAAACAACATATACATGATTTATATACATGAAATGAGGCCAAGCAATGCCTTTCCGTTCATCTAACTATTTTTATCATTTATCCAAGATACATACATAATCATGCTTTAATCTTAACATAACCATAACTAAGCTATATCTACCATAAACATGCTTAAATCTCAAACAAGGGTTAGGGTTTCAAGAGCTTTATACCTTCCTTAGAGAGTGATATAGCCTTACTAAGCCTTTTATGGTCCTTAGGAGTGATTAAGCTTGCTAGATCAACCATGAACAATCAAGAAAACCAAGTTAGTTCAAGAAGGTTACTATTCATCCTCCTCTTTCATGAATTTTTTTGAAAATGGAAGAAAATGAGTTTGAAGCTAAGATTTTGAGGAGATCATTTTTATGAAATGTAAGACTCACCTTAAAAATTTCAAGAGCAAACAAGGAGTGGAAGATGGACTTTGGTTTTGGAATTTCTTTGTTTAGTCGAATGGAAGAAATGCAAGGGGGAGAGAGTTTTTTTGCCTTGTTTCTTTGCTTGGTTATTTGATAAAGTGAATTATTAAGATGAGGCTTAGATAGTCTCTCATCCAAAAGTCACTTTAATAAAGTGATGATGTATAGGATGATGAAAATGGAGGGACATGTGTTAAGATTTTGATGGTTTACATGCAACTAGTTGTTTGATTTGCTAAGTGTTAGTTAATCTCTAACCATACTAGTTACTAGATATTTATCATTTGTACATGCATGTATCTTGCTTCCTCTGCTTGATTCTGTGTCCGGTTATTGCCCGTTTCGATTGATCGTTCGTAGGAACATTTCACGGATTTCTAATTAGGGTTTACCGGGAATCCTCTTAATATTAATACTATCATTCTCCATCTTTCATTCTAACTTTCCAAATTATATTCCTTAAATCCATTCGTTAAATACTTAAGGCTATCAGTGTCCAGGGAACTCTCGGAGAAAATAAAAGTGCGGTTTTTCAGAATCCGACAGCTTTTACATACACTTATTTCCCCCTGGATCACTAATTCGAACACGGAAATTCGTTCCGAATACTTCTATATAGTGTCGTCTCATATTATTCTAAACTCCCACCAAAACACTATTCGTTCTTTATTCTTTACTTATTCCCTTAGGGTTGTACAATTGTCCGTATTCTCTTTCGATCGTTCCTTAACCTTTTTACGGAACCACTGAACTAATCGTTATCGATCTGGATGACATGAGAGTATTCATCTGCTTGGAGTTGCCATATCTTATTCCTCTAGGAGATAGATTATTCTTACCTAAGCTGTCAACCATTAGCATTCTTCAAGACATAGAAATAATAAAGTCGAATTCCATTCATTCTTTCAAAATATTAACTATTACATCATAGCCGTAACCACTATTCGTTCTTACATCATTAAATAAATAAAAATTTTAATTCTACCCAAAATCTGGGTTCTTACAGTCTCCCCTCCTTAAAAGGATTCCGTCCCGGAATCAGTTTGAAAACAAGTGGGGGTACTTCTCTTGCATTGTGCTTTCAAGTTCCCAGGTTGATTCTTCTACATTGTGGTTCTGCCACAAAACTCTGACTAGCTGAATGACCTTGTTTCGGAGCACTTGTTCCTTCCGGTCTATGATTTCCACAGGTTGCTCTACATATGTCAAGTCTGGTTGCATGTTCACTTACTCATACTCCACTATATGCTTAGCATCCGGATTGTACTTCCTCAGCATCGAAACATGGAACACATTGTGCACCTACTGTAGATTCGGGGGCAAGGCAAGCTCGTAAGCTAGTTCCCCAATCCATCTTAAGATCTCAAATGGTCCAATGTATCTGGGACTCAGCTTTCCTTTCTTGCCAAATCTCATTAAACCTTTCCAAGGTGACACTTTCAAGAATACTAGGTCCCCTACTTCGTATTCTTTGCCTTTCCGAGCTAAGTCGGCATATTTCTTTTGTCGATCCTGGGCTGCTACCAACCGTCCTTTGATTAGATCTACTGCATCTTTAGTTCGTTGGACCACTTCGGGCCCGAGCATCTTTCGTTCTCCAACTTCATCCCAATACAAGGGAGATCGACATTTTCTTCCATAAAGGGCCTCATAAGGTGGCATCCCAATGCTTGAATGATAACTTTTGTTGTAGGAGAACTCAATCAATGGCAAGTGATCATCCCAATTTCCTTTGAAGTCTATCGCGCAGACTCTCAACATATCCTCTAGCGTTTGGATGGTCCTTTCACTTTGCCCATTTGTCTGGGGGTGGTAGGTTGTGCTCATGTTCAGCCGGGTCCCTACACATTCTTGAAAACTTCTCCAAAACCTGGAGTTAAATCTAGGATCTCGATCGGATACTATTGCGACTGGGACTCCATGTCGCGCCACTATCTCTTTTAAGTAGATGTCCACTTGTCTGTCGACCGTGTACCTTTCGTTGATCGGGAGAAAGTGAGCTGACTTCGTCAATCGATCTACAATTACCCATATGGCGTCATGATTAGCCTTGGTCCTTGGTAGACCTACTACGAAATCCATGGCTATGTGTTCCCATTTCCATTCTGGAATCTCTAAGGGATGTAGAAGTCCGCTGGGCTTCTGGTGCTCCGCTTTCACTCGTTGGCAGGTCAAGCATCTGCTTACCCACTCTGCTACGTCCTTTTTCATATTAGGCCACCAGTAATACTCCTTCAAATCCCTATACATCTTGGTGCTACCGGGGTGCACCGAGTATCTTGAGTTGTGTGCCTCGTTTAAAATCTCATCCTTGAGTTCTTGAACGTTTGGGATCCATATCCTGTACGTGTACCTCATGATCCCTTCCTTGTCTCTTTCACATTTAATTTCCTCCCTGGTCATTATCTCTTCCGTGGAGTTCTCTTCTTCCTCCATTATCCGCTCTTGGCACAGTCTAATCTTTTCTAACAATGGAGGTTGGATTCTAATTTCCATCAACTTTTCTTGGCCCTCTTCGGGTAGCTTAATCTCAATTTCCAACTTCTTAAAATCTTTCACTAACTCTTCCTCTGAAGTTATCATCTTGAGCTTCTCTTTCCTACTAAGGGCGTCAGCCACCATATTGGCTTTACCCGGGTGGTAACGGATGTCACAATCATAACCCTTGATTAACTCTAACCATCTCCTCTGGCGCATGTTAAGCTCTTTCTGAGTGAAAATGTACTTGAGGCTCTTATGGTCAGTGTAAATCTCGCACTTTTCCCCATACAAGTAGTGTCTCCAAATCTTTAAAGCGAAGACTGTGGCTGCTAGTTCTAGATCATGCGTGGGATATCTGACCTCATAATCCTTCTATTGCGTAGACGCATATGCTATTACCTTGCCGTACTGCATAAGCACGCATCCTAGTCCTTTATGCGAAGCATCACTGTAAATCACGAAATCTCCTTTTCCATCAGGTAATGCCAGCACTGGGGCTGTCACCAACCTCTTCTTTAACTCTTGGAAACTCTTCTCGCATTTTTCCGTCCATTCAAATTTCTCAGTTTTACGGGTAAGGCGAGTTAATGGAGCTGCGATTTTCGCAAAATCTTGGACAAATCTCCTGTAATACCCGGCCAGTCCGATGAAACTCCTCACCTCAGTTGGAGTAGTTGGTCGTTCCCAGTTTTAAACTGCTTCTATCTTGGAGGGGTCAACCAACACTCCCTCTCTATTGATCACGTGCCCTAAGAACTGTACTTCATTTTTCCAAAACTCACACTTGGAGAACTTGGCATATAACTGCTCCTTCCTGAGTATTTCTAAGGTTATCCTTAAATGTTCAGCGTGTTCTGCCTCTGTCTTTGAGTAGATGAGAATATCGTCAATGATGACTATCACGAATTTGTCCAAATATTCCTTGAACACTCTATTCATTAGGTCCATGAAGGCTGCTGGGGCGTTGGTCAATCCAAATGACATTACCAAGAACTCATAATGTCCATATCTGGTACGGAATGCAGTCTTCGGGATATCTGCAGGTTTGATCTTCAGTTGGTGATTTCCCATTCTCAGATCAATCTTAGAGAAGTATTCAGAGCCTTTTAGCTGGTCAAACAAATCGTCTATCCTGGGCAATGGATACTTATTCTTTATTGTTAGCTTGTTTAACTCTCTGTAGTCGATGCATAACCTCATACTCCAATCCTTTTTCTTAACAAACAACACTGGTGCGCCCCAAGGCGACACACTGGGCCTTATCATGCCATTATCTAACAATTCCTGTAATTGTTTAGCTAGCTCCTTCATTTCTGCTGGGGCTAATCGATCAGTACGGGGCCTTCGAAACCGGCGCCGTCCCCGGGGCTAACTCGATGGCAAACTCAATTACCCTATCAGGTGGTTGTCCGGGAAGATCTTGTGGGAACACGTCCTCGAACTCATTAACTACCGGAATGTCTTGCAATCTTGGCGCTTCCTTCTGAGTGTCTATAACGTAAGCTAAATAAGCCTCATTCCTTTTTCGTAACAATCTCTTAGTTTGTGCCATGGTCAGAATTTTCTGGGTCTGTCGCATCCCCTTAAATACTATTTCTTTCTTCCCTGGGGTTTTCAACTTAACCTTTTTTCCTTTACAATCTATCTGCGCATTGTTGCGAGACAACCAATCCATACCCAAAATGACATCGAATTCTCCTAGCTTAAAAGGAATTAAATCGACATAGAAGGATCGTCCTCCTATTTCTAGCTTACAATCGGGGTGAATTTGATTAACCGGTACGATTTCCTGATTAGCTATTTCTACTTGTAAGGAATTTCTGAGTTGCTGGGTTTTAAGTTTCAATTTATGCGCAAAATCTCTAGATATAAAAGACTTAGTAGCTCCTGAATCAAATAAGACATTTGCACTGACTGAATTGAGAGAAAATGTACCTGCTATCACATCCGTGTCCCTCACGGCATCCTGTACTGACATATTAAAAGTCCTAGCAGTTGGTGGCCTATTTGAGGCAACCTTGCTTGCCCCTGATGCTGCTGGTTTGCTCCTTGGGCAATCCTTCCTCATGTGTCCTCGCTGTCCGCACTGGAAACAAGTTGTGCTGTTAGGGATGACCGTGGTGCAAGAGGTAGCATAGTGCCCAGCTCGCCCACACTTATAACAGTTTCTCTGCTTCAGGTTGCACACCCCGGAATGCCTCTTCCCACAAGTAGCAAACAATGGTAATGGAGGTCGAGAAGGGTTGGAACGGGACATTCCTGATTGATGGCCGCCCTGGCTCACACTTACACTCGCAGATGGTTTAAACCCTACGTTCCTCCCAGGCAGGGAAACCGCTCCTCGATTAAACTTGGTTGGGGGTTTTCCTCCAGCGGATCCTTCGCCCATACTAACATGCTTTCTCTTTATCCCCCCTTTCTCTCTCTCTCTCTTTCTCTGCATCTGATCACTACCAGCCTCCACAATGGTTGCCTTCTGCACCAAGGTGGCATATTCTGTAATCTCTAAAACGGCCACTCTGTTTTGAATCCATTGTTTCAACCCCTACTGAAACCTATTAGCTTTCTTTTCTTCTGTGTCTACAAACTCTGGCACAAATCTTGACAACTCAGTAAATTTGGCCTCATAGTCAGCCATTGACATATTGTTCTGCTTCAGTTCCAAAAACTTAAGTTCCATCTGGGTTTTCATGAACTTCGGAAAGTACTTCTCCAGGAATAATTGTTTGAACCTTTCCCAGGCTACGACAGCATCAGTCTCCATGTTCTTCTTGGCTTCCCACCAATAATTGGCCTCTCCCTTTAGTAGGTAAGTAGCAAAAACATTCTTCTGGGCCTCATTGATACTCAGAATCTCGAAGGATTTTTCCATTTCCTTGATCTAGGCCCTCGCCTCAACGGGATCAGCCGATCCGCGAAACTCTGGGGGCTTAAGGGACTTAAAGGCCCTAAAGGAATTTGCCACTGAAGTGTTGTTGCCTGGTGGTGGTTGGGGGTATTGGTTCAAATTCTGCCTAAGTAGATCCATAAACTCGCCCATGGGGTTTCCGCCCTGGTTCTCCCCTTCCTGTTCTACTTCAGTTTCTCCACCCTCTATTTCCCCCTCAAATTCTTCAGAGTACAGGGGTTCATCCTCTGCTCCATACTGGGAATCTTCTTGCTCATTATAGTCCTGATCTTGTTCTTCACTACTTTCATGGTTTTCCTCGTGTTGGTTGTGACTCTCTTGGTCAGTAGATTCTCGGGGGTTAGCCCTAGTGCCCATTCATCTTGGAGGCATTTTACTGAAAATTTGGAAAATTTTACATTAGGTTCACTTACCTGTTTTAAAGGATTTTTCCTTGCATAATTCTTTACATGATTGGGTTTAAGATCCCACAGTTTTATATCTCATGCCAACTTAATCGAAAAATAGTACATATGCTAATAAACTCGTGATCACATCCCAACAAAATTGAAATAACTGAAAGGGAAACAAATATATACCAGGTACCGAAAAGGTACAACATCCGAGTTACAACGATAGTTTAAAGTACAACCATCCTAACAACAACAAGTCAAAAGTGAAATACGCTGTCTATCTGTCTAGTCTGCAAAAAGGGAAAAATAAGTTCAATAAAACCATCCCTACAAAAGCCGGCACTACTACGTCCGTACATGACTAGACAACTAGACTACTGCATCACTACATCTGAAATCAGCCGCCACTATGAAACATCATCCGGACCCTCCCCATGGCGATGCGGAAAATCTCCATACCATGAACATCAGTAGGCAACTGTCGCACCCTCATCCGAGCCCTCAGCTCGATGCGGGTCAAAGCCCTATACCCAACCCTGTTACTGATAGTCCTCCGGCCCTGCAACCTCATCCGGGCAGCTCTCTCCGCTGCTAGCTCCCTCCTAGACTCTGCCAACCTGGCATCCGCCACTGACAACTCTCTATAAAGCCCGTTCACAATCAAGTTGTGAACATATACGGGGACTCCTCCTATCGGGACATGAGGTGGGGTGGATGGCTCAGCTGGAGCGGCAGTCTCTGTCTGCTGGGGCTCTGGGGTAAGCTCCTCAAACTCGTCAGGAAATGGGCTCACAGGTAGTGGTGGTGGGGTAGGGGCTCTCTCAACAGAGAGGGGTGGCACTCGTATTCCAGAACTCCCTACTGCATCCTCCACTGGCTCAACCTCATCTGCAGCCTATCCAACAACAGCATCCATGACCTGCTCAGTGGTCATATCAGTATCCTCCTCCATAGTCCTAATCTCAGATACAACCCAATAATCAGCAACTAACTCAGCATCCTGTCCTGTCTGGATCCCCTCCGGGTCCTCCTCCCCCTCAGTCTCGACAACATCTGTGTTAGAATCAACCTGAACCTCCTCAGGGTCCTCCTCCTCAGACTCGATCACATCAGTATCAGCATCAACCTGGACCTCCTCAACGTCCTCCTCCTCAGGCTCAGTATCCTCCTCGGGCAAGTGCTCATAGTACGGGTCCCTAGTCCGGAACATGTCCTCATCATGCTGTCTCGCAGCTGCCTCCTGGGCCGACATGTCGCTCGCCTACACAAGACGAACTATGTTATTATCATGATACTTAAAAGTTCCCGTAAGGGTTTTAGGTGAACCTGGCAAGGGTTCTTATTATATTATTGAATTTATTATTATATAACGTCGTATCATCTCTTGGGATATATAACTCTCGCTATGATACCATTTCTGTAACACCCCCAGATCCGGGGTCAGGGATCTGGTGGTTACGGTCTTACATCCATTCATAATACTTGACTTGAGTCCACAATAAATAAATCACATGCTGTGACCCCACAAAAATATCCACTCACACACACAACAGTTATAGTCCTAGAGATGAAATTGAAATAAGTCTTACATTAAAGGGTTACGAATAAACGTTATTACAATCCCAAAGGGATAACATCATAAGTATAACAGTTTTGCCGTTGATTACATTAATTATACATATAGTTAAACAGGAAACAAAAGCTATCTAACTAAGCTACCTCAGCAATGGCGGCTAGCATCTCAGCGGGGAGTCCGGTGGGTCGGGTAACCCGCTTGCTCCGAGTGCGCCTGACGCGAGCCATCTGTCCTAGCTGTTGTTGTGACATAATATGAACAAAGCAAGGGTGAGTAGAAGCCCACCAACAATAATATAACTGAAGTGTGATGCATATATACAGTAGCTCAAAATATCCTTTGAAATCATATGCCATGCATTAATGAAGTTATTGCCAGTATAATATAAAGGATGAAGGTACAAGGTAACTCAAAGTATTTGTTTTGTGGAAATATCTGCTATATCAAAAGTAAGCGAGATATTCTCATTTTCATTAAAAGAGGAACTTGCATGAAGGGATTGCAATTCCCGCTATGAACACTTCTCCAGCTCTGCCAACAGTAATCATGTTGCAGGAAATAAATAATTTTGGATGATGAACTAATGATGGAGTATTCACCGCGCCCGCTGTTCAAATCTTGATGATCAGTCGAGATTGTACAGCTCAAATTGGATTTACTACCGGTAGAAGGAAGAACTGACGGCTTTACTTGTCTACCGCCTTACTAGCTCTCCCCGGCCAACGGTTGGGCCAAAGGGGATGGACCGGCGCTACTCGGCCTCTTACACGACTCCTAGTTCAAATAGAATTCATGATTCTGAATGTAACGTTCGTCCCCCTTTCCCCAAGTATAATACTTGTTGATAAGACTCTACAAAGTAGTCGTATCTAGTTGGAAAGGAAAATTCACCAATAACTTCCAAGCTGTTGCTTGGTAACGAATATCAACTTGTTCCAATAATCTTACCCCTCGAAAGATGAGAAGGTAAACAACGACTTAATAAGTCAATAGCACCCGAGTTGCGAGTGAAGAGAATACTTTATGACCGGGAAGTCGACAAGATAAATAACATTTTCCAAGTAAGGTTCCCTTATTATTAGGGAGATAGACTCAAAGAAGAATGATGTCTGAGAACCTTTCTTGATATAAGATTAATAATAATATGACTCCGAAATATTTTTCGTAATAATCGAAGTAGATATACCTTATTGAGGTTATTCTAAGTATGGAATAAATATTCAGAGAATATTTATTGAATTAAAAATATTTAAAGAATATTTAGGAATATGAAAGAATATCTTTAATCAGAGTATTTTTCAAAATAATCACGGAAGAAATATCAGGAGAATATTTATTGAATAAATAACTATTTAAATGAATATTCAAAATATTATTCATTAATTAATAAGACCTGCAAGGAATATTTAAGATAATATTCATAATTAATTAGGAATTTAAATGAATATTCAAAAAGTAATATTCATTTAATGAATAATATTCTAAATGAATATCAAGTAATTAATATCTTAAATGAATATTCAAAAGTAATATTTATTTAATAAAATAATATTCTAAATGAATATCCAAATAATACTCATCTAGTAGTCTAATCTTTAGAAGAATATTCGAAATAATAATCGATAATCAATTCGACTCTGAATGAATATTGAAAAATATTATTCGTCGAATGATTACGTTCAAATAATTATTTGAAGTAAGGATCGTTAAATAAATAATCTCGAATGAATATTCGAATAACATTCGTCGCCCAAATAATGGAAAATATTTACTTAAATATTTTCCTCCGAGGTAATCTCGATATATCAAGAAATATTGACTCTCGGTCTATATTTGATGAATAAGATGTATACGCCCTTCTATGAGGGTCTTACAATAACCGGCTTATAATTGATACGTTAGCTATCTAATTTATAAGCCAATAAACAATCAGGGAACAAGCATAACGTTATAACTTGAAAGTAGGCATGCATGCTATGGCATATGTATATCAGAAAACATATATATATATATATATATATATATATATATATATATATATATATATATATATATATATATATATATATATATATATATTCAATCACAACAACAGCCTAAAAGAAGGGAATTGAAGCTTGCCTGGTAGTCGAGTACGGTAAGGGGTAGTGGTAGCGGGTCCCGGGTCAGCTTGAGGATCTATAAATAGCCAAGGCATTCGGGATTAATCACTTAACATCTTAAAAGTTAAGTTATACTTAAATCGAAACACGTTCTCGAGTTATCTCGTTATACCCCTTTTAGTGGATTACTTTTTATCATTGATCCGACCCGACATTCGTTCGTTAATACGACATGTCACTGTACTTATACTTGGGACATACTTAAGTCATACAAGTTCTAAGGTCGATCATTACAAACCAATATTATACTCCGAGTTTTATCGCCCGTTTTCTAAGTGTTTTACCGAAGTTATAATAGAGTCGTCTTTTAGGGGTTCGTTCGCGTTTAACCTCGACTCGAATATTTTTAATAAATCGAAAAACGATCCTTTTGACATACGGTTTTCTTTCACACCTTCCTTTTTACCTCTAGTATTTATTTACCAAGATTCGTCATGACTTTACATATTTTACGAGGGTTCAATTTCAGTTACGAACTTTCGTTTACGGATTCAAACTACTTTTACGAATTTTATCATAACTCCTAAACCGTAAGTCCGTTTCACGTGATCTTTATATCAAAACGAAGCTTAGAACATTATCTATCCTATCATGGCAGATAAAATTTCTGGACAGTAGGGTTTTGACACGGAAAATGGCATACAAAACATGGTATTGTAAAATCGGACATTATAACGGCTGTAAATCGAATATCTACCAATTTCAAATCTTCCCATAAACATGGTATCCATTCCAAACAACATATACATGAACTGAGGCCAAGCAATGCATTTTCGTTCATCTAACTATTTTTATCATTTATCCAAGGTCCATACATAATCATGCTTTAATCTTAACATAACCATAACTAAGCTATATCTACCATAAACATGCTTAAATCTCAAACAAGGGTTAGGGTTTCAAGAGCTTTATACCTTCCTTAGAGAGTGATATAGCCTTACTAAGCCTTGTATGGTCCTTAGGAGTGACTAAGCTTGCTAGATCAACCATGAAAAATCAAGAAAACCAAGTTAGTTCAAGAAGGTTACTATTCATCCTCCTCTTTCATGAATTTTTTTGAAAATGGAAGAAAATGAGTTTGAAGCTAAGATTTTGAGGAGATCATTTTTATGAAATGTAAGACTCACCTTAAAAATTTCAACAGCAAACAAGGAGTGGAAGATGGACTTTGGTTTTGGAATTTCTTTGTTTAGTCGAATGGAAGAAATGCAAGGGGGAGAGAGTTTTTTTGCCTTGTTTCTTTGCTTGGTTATTTGATAAAGTGAATTATTAAGATGAGGCTTAGATAGTCTCTCATCCAAAAGTCACTTTAATAAAGTGATGATGTATAGGATGATGAAAATGGAGGGACATGTGTTAAGATTTTGATGGTTTACATGCAACTAGTAGTTTGATTTGCTAAGTGTTAGTTAATCTCTAACCATACTAGTTACTAGATATTTATCATTTGTATGTGCATGTATCTTGCTTCCTCTGCTTGATTCTGTGTCCGGTTATTGCCCGTTTTGATTGATCGTTCGTAGGAATATTTCACGGATTTCTAATTAGGGTTTACCGGGAATCCTCTTAATATTAATATTATCATTCTCCATCTTTCATTCTAACTTTCCAAATTATATTCCTTAAATCCATTCGTTAAATACTTAAGGCTATCAGTGTCCAGGGAACTCTCGGAGAAAATAAAAGTGCGGTTTTTCAGAATCCGACAGCTTTTACCTACACTTATTTTCCCCCTGGATCACTAATACGAACTCGGAAATTCGTTCCGAATACTTCTATATAGTGTCGTCTCATATTATTCTATACTCCCACCAAAACACTATTCATTCTTTATTCTTTACTTATTCCCTTAGGGTTGTACAATTGTCCGTATTCTCTTTCGATCGTTCCTTAACCTTTTTACGGAACCACTGGACTAATCGTTATCGATCTGGATGACATGAGAGTATTCATCTGCTTGGAGTTGCCATATCTTATTCCTCTAGGAGATAGATTATTCTTACCTAAGTTGTCAACCATTAGCATTCTTCAAGACATAGAAATAATAAAGTCGAATTCCATTCATTCTTTCAAAATATTAACTATTACATCATAGCCGTAACCACTATTCGTTCTTACATCATTAAATAAATAAAAGTTTTAATTCTACCCAAAATCTGGGTTCTTACAACAATACTACTCATAGGTTTATGGTTCATTATATAGTCTTCTTCTTAGAATCTAGCATTGGTGCTATCAATGATATCTCGATCCCTAGGACTATAAAATGAATAACCTTTCGTTCCCATGGGATAGCCTACAAACAGCCTTACTTCTGTACGAGATTCTAGCTTGGTCGCGTTCTTGTTCAGCACATGTGCTGGACAACCCCAAATCTGAATATGTCTTAGACCTTGTGTGCTGCCAGTCCACAATTCTATTGGAGTCTTGGGAACCGACTTAGAAGGTACCAAGTTCAGAAGGTAAGCCGCTGTTTCTAGAGCATATCCCCAGAACGACTTGGGTAAATCTGAATAACTCATCATCGATCTAACACTCTCTAAAAGAGTCCGATTCCTTCTCTCTGCTACACCATTCTGCTGAGGTGTGCCAGGTGCAGACAACTGGGATGTGATCCCATTTTCTGATAAATACTCCCTAAATTCTCCAAGAAAGTATTAGCCACCACGATCTGATCGTAGTGACTTGATACATTTTCCAAGATGTCGCTTCTCTGCACTTGCTTTGTACTCTTTGAATTTTTCAAAGCACTCAGACTTACGGCGCAACAAATAAATGTACCCATATCTAGAATAATCATCAATGAAAGTGGCAAAATACTCATAACCTCCTCTTGCTTGGATACTCATAGGTCTACATAAATCAGTATGAACCAATTCTAACACTTCTTTGGCTCTATTCCCCTTTGCTTTAAAAGGCCTATTAGTCATCTTACCTTCCAAGCAGGATTCACAAACTGGAAATGGCTCCACTGCCAACGAGCCTAATGGCCCATCTAATACCAGTCTTTGAATCCTCCTCAAGTTAATATGACCTAATCTTAAGTGCCAAAGATATGTTTGGTTCAATTCAGAAGGTTTCTTTCTTTTATTTGAGCTAGAAAGAATGTTATTAGTTTCCTTATGTTGCAGCATTGGTTGGATAGGATTAATAATATATAAATTGTCTTGCAATGTACCAGGACATATAACTCGTTTATTCATCATAATAGAAACATTACGATCCAAACAAACATTATAACCATCCATGGCAAGTTTAGAAACCGAAACTAAATTCCTTCTAAATGAAGGTACATAAAGACAATTGTTCAAAACCAAAATCCTATCATCCCCAAAAGATAATGTAATTATTCCAACTGCAACTACTGCTACTTTCGTAGCATCTCCCATGAACACATATATCTCGCCATCTCTAAGCATTCTGGATTGCTGGAACCCCTGCATAGAGTTACAAACATGGTCAGTGGCTCCTGTATCTACACACCAAGTCCTCGTAGATATAGCCGCTATATATGTTTCTGTAACTAGAGAAAGAGACATACCAGTATTGTTTGTCTTCTTAGGAAGAGGACAATCCTGTTTCCAGTGACCTGACTGCTTGCACCTGAAGCACTTGCCCTTAGGCTTTTTCACAGCACCTTGAACTCCCACTGCATTAGCAACCTTTCCAGCTTTCTGTGTCTGAACCTTTTTCTTCTTCTTGCCTTTCGGCTTAGAGGAAGAAGCTTTCTCAGCCACATTCACTTGAACATTCTACTTAAAGAGTCCTTCAGCTGCCTGAAGTTCTGTCAGAAGTTCCGCTAGACTATACATCCTTTTTTTCATGGTGTAATTCAAGCGGAACTGCTTAAAACTTTTAGGCAGACTCATAAGGATGATATCGATCTGGGTTTCCCCATCGATATCAGCACCAAGGATCTCCATTTCATTCAGATGAGACATCATCCTGAGAACATGATCCCTTACAGGTGTTCCTTCATCCATCTGAGTGTTCATTAACGCCGTCATTGCTACTTGCCTAGCAGCCCTATTCTGTTCCCCAAAAAGTTCCTTGAGATTAAAGAGCATATCTGAAGTAGTGGCCATAGCCTGATGCTGATGCTACAAAACACCCGACATTGCTGCCAGAATGTAACATCGCGACATCTCATCAGCCTTAACCCACCGCTTATAATACTCTTTCTCACTTTCAGGAGCATCTTCAGCAGGCTGATCTGGCTTAGGTTCATAATTATAAAATTTGTACTCCTCAGCAGTCAACACTATGTCCAAATTACGTTTCCATTCAATATAGTTCGGTCCAGTAAGTTTGTTATCCTTAAGTATGGTGAATAGTAGATTAAAGCCCATAATGACCTAATCCTGAGAATCATACTTGTAACACATAATCAGAGAGTTGCACAAATCTTAAAACCTATTGGTTTCCTCTAACAATTAATTAAAATTAATGCACTAATATTTAAACACCATAAGTATCTGGTACGCCACGATGGGGGACATATATACCACTTAATTCGTTTAAATATAACTTCGGTCCTATTACTAAATAATACGCCACGTTTGGGTGGACTATATATTACCTTTCATAGCTAAGTGTATACCATTATCAAATCTTAAATTAATAGCAATAAGACCGGATGCCACCATTAAATATTTCAAATCAATAATCGATAATTTAGGGAAGATAAAGATCCTGAGCCGGTTTTACAAAACAAGAACATAGACAAAAATCCAATTAATAAGTATTAATCGAATCAATGTATGTTAATGTTTAAACCAATACAAACAAAACTATTTTATCATGTTTTAGATCCTGTAAGATAGATACCAACTATTAGAAATTGTTAGCACTTGATAGGTCTTGTCTTCCAATTGTTAGATCCTGAAAATCAAACATTAGTTCCTAACCAATTTGATAGACACATACCAATTTGATACCAACATTGATCAATTGTTAAGTCCTTAACACGAAGATCTGTTAACAGCAATCACAAAACAAAGATTTATACTTAAACTACATATTTTGTGTGTGTTAATAAGAAGAACAACAAAAGAACCAAGTACAGGGACCTATTTGTTAGTTTTGAAAGTATAGTGACTAAACTGTAAAAACTATGCAAACTATTTATATACACATGAAAAAGAATAAAAAAATAATATATATAATAATTATACAAAATAAAAACTATAAGAAAAGAAAATTTCGAATAAAATAAAATAAAAAATAAATAAATCTATACATAAGTAATAATTTACATAGCTTAAACTATAAACGGACATACGACTAAAATAAAAAGACAAACACTACAAAACATGTTAAATAAGATTAACATTTAAAAATTACAATACATGTACAAAAACATTAAGTATATACAAGAGTATTTATAATAGGTTAGCAAATCCATATATTTTCTGACAAAACAACTTTCTACTAGAAAATTATTTAAAGAGAAAAAATGATTTAATAAACTATCATAAATATGGCAGCTATTTTAAAATAATAAAATTTTCAACAAAAATAGCTTCCTCAAAAATTCTAACTAGAGAATTAGAGAAAATTATTTTTAGAGAAAATTATTATTATTCTAAAATAAAGAAACATGGATTAAAACATTAGAATGATTATGACAATTCTTTTTAGAAAGATGACAAGATAGAATTCGAAAAGAATGTCATACCAGTTACTTAGCGCTCAAACCTTGGCACCAACTTCCACGTCTCTTGTTGTTCCAGATTCACAATTACTTTCTCAGATTCCTTAGATTCTATACCTTGATTCTGAGAGGCCCTTTTTGTTCTTACTACAACATCTTGATCACCAATGATCAGCTCTATTCCAAACAGACTGTTTGAGAAGGTTGGATCTTGATGAATTGCCTTGTTCTTCATTGTGATGTTGTGTTTGACTAGTGAATCCTTTGTTTACTTCCCTCGAGTTGTTGCGTGAATGACTTGATGATTATTTTCCAGTGACATTGATATTGCGAATAACAAAATTGTTTCCACCAATATCACTTGGATAATTATCATCATTATCATTTTAATCTTATGACTTCAAGACAACTCCTCGATAACAACAATTGTTAACTCCTAACAACTGTTTGTTGGTAGACAATCTTAGTTCTAAAAATAAAACTTGATTACCAAGACTGTCTTGTCTGCAATCTTAGAAATAATTTTCTAAGTCCAATACACCTTGATCCATAGTATATAACATTTATTATCAAAGTGATTTGAAGCTTGCAAATAAGCATAAAAATTATTCAAAGTAATTGAACTATGGTAACTTTAGATATTTCAATATCCATAGTTCTACTTAGAGAATTTTTATACCATGTATAATAATATGAGTGAATTGTAAAAGATATAACAATGATTACTTAGAGGAGTTCCAAGTAATTTCACACATACCAATACATCTCACAATTAGTTAGTAAATAGAATTCTAACTAAATATCATTTACTGATATAAGTCAAAATTTCAATACAACCAATTGTTAGAACCATGATATTAATTATAGTGAATTTCTGAAAACGGAATATTGATAAAATTCACTAGAATTAACATCTGAAAACTAAACTGAAAACCAACAAAATTGTTAGGTTCAATTCAGTTTGTTGTATATTTATTTTGATGAATATGAGGTACAGAGCAAATACTTAAATTGAATTGCTTCAAGTTCCACAACTCAAATTAATCAAAGTAAATAATTAAATAGATAAATACTAAATCTCTATGAGTTAGATTTTAGCATTTAAATATTTAAGTTATCCTTAAATAATCACCACTAAAATATATTTCAATTATACACATGGCAATCATTCAACAGATAATTCTCAGCGTGAGGTCTGGATGTGAATAAGTTCACAAGTCCTTTCAATACAGACAATTGAAAACTTGTGAGCTTACTTAAGAATTACTTAACAGATGGGATTTACAATCATATAGCATTAATAAAATCCCATGTTTACAAACCAATCTTGAAAAATTAATTTCATCAAGTGATTTAGTAAACGTATCTGCAAGTTATTCTTGACTAAAGACATGCTCTCAAAAGAATTGATACCTTATGCAAGTTGCTTAGTCCTTGAGTGTTTCACAGAGTTGTTGGAGATGAAATTGATTCCTTGTGTTCTCCTGCTTTCGTACAACTCATTTGACCTGTCTCTATGTAGCAAAACATATCAGAACTGATGTTTCTAGGGTACCATCTCCGTAGATTTGGGTCCAACTTAAGACATCTGAAAATCAAGTGTAATAACTACAAGAATAGATTCTCTAGGTTCCACTTGGAGCCTTGCACATTTTCATATTGAGAATAAAATATGTGTGTAAGTGATCTATTAACAATTGAATAAGATAATGAGCTGATGATTCCTCTATAGCCTGATTAGGTCCTAATTAGTAGATCCTGAACTTGTTGGGTCAAATATCTCTAGAGTACCATTTCCTCAGATCCGGGTCCATCTTAAGATTTTTGATTACCAACTTGTTAGATCCAAACTAACAGGTCAAAAGCCAGCTATAGTGAGGTGTTGGCATGTAGTCTTGACAGGTCTAGAATCTTCTGAATAGAAACAAAAGATCCTTGACTTACTTTTATTGTCATCATTCTTTTGGCTTACTAAAGCAAATCAAAAGAATTTCAACTTTACCAACATCAAAACAGCAAATATCTTGATACCAATTTATAGCTAGTAGACCAACATATAATATAATCAAGATATCATTGCACATATTTATCATTTATGTTTGTGCCTAAATATGTAGAGAGTTCTATGAATATGACACCAATTATTAAAAGATACCAACTGTTAAAGATTGATACCAAATATTAATTTATAGTTAGGGTGTCATACCATGTCTTCCATGCTTGCTTGGGTGATGATACAAGTTTATACTAACCTGTAGAGATCTTCAATTATCTCACCAACCAGGAGTGCACTTGTTCACATTCCTCTAGCATCCAGATTCAGTAGGTCTATATGTCCATTATAATCTTGAATGTGCAGCAGGTGCCTGATATCCTCAAGTCTTATCACTAGTGCTTCTTGTCAAATATACTGTTTGATCAAATTGTAACCTAACATCCAGTTTGGCTTTGTCCCTCATAACAATGCCTTGACATCATCCAGGTAGACTTCTGGTTATCCTTGTACCAAATACAGCCTTGTTGTTTGGTCTAGATACCAGCTTCCCTTCAATCTGCCTTTTGTACTGATTGAGATCATCTTGCATTGCAATCACTCAACTTGGATCTTTCAGAGCTTTTGTAGCTATCTTAGTTTCTTCTAAAAGAAGACTAAAGAAATAATCATTAGTACTTGAAGCTCTGTTAGTTTTTTTTACTTCCACCATTAGAAACACTAAGAACTAGAACAAAGAGTTAATTGAGTCAACACTCTTTGTCTTGGCAGACATGTTCTCATAGTGTCCTTTGACTTTCAGTGTGGTGTTGAGTTGACTAGATGATCCTTCTTTTGCTCCCCCTAAGCTGTTGCTGGGTTTACATGAAAATTCTCAATGTTGACATTGCTTGGATCTGAATCATCATTACCATTGACAGATGGGAGCTAGAGGTTATTGAACATCACTAAGACTTTCAATCACCTTCTGTTGATTAATAACAATCACCCTGTAGGCTGTTGACTCCATTGAGTAACAAAGGAAATTATCCTCTTGAGCATTAGCTGATTGCTAGGATGGTCACTTTCGATTTATTATTGCAAAACAATTTCCTTCATACTTATGGGGTCTTCCTAAAATTCTTATGGATCAGGGTTTAAGATGTGATCAATCACCATCAGTGGTGTCTTGTCTTCAGAATGTCTGAACAACAACTTGTTTCTTGAGAGAAGTCATCAGTCATCATCACTAAGGTATTTTTTTCATTGATGTAGAACTTCTGTGTGATTCGTTTTGACTTCCCTTTATGACATGCCTCATAATTTTATTTTACTTTAATCCCAGATGAGGCATTCTCCTTTACTGATTCGATTTCCAGGAAAGAATCTCTTGATATGACATTCAGGTGAGAGAGCTCCTTATGTCATAGCTGAACTCCTGTCTGATGAAGCTTTAGATTTGACCTTGTTGACTTCACCTTTGACTGAGATTCCATGTCAGCTACAGATAAGTTCTCTTTCCTTAATCCTCAAACAGTAGGCTCTTCATCTTGTAAAAGATGCTTTATTACTGACAACATTCCTTAGCTATTGAATAGCCTTGACCCTAGGTCATACCCTTGCTGTTGTCTCCAAGGGATAAACCACTTGGCCAGATACCGTCACCACTCTTGATAGCAGGGCTCTATTTTCGGTCATATGCCTTGAACATCCACTATCCAGAATCCACATAACACGATGTACCTGTTACACACCCTGCAATACCAAAACAGTTAAACCCTTTTTGGGACCCAAATTTGATTGGGTCCGGAATACTTGAAGTATTGGCCTTTGTCAGGCAAAACAACATTCTTAATCTTCATAACAACATTTTTCAAGGGGACTGGACATTTAACCCTATAAACAGCTTTGACAATCTTTGATTTCATCTTGGGTATCCATGTCTTTTTAGCAGCAATAACATTTGTTTCACTGACTGGACATTTGACCTTGTAAACAGCCTTAGTAAAACTTTGTTTAGGCTTTGGTACAAATGTCTCTCTCCTAACATGAGGAGGACTAGCAGTCTTTGATCTAACATTTTTATTTCTGTTCATATGTTGTCTAGGAGTAGTCTTATCAGCACATGCATGATTACCGTTGAAGTAAGCAGTCATAACATTAAAAGCACAAGACATACAATTGACAACACCACATGCTTTATGATTAGCATCAATGATAGGCATGGTATTCATGTTAGACATGTTATTGTTCTGTTTCAACTTATTACCTCCTAATCCAGTCTTAGAAGAACTAGCTGTTTCAACAACCTTGACTGGCACTTTAGGTACATCTTTCTTGGATGAAACATTTTCTGGATTAGTGTCCTCAACAGATTTAGCCTTAACAAAGACTGTGGCATCTTTCTTAGATGAAACATTCTTTGGATTAGCGTTCTTAACAGATTTATCCATAACACATTTATCCTTAACAAAGACTGTGCCATTTGCACTATCTTCATTTCTCATTTGTTCCTGAATAACCATAGAAAGAATATCTGGTGGTCCAGCATCAGATTTTTTAAATAGAGGTTCTTTAACATTCTTGAGTACATGTGGTATTCCCCTTTCTTTAGCACTGACAGGGTTAGGGGAATTTATGCCCAATGATCCAACAGCTTCATTGTAGCCATACCATATACCTGTTGTTCGTTCTACAGATTGTTTGTTAAAAAACTTTTTGGAAACTTTGACAGAATTATAACAAGCTCTAATCTGTGTTTCAAGTTCTTTAATCCTGATGTCTTGTTCAGCAATCCTATCAACTTGTTTTACCATGTATTCTCCTAGCGACTTATCTCTGTAGTTAAGTCTAGTTATTTATTCTATATTCTTATCTTGATTAGTCTGCACCTTTTTTAAATCTAACACTTCATTTTCAAGTTTAGTGTTAACAAGACTTATTCTATCGTATCCTTTTTGTGCATTAGTCAAGCAATTACGTAAACTATGAATTAACTCAGCATCAGTAAGAGTTACCGGTGTGGTGTAATAAGTTGATGATTCGGCATTTGCCACCAGTGCAAAGTTTCCAACTTCTTCATCTTCACTGTCTGTGTCATCCCAGCTTTTGCCATGTACCACATAGGCTGTGTCTGTGTTCTTCTTACCAGATGCATACTCTCTCCTTGCATCTTGTTCAGGTCGATGACACTCAGTTGCAAAATGTCCCATTTCATTACAGTTGAAGCACCTGATCTTGCTTCTGTCTACCATTACACTCTCGTAGCCAACCCTTGTGCTACTTGAGGATGAACCTCCTTGCTGGAATCTGTTCTCAGTAGACCTGAGTCTGAAATTAGGATTTCTTCTAAATCTGAAATGATTAAACTATCTTACAACCAGTGCCATTGATTGATCCTTCAACTGCTCCAGCTCCTCTGATGAATAAAATTCTCTACAACCCTGACTTGTAGCTGTCTTCCCATACTCTGCTACAATCACTTCCTCTTTAGAGCTGTAAGGTTGAACAATCTTAACTTCCAATCTATTTTCCCTGACTTTCTTAGTTCCCTCGTTTATTGTTATAATGGTGTCCCAGATATGCTTGGCATCTTTACAGTTAACAACATGGTTGCACATGATCGCATCTAGGGATTCCACCAAAATTAATTGTACATTAAGATCAAGGGCAATATCCACTTTGTCATCATTTGTATAAACACTAATGTCCTTTGGATATGTCCTTGCGGGAACTACAACAACTCCTTCCATAATTATTTCCTCTTCAGTAATCATAGGAACTATTGGCCCGGTTTTCAATATTCCTAAATATTTAGGATTGGCCACTTGTAGAAAAAGGATCATTTTCTTTTTCCATAGTTCATAATTCTCCTTGTCAAATATGGGTATCTTAACAGTTCCAATTTTTGAAGACATGATGAATTTTTAAGTGAGTTAAAAATTCGAAATGGATTTATGACTGAATAAAAATAGGATCTTGATTTGTGTATCAATCAATAGGCTCTGATACCAATTGTTAGGTCCGATAAGATTGTAGAAGGGGGGGGTTGAATATAATCTATACCAATTTATCGAAATTTGTTCTTCAAATAATATTTTATTTTAAACAAATTTGAGCGGAATAAATTGAAACAAATTTCAAGTTGAATATAACAATATATTAACTTGATGGGTGTTACAATTTCAGTACAGAAATTAATCAAGTTGATAAAAACTAATTTAGAAAATTCGACATGAACTTTTCTAATTTAGTTAATAAAAATCAAGATTAGAACTAGGAAACTTAATTCGCTAGTAGTACAAGAATCACAAATAATCAAGTTCCACCGGATAAAATATTACAAAGGAGATGAACTTGATTTTTCAAAAATTAATTTGTTCTTGGTGTGTTCTTGAGCTTGAGAGAGAAAGATGGAGGCTGTTGTGTTTGTAAAAATGTAATGTTCCATGTGTCTATATCTGTTCTGCTGCCTTCTGCTTGTTTTATAGCCTTTGTAGTCATAATTCTGTTAAATATGACAATCCATTGAGCTAATATGACAACCAGTTGAGCTTGATATAACAATCGGTATGACTATCCAGTCCAATATAACTTTCGGTATAACGATCCAGTCCAATATAACTTTTGGTATAACTATCCAGTCCAATATAACAATCGGTATAACTGTCCTCTTGAATGAAATATGACTATCCAGTTTGAACTGAATATGACTGTCACCTTTTGAACTGAATATGACTGTCTTCTTTTGAACTGAATATGACTGTCTTCTTTTGAACTGAATATGACCGTCTTCTTTTGAACTGAATATGACTGTCTTCTTTTGAACTGAATATGACTGTCTTCTTTTGAACTGAATATGACTATCGGTATAACTATCATTTGATAGTTATATTATCATATTTTTCAGCTTATAATTAATCAAATGATTTATAAAAATCATTTAAATAACTATTCCTTTTTCATATTAATTCTGATTTAATTAATTAATTGATTAATTTAAAGAATAAATTAATTCTGATTGAATTAATTTATAAAATAAATTAGCCAACTAATTTAATTTAATTAAAAGACAAATAATATGAAGTCTTTTTATAATTATATTAATTCCAACTTAATTAATCTTTTAATTAATTTATTGAATAAATTAATTCCAATAGAATTAATTTATCAAATAAATAAATCAAATGACTTAATTAATTAAGAGAAAATTAATATACCTCCTTGGCAGCATAATTATATTAATTCTAACTTAATTAATCTTTTAAATAATTTTCTGAATAAATTAATTCGGATAGAATTAATTTATCAAATAAATAATTCAAATGACTTAATTAATTAAGATAAAATTTATATACCTCCTTGATAGCATAACCCTTGTGATCTTCCATGTTTTGATAAATCTAATCCTCCACAAAGATTATTCCTTAGCCAGTCTTGATTGCAAAACCATTGTGGTTAATTAATTTAGTACCTCTATTGCTTGCACAATGATTTCTTCCCATACCAGTCATGATAGCTTGAACCACTGAAAGTAATAAAGAATTACCACCGAATTTTTGTTGACGCTCGATGCACGGTCTGGTTCATGAGCGACTAACTCCAACGGCTTTTCTTTATTTTTGACTCTAAGCTGTGGTTTATTTCTTCTCTCAACATACCAGTCTTGACAGCTTGAACCACTGAAGTTAATGATAAACAACCACTGTTTAATGTTGACACTCGATGTACTGTCTGGTTCATGAGTGACTAACCGCAATGACTGTTCTTCATATATTGACTTTAAAATCTGGTTCCTTTTCTTTTCTCATCTCTCTTTTTTTTATTCTTTCTGTACTGTCTCTGTCACTGTCGAAATCTCTGTCACTTTAAATGAATCCACTTCTTTAACGAATACTTCACTGAGGCTTGATCAGATGTCTGAACTTCTTTCAATGTAGTAATTCCTCAAGTCTGTAGATTGACCTTGATCTTTTTCTTCTGACATATAATACAATCTGAGATTCCTTGTGACAGTCTATATACTATTTACTATTACAATCTTGTTTAAGTTGAGTTGTATCCTCGAAATACAAATAGGCTACATCATATGCCTTTCAATCTCCATCAAGATCAACCCCAGACTCTTCACCAAATTATTCATCCTCAAGGTGTGAAGAGATTAGAGGAGAATTTTGTTCAACTGGTAGATGTTTTAGAGGAGAGTTTTGGATATCATTTGGGTTGATATCAACCATATCTAACTCGATGAGAAAAGTCATCTCTTCTAAGAGATAGTTCACTTGCTCCTGATCATCAAGAGCATAGAACTTCTCAGAGGAAATGAATCAGAAGTTAGGATTCATATGAATATTTTGGTTGAAAGCCATTTGGAAAAGTGTGGTTTACAAAGAAAAGATTGAAAGGTTTTGGAGTATGGCATAAGACGTCAGGTTCTTTTATTGAAAGACGTGGGAAGCTGAACAGTCGTTTGGAGATTATCAATGCAGTCATTCATTATTATTTCGCGTGATTGTATTTCTTGTATTTTCAAGAAATGTTGAACGTATCTAACCAATTGATTTTGTTTAGATTATTGTTTATTTCTTTTACAGATAAAAGAAAATGCCACGTGGAAACTCCATTTAGTCTCTGGAATTAGGATGATATTGATCAGGATCTACAAGTATGATCATCAGGATTTGTGAATATCATTATTTATAAATCACATTGCAATTTGTGATTATCTTGAAGAGAATATCACATCAGGAAAAGGAAGATGATCAGTATTGATTTTTATCTTGATTATACCCTGATTTATTTAATTGAAATCAATTTTGGATTTTATTTTCCAAAAATCATGGGTAACTGCATTTTTTAGGAACTGGCATCTGTCAACCTACATGTCAACGTGGGATAATGGGTCTGAAGGATTTTTGAAATATACTTGTTTTGAAACTCTAATTGTTTATTGCTTTCTCTAAATTCACATTTTCTAAAGCAAAAACACTCTCGAGTTCTCAAAATCACTAATTAATTTCAAGATTTCTCAAGTTCTTTTTAGATCAAAATGGTAGGTCGAAGAAGACTACCCAAATCAGTAGCTTTCAAGTTTGGTGACTTTGATTTTACGATGAACAAACATGTTGCAGCAATCACCAACAAGGAAGGGGTGTCAACTGATTTTCACCCGATTATGGACTTTATGGCGAAAGGACCATTAAAGTATGCCTTGACAGCATCTCCACACATTAATCAAGTTGCTGTTTCACAAGCTTGGGAGAGTGCTGAGGTAATTGACTCTGTTCAGGGTCAAGCAAATAAGATTGTTCTACACTTAGGACAAGACTCATTTGATATTACTAAATCTGTTGTTAATTCAGTACTTCACTTACTTGTTAGTATGAATTTTGAGAATGTACCATCTGATGATAATGTAAGAAATATGTTATCTGAGTTAGGTTATAATGGACCTTTAGACAACATGAGCCAGTTAAGTAGATCCTTTCTTAGGAGAGAATGGTCTTTCTTCTTTGACCAAATTGCTAAATGTTTTACTGGTAAATGTAGTTCTTTTCAATAAATTACTTCTGTTACATCTCAAATTGCATATAGTTTTCTTTATAACAGAGTAAATAACATTGGTCATATTATCGTAAGTCAGATGTGTATCAAACTTGGGTCAAGAGATCAAGATAGGAAAATGGTTTATTATCATAGATTCATGCAATTGTTTATTAACCATTTTATTCCTGATGTTGAACCTAGATTTGGTAGAGAACACTGTGCTTCTTCTTATGTACAGCAAAAGAGAATTTTCTCTGACATTACAAAGAAGGACAGTGAAAAGAATCTAGATGAAATACCTGCAATACACTATTCACAACATGTTCAGGTACTTCTAAAAACTCATCTTCCTACTATATATAATTCTTCTTTCTTTGGTGGTGAAATGACTCAGGAATCTCAATTGGAGGAGAACCCTCATGTGTCTACCTAAGTAACCCAACAAATTATAGTCTCTGAAACAATTATAGAACCAAGTTTTGATCAACAGCCTACTGTTTCAAAGAAACCAACCTCTGGTGTTTCTTAAAAGACATCAGTTGTAAAAAAGAGAAGATTTGTTGTTTCCAGTAGTAGTTCTAGTGAAGATGATGATAATATATCTCTTGCTGAGAGAGTAGAATTGAAGGCTTCAATTCAACTTTCTAAGCTAGGACAAAGAGATAGAACACCTAGTCACAGCCAGGCTGAAGTCTCCCAAAAGACTGTAGTTCTTAAAAAGGGAAAATAGTTACTGGATACTGTCTCTCAAAAGACTTTGTCTATTGAAAAATGATCTCATCCCAAGATCACTTCTGTGTCTACACCTCTTGAGTCTTCTCAAGATAAATTTGTTGCTCACTATACCAGGAGAACAAGGAGAACGATTCATTTGTCACCTACACACGCAGAGTCTAGTCCAACTAACATTATGCAGGTCTCTACAAATAAAGCTGTATCCAAGTCAGCAATTGACAATAGAGATCTTGATATTGATTCTTCATGGGAAACAACATTGACATACAGACTGGCCATGAAGGTTATTTCTGTAAAAGTAAAGATTTCCTGGCCTGTTCTACAATTTCTGATTGAAAAAGTTCCAAGACTTTCATTTCCTGAAGAATATGGACTTCTACATCAAAGACTTGATTTAATGAAGACGCCTTTCTATGTATCTGTCAGAAAGGAGTTACACAAGTCATTTGAACTGTCAAAGCATGGTGCACTTCAATCACTTCATACATACTTGTTTCATAAGGATTTCATTGTTGAAGATGTTCCAGCTAAAGGTGAACAAAAGGAGGTAGTAGATAGTGGAATGCAGTCAACAGGAGATACTATTGCACCAGTGGTGAATAGTAGAATATATCAGATCACAGTCACTGCAACACAAGAACCATCTAGTCAGAGGTTGGATGACTCAGGAACTGTGATTGCTGATGCTGAAAGGTCTTCTGTTATGACTGAAACTGCAAGTGAGATACCCTATGATATGGAAGGAATGACTTTGATTGATTTTCCAGAAGATCAAAAAAATATTGTTCATTCAGAGTCTATCCACCTTGAGGGTGTGTCTCAGCAAACAACACTTAAAGACGGTGACACACAAGTTTTGATGTCTAATGAAGTATTACTGAAGGCATCAGTATCTAGTGTAGAACCTCAAAGTGGTATACTGGAGCCTGTAGTCACTGAAAAGAAAGTAGATGATTGTGAGGGTTCAGATACTATAGCAGCTCACTCCTTGGAGAAAACCTCAAGTCCCTTGCCAGATGAGGAACCCTCTCTCCATGTGAGTTCAGGTATAAAAACTTCTTCTAACCCCTATTTTTTTTTGTAGGTCATGAGAGCACTTATCCAAATTTGATTGATACACTTGAAAATATGGACATCGATCCACAAACAGAGAGGCTGGCTCCTGATCAAGCAAAAGGAGAGGTAGAAAGAGTGTTGACTTAAGATAGTTAAAGTGAGAATGAGGGTATGGATGATCAACTCCATAGTGAGGGAGAGAAAATTAGGAAACCACCATCGTTTGATTTCTGGGATTAGGTTTTTCCTGAATCTTGGTCTGACAATCTTGGTGTGGATGCTGTACTTATTCTTTTATTAAAATGTATGAGAAGAATGACTTAGTAAAGCACAATGCAAAGCCAGAAGTTAATGCTCAAAAGCAAAAGGAAAGGCTTGCAGGAATCATCAACAGAAGAGGTGAAAGGCTAAGACAATCTCTTACTCCACTTGTACCAGAAGAAATTCCTAATGATCCTCGTATTCCTTTGTATGTACTTCCAATATCAGCTAGAATTGAGACATCAATAGTATTTGATCACTCTCAAGAGGAGTCAGGTTTTGTAGATGTTAGTACACAGAATACTGGTGAAGGACAGGATGATCATATTTCAGTTTCATATCAGAAAGGTGAAGATTCTTGTAATTCTACTCACGTATTATTACTTGAATATTAGTCTACTTCAGTAGAGCATACTACACAGGCAACTTCTTCTACAAGGCTTGAAGATAAGGTTATTTCTGTATCTGAGTCTGAAGATACAACAAGCACTTCCAACATTGAAGTTAGTTATGAAGTTCTAGAGGATATTCATAAATCTCAAATTGATATTCAATCGAGACTTCAAATTCTTGAAGATAACCAAGTCACTATTATGGAAAATCAAGTAGTTCTGATGAATCTCATTTGTTTAGTTACTGAATCTCTTGGAATTAATGTTGCTGATGTCAAAAAGGGGGAGATAAAAACAATTCAAAGGCAACAGACTAGGGGAGATAAACAGACTGGGGGCGATACAAGAAGAACTAAGGGTGACAGTGGTGAATCTCAACAGGGAAGTGGTAAAGGAAAAGAAGCATCAAATAGTTGAATTCTTTCTTCTAAGTACTAGATACTAATTCTACATCTAAAGAAGGAGGTACTTAACTTCTTGATCTGAAATTCATAAATTCTATTCTAGTTGTATTGTTATATGTTTTGAAATCTGCAACTTAGATTTATGCTTCAGATTCTAAAGCATAAATAGGGGGAGATTGTTAGGAATAATTCATGAGTTTTGATGTTAAGAATAGAATTTACATATACTTCTTGTATATCCTGATCTTATAAAGGATTTAGCACTTTATATAGGATATATGTGTTAGACAGCGATCTGCAGAGTTAAGTCAGGAACAGTGTGTCAAGGACTACATTTCAGGAACTGAGAGAAGATCCTGATATGACAAGTCAAATACTGATGGATGTCGAATCCTGATGCAAGGTGAAATCCTGATATCAATCTTACTACTGATGATGTCATTACAGATGCTACAGAAACTGGCAAGTGCTATAAAACAGGATTGCTGTTTTGAAAAACAAGCAAGAAGATATCATGAAGGAAAGAATTTTCTATTGATGGAAACTATCAACTGGACGGTAGAACATTATCATTTATAGATCATTACTTTCTGTTATTAGTTGATAGGTAGCATTATAAATACTCTCTCTATATCATTGTAAAAAGTGAGTTCATAGAGTTCGAGAATTTGAGCTCAGTATAAGGTTTGTATTCGAGAGTTCGAAACAAATAGAGAGAGATTTGTATTGTCCGCAGCTGCTAAAGGTATTGTACTCCTTTGGTAGATTTTGTATTTGATTTTATTAATACAAACAGTTTGATTTATTCGTTTGTTCTTGTTCATCTAATCAAGCAAAAACAGAAATGATTATATAACTTGTATTCAACCCCCCTTCTACAAGTTATTCGAGTTAACAGATATTCGCATTCCCAATTTTTAGTTTTCAATTTAACATAAGCCTGGGTATATTTTGCCATTGCGGTCTACATTTCCACTGAACACAAAGGTTATAGTTCTATTTAGGGAATCAATCAGGTGTATGATTATGGCTACAATATTGGGAAGCATTAATAAAGCTGATATGATTAGCTAATTACCGACATTTGCAGGGCTCTTACACTCTTAAAATAAAGATGACTAATGGAGACGGGCAGAAGCTAACATGTGTCACCTTTGATTTTAGTGTTGGATGGTTTTCAGGAGCTAAGGCCATTGCGAAAAGTTAAATGTGTTTGTTTTCGTACTATTTTTTATTATGTCAAACTTTAGTAACATTAGATTTCTATTTTTCTTATGAAGTCCTAATGCTGGTGTATCTTCTAAAATAGCACTACCCATTTGGTCTTCAATGATGATATTCAGGTATACATAATGTAGTGACATGGTGGTAACTATTATTAATTTGGGGATCTTGTCCATATGACTTGTACTTCTCTTTGTTGCAGGGCACAGCCACTATGGTTTTATCTGGAATTGTCTCATCACTCAAATGTTGCAGGGCACATTTGACACTACTTTTGACAAGAACAGTTTTATTGTGGAATGTATATTTGACTAGTAGATACTTAATGGTTCTAACTTTCTAGGAGTTAGGTTGTTTTTGCATATGGTAGTAGTAAACATTTTTGATTTGAGTGACATTGGTTGGACATTTTGTAAATGACATATTAATAGTTGTGCTTATGAAATGAATGTTATTTTGGATTATGGTATCTAATGTTTGAATATTATGTAAATGTTTGGCATGAATGTTGTCAATAACAAATTGAGTAATTAAATAACAAATATTTATTAAAAAAACAATATCGGACAAAATACAATAGACATCAGTAAAAAACGATGTCTATAACAAATATACATAACAGTTATCACAAATAAAACCGATGTCTAACTTCAATTTAAATAGCGAATAAGTATAAAATGATGTCTAATATACTCTTCCACAACGGTTATCACAAAGAAAACCGTTGTCTAAGGATATATTTAACATCGTCCAAAATCGATGTCTAATATGACTTGATACATCAGTTGCGATAGAAGAAACCGATGTCCAAAAAGGCCTTAGACATCATTTTACTTCCAAATAATGATGTATATGTCGATTTGTGAGTTGTGTACAACATGTTTATTTGCATCTAGCACCTGTAATAGTACGGTAGAAATGTTAGGTTCATGCCATTTATGCAAAACAATCAGATATAAACATCATTTTTTTGGTTTATAATCGATGTGTAATAGCTTACTGGACATCAGTCAAAAACCGATGTCTATGACATGGTACTTTTAACATCACTAACAAAGACATCGGTATGATTTTTTCACAGACATCGACCAGAAACTGATGTCTATGAGCTTTTTTCTAGTAGTGAAATATACCAAAATTAGAAGTAGAGACATGCAATTGGAAAAATACTAACATTAGAATGCATATCGGAAAAAGAAAAATTGTAACTTACGCCATTTAAGCTGTAATTACAGCTTGCCCTAGCATTTCAAACTCCAACAATGCCAAAACATTCTCATGTAACAAATAAATTGTCTTTTCATGCCCAAACACTTCTGACTTGCAGTCAACCTGTATCGAAACCCCAGCAGTTTCCATCCAGCTGGTTACATGTTTATACAGCAAGTTAAAGCCCTTCGGCACTTTTGCACTTGGTTTTGTTTGTAAGAACTATGCCCTCAATTTCCGCAACTCATCATTCTTGTTTTTGTTTTCTCCACTTGGTCGCACCCTTTCTTTTTTCTTAACTTGTAGATCATTAAAACATCAAAAATTTAAACACAATTTCATTTGTAATATCCACACAAGCACCATTTTTATTTCAAATTCAGATCACATATAGTAAATTATACCTCAGTAGTTGTGTAGCTTATTAAATCCTCAGACCATGCTAAAAAAGAGCCAAGTGCATCGCAGACTATCTCCAATTCACCACAGATCGGCACTGGAAGCAAGGCATCTGGTTTGATGATGTCATCGACAGAGACACACTGATGTCCAAATGGTATATCAATTCCATGGACATTTCCTCCAGCCTCGCGAGGATACACCATACCAAATGCAACCTTCTTCCATATCCTCTCGACAGATAGGTCACAAAATCTGTTCCCCTACCATATTTAAATGAACAAATAAAAAAACTAAGGTAAAAAGAAATCATCAATTCATAGAGCTTAAGCAATAAAATAAAATACTAAATTATGGAATTAGATTATCATTCTATCGATTAATTTACCAAATTTCCAGGAGGTGAAGGCCTAGGGGGAGCATCTTTAGGAACATAGTCCTCATCAAATTCAAGTACAATTGCAACATGCTGATTGTTTTTTGGCTGGAAACTTGCCTTTTTAGACTGCATTGGGGAGTGATGATTCTAGCCGGAACTAATCAATGCCTTCAGCTGAGCAATCTCTGCCTCAAGAGCTTGCGTCTTTTCATCCCTTTGTCGATCACGGGCCATCAACTCTTCCTTTGTTATTCGAACTTTCTTCTCTTGTGGCAAATTAAAGAACTGTTTTTGAGTGATATACCATCCAACAGCACGGACCCAACTAGAATGCTCAAGACTCTCCAAAGCCGTAGTCAAACATCTTCAGCTCCAGAAAATTGTATTTCACCCTTCTCTTTCTTTTCCAATAAAGTATCCTATTGATATGAAAATAATTAGAGAACCCAAATTACAAAGAGTCTAAAATTTTATTAATTATAAATGATGCCCTACTAGTATGCCAATATAAGCATATGATAGGAGACTTACAATTCTATCGCATACAACTTGTAAACCTTCATCTATAACTTCAACCTCTTGGCCATTTTTTCGCTTACGAGCCTTTTTCCATAAAATTGCTCTATCAGGTTCTACTCCCGGCTCCAACCTTTCACTTTTGATCTGTTTAAAATGAAGCAAAATATAAAAATTCATGCTAATTTTTTATCAAATAAGACAATATTGACTTAGTTCTTACTTCATCTTCTTTTAAACCAATATAACCCTTTCTTGACAAGCGGTGATGATATTTTCGATGAGAAACTCTTTCACTCTGCGGTTAATGTATTTCCTAAAAATAAAATTATAGAATTACATATCATATATACAAGTGCAAAATATAAAATGAACAGAATTATCGAATACAAAATAAAACTATAAAATAAAATCATACCCCCCATGTCGGATCAGTCCTCTATCTCACAAATCTTTTCCAGGTTGACTTACTAATAAAAGCATATTGCTTTGGGGGCTTACTCAATATCGCCTTCTGTCCAACATTTGGCCGCACAAACTTCCTCGTCAAATTATTCTTAAATTGTCGCCATTTACAACCAGCAGACTTTAGGAAAAAGTGCTCACAATGTGGTTTCACTTTTAATGTAGACTGGATAAAACACAACTAAAATGAGAAATTTAAATAAGAGAAATTAACAACACATGTAAAAATAGAGAACACAAGTAAAATGTAAAATTTACAAATGCTATAGAGCACCTGAATATCTATCCAAAGCTTTGATTTTAATTCAGGATCGATATTTGGCCACCTAGCAATGTCGATTAGAATCGTAGTCCTGGCCAACATTCCAATATATGACTGCAATCGCGCCCTAGTTTCACCATCAGTAATTCCCCAATCATTGAATGTGACTTTAGTTTTTTTCCCGTGAGCTTTCTTCACAACCGCTTTATACATTGCGCATACACCATGCTTACCTCCAGACTTTGCTCTAACAGTGTCGGTTGTAGTAACCGTGGGTTGCTCTGAGTTGGCCTATTGAGGTTCTGATGCTCGAGCTGTCTGTGAGTCATGAGTTTTCGATTCTTTGACCTCAATCTCCAGCTGTTTAGTGGTAACCTTATCCGAGTCTGCCTTTTTTGTTTTCTTTTGCTTTTTATTCGGTGCCATTTCTCTTGTTTTCCTTCAATCTGTAAAAACATGAAAATTAGTTAATTATCATGGAAAATATGCAAACTTATCAGTTAATTATCATTGAAAATATGTAAAATTCTGCATTAATAATCATGGACAATATGCAAAATTCTTAATTAATAATCATGGAAAATTACACATAATTCTATCAACAAGTGAAACAAAAATCAGAGAAAAGCAAAATGAAAAACAATTTTAATTAAAAATTTCATGAACAACTACAACACTAATATGCAATCAGTTAATATCATGGATAATATGCAAAATTATCAGTTAATTATCACTGAATATGCAAACATCAGAGAGAGCAAAATGAATGACAATTTTAATTAAATATATCATGAACAACTACAAAGTGGAAGCAAATTAAAACTAAATTGCTATTCACTAAGCATATGACTAGGCACCTATGACCTATCACTTTTTCACCCAAATCCCCTCAACATTTTGCCTTTTATTGCTGACACTTTCATCATCATAATCAGTTGGGTCGCATATAGGGATATTAGAACAGAATGAAGGAGGGTTCCAGGAGGTCTCTTCTGGGGCATCTTCATCGTACGCGTCATGATAGTCTCGATTTGTCGACGATAGCACAATAGACCAATTAGCATCAGCTGGATCCTCAACATAAAAGACTTGGTTGACTTGGTCAACAGAGACATATTTGTCCTTTTTGTGACCTGGTCGATTGAAGTTCACAAGTGTGAAACCAAGATCATCGGACTTGATACCTCTATCACTTGCTGCCCATGTACACAAAAACAAAGGGGCCTTGAATGCGTGGTAATCTAACTCCCATATTTATTCGATAACCCCATAAAATGATAAATCAGTCTCCATAGGATTTATATCCATAGCACTTGAGACTTGGACTGTCCTAGCAACTAATGACACACCACTGTTTTGAACTACCCTTGCATTATCTCGTTGTTTTGTGTGGTATCGGACCCCGTCAATAACATAACCTTCGTAAGTCAACACTGAAAATGAAGGTTTTCCTACCAACCATATTATTGTTTCAGAAACGGCTTTAGAATTCTCCCTCATTTCTATACTTACCTGCACGTAAAGTCACAATGCATATAAGTTGATTTCAATTAAAAACATGACTTACAGAAAAAAGTAATAAAAAAGGAAAGAATGCAAACTAACTTTTTGTTCAAACCAATTAGCAAATTGTCGATTGTGCTCTCCCAATAGCCACCGTGCACTCTTTTTTTTCCCTTGGAAAATCCTTTCCAAATATTTCTTATGCAACCTGACAATTATTACATCAGATAATATTAGACCGCATGAAAAAGAACTTTGAAACTTAAAAATATACTTTTAAAAATGTTACTTACATAACATATGGTTCCACTTCAGTGTTGTTAAGGAGGACTGTAAGATGCGCCTCATCTCGTTCTTTTTCTGGTAGCGACTTTATTGTCACACCACCTATTGGACCAGAATTGTTGTCTTCATCTTTTCGAAGACCAGCAGTTCTACTACTCTCGATATAGAACTCAGTGTAAAATTATATTGATTCTTCTTTGAGATAACCTTCCGGATAAAATCGGTTTCTTACATAACTCTTCAATATTTTATTGAATCGTTCAAATGGAAACATCCATCTATAAAAAACTGGTCCACATAAACGCAATTCCCTTACTAAGTGGACGGTGAGATGTACCATAACAATGAAAAATGATGGAGGGAATATTTTTTCCGACTCACACACGGTCAAAATCAGATCTGCTTGTAGTTTACTCAATTTCGACACATCCACGACTTTGTTGCACAAAGAGTTAAAGAAAAAACACAATCTTATGATACTAACCCTAACATTTTTTGGAAGCACGGAACGAATAGAAACTGGTAGTAACTGTTGGAGGAGGATATGGCAATCATGGGACTTCAGCCCATACAAATTTAGATCAATCATTGATACACAATTTCTAATATTTGATGCATGTCCATATGGAAGTTTCATATTGGACAATGATGACAAAATAATTTTTTTTTCTTTCTTGGACAAAGTAAAAGGGGCAGGAGGCAAGTATGTTCTTTTGTCACCTATTTCAGGAGCTAAATCAGCCCTTAATCCCATCTCAACCATATCAAGACGAGAGACAGTGCTGTCTTTAGTCTTGTATTTCATATTAAGAAGTGTCCCAATTAAATTATCACACACGTTCTTCTCGATGTGCATAACATCTAAACAATGACGAACGTGGTGAAACTTCCAATATTCTAACTAAAAAAAAAATCGATTTCTTTTTCCATGCAGATTCCACATTTTTTTTAACTTCCCCCCTTTCCAAAACTGAATTTGAGTTGCTGTTGTTGCGCCAACACTTCTTTTCCACTAAGCGGTTCAGGTGCATGACCAAATTCTTGTTCTCCATCAAAAGATGCCCTCTGCCTCCTAAAAGGATGATGATTATCTAAATACCGACGATGACCTTGGTAGCACATTTTCTTACTATGACTTAAATATTTAGCCACAGTTTTATCACCGCATATTGGACAAGCCTTATAACCCTTATTGATGCAACCCGACAGATTTACGTATCTTGGTAAGTCATTTACTGTCCACATCAGAACTACCCTTAAAGTGAAAAAAGATTTTGTATGCGCATCGTACACGTTCGGTTCCCCTTCCTCCCATAATTTTTTTAAATCATTAATGAGTGGCTGTACATATATGTCAATATTATTACCAGGCTCATGCGGGCCAGAAATTAATGTTGATAACATGATAAACTTCCTCTTCATGCATAACCATGGAGGACGATTATATAATACTAACATAACTGGCCAACAACTGTACCGGTTTTTTAATCCATTACTGTGTGGATTTATACCATCAGCCGCTAATCCTAAGCGTATATTTCTAGCCTCCCTACCAAACTCAGGCCACCTATAATCTACATTTCTCCAAGAAGGAGAATTAGATGGATGATGCATCTTTCCATCTTCAGATCGATTATCTGCATGCCAACTTATTAATTCAGCAGTAGAAGCAGATTTAATTCGTTTAAATCAGGGGATTATCGGAAAATACCACATAACCTTGGCTGGCACATTAACCCTAATTTTTCCATCTTTCCCAAGTTTCCAGCAAGAAAGAAGACATTTGGGACACTCAGAAGAAGACTCAAGAATTGGACCCCTGTATAATACACAGTCATTTGGACAAGCATGGAATTTAACATACTCGAGTCCTAAATCAGTTAAGGTTTTCTTTGCTTCATACATATTAGTAGGAAGCACATTATCTTTTGGAAGAAAAGAGCCAATTGATTCAAGCAGATCAGTGAAGGCCTTATCACTAACTCCAAACCTAGCCTTCCAATTATGTAGTTTTAACATTGATTCAAGTTTAATGCACTCACTTCCCTCGAACAGAGGTTGTTCCACATCGGCATCAATCTCTTAAACTCATCTGATTCATTATCGAAATCTTCCTTATTATAGGCTGCTTCACATACGTTAAATGTTTCTGAATTTAATGTGGGCTTCGAAGGAGGACAAGTACTACCAACTGATGACTTAGTACTTTTAATAACCTCTTCTCCATGCCAAATCCATTCATAATACCCTAAACTAAAACCCGCTTTATATAGATGACCACTGATTATTTTGACAGAATATTTCTTGAAGTTAACGCAGCGTGCACATGGGAAAGGGATTTTCTTTGGGTTTTTAGAATTTTCCTCGGCAAATATCAAGAATTTTTCGACTCCAATTTCATATTGCAACGAATCCCTATCTGCTTTTATCCAAGACTTACCATTTAATTTCCAATGACCTGGTATGTCAGTAAAGTTTTTAGTATAATTATAGCTAGTGATTACTTACTATGTATTCTGACCTATTATAGTTTTATTGTACCCTTATCTATATAATAAAAATCCAATAGTTTATATTAATCAAAATGCACGTATGACATATGATAGCTAGTAATAATCACAAATAGGACATGATAGACATAAGAAAAACAAAAGATACACAAATTTTTAATCTAAATTTATAATAATAGGCAACATGTAATTAACGTTTAACTAAAGGCATACAATTTCTATAATTCAAATTTGTACATGGCAAATAGAGAAAGTACAGCTACCATATACTATTTGAGTTTTAATAAAGAACAGAGCAGTGGAATAAGCAATCATGTCAATCAAATACACAAAGCAGAAAAAGTCGCTATATAAACAAGAAAAGGAACGGGAGTACCTCTTAATTAGTAGAAACACTAGGTCAACACCGTGAACAACAGCTAGGAATTATCCTTTCTTCTTCGCAAACCAAAAAATTATCCCTGAATATCAGCCAAACAATAAAAACTCAAATGACACTATTTAAGGTTTTCGTAAAATTCGAAAACTAAAACATAAACCTCCAGCCAACAATAAAATAATTAACAAGGTATGAAACTAAAATACTTCCAACTCATATAATTTAAAAATTGACCAATAGAAAATCACAACAACTTTCACAATTTCTCTTGGTCGATTATGTCGGAAAAACAATAGTACTCAAACAATAGCACTGTTAGATGACATGCCAAAAATCCAACAATATAATAAACAAATAATAACATGCATCCAATTAAATAACATACAAATAATCATATAATACCACATTTCAGAAATTTAAATTAAAAATGAAAATACATCCAACTCATATAATTTGAAACTTGACCAGTAGAAAAGCAACCAAATAGTAGCCAAAAATCATAAATTACAAATTATCACTAATTAATAGCAGTGTTAGATGACATGCATCCAATTAGTAGCCAAAAACCAAAAATATAATGAATAAATAATAACATGCATCCAATTAAACAACATACAAATAATCATATGATATAACATATATCAGAAATTCAAATAAGAAATTCAAAAAAGAAAATTACCTAACGAGCAGCCATAACCACAACCAAGTGAATGAGGTCCTGTAAAAAGAATACATTCAAAATAATTAGGGTAATACATCCAAGTAAATAAAAACACACAATTTAAGAAATTAGGGTTTTGATTTAAAAAGCCCCAATTTAAGAAATTAGGGTTTTGATTTTAAAAAACCCTCAAATTGAAGCTCTCAATAGATCGAGAAGACCCTAGAAATAGCATAGGAGACCTTATTCGTGTAGAGTATTACCAATTCTTAACAATTTCGACACGAGCAAAGAGCAGTGGTGAGTAGAGAGGTCGGATGGAGGTCGTGGTGAGTAGAGAGCAATAGTGATGTTATTTTTTAAATAGAGCGCGTTTTTATTTTTTAAAGGCTGACTTTAGAAATCGGTTTTAAAAATAGTGATGTTTACGAAAAGTAAAGACATCAATTTAATGCGGGGTGATGTTATTACATCTTTTAACATCAGTGGCATTTACGACCGATGTCTAAAGTGTGATGTCTATTGAACTTTTTCTTGTAGTGATTAGTGAAGATTGTCTGCTTCAAATACAATCTAAAATATTTTCAAAAATTCATGCATACACTAAGGGGAAGCACACACGGGTAAATTTTTAAATTTTATGTTATATTTTGCAAATACCAAAAAGGGGAAGATTGAAAGGATATCTTCGATATATTATTTATTTTGGTATTTGTACGATTTAAACATAAAATTTAATTACAATTAATTATCCTCTCCACTAGGTCATTAATTTAATTGATTCCGTCAAAAGTTAAAAGTCAACTCTAGCAATATCTATATATTTTATATAAGAGATATTCCATTATCGCGAAAAATAAAATTATGTTTTTATGGAATTTATCTCAAGAACCAAGGCAATAAAGATTGAAAAAGAAATATCAAGGTGTAGTATTTTTTAGATCTTCTTTTACAAAATTGATAAGACGACAAGCTCGAACAAAGAATACTAGGGGTTTAATATTCTTTAGAGAACTCGTGCTACAATTAAAAACGATTAGTTCTTATTCAAAAATACTCTGCCTTCGCGCTCAAAATGTTTTTATCCTCAAGAATATTAATATTCAGTGGTAGAATATTAATACTTATTTTTATCTTGTGCCAAAAATATTTAAAGTAAATTTTCTTCCACTTCTTAAATTTATTCCATTTTCGGAGAAAATTATTTTAAATACTCAAAAATATTTCCCACACTCTTAATATATTTTATATATTAGGAAATATATTCTAAGTAATTATTCTTGCCAAAAAATTAGTAAAAAGATGTATCTATTTCAAAGAAAAACCAATCGTATTTTATTCTGAATCGAAACATGATTTAATCATATTAAATCCAAATAAAATACTTCCACTTGATAGAATGACTTAAAACTTGAGATGGGTCACTTAAATGTTATTTTCTATGCATGGTAAAAGTTTCATAATTTTTTGAGAATTTTGGTCCAGGCACGAAAATCGAGACAGTAGGTCCACATTTGACCACGTTTGACCAAGTCAACATTGACCAAAATTGACCAAACTTTACAGAATCTCATTTTATAATATTCCTAAGTGCTTCATAATTTTAGAATTATTTATTGGGTATTTTCGTATTTATCGGGTATTTAATTAACGATATAAGTTACGTATTTAATCGTTAATTGATACGAGTCCGATACAATTAATTAGAGCTTAAAAACAGCTGGCCTACTTTACCACAAACCACTTGGAAGAAACACAAACCCACCCCAAAGAAACACAATACCACTTTCGACCTCATCAATCCACACCTTTTCAATCCCAACCACTCCTTTTACCTTTTATCCCAACCATTCCTTCCACCCAACTCCTCATATAAATAACCCCCTTCCCCCAACCATTTAACACAATCTAAAGAGCCAAATAAGTGCTGGGAATTTAAGAAGTATAAGCTCCCTCTCAATATCCAAACACTCTATAAACATACTTCTTCTCAAAAACCTTCCCTTACATATATATACTTAAATATATACAAGGTTTTTGTTCCATAAAGCTTAGTTCCACCAACCAAGCTTTCTCCCACCTAGCAAGCTCATCTACCACTACTATCCGTCCTCTCGAAGGGCTGCCCAAGTTCGACCATAAAGCCAAAATCCGGCCGAACCTCCGGCGAACTTTTTCGGCGATCTCCAAAAGTAGTAATATTTTAGCTTCATATTCGAGTTTTAACCGACCGTATTTTTATATACATATAAGAGCTCTATACCTGTTAGTCACAGAGGCATGCCTGAATACATCTAATAACAAGCCTAAGTATGTGTAATGCTATGCATTACCTACATGACCTCTTAACTGAGGGAACCTCTAGTTGTAGAGTTTCTATTTGTTCTGTACTTGTAATAGGCATCAAATTCTAGTTGTGTTACCGTAACTATAAAGTCAAGAATAATGCTTGAAAGAAGTTCCAAGGTTCATGCCTCAAGCAAGGAGATAAAGACTGCCAAATAATCATAGTTGGGATTTGAAGAAAAGAAGAATTTGCCTAAGTACCAATTCGAGAAGTACATTTGTCTATTCGAGAAGTCTAGCATTCGAGAAGTCAGAGATTCGATATCTCAGAAGACACTATTCGATATCTCGGAATACACTGTTCGATATCTCATTCGATATCTCAGAGATTCGATATGTCTATCACTCTATTCGAGAACTCATGGAGTCAACAAGTCAATGATCTATTCGATATCTCAAGGACTAAAGAAGCTATTCGACATCTCAGGGATTCGATATGTCAAAATGCTCTATTCGATATCTCAAGGAGTCCCAGAGAAGAGAGCTATTCGAGAAGTGATTCGATATGTCAATATAACACTATTCGAGAACTCAGAGTTATCGATTAAGTCAATTCGAGTTCTCGAATCTATCACTTAGCCACTTCTCGAATACATTCGTGTAGATAAAATACTGAAGAATTGTACAAGTCAGAAACCAGCAACAAGCCAAGACGCTTTATTTGACTATGTACTATAAAGCAGATTGGAAAGCCTACAAAGAAGCTTGGAGAGATAAGACAAAGGGACAAGGAGCTAAAGAAGTGGATCTGAACAGGCTTTGCAAAGTCACATCTGTAACCGTTTGGACTCTTACTCAAATAAGATAGACAGACTGGAAAGTATTTTATTTACCTACCTTATTTGTAGTAAGTAGGTGTATCCATGTCTATAAGGATACAGCCTCACTTCCTTAGCTATATATATATAGAGAGAGAGAGTGATAAGTTTTTCAATATACATCTCAAGAAATATCTCTGTAAGAAAAACGAAGCTGAGAATACTACCATTTGTATTCACAGATTGTAGCAAAATCTTTATCTAATAAAATATTAGATTAAAGTGATATTGTGTTGTGTTTGTCTTTGTTATCTGTACTTACATATCTCACACATTCAACACATATCTTGCTGCAAAGATTCAAGAACAAAGAAAAGTTCAAGAATCCATTCACCCCCCCTCTGTATTCTTTTACTGTATTCAATACTCAACAAGTGGTATCAGAGCAAGCTGTTTAATCTAAACAGGAAACGATCATGAGTTCGAATACACCAAAGACTACAGGTACGGTGAAGGTCCCTAAGTTCGACAAAGAGAATTACAACCTCTGGAAAATAAAAATGCTGTTGTTCATCAAATCTGCCAATCCTCTCTACCCTGACATCCTCAAGAATGGTCCATTTGTACCACAACAAGAAATTGCTGAATCTACAGTGGGCACAATAGTCATTCCTAGATCATATGTTGCAAAAGAGCCGTCCAAATGGACGGACTTAGAGAAGGAGAAGGTTGCCCTAGACAGTCATCTCATGTTGCTGATCATAGACTCCATGGATATGTCGATGTTTGCTAATATAGCATCATGCACATCAGCCAAGGACATGTGGAACCACATCGAGGTGTTATGTGAAGGGACAGAGGAGGTAAGAGAAAATAGGAAACAGATACTGGTCACACAGTATGAAGCTTTCATGGCACAGTCCAAAGAAAGTATTACTGATATGTTTGAGAGATTTCACAAACTGGTGACTGAGCTTCAAATGAATGGGAAGGTTTACAGCACTAAGGAATTAAACATGAAGTTTCTACTATCTGCACCAAACCATCTAGAGCAAAGGGTCATATCTCTAAGAGAAAGAGATTTGAACAAAGTCACATATGATGTGCTCTATGGGGTTTTAAAAACTCATGAGCTTGAGTTGCTTCAGAAGAGGGCTATCCAAGCCAACCAAGTCAGAATGATAAACACATCCTGTGCCTTGATTGTCAACAAATCCATTCAAGACCTGGAAGCATCTACAAGTAAACTGAGAATAGAAGAGATAGTAGATGATGAAGAGACTGAAGAAGAAGTGACTGAACCTGTTGATGAAAAGGAAGAAGATGAGTTCTATACTCTTGAAGAGTTGGATGCCATGGAAAACAGTTCATATGCTTTTATGGCTAGAAAATTCCCAAACATCAGATTTAAGAGGAATCAGCCCTTCAAGTCTAGATCTCAAAATCATTCATTCAACAAGAGCAAGGCACCTGTGAAAGCAAACAAAAACAAATTCAAAACCAGCTATGTGGATAGGTCATCTGTGAGATGTTATAGATGCAATGACCTAGGGCATTTTGCCAGTGAATGCAAGAAGCCTAAGAAGAAGGATAAGGAGTTTCTTGAGCTTGAAGCTAAGTATGAGGCTCTGCTAAAGAAGCATGCACCAGGTAAGGCCTACATAGCTGAAGGGAAGTGTTGGGATGATTCTGATAGTGATGGAGAAGAACAAGAATTCTGCAACTATGCCTTGATGGCCAACTCCAAGGAAGAACCATCTGAATCAGACTCTCAGGTACCATCCCTCACTACTATAGACATGTCTGTTTCTGAATACAATTCTATGGTTGAACAACTATCTGTTGAGATGTTTAATATTCATACTAGTATGACTGCTGCTAATGAAGAGATTGATAAACTGTCCACTAGGAATGAACTGTTAAATAAAAGAAATGAGGAACTAGAACTAACTGCTATGCAAATAGAAAACCTTAAACATGAAATCGATTATCTAAAGAATAAGGTTCTATGTGCTAGTCAAGTTGAGAAAGCTCTTAGGGATGAACTAGCTGAAAATGAATTTAAATTGAAAACATTCAAGAATTCCTCTAGTCTATTGCAGTCCTACCATGAGAAAAATCTAGCTAGACATAAGGCTGCCATTGGACTTGATTATGACACTCTCAAGCAGAGGAAAGGCTATGCAGTCATTGAAGATGACATTGTTGTTCAAGAGGAAGTGCCTCAGGTTTTGAAAAAGGCTGAGACCCCAATATTTAAAACACCAACACTTGAGATTGATGAGGATACCTTACTCATTAAGCAAATGTTGGATGATGAAGATAAGGCACAATCAAGTGAACAACAAGCATCCTCTAAGAGAGAGAATGTCAAAACCAAAGCCAAGGAGTCAGTAGGAGGCAAACCTAGACTTGAGAAATTTGTGAAGTTTGTTTCAGCTGGGAATAATGAGGTTAAGAAGAAAGTGGCTAAAAAGAAACAAAACAGGAATGACAAATTAGGGATTAACAAGGACAACAACTATACTTATGTGCCCAATGCCCCTAGGAAAGTTTGTCAAAATTGTTTTAGCA